>LR215991.1:17819491-18469324 GCA_000469805.3 Hymenolepis microstoma
TAAGAGATCAGAATCTAAATATAAGCACTGAAATCCGTGTCCTTACAAATAATCATCATTCACAACAGGGTAAATACAAGACGCTTAGTAAGCAGTGTGATCAAGAACCTAGTCTTACAGACTAAGTTTATTATAGCAAGCATTCTATGCAAAAAATTAGAAACAAGCAGGATAAAACAGTAACCTACCACTGGATTTTTATTGAAAACACCAGCAACAACTATTCAAATACACTAACAACCACACATTAATAATATGTACATTAGAATCAATAATTATGGGGACATGAGTTCTCAACAGAGATAAATAATTTTTATGTACACATCAATATCTGTTGTTCATTCTCAGTCACCAATTTGGAGGTGGGGGTTGATAACCAGGATGGAGAAAGTGGCAGTTACTGCCATTTCGACAATTACCCTGCTGGAAGAACTTGCAAATCTGTTCAGGACGAACACCGGCAGGTGGACCCCGAGGTCGCATTGGGGGACGGTTCATGGGACCCAGTCTGCCACCGTTGAACATTGGCGGAGGACCGCCACGATAAGGGGGTCGTGAAATTGAACCACCACCCCTGGGAAAACGTGGTAAGGGGCCGTCAGGGGCATATTGCGGATGTCTAAATGGAGGACCCATTTGGGGTCGCATAGGTGGTCCTCTAGGGCGCATTCCAGGATGAGGTCTTTCACCAGCGGACATAAAAGGAGGACCATTAGGAGGCATTCTTGGGGGTCCACCCATAGTTGGCGGTTGATGCATTGATGGTACATGATCATCAAAATGTTCATGAGGCGGATAATTAGGAGCTTGATTGTGAGATTTGTAATCCACGGGAAGCGAAGCTGCAGACGTAGGCTGTGACTGTGGTTTATTAGTAGCAACAGCAGGTGCCTCCTGTTGATCAAAGTTTAGAGCGAGGGATTTGACTAAATCTGCAACATTGGGATTAAGGGAGACCTATAAAAGTCGCAAGGCAGAAATATATACACAACTCTTCCAACGCAAATACATTAATGCAGAATCGAATCTGACTACCTTAGAACTCCCATCTTCTGTGCTCTTTGTTACCAGTAGCTGATCATTGTACTAGAAAGAAATTAAAATAGCTTGAATTAGATCACGCATTTTAAAACGAAGCAGAACAAGTGAAAAGATTGCAACCAAATTCAGGCATTTCACACAAATCCCTGCACAGATTCAATCACGCATAGTACCAGGCCACGGGCCGGCCAGGTATGTTCATTAAGCTAACGAAATAGCGACCACGGGTATGGACAACACGCAAAACTCCGCGGGTTAGAATGTACAACTCATTGTTGATGTCTGATTTCTCCGCGGATTGGTCTTGACCGCTTACACCGAGGCCACGAATAGAGGATAAAATGTCCTAAGCCAGCCCATTACTTCTTTTAAATTTTAAAACCACAACTTCTTCAAACCACAAAATAGTAAATACGTTCAACCCTAGCCAAATAATCCGTTTCCTCACAAATTAGAGGCAAGAAGCTGGTTAAGCCACGCATTCATGGTAGACCAAATTCGTCAGTATGATAACAGCGACTACTTTTTCGGAAACGATTTTAAATACATTTTTTATTTTGTGATTAAAGGTAAGATAGAGAGAGTTCGATGAAAGAGGAGGAGGAGCAAAACACAACTCTTTGAGTCGAGTTAAACGTACATCCCTAATAGGAATCTGAATAGGCTCCTGTTTTACAAAATCTTCTTTATCAGGTTCCTCTGGCGTAAATGGTATGCTTTCCCGAGTAAAGTAGATAGTTTGTAGAATATGCCTCTCTCTTTCTAACTGAGTTTCGCGCTCAGTCGACCGACTTCCTGGCTCTGCAGGCGGATTAACTTCCAACAGGGGAGGAGGAAACCACTGAAAGTCAATAAAGAGAAATAATATCAGTTTAAAATGGGTAAACAACGGAATAGAGGTTAAAAACCTACCCTTCCGCCGCACATTTCGACGTCTTCATGACGTTTAAACAGTTGTCGCTCAAGAGAGTGTTCCTGTTGCCGAATTTCTTCGATAGTTCGAGTGACATTCACTGTAATTAGAAACAGAAAATAGTAACTCGGAAAACTAACTCTTGATAAAATACATCACTACACTAAAAATACCAACCTCGTTCATTTTCTTCAACTTCAAAATAACTAATTTGCGTCAAAGAATGCTCAGGGGCCCAGGTCACTCGTTTCTTGTTACTCTTTTTATCACTAGGATGAATAGGAAAACTAGTGATTGACGACTTTGACGGTCCATCAGATTCATTTAAATCAGCAACCACAGGATCCTGTGTGCATGTTTTACCACAATCGATTGCCTAGAAGAATAATTACGCTAAGATAGAGAAACTTACAGCACTAATTTCTACATGAGATGCAGGAGTCTCTGGTTTATGGGACTTGCGTTTTCTACGCATCCCAGGTTGCGAGTTCGTAAGAGCGTTGATGAAATTGAAGCTCTCATGAATCTCTGTCGGAGCTAGATTAAAATAAGAACAAAAAATTCAGTCTCACATTTCTTGGGTTCAGTTGGAGTAACGGTAATGCTTTGATGGAAAGACTCAATAGGTGCAGCTGGTTCTTCATTTGGATTTTCGTTTTTGACTTTTGCCAAAACTTCAGAACGAGATTTCGGTACAGCCAACTCTGGAGCATCTTCAACCCCAGCGGTTCTCATGACTGTAGGAGGAACCTTAACAGTTGTTCTTCTTTTCTTTATTTCCTGCATTGACTGAGGAGGTACCGTAACTGAAGGCTCTTCCTTCTTAGCTTCCAAATTTTCCTTCTTGTTAGTTTCCAATTTGCGTTTTCTGGGTTTAACTTCACCGTTAGCACTACTAACAACACCCATCCACTTCTTGACAATATCGACAGCCATCGAACGTACTTCTAGAGAGCAAATGAGTAAAAAAGTAGAACATACTTTCATTACTAGCTTTCCTAGAAAGCGACTTAATCATCTTCGGACAAACATTCCGCGTAAGTAGCTGAAAAGTGACCGGAAGATGGAGGTAAAGTTGCATCAGTTCAGCTAAAAACGAAAAGTCTTCCTCCTGAGAAGCCTCCTGAAGCCATTTAAGAAGAATATCCCACGCCTCTGTGTCACACAGCAGGGACTGAACAGCGGACTCAGAAGCAGCAATCACGCAGATTGAGATGCACTTTGGAGCAAGCAACTCACCAGTATTTGCCATCAAGGAAACAAGCTCAGAAATTGAACTTTTGCGTATGCCACCATTTTCGGTTAAGTGGACCTTGAAGGAATCCAATAACTTATTTGGATCACTGACAACCTGAAAGGAAATACGCTAACATTAACCAGCCCCCGAGAAATGCTTCAATTCGATCGTAATCACGTATATCCAAGAACAACTGTTATCTCTATTTAGGACAAATAGTAAGCTCATAGATCTTGAAGAGATTGTATCGATAACTAATTTTGATATCACTTTCAAAGGTATCAAATAAAACTACTTAAATTCGGCTAAACGAACATATAAACCAAAACTGACTATAAAGATAAAAAAAACCGTTAAATCCGTAATTAACCCGCACATAATCATGACCTCTCGCCATTCCTAAGAAAACAAAAACTGAAAGTATGGATGAGAAGGGTGTTATACGTTTAAACAAATTTGTACTTATATAATATTTAACTAATTTAGTATTCCTAAATACATCTGCTCTTTAAGAGATTTTGAAATATTGCTATTCGAAATTAAACATCGGGTTATTCATTTTCTTTTGGTTAATGTTCGTTTGAATTTTGAATATTTCCAGGATAAATATTTTTATTTTCGGATTGCACTGTGTCATGATATTTTCATGCAAGATACGATTTAGCCTTATTGTCTTTGATATTAATTATTAAATTGAAAAGATATTTCTTGCTTTGAGCGTAAATAAATATAACTTTCTATTGCACTACGTTAATCACGAAAGAATTTCGTTTGAATATATATTCACATTTACTAATAATTTTTTCTAAAAATTTATGCCCATTTCTAGCTGTGTAGCAAATTTTTGACTGAGCCTTGATCCCTCTTTATGGGCTTCTTGATTTCACTTAACAAACAGAATTATCAATTTTAATTTATTTAACAGCTGTTTTTGATGCCCTTGGGTTTTTAGTCATATTACGAAAGAGGGTAGTTTGTTCGTTAAATCCTAAAATCTGTATTTTGTGAATTTTCATAGTTTGAATCATTTAGCTTTATTAAACTGTCTTTTATGCTTATCTTAAGCAAAGTATCCATTAATCTAATATTAATTGGACATTAATTTGCCAACGAACTTTAACATCAGTCAGTAAAACTTAAGCTTTAGATACTTTAGAAAAATATCAAAAATCTTACTCCATTTACTTAATTCATCTTCAAGTAAATTATTTTAACTTCATTTCTCTTCTAATTTCTATTCCAACAAACAAATTATCTAACTTTCCAGTTTTCAGATGTCTTCCTATGAATGGTACTAGTAATTTAATAAGATAGAAAAAGTGGTCAAATTAATTTCAATATCTTAAATCAAATTAATAAAATTTAACTTTGCAATCTTTAATGCTCCAATTTTATATTTCCAGGGATAATATCTTAACGTATATTCTCACTTGAAAGTTTTATACGATTATAGCTCTGATTACTTTTCAATGACTGAAAACATGACTGACTGTGTTATTTATGTTGGCGATCTGCATCCACTGGTTACTCTTGATGAATTAGCCTTTACTTTTTCCGATTTCAATTGTCAACTTATTAGTGCAAAGCGAGCTAAAAATGGAACATGTTTTGCGCTATTGCGTTTGCAAAAGGAAGATGATAGTAGGTTTTTATTTTTGGGAAATATCTCTTTTTTAAGTTAATATTTTGATGTCTCGAATGCGAAGTCTTCGATTCTGCAACAGACCAGTTCGTTTAATGCGTTTCCAACCAAATCCTCGTTTACGAAATGTCAAAGGAGCAAATGTGTTTGTTGGCAATATAGACCAACGCATCACGCAGGAGGAACTCTATGTGCTATTTAGTTGCTTTGGTGAAATATTATCGTGCAAGGTTTTGTCGTCCATATTAAATAAACACGTATTTTAGATCGTTACGGATAACATGCAGAATTCACGTGGATATGGATATGTGCAATTCAGTAAACCTAAGTACGCACAACGTGCAATTAGTGCTTCCGGTGCGTTAAAAATTGCAGACAAGAACTTGATTGTGAAACTTTTCAAGCCACGAAGTGTACGCTATCCAGATGCCAATGTTCTGCCATTCACTAATTGCTACATTAAAAATTTTGACGAGAACACTACTGAAGCCCAGCTAAGGGAGTTGTTTAGTGAATTCGGAGAAATTGAGAGTATTTTTATCCCAGTGTATCCAAATAACGTGTTAAAGGGTTATGCCTTTGTATGCTTTAAACGTTTTGATGAGGCTATGAGCGCAGTGAAAAATTTGAATGGAAGATATTTTAGAGGACGAAGATTATACGTTGGTCGAGCTGAAAAAAAGGCGGACAGAGTAAAAGCACTAAGTGCCTACTATAAAACCTTGAGAGAAACAACCGTTCATGTGAAAAATCTCGATGAAGTCATCACTGAATATAACCTGTGCGCATTTTTCGGTCAATTTGGCAAAGTGGTTAGTGCTTTGGTGGTTCGAGATGAGAAAGGACATTCAAAAGGTTTTGGATTTGTATGGTTCCAATCACCAAATGCTGCAAAATTCGCGCTTGAAATGCATGATATAATATTGGGATCGAAAAGAATCACATTATCCATTCCACTAATGCCAGTTGCAATAACGTATAGTCGCTATCGTTTCGATTCATGAATTCTGATAAAGATAATAACTAGCTATCGAATTAACCATTTCTGTTTAAAAATTGTTGGGTGACTCGCCTAATTTAAATCAAAACTTTATTGATCTGTGTAATAAGGCTCTCGTTTTTAATAAAATGTACTAGAAAATAGTGAATAAGTCTGTAGCGAATTGCTGCACAAATAAGCCTTGATTTATCCTCCGCTATCCTCGTACTGAAAGGCTTCCGGAATTTCTAAGCTATCTCAATAATATGGAAGTAGTAGGCGTATAGCGTTTATTGAAAATATGCTCACAGCGAACATGAATATTAATTGAATATATTTGACATAACCTGATTGAATAATAATGGCTGATAAGCTGGGAAATCCTCTGCACGCACGACCGCACCCTCAGGAATGTTTGAATGCACATGGAATCGCTTAGTTTACTTGTGTTAGGACTGCGCACCTCCCATGTCCGAAAATGTGAGTTATGGTTGATAAACGGATAATAACTATTTTAGTTATTCCCTTTCCGTGTTCGATTTTGAAAAGAAATTTCTTCTCAGAAGCTAAAGCAATCGTCTCCATAATTCACTGGTTTCTTTTCCAAATTTTATTTATAATCTTCATAAAGCAACAGTAAATGCGCCACTATAACTTCAAACTGGTTTCCTTGCAGTTATCGATAAGATTGTCATTGATATAAAATTGAAGCTATTATTTGGAATTGGGGAAGAAATCTGAACATACAACATGGCTTATAATTCTCTCCATAACCATAACCAAATCGGTCGACTTGTTTTGAGCTAGACGTATTGAGCTAGGTATTGAGATACCTGTGTTACCCTATTCAAAATACACTTGTAATTCTTGCTTTCTAATGTGATTTCATCATACACATAATGCCGAATGTTTTGGTTTGGGATATTATGTGAAGATATCAAAGTAATGAAACAATTATTGAAAATATTTTATTATAGACTGAAATCAGATAAAGCTACGCTCACTAATCATGTAATTAATAAATGATAAGTAGTTTAACTCCTAATTAAAACCATTTGATTATGAATCAGCGCATTTCATTCGAGGAAAACTTCAAAAACCATATTGGGTAGTGCATCTGAACGATTTATTATCATCATAAAAGTAGGGTTTAGGTAGATGAGATTTACTCAAGACTTTTATCTACTATTCAAATAAATGAATACCGAATTCAGTGAGAAAGACATAGTTTATCTCATAAAAGTACATGGTGTCATAATCGAAAACCTTATGTTATAACGGTTCTTCTTTACAAAACAAAATGAAATAGGAGAAGATACAGTTTGGCATTAACGTGGTACTCGAATGCTTGTGTATCTACTTAGTTTGAGAGAGACTCGGGAATTACATCTCTCTAAACAAACTAGACACTGGAAAAATTGATCTGAAGAATCAATACCTATGAGTTCAAAAAATACTCTTTAGCTACATTCGTTAATAAGATACCCTAATTGTTCATCTTTATAATCCTGTAACTTTTCCCCTTATTGTGTAAGTACTCTGGCATTTATATGAACTGCCTTCACATTTTCGCTCAAACGCACGCTCCCGCCGTATTCATCTCTCTATTACTTTCATATACCTTTATGTAATTTTTTTCAGTATCCTTTGGTCTACAAAGCTCCTTGAGCTCCCCTTTTGTTGTCGTTAGCTGCAAGTCATAGAGCTATCTTTTATGATCTGGTTCCGATTCATTAGTCATTACAGTTCTACGAAGATATTAAACATGGTGTTAAGTGAGAGTAGAATTTAGACAGTTTAGTCGTGGGTTATTTGTGAATGTGAGTTGAAATAACAAAACTACTTTCAAATAACAAACCACAAATAAAATTTAGGTTTTATTTGGTTAAAAATAGAGGATTAGTGTGGAATGCGGATGCAGAATAGGTTATAGTAGTGATAACGATTAATTAAAACGGAAAAAGTATTCAAATAAAAAAGCAATTTTATTAAAACTTTGTCTACTTATTTCATTTCGATTTAACTCGAAAAGGTTTTAAATGAACTTAGTGAACTCGAATTATTTTATAATTATCTATATAAAGACAACATAAAATCAATGTTATTTATGAAGAAGTTTATTCCCTATACATATATTCTATGGAATTATTTATCAACTTTCAAGCGCGCTTAAAATATTTCCAGCAAATTATGCTGTGCTTGATGCTTCAATTTAATGTTTAAACTTGCGAATAGCCAGTTTATGCATAAGTATTATTATCATAATGAAGTCAAAGATGCACAGAAAAAGTAAAGCAAAATAATTTGAAGTCAAATCCTAAATGATATGCCTTTAAAATCTCAACAGCATGACCAATCTGACCAACCAGTTAATTCGTTAATTATGGTGATATATTTATAAAAAATGCGTTTTTAAATTTTTTATAAGTTAATATTTTCCCCTTTTTCGGAATTCCAAGGCACTAACGTGTTTGTTTGTATTATTCACCAAACTTGTGACAATTTGTATCTCGTAATCACGTACTCCTTTATTCCTAATCGTTTACTTATTTCTTATCCTACGTTCCTTATTTGATAAGTTTAGAACAATGGCATAACGCCTTAGTACCATGTACTAAATGTTATCGTAAGAATCTGGTGCGTTTTTCGAAAATCTAGACCTGGAATTCAACATGTGAAACCCAATCTTCATTTTTAACGATTTAGCTCTATGCACATTGGTTGAAGGAAAAGTTAACTATGTGTCACAACTAATAAGGAGTAACTGCTAAGTGTACGACTACATTAGAACAGTTACGATTTTACGAAAGAGATTATATGCCTTGGAGCGAGCAGTGAGTTACCTATCTTCTAGGTATGGACAGCAATAAACAGGTTTTATCGTTATATTAGTGTTGACCAGTCTTTAAGACCTCCCTCCCCTCATCAATAATACTAATTACCCCAGATATAGATAGTTCCCAAATTTTTGGATTATTTGAACTGTTTTGCATTATACTGGGGTTGTAAAAATGTAATTATGCATTTCCTAGCTGATTTCCGATTGAACCATCATGCAATTCGGGAAGTGAGCTTTCGTTTGCTCCCAATAAAATTAGAACTTCTTTAAGTAAGAAACTAACAGAAATAAAACGATAATTTTTTCGCGTAAAAGCTAAACCCTAGTCATAAGTACTATTTCCAAATTTCCTTTAGATGCATACAAATGAGCTTGAGACCAGGCAAGAAAAAGCAAATTTGAAGAATTGTGTAGTTTATTGGACTATATATATGTATAGCAGTTTAATGCTTGAGGTAAAGTTGATCTTTTCCACAAACGCGTTGCTGTAACGGTTTTAATGCCTGTAAAACTTCTGCCACTCGGGAAGCATTCTGAGCAGCATCCGAACTGAGCAGCCCTTTTGCTCCCAATTTCTTCATAAGTTCGTTACGTGTAATTGGCCTACGCAGGAGATAATTTCTAATAGTACCAAATAACCCTTCCTGCGGAACATTAACTGAAGGATTAGAAGAAGATGTACGAGGAATTTCAGTCAGTTTGGAGCGTTTTTGTGGAGGTGACGATTCTGCCGAAGGACCTTCAGGGAGTCTTTTCTTTCCTGAAAAGAAAGATTTGGAAGGTTCTGAAGACTTTGAAATCTTCTTTTGAGATTCTTCATCAATATCTTCTTCAGTATCAGAAGAGCAACTTGAATTAGAAGAAGAAGACAAAGATGTTTTCTCACTATTCTCCTTTTCCTTAAGGAATATCTCACCACTAATCCTTTGGTTTTGTTGTTGAGATTGGGCGTCTTTCCGTTTTTCTTCCTGTTCGGTTTCTCCACCATTTTCACTGCTCTTCTCCTCCTCCTCATTAGTATCATCATCATCATCATCACTATTGAATCCCATCTCTTGATCAATACACGGTATTTCGTAAATCTTTTCTCTCTCATCTTCAGAGAGCTTATCCTCATCCGAAGTGGAATCTGTCAAATAGTCAAGTTCATACCCGTCATAATCATCTATATCGCTCTCTTCTCCAGCCATATCGAATTGCCCTCCATCTTCCTCATCCGAACCCTCGACGAAATTACGCTTGTGTTTTCGACGAGCTAGAACATTTCTGCCTCTGCGTTTACTGGCAACGATAGCTGCTCGACGCCGTCGCTTTTCTTCTAGCCTTCTCTGGGCTATTGTTTGTTCAATATCACACTCTTCATTTTCTAGTTCCACTTCATAATTATCATCTTGATTGCAAGCTTCCCACTCTTCAAATTCTGATAGAACAAGTTTCGGCTTCACAATGGTATTCTCGATAACTATAGATTGGTCAGAAATTTTTTGTTTGGGATTTTTCAGGGCATTACAATTGTTGTAGACTTCATCTCTATTAGAAAGCTCCCTTTCTGCTTTCTCGTCTTTTAAATTTTTATTGTTAATCCGTTGTTTTACTGTATACCATTCATTCACTGGATAAGCATCGAAACCGCCATTACTCCTCTGTGTGAAGATGAAGTATTTGCTGTCGATTAATGTGCTCTCCTTCACACCTCGGTAAATTTTAGCAGATTTTCCCTTGCCAACCGTGAGTAGCAAGGGCTGTGTTTCCGCCGAGTATTCTTGTAGTTCTCTGCCTCGTTTTTGAAACCGGGCTTTCAGTTCGCTTCCTGCACCAAACTCACTACCAGCTCCACCTGTAGATTTTTTCTTGGGAGGCTTGGAATAGAGGTCCATGTTATTCTCGCGTTGAAGGAATATCTCACCATTAGAGTATAACTGAACATCCGCTTTATTATACTTCAGCACGCTGAATTTCCGATTTGAATGTGGATGAATACGAACCTTATAAAATGGGAAAAATAGATTCGATTAATATTATATTTAATACAGTTGAGCAGATATTCCTGGTTTGAACTTATATTTGCCAAAAACGTAGAACTTAATTTTATTATACATTTCAATCAATTTGAAGCAATCTATATATAAAATCTGAACTCGGATAACCGCTAACCTGAAATATTTCCATTTAATCGGGTTTTAAATGGCAAAAGAGAAAAGCGTTTTTTTTTAATTACGAGAAGTCAAGAAAGGTATATAAAACGATAAATGATGCTACAAAAAGGAAGTAAATGCCGATATTGATGTCAAACATGACTAAAATTTGTTATGTGTTAATTAATGTCCGGAATAAACTGATCTTAATGATCACTTGATTAAAATGAGTTAATTGTGGTGAGTTAACCATGTTTCATTCGCCTGATCATATCATCTTGTTGTCTTAACCTCTGAAGAAAAATAATGTGCCACTGTTGGACTGACCATCTTGTCTTATCAACTCTCAATAAGCAAGAACCTATTTTGTAATCTACCTGGCAATTCACGGGCATGGAATTTCGAAACGTGATGCGGTGAAATAACCATTAAGTTACTAACGTATAAATCCAATCAACAATTTTTATGATTTTATCGATCTCTCATCTATTTTTCCACAGTGGACCTTACGGTTATCCGAATTATACTGATATCCCATAAGGGGGAATCGTAAATACCAATAAGACCATAATAAATTGAGTAGATATTTAGGACATTTATTTGACGTAGTTAAACAGGTGTTAGCAATTAAGTGTATTTTAAGATGGGAGACGTCACTGTTGTTCACTTATGCAGTAATAATATGAGGTGAGAAATTCAGTTGAGATTAATATAAGGAAAGCATATAATCAGATTGTTCGATTTATGTAGGAGCAATCCTTACCCAGCACATCATGCCTCCGACTAACTAATCAAAATTCCAAAGAGGTGGTGATTAATCAGTCTCCTAACAACAATTAACCTTCCTCAAGCTATGTTCTTGAGTTCTAAATGAGTTCACATGAGGAAAATGCGATATGGTACAATTCTACACATTTGAATAGAGTAATGTATACTAAAAATTTATGAAAATGATAACCTCTAGTGAGCTCTGATATAATAAATGCCGTTGGCGCTTTTGAACATCTGGACATTACAGAGTGAATTATGAAAAATCGGACAACTCAAATTTTGCAGGCTTCAGATATCCCGATAGCCTGACTTCGATTCACACATTTCATGCTATCTTGCCTGTTTGGATGCCGTCTCCTCTGATTTGAACTTTAATCTGAGCAGTTTCCGAAATTTACCCGCTAATATATTAAGTTAATAGTTTATTATTAGCATAGCAACTAACGTGGTGCCAAACAATGGGACGGAAGTTCAGAGAATTTAATAACGCAGAAAGTGTGTCAAATTAGACAACGCACAGGAAGAAGATAGTGTACCGTTAGAAAGTATAAGTAAATAGCATGAATACGGGTTGAGGATTAAATATCCCGACGTAGGATATGATCTCCAAGATGCTATCAGCGTCCTTAAGTTGAATACATGCTGGAATAACGTACTGGAATTTCGAGAGCTGGAATAACTACCACGGCCCAAAAACTCGGCTCTAGGGCAAAGGTCATTTTATTGACTTGATGGGAACAAACCTAGAACAACTCGTGATTGAGTTTGTACTAAATTTGAGTTTAAACCACTACACTACTCAATGATTAAAATGGTGATGATGTTTCCTTCCACACTTATGGGTTATAAAACACAAAGATCAATCACTTCTTGACTAGGACTCAAATTTATAACAATCCGTGATCTTTCGATATTCGCCTTTTAAAAGAAATGTGGTTACACTCTCAAATTAGGTCTGACTTCATTCTGCAATTAACCACTGATGAATAAAACTTTCGAACGTATCCAGAGCCAACTCTTTACTCTTAACTCTCCTTTGGTATAGAGCTTGCTCGTTCGCGTTGGATCGCTCGGACTTTCTTCCGCCACCCCTGAAGGCTTTAAGTTAATTGGTGGTCAACTTTCGATCACCGAATCTTGTTTCGTTGGAACCAGGAGTCACGGGGAGCTTAGCGTTAACTAGTGACAATTCTAGAGCGAGGAAAATCCAATTAGTTTCCCATGATTTGTGGAGCAGAGGACCGACAGGAGGAGGAGGGGAGGATATTTAAAGATAGCACTTATTTTATCAACAATGTGAGCAGTATTAACAATTAAATCAAGCAATAAAAAACCATCATTATTAGAGTGAAAAAAGTGACCTTATCAATTAATTAATGACATCTCTGTAACCAAAATCAGATTTCAAATGAATTTCCGCACGCTAATAAAATTTATTTAATTGAGGTCATTTAAGGTTACTGAATAGTCTAATAACAGGAAACAACATTCCATAGCGTTCGAATAGATTACTACAACTGTGTCCTTAAAAGTTCATACATACAGAACTTAAGTTGAAAATTATTATTTAATTTCATATTGCCGAGTGGAAAAGTACTAATAACTGGTGGTAGTTCTGTGAAAAGCAGTGGGTAAAATAGGCCAATTAATAACTAAATCTCTAAGTCGAATCAAACTAAAATGAGAACAATTAAGTGGAGTTAAACTCACCGGCATCCGTGCACGGACAATAGCGCTTTTAAGTTCTTCTTCGTCTTTTTCATCATCGGGAAGGAAAGGTGATGACTTGACGAGCTGATTTGGTCTGATCCCCGTGTTATACTTCTCTGCCATTTTCTTCATGGCATTATCTATAATCTCATCTCTGCGTGATCGAAAAGTTTTAGTTGGAGAAGTAGTCTTTGACTCCAAGTCTGTAGATGATTTTTGGAGACTTTCTTGTTTCTCAATCTCATTTGTTGGCACTGGATTCAGTGTTGGGGACGACTGAGGAGTAATTTGACTAAATTGCTCAGGCTGTATTCCTGATGATAGTATAACTGGAGTTCTAGTGGCCCCAGATACTTTCGTAGTATTAATGACGTAAATTCTACGTTTACCGTCGCCATTTACTGGGATTATAGGTCTACTCTGAGCACCAGTGTTATTAGAGTCTGTATTTGCGGATTCGGATTTGAACAGAGAAAAGAATTTCACTATTTTCCTCGGTTTTGGTTGTGGATTTTTGTTTTGATCTTCAGTCATTATACACCTAGTTTATGGAAGACGGTTAAATGCAACGTTAAAGACAACTGAAATAAGTCCAAATGCAAAATCAGTGATTATCAGAACTTATCAGACGACTTATATATGCTGTAGAGTTCGCCAATCAGATGCAAGTAACTGAGCACACTCGCTTTTTATTGGCAATTGCAATCAGGTCATTAAAATTTGCAACCAATGAAAAATATACTCGCTTTTTGCAGCGTGCCTTTGAACCAGAGCTCGAAGAGCTGAAAGTGTTGAAAGAACCAGGTTTTTATTTTTCACATAATTAGGCTTTATTTTGGATCAGCAATCCGCTATAAAATTCCAATTCTGGAAAATGTTATAGAATTATAACACTCTCGGTTTTTTCAGTAATTTTCATGGAATTGGGTCGAGCAAGTGTCTTATTTCGGATTTCTTCATCTAGTCACCCTCATTTCCAATATTATATTTAAAGCAAAATGGTCCACTAAGAACAAGACA
Source organism: Hymenolepis microstoma (assembly GCA_000469805.3). Taxonomy (NCBI): domain Eukaryota; kingdom Metazoa; phylum Platyhelminthes; class Cestoda; order Cyclophyllidea; family Hymenolepididae; genus Hymenolepis; species Hymenolepis microstoma. The sequence goes on from LR215991.1 coordinate 17,833,779, forward strand.
CCACTTGGCATGCCATTTTACTACAACGGCATCCAAGAGGATGATGATAGGATCTGGTATATGACCAGAGAAGTGGATTGTTTATTGGGGAAAGTTTTTCCGTGAAGCAGCAAGATTCTCTTCGTAAGTGATGCGAGTCGTTGTCCCAGTGATCGAAATGTACGCCTACTACATCAAATGTCATGAGATCAGTGTGCATTCGAAGATTTAGATGGTCAGCTCACTGGTTAATTTTGGTAACTAAAATGGTCAAAAGAATGCTCGAGATTCTTATTAGATAAAGTAAAAGAATAGTTAAAGTTTTGGAAATTATTTAATTCCACAATATTTTCATTATCAAAGCTACTTAGTTACCCGCATTTGCGTATGTATAAAGTTGAATAAAAAGGTCGACGAAAAGTCACAACCTCAATTAATTGATGATCTTACTATTAAGTCCGATTACTGATCAAAAATTAATAAAGACGCTGTTTAAGTTTTGGCCTGACTGGTTGAAAACATTGTTATTACTTGATACATGAAATCCAGTTTGAATGAACTTCTTGCAAGCATGAGTAAATTTTCCTTTGCTTCATTATCAAGAGAGATCGCTACTCCAGAGATATATCGATTACTAATGAATTTAACTAATTACTTTCCGATCATCTTAATTCTGACAAAAATATGAGTGATTATGTTCATAAATATATTTTAGAACGCCATCTACAATGCTGACAAAAGAATCATACCAATTTATATTCCTGATAGTTTATTGGTGCTGCGCTTTTGGCGTTGAGGTTTGCAGACAGATAGTACAAATAAGTGCTTGGGAGTATTCAACATGCCAGAAGACAATCTGATCTAAATTTAATAGAAAGAGAAAGCCGAACTTTAGAGTGTTCATCAAGTACAATATTGACTACAATCCATTACATCTCGAAAAACAACCTTTCTACCAAGGCAGGTCTCGTCAGGTCAGAATATCTTCGATCTATCATGACTGCATGAGCTTCGTTTATTGCAATCTGACAGAAATATTCAGAGTATCTTACTTATTGCACTAAGGCAAATTTTATTATCTGAAATGAACTTGGCACCTTTTAAAGTTTAAATTGGCTGGCCTTAGTTGACCTCTTCTATATTAAAGTATTGTAGTTTAGTTTCTTCCTCGGTCAACCAAGGCAAAGGTATTGGCGAAACTCGCATACCATAAGGTCAACTGTGCAATCACATTTGAAACGCATAGATAATTTGGATTGGGTTGGAATTCGAGTGCTGTCGCATCAACTCACTCAAAATACCAAAGATGAGCTTTTCTTTGTTGTTTGAGCAGCAAAGACTTCGCCATTTTTACATCAAATTGTTACTAGGGTCGAGTGTGGGTCGTTTACGGCAACGTTAATGGACAAAAAAATGGTTGTCTGCAAACCAAACACTACTTACATTCTTTAAGCCAAGCCAGGGTTGACCCCTTGGAAACTTTCTCTATGCATTTTCAGAGTTGTACGTTCAATAAATTAATTGCTACCTGCTAAAACCGAACTAAGCAGTCACAACCGAAGTTTAGTGCAAACAATAGAAAGATAAGGTTTGAAATTAAAATATAAACATTTAAATTGATTTAAGGAAAAATGGATAATTACTTAACGTGTCAAAGCACAAAGTAAGAACGACCTCACAAGAATTCAGGAATTAAACTGAATTCAGGAATGTAGAGCATACTCTTAGGGAAAAGTAATCTTAAAAGAAGACGGAAGTCAAAAACCGCTTGAACGAATATTTTAACTCCAAATCTTCAAGTATTTTTTACAAGGGGGGGGGGGGGGGGGTCGAAAAACTACGAGAGGAATGACAAAAGTTGAAAATGAAGTCGGAAATTTTGTTATGTTGCATCAGAGATGTAATTTTGTCAAAAATGACATTTTTAAAATGTTGCTTTCAAAATGCGTAATTTCTTATTGGTACCCCTTATATATATATATATATATATATATGTGGTCTAATCTAGGCTATGCTAATGTTTAGAGTGCTAAACGCAGAGGGTGAACAAAGAAATCTCATGGGCACTCGAATAATTTGGCCGTGCGTGTTTGTGAGTGCAGAAGCTGCTCACCCAACTCCTATTCAAAATTCCCTGCATTTTCGGCGTAGCCCAAGATGCTATTTGGTGACAAAGCTATGTGTCAGTGTCCAATAAACTGTGGTAAATGGTGTTCACTCCATATTCTCTGTTTTCTCCGTACCAGTGAGGTAGCTTTGGTAAGTTTAAGAGCTTTGTTATGCCAGGGAATTTTACCTTAGGACATTATTGCGATTTATCAATGACTTATTCCTGCAGCATCCACTACGGAAGCGTTAATGACATACGCATTTGTTATAACAGATCAAATAATATGTCAAAATTATAGGAGTTGGGCAGGATGAGGAGGGTTACAGCTTTTAAGTTCTAGTGCGTTAATGAAAGAGATCTGCGAGTCTTTGTGCTATTCTTTTCCATATTTCAACAGCCTTTTCCAGGTTCGGTTTGGTTCCGAGGATTATATTGATGGAAATATTTGCTTCGCATTTCGTTTGGTAGTGCGAAATATGAGAGCGATGGTATGTTTAATTAACATGCCTATATCTGACAAGGAGGTTATTGCATATATTATTATGTTTATCACCCATGGCAACTTGAAGTCACTTTTACATATTTTAATATTAGTATAGCATCTGAAAAGGTTCAATAAAGTAGGCATTATGGGTGAGGATAAAGCATTGGATTGTTCAAATTCTTCTGAAGAGTGTAATTCACAATGCAATTTCCAAAATATTTAAATTTTATTACTTGACCAATTGTTTTAACTTAATGGTTAGTCATGCAGCCTCTATTAGATACAACCCATAGACTACAAGAAGAAGAAGAGAAAGGACTTTTGAGTTGAGCATTAGTTTTGTGATAAACTAAATAAATCCACTAATATTGAATTGGAAAAGAGGTATAGCTGGTTTCCTGGTGAGCCATAGCTGCATCGATATTCGGCTCACGGTGATCTTTCCTGTCCAGGTGTGAGAGAGCAGGAATCCAATAATCAATATTGTTGTGCCAGCGAGATAACGCTTGCAAGTTTCTTTTCAGTTTTCCAAACCGATATCAAAGTCAATGACATTAAAATTCACTCAAGAGCGAAGGCAGATTTTGAGCGCGAGAATGTGTTATTAAAACTTTGCCTTTCAAGTTGTAAATGTCTCCTTTGATGTTAGTGCTCATTTTTCTCTATTGCTGTGACTTTGAAATATTAGTCGTTCAAGATGGTAAGTTGTGTCATGCTTCTAAAACTAAATTGAAAGGCGTGGTTCGCTACAATTCATCATTTGCATTTACTTTTCCACTGCCGAGTGGTCAACCATTCATACTAAGTTAAGTACATTGAATGTTTATTTCGATACAAGCCATATTTATCATTTTGATGTTAACTGTAACTTCGGTATTTTTAATCTTTACTCGCATACTGTTTGGATTAACGTTTCATAAAATAAAAATACGGTTTCTTTAATTGAATTTCGGTAGTATATAACTATTAGTTGAAGTAGTTGGGGGAGGCGAGGGGAGGAGAGGGGTTGGGATTTAAACCAATGTGCTTCGCTAGTTCGTTGGAACATTTCGGGGATTTCTGTGTGTCACTCTGTACTGCCAACATGTAATCCATTCATGCAATGAGGTATTATTGAAATATATAGTTTTGTGGATATGCCGCTATTGACCCTTTAACGCCCTGCAGGACCGTACAGTCCTCTGTCAAAATAACCTTCATTGGTACTAGACTCGTAACGGAAGGGAAAACAGTGTGAAAAAGTTTTTCGAACACAAAAATAACTCGAGCTTTAAAGGGTTAATCCACTGACATGTATTCTATCCACAAACCTCCATCTTCTTTATGAATTGGAATAGAATGGATCGACTAAATTCGACTCATTTTTAGTTTAATTTTTTATATATGACGGGATGCCATTATCATGTTGCACAATACACAAGATTAATCGTCTCCAGCCAATCATATATATATGCCCTGGTTACAAATATGAATTGATCGATCGTAAAGTTTCCAATAAAATCAAGAAATTAGTTCAAATAAAGTAACATAAAAAAAGCAAGAATTAAAAATGGAAGACAACACGTTTCCGGTATTTTTACAGGGGACATCTAGCAAATTCCAATGCGAAATAGTGCTAAGCAATTTTCCCGTATTCAAATTTCAAATGCCATGCGTTGTTTTGCTAAAATCGGGGAAAAATATGAAATGAAATTCTCCTCAGACGTCAATCTTTAGGTATCGCTTTTGTAGCTTCTAAGTAGGTATATTTGCGTGTTTCTTATGCATTATCAATTGTATTGATCAATTAACACGTGGGTAAGTTCCTTTTGGATTTTAATGCGTGTAATTCATTATTTTACTCCGCCTTTCACCACAATTTGTTTATTACTTTGAAATTATTTGTCCTCCTGCTCGTGCTCTTTTGTGAATAGGATTTCAAACATTGCTGACTAATAGACCCGTTTAAAAGGCTTTCTGGAAATGTCCGAAAGAATTCGAAAAATTTTTGCCAGGAAAGACGGCAAAATTGAGAAACCGGAACAAAAGGCTTCCAATACTTTTCCAAAAAATTGGCCAAAAGGAGTTTACCAAATTAGGCAAAGCTTCGAAAAGCAATTAGGGAAATGCAATGTCAGCCAGAGGAAAAAGGTGAGTCTCAACAACTTTTGGAATGCCCTGGTTTGAACGACTAAAAGTCTTTGAGTTTGTTGGCGGTGTTATTTACCTTTCTCATATCCACCATGATTGCTGGTCCATTAAAATAAGCTCTTTCTAATGCTCGTTTTGAGTAGCTGGTTTGCCTGATTGTGCCTATCTCGAGAAAATAAAATTCTACCGGTCTAATAGTTAACCACATTAAAACCAGTTCCATTTTTCATTCATCTTAATGGATATGAGCCAGTGGGTACAGAGCCCGTCTGACTTCATCCTCTCAGTCCTCCTTCTATAGCCTATTTGTCTCCAAAACAGCCCATAAATTCCTGAAGTTGGTAACTAAACAGAATTATCCTATGGAGGGCTTTTATTTAAACTACTGCGAAAGGCAATGGTACTCAATATTACTCCACATTAACAAATATGTAATGTTTAGAATTAACCAGTATTAATATGCAGAACTGTTATCTTACTGTTTTTGAATGAAACAAATCCTTAATATTCAATTGAAATGATAACTAAAACAGTTAAAAGCAGTTGATAAAAATCAGACCCAATAATCAAAATATTTCTACGGAAATTTGTTAAATTTACAATGACGAGTGTTGATGTCACTTTGATTTAAGATTTTAACGTTACAAAAAAGGCGACAAAATATGATCTTTCGGATTGAAAAGGAAAATTTCATGGGCGAATCTCCATACTCTTCTCAAAACTGTTTCCAATCGGTTATAGCTTTACATTCATTTTTTCAAATATTGTAATGTCTGCCAATATATATGATCACTGTGGTCATTGTTATTTGTCAATGAATAATTGAATAATCGAGCAAGAAGACTCAAGAAGGGTGAATTGGTGGCTAATGCGTTTGTTAGTAAAGCCAGAGGTAATGTGTCTGATGCGAATCCAATGAGCCGCATTGATTAAATCTAGTTAATAATGGGAGCAAGAAATCGAGTTTTTCACCAGGAGGGTTACATGATATTCTTTCTCTACCAATAAAGGTTATGAGAGGCTGCCCTAAATGGGCCTTGGAGGGCTATATAAGTACCCATTTAAATAATTGGAGTCCCCTGAAAATAGAAAAATGTGAATTATTTGAAAGAAATATATTTTTATTAAACTTTCAGATGTTTCTCTGCCTGAAGAGAGATCAAAGACTCCGTGTTTTCGCATACCCATCAAAATACACAATACTAGGTAAGAGCGTTCCAGTAGACACAGTGACCATTAGCAGAGAGAAAGCCTCCGATTTTCGAGAAACTAACCAAGTGGCACTAGTCACCGTTGGTCCAAAGGACATTCAGAAATTCATGTGCTATAAAGAGGGTGACATTGACGTGAATAATTACTTTATCTGCTTTCAATGTCCTAAAGGAATTAGAATACAAAGACTTAATTCATGGTATACCATTAGGACAGTTAAAAAAACCATTAAGGATAGCTCACGGAGAGAACGCGGTGTGAGAGAATACCGGCAGAAGGATATTTTCGGAGACACCTGTAAGTTTTTTAACAGTAATTAATCTTTACGAAATTAAGCTATGTGTATGTGGCAAGATCCAAATGTGCAAGTTATTCAGGCTTGAATGGGATTAAACACAAGGGTGCTAATAAGAACTTTTAAATAAATATGATATTTTTTAAATGAATCTAATCAATTTTAATTGGGAATGTGTAAATGAAATACCGTTATACAGATTCAAATCTCTATTAATTATTAAATAATAAAGAATGTCTTTCTTTCTAATCTATTCTGATTTTCTCGAAATAGCTTTAACTAATGTTCTATACTATCTTATCAAGCATATGTTAGACAAGATTGTGCAGATGTCAGAAAGTAAAATGTGTGTGACCTCAAGATATTATTACAATAACATAGGACAAAGCAACTCATATTGTAAATTTGAACAGTAGTAAAATAATTAATTAATCAATAATTAAATAAATAATAACTATCGGATCAAGACTCCAAATGCTTAAATTATTGGCTAACGTTACATGCTCAACTTAAAAATGTCCGGTTTAATACCACAGACTCTGAGTGAATTTGTGTTTAGAATTTAACTATATTAGGTAAATGGGAAGAGTAGTCAATATCTGTTCTTACAGTCAACTAAATAGTGAAATGTGAAGTGATACTGAATTTCCCAACAGCAAATTCGTCTTAGGGATATATCCAATAACGCAATTAATGACTCTTACTTAGAGCAAGTGCATAGTTGACAACAGCTGATGAAATTGGGAGAAATATTAAATGGAATCCGTTGATGATTAAGAAATTGGATGTCATTTAAAATTAGTTAATAATGCAAAAAAAAGAATAAAGTCAAATTGAAGAGAGAATAGAATCAGGTTATTTGAATTACGATTCCTCGCTTTTAGAAGTAGTTATTTGTATCACCACCTCAGCATGCTCCGCTTCGCACATTTTGGACTTGTTTTCTGAATCCTACACGATTAGTCCATTCTATTGAGTAGAAGATTTTATTCAATCATTAGTTATGCCATCTAAATTGAAGGTGACTGGGATAGTTGTGAAAAGTAACTAAATTCTGAATTCACAAATGATTTTGTTACAGCTGATATTACCTCCTCAGATGAATCGGTGAAAAGTCAGCCAAGGAAGAGGAAAAGGCGTGTTCCTTATGTATCCAGTTCTGAGTTGTCAAGTTGTTCCTCTAGATCAGCTTCACCGTCAAAAATTCCGCCATCTAGTCCCATGCGAGACAGACTTTACAGACAACGAGTAAAACCTATCTTCGGCAATATTTGTTCGTTCACGATTTTTATATAATGCTATATCAAATTGCTTACTACTACTATAAATTTAATATAAATTTCAAATAAAATATTTTATAACAGCAATTCATGATATTACAGCAAATTCATTAATAAATTTCACCCGCATTCACTTTCAAGTTTAATTAGTTGATACTTTTTATTCAATGTTAAGTGGTAAAATTTATAATATTTACACAATTTTATTAATAAATTTTTCATTCACTTCTGATCTTTTTGATCATAAAAAGACATTTTTTAAAGCTTTAAATTGATCGTCACCAGATTAATGAAAATGGTATTGTGTCAACCCCAAAAAAGTGTTGCTTCCTTATCTTTTCACGACAAGGCCCAAAATTAAAATTTTCATTTTGAGGGACGTTTATAACCCCTCAGTTACCCTATAGCCGATGCTGCATATACAAGCCATGACTAATCCTTAGCAATCTCTATAGCAAAATCTCCTAGCATGAAATTACACGTGAAGTTGGCTAATCTACCTCAACACCATCGAGGAACCATAGTGTATGGTGTGAATAGCGTCTATTGTGGTTGTGTGGCACCGAAATAGGCCTTAATCAATAAAGTACAATTAAGGGTTTGTTAAACAGTGCAGGGCAGTTCGATGGTTGAGTAAGAGGTCTCAGCACTTTCTCCCTACTCGACAAGTATAACGATTGCACATTCGGGACTTCCTGAGGTTTCTTTGTTCATTCAAAGTAGTGTTATACACTCCACAACAGCCTTATTAAAGCTACACTTACGCAGACGCAAGGAAGGATAAAAGAGTAGTTTTTATTAATGAGATAAATTTACTTATAGAGGCTTGAATATTTGATAAATGATCGGCTACTTGATTAACCGATAATAGTAGCGGCGGCTTCTCCACAGGTAGTCTTGCTTATCCAGATGCGAGCTCAGGAAGCCAATAATTGACAATCCAGTGTGTGAGATACGAAACTTGCGAGTTTCTCCCCAGTGTATTAAAATTTTTGATTAGACTTCTTAAGAAATGCGATTGAACAGGATACTAAGGAATGAGCAAAGGGTACTGGGTAAAACCTGAAAATGCGTATAAAATAGGAAGATAATTTAATTTGAATTTCACCCGGATTTTGTACTTATTATTATCCATTGAAGCATGAAACTGGAAATGGTCAGATAGAGGCAGAAAATGAAGTTAGAATTGCACTTTGTTTAAACAATGGGAGCAAAAATGCGCCCATATTCTCATAAGAGGTATAGTTCATTGGGATAGTGTTCAATTATTTAAAGTAAATGAATTGAGAAATGAGGTAATATCCACGATATTCGAAGCTTGTTAGCAGGCTATTCACACCGCATCGATCCACTTAACGGTTCTTCCGATGGCAGATGGTAATAGCGATAATTTAATCAATCTAGATTTCCTCACGGAAGCTTACTTTGTACTAATTTTTCAAATACCCATATTTGGCTTTTTTGTTCCATGTTAGTTTCATGAGCACGATAGCAAAAACACATTTCAACGTCATCTTAAAGTACGACATTACTGCTAGCTAATGCAATAATTCTTTCTTTGAAGATTAAATTCGTTCTTTTCAGCCGATACTGGATCTTCTGACGAATCGGAAAAGTCAAGAAAAACACTATCGGCGAAGAAAAGGAAGCAATCACCATCTGATTTCACTTCTTTAAAGAAAAAGAGGAGAAAATTGAGTAAGAAAACATCAGATTACAGTAGCGATTCACCTGTAGGAAATAAGGTGAAATCTTCGAATCCGGTATGCTTAATTGCAAATACAGAGAGTGAATCGACTGGAGATGCATTGCCTCCCTCAGGGACTAAGAGAAAGAAACCGTCGATAGAACATAAATCAAGTATGAGTAAGGCTGCAGCCTCAGAAGGAAATAAGGTTGGATCCTTGATTCCGATGTGTTCAGTTGAAGAAAATACAAAGAAAGTGAGTGAATCGACTGAGGGAAAGAAATCGTCTAGCGAACCTAAATCAAGTATGAGTAAGGCTGCAGTCTCAGAAGGAAATAAGGTTGGATCCTTGACTCCGATGTGCTCAGATGAAGGAAACGCAAAGAAAGTGAGTGAATCGACTGAGGGAAAGAAATCGTCTAGCGAACCTAAATCAAGTATGAGTAAGGCTGCAGTCTCAGAAGGAAATAAGGTTGGATCCTTGATTCCGATGTGTTCAGTTGAAGAAAATACAAAGAAAGTGAGTGAATCGACTGAGGGAAAGAAATCGTCTAGCGAACCTAAATCAAGTATGAGTAAGGCTGCAGCCTCAGAAGGAAATAAGGTTGGATCCTTGATTCCGATGTGTTCAGTTGAAGAAAATACAAAGAAAGTGAGTGAATCGACTGAGGGAAAGAAATCGTCTAGCGAACCTAAATCAAGTATGAGTAAGGCTGCAGTCTCAGAAGGAAATAAGGTTGGATCCTTGACTCCGATGTGCTCAGATGAAGGAAACGCAAAGAAAGTGAGTGAATCGACTGAGGGAAAGAAGTCGTCTAGCGAACCTAAATCAAGTATGGGTAAGGCTGCAGCCTCAGAAGGAAATAAGGTTGGATCCTTGATTCCGATGTGTTCAGTTGAAGAAAAGACAAAGAAAGTGAGTGAATCGACTGAGGGAAAGAAATCGTCTAGCGAACCTAAATCAAGTATGAGTAAGGCTGCAGCCTCAGAGGGAAATAAGGTTGGATCCTTGACTCCGATGTGCTCAGATGAAGGAAACGCAAAGAAAGTGAGTGAATCGACTGAGGGAAAGAAGTCGTCTAGCGAACCTAAATCAAGTATGGGTAAGGCTGCAGTCTCAGAAGGAAATAAGGTTGGATCCTTGACTCCGATGTGCTCAGATGAAGGAAACGCAAAGAAAGTGAGTGAATCGACTGAGGGAAAGAAGTCGTCTAGCGAACCTAAATCAAGTATGGGTAAGGCTGCAGCCTCAGAAGGAAATAAGGTTGGATCCTTGATTCCGATGTGTTCAGTTGAAGAAAAGACAAAGAAAGTGAGTGAATCGACTGAGGGAAAGAAATCGTCTAGCGAACCTAAATCAAGTATGAGTAAGGCTGCAGCCTCAGAGGGAAATAAGGTTGGATCCTTGACTCCGATGTGCTCAGATGAAGGAAACGCAAAGAAAGTGAGTGAATCGACTGAGGGAAAGAAGTCGTCTAGCGAACCTAAATCAAGTATGGGTAAGGCTGCAGCCTCAGAAGGAAATAAGGTTGGATCCTTGACTCCGATGTGCTCAGATGAAGGAAACGCAAAGAAAGTGAGTGAATCGACTGAGGGAAAGAAATCGTCTAGCGAACCTAAATCAAGTATGAGTAAGGCTGCGGTCTCAGAAGGAAATAAGGTTGGATCCTTGATTCCGATGTGTTCAGTTGAAGAAAAGACAAAGAAAGTGAGTGAATCGACTGAGGGAAAGAAATCGTCTAGCGAACCTAAATCAAGTATGAGTAAGGCTGCAGCCTCAGAAGGAAATAAGGTTGGATCCTTGACTCCGATGTGTTCAGATGAAGAAAATACAAGCAAAAGGAAACGATCAAATGAAGACACATGTACTGATCCACCGCCTAAAAGACCTAATCCGGGAGGTTCTCTTAAAAAAATGAACCAGGAGGAATAGAAAACGAACAAGTGTCTAACTATTGATCAATTATTCATAATTATTTTCCCTTTGTGTTTAAGCAAAACCTCACCTGTTTGCTGATAAATTTGCGCGTAGCAAATTTGAATTTAAAATAGTTTGAACTAACATTAATACAATGAGTATCTAATTTTAAATTACCTTTTATGCAATATTTTTTAATGTCTTTTCAAATATTAGGTTATTTTATGAGATTGTTAGATTAATTGGTGGTCGAAAACATACAGTAGCAATAATTGAAATGGTATTATGAAATCCTACTTAATTAATTTCAGTATGAAAAATACTGAAACGTGTTATCAACGATAAAGTTCCGGGAAATTAATTTTCACTTAATTCACAACCACATTTCCCTCGATTCCTATAAAAATTACCTGCAAGACAAAGGCGTAGCGTGAACTTGCATAAACCACACCAGCAAAATGGATGACGGGGTGAAATTTGAGCCGTTCATTCTGAGACAAGACGTGTATTCGATGAAATATGGACTCACGCTACGTCAATATTCGAACAGACGAGTACGTAGTTTGCGCTGTGATGATAATAATTATAGAAAAAATTAAGTAGTTTTGGGGATTCTACTTCTTCATTTGAAAGAATTTGCGATTTAGCCGTTCTTCAAAGACTGTGAGAAAAGATGTAGTAAATTTAATGCCAACATTGATGAAAATTTCTTAGTAGGCGGTGTTTCAACCTTGCATATGAATCAATTAAACGGAAATTGGGCACTTGAAGTAGTGGATGATTAAGGCCTCTGAGAACTAGTGAATTACTTCCAATTCTCCGCAAATTAGCATACCACTAGTAGATTCGCATTCCACTGTGCGCATGTATTCTTTAAAAAATGGAAAAAGACATCTCTGGCTGTTTACCTATGAAAGATCGGTCGAAGCAAAATAAAGTTGGCGTCCTTACTATCCAAAGGTTTTGCCAATAGAACGTAAAAACTCTAATGAGATTTTGGAATTAGAGACTCCTAATAACAGCAAAAAGGCAAAGAAGGCCGCCAAGCTAGATCTCCTCACGTCGTTGTTCCACGAAAGCTCAATCCCAAGATTAGCTTCCTTTTCGCTTATATATTTTCAAGGTCATAAAGACGACTGCTTACAACAACGAACCTACGAAAAGATAACTTGTGGTCTCATTTAAATTAAACCTGCATTCCGTAATTGAAACTCATCCGTCACTTTCATAGATTTATAAGTACTGCTCATTTTATTAGCCTTAATTATTGCTAATGATGTGATGTTGGTTAATTGAAGAAGGGAATCTTTGCTGGAATAGCTCTTATCAAACAAATAGGATAACTCCTACTTAGGAAAGAGTTTTCAAACACTCTTCTTGGGAGCCTTCTTGGAGAAAATTTCGAATTCTGCCACCTTTATTAGTTAGATTTAGCAGGTGCGGTTGGTCATTCCGATTACTGCGCGTGCACTGATGTGTATCGAACAGAGAAGCACAACCAACGTGAACAATCTACTTCACACACACACACACATCCCTACACATAGTAAACAAATTTCGTTCGGCACCAAGTAGTTCTTTTTTCATCGAGCAACCAATCAAGAAAAAAAAACTGTAGCCACAATGCAAAATTATTTATCGATCCACATCACGATAAAAGATCAACGGGAAGAGGGAAGATAGCAAAAGAAGGTAGTACAATTTGAGATCGATTGGCTCTTTTTAGATTTTACAGTTACGAGTGTATAGATTCAGTGCATGCGATATTATGTTACCGACGTCTGTATAGGGATAATTCTAGTGTCAGGAAAGAAAAAACGCATAGGACACTTTTGAACCAAATTAAACCGGAATTATGAATTAAAGTCACTTACTTGTAAAAGTCGAACAGCTTCAGGGAAGTCGCATGCAAATAATTTTTCCCTAATCAAACTGAAATTGAACATTGAGCATTACTAGGGGATGGGATATACTACTTATAAGGAAGATTTAAGCGGCTTACATGAGCATTGAACAGCATATGTACAGGAGCAGATTGAAACGATGCTTATCTGCAAGGATACTGTCCCAAAGAATTAGAACATCTAAAATATAAGAAGTAAAACAAATTGGTGCCTATATACAACTAAAAAGAAACGCTAAAGACGATACGAAATATAAGATTAAGTCACGCGACAAATATCATGCGATTAAATTTGCGGAAAACATAGGCCAAATAAGGAACATTTTTTAAAAATATGGCAAGTTAATGTAAAAAGCCACAAAATCTGAAAGATGTATGGGAGATGGGCCAAGAAACACAGAGTACAAAAGGTGAGAGGGGAGGGACCACCTTGTCACAATTTCGGCATCTCAGCTTCATCATTAGTCCACTCTGTGCGCTGGTGGTGTTTTCGTTTGGGCTAGCGAATTCAATTGAATCTTCCTTTTGGAAAACTGTGCATTTATGTGACGGTGGTAACCAGTAAGAATAATGATTCAAGGTATAAAGTATTGCTAAAGACCATAGCAATATTACTCATCAATTACAAGGACGAGTTTGAAATAAAAAGATCGTTTCTCATTAAAATTACTCCGGAAGACCTTAGCAACTCAACGTTCCCATAGAAAACTATTGCCGGCAGCAGTTAAAACTGATACAAATAAGGGCCAGTTACTACATCAACTTAAGGTCATATCAATAGCAATGTGCAGGAAAAATTAAATGAACAGGATACTTGTAATTATTCATGAATGGGGCCAAGCTATGGGGTAATTGCCTCATATAATTATGGAGAAAAGACAAACTTCAGAGCATCTACACGTTTTTATTGAGTTCTAGGCTTTGTGGCTATTTTGGGAGACTAATCAGATTATAACAATGAACCGGATACAAGAACCTTCGCACACACAAACACACCCCAGAAGACGGGAAGTTGAGTTGGATCACTAGGACAAAGAAGAAGAAAGAGAGAAGAGAGAGAAACTAGCGAGGAGAAGGTAGGATAAAGAAGAAGGAACAGGGTATCAGCGTTTAAACAGAGCGTGCGGATAGATAGTGTGAAACAGAGCAAAATAAAGCAAGATGGGTGGAGGGTCGATCGGTTTAACCCACTTCATGCGCCACCATTTAGCCCACTATTGTTGGTCAAAGTACAAAAGCGTGGACAGTTTCCGATTTTAGTCATGGGTATGAATCAGTAGTAGCCTGAGAAAAAATTTCATCACCCAGGCACATCACTGGCCTCAGAGACCAAGTTCCTAATCCTCAACAGATATGATCCAAAAAGTTATACTATCCATGGCAAGTATTTACCAAATCGATACAGTTATTCAATCAAGCTATAAAATTGAAAACCGCCTACAAATTAGGCGATGTCTTTCTACAACCCGCCCTTATTCTCTTCCTCGGTTTTTTAGAAATGCATTCCGATTGCGCCCCAGCATTAGACTGAGTATGATTTCCCATAACAGTTAAATGGTAGCAAATACAAAATATATGACCATCTCTCTGTTACCTGGAAGAAGGAATTCTCGAGTTAGGAGAAGAGTAATCCATCGGAATGCAAAATGTGCGGGTTCGAGGTGGAGATGTTCCAACTTTCGACGTAGCTCGGCATCATGTTTACCCAACAAATCTAACATGATTTCCATTTTGCTGCCTAGAAAGGATGTAAAATTCTGTTACAAAAAGAAAAGGATTTCGGGATGGAAATGCATTAAAAGGGAGATATTTCCCGAATCCATAAAATAGTCGAAGCCAACAGCATGCACTCACCAATGCCAAAATCCTGGTCAAAATTGCGATTAAAAACGCTCTGAATTTCGACCATCAGGTTGTTGAAACAAAAGAAGGCATCGGGTTCAGCGAAACCTGCAAACCGGACAAGTAAATACCAACTTTCAGTCCTTCAACTTGGTAGTTGGGGGAAAAGTATTTTGAAAGCATTCATTTGTTGGATGCGACAATCCTTTAAGCGAATAGCTGATAATGAGTAGGTCAAAGAAGAAAGCATCTGTGTGTTGCCAGTTAGCGCCAACTTAATATAGCCTCCATATTCCATAAATGAACATATTATACTACCAGGAACGCAGTTCCATTGCAATGATTCAATAAAGCACCCTATACAATATTTAAAAAAATAACAGAACTACACTGGAACTATGAATCATAATCTGTATTACTGTATTACTTTTGCATGTCGAACCAAGCCCATTGCCGTAAAATTAAAAGAAATAAATACGGACGACGCAACATACCAACCCACTTTGGCATGAATTTGGCCTTATTATTCGTATCGGACTAACTTACATGCCCTGACTACCCCTGAACCACTTAACATTCATTTTAGAATGTTCATAAATTCCAGGCTTTGTCCTCCAACATGGTTTTGGGCGTCATGCAATGCCAGATTTCATAACTATAACCAACTGACCACAGCACTCATGTCCTCTTTCTAAATTGGCAGTCTTCTGCTGGCCCTGCTACATTAGCTACTGCTATGGCGCCTGAAGTTGGTAATATTCAATAATCGCAATTTAACTTTACCTCAAAATAATACCTGCATACAAATTTAAGAAGATTCACATGGTGGCCCCCTTTAAAGAAAATAATCTCTTTTCCTCAAAGCGTCTATAAGTTTTGCAGTATTATATACTGCCAGGGGTGTGGTGACCCACGAGGGGATGTTGCTTAATCACCTGTTCTGTTCTTTCAATCTTAAAATGATCTTGATGACTTAGTCAGAATTTAGTTTACCTGATCCAAATTTATCTCATGGTTAGCATACTTTCAAATAGAGAGGACATTAACAAATAAACATAAATCCGTAGGCATAACTGCTTTTAATTTCAAATCCTGGTAATGCAGATTCATTGTAAACATTCAAATGGCGGAATGAAATCCTGAACTGGTTGATGTCTATCCAAGGAAAAGTGGCGTTATTACACAAAGGCCTGTGTTTTCATGATCTTTTATGGTATTTAGATAAAGAACACTAGTGATTTCTTAATAATTTCCAAGATGACAGCGTTAGTGGTATAGTAACTAGCCTTAGCTATGTCTTGAATCAATATTGAAAATAAAAAGATGTTTTCCCTCCCAGACACAAACGAAAAAGATAGTAAATTAACAAGCAAAACTTAAGTCATATTTCTGTGAGGTGAAGGCGAAGCGAATAGGGTGCTTGTCTGAGATGCGAGAGATCGCAAGATCAAAGTCCATAGGGACACACCTGGTGAGCGGAAAGATGAACCGTATAGATTAAGTCCCGACAAGTGGAAAAGGGGTCGCAGAATTTGACTCTCAAAACATGGAGGCACTAAGATGTTACTTTTAACGCAAAGAGTGCTTCGAAAAAATTGCTTAAATGAAACTATGAGTTATGTTGTAGAAAGAAGATGAGACATGGGGTAAATGGAAATTTGGTACTTCGAGACACCAACGAGAATAAACGAAAAATGGATAAATTTAATAAGAAGATCCAACTATGTTCTAAGCTCGACTGCTAGATTAACATTATAGACGTTAAATTCAGAGCACGTGAGGAAAAATTCACTTAATCGAATCATCAATTTACCTCTAAAATGGTAATATGACACTCTCGTGGAGATTAGTTGAGTAGCTAACGGTGAAGAATGCCAACCCAAATTATAAATGCATTGCGTGAGAAAATTACAAAATTTATCTTTCAAAATAGATTTAGAGCATAATCACGAAGAAATATGTGCTATTCCATTTGAAACTCACGTCTCTCATTGGGATCGGGATTGTTGGCGAAAACGTAGTAAATGGGAGCAGCTATTTCATTCATTCCCTGCACATAGGAAGAAGCACGGTTCATTTTATATGACGTGAAAAGTATTCTCTGAACAACTTCCCAGTGAAATTCAGCATTTGAATCGAGAGCTTCATTGGATATGGAAAGTTTGCCATCTCGCGTTTCTTCGTCATCACAAGCAGCACGAAGTAAAGAAGTGCCACCATGGTCACCAATAGAATTTACAAGTCTAATGGCACCTAGAGTATTTGTCGCAACGGAATGGGACTAATATTAAATCCATCATATAAGAAAGAAGAAAGCTTACTCGAGTCAGCTCTGTTTCGATTCGATTTCGCAAGTCCGATATTTTGACACCCGATTTGAAGATCTTATCACATGAGTATTGAGTAGGGCGTCGAAAAAAATCAAGTTCAGGATATAGACGACGGCAGTCTTTATTAATTTGGAGCAGAACGATGTTATCGTCAAAGTATTCTCGCCAATAGCTACTAGGGTCACTGCTTAGGGGCTACAATTGCAAAATAAAATGAAATTGAAACCCTACATGATCAGAAGACTGATTCGATTTTGACTTGTTTGAGATAAATTCCGCTAAAAATCCTTCATACTCTAGCCGAGCTTTGGAAAGTGTTGTATTCCAGAGGGATTTTTCAGTTGGAAGATAATTTAATAGGATCTTCCAAGATATCGAGCGAAATCCACCGCTTTCTGGACAGCCGGACAAACATTCGTTGCGTAATAAATCTAAGTCGATTTTCTGCGTATCTAATATATCCTGAAATATCTTTGACCTTAATTTGTAAAAGATTAAAATTTCAACAACCTTGACTCTCTCATCACCGGCTATAATACTAATACTTCTAACAAAGCATTAAAACCGAAAAGGGTTTCCAATACATCATTGAAAATATTCTGTTTAATTATCGTTTTAATTGAGAACTGGTAATGATAAAGCTTTTTGTTTCAATATTTACCTTTTTTATTAATAGAATGTGAATAAAAACCAAGCGAATAATAAACCAATATTTAAGTAATTTATTTTGTGGTTTATCAAGTTAAATGAATTTTTCGAAATCATAATTATTGTTATTGCCAGTCAATCTCTTGTTTTGGTTCCTTCTCTCGGTCATTGCCATGTACATCTAGTTCGGTGTCTATTCAGTATTGGGGATGTATAAATTAGACCTACCTATAGACAAGAAAGAAAATGCTGCCATTGAAAGACGAAGACTTTTTGAGAAACAGAGAATGGCTAGGATATTCAATGAGAAACTTAGACTCATTGGAGTAATTTTTTTTTAAATATTGAAAATTGTTTTCAAAATGAGTGTTTATATTATAAATATTCTATTGTGAGATGAACAACGAAATAATTGTCAGCGAATTTTATAAATTATGCAATATTATATCCTCAAAATTATATTGATTATAATCTGTAGGTCGATGAACGCGCAATAGCTCACCAAGTGAAAGAAAAGTTAGAACGTGGAGAAAGTGAAAGGCAAAGAGATCTTGCCTTTGGTACCTTCCGCCTAGCAAAATTTTCATGTTACTTTTTGATCGATTTAAATAGACCATTTTTATTTTGGTAAGCTAAAGAAGCAGAACGGAATGACAAGTTAGCTTTGCTAATGGAGAAGCGTCTTACTCAAGAGCATTGGAAGTTGAACAGAGCGATAAATGAATATCGACTTCAGCACCAACAGCCAACGTCTCGACGCGAATTTGATCTCAACGATCCGGATGCTTTAAAGAAGGAGCTGCCAGCTCGAATTTCAGATGACGATTCTCGTTGTGGCGCCTCGTCTTTACAAAAGTTCCTTGGCGAGGATCTGACTAAAAAAGAGAGAGATAAACTTCAGCAACAGCAGATGAGTGTGTGGTTTGATAAACAAATTGAGGAACATAAGAGGGCAAATGCTTCCAGGAAATACGATGAACAGTGAGCTTAATTTTGTAATTGCTTAAATTCCATTTATCTATAAATCGCACGATTACAACATCGGATACTGCACTAATAAGTCCTTGACTAAACTGTTTAAATATCCTAGAAGTTCAACTAGCTTCAGATAAGTATATCTAGCCCTTGAAAATTTCTCTAGAATACTTTAGCTCCAAATAACCCGGACCAACGCCTAAAATGGCAAGATTGTAATGTTCGAGGAGTTAGTTGAGAGTGCAAGTATCTCCACGTGGCACTAATATTGAACACTTATTGGTTTGAAGACTTTGCACGAACTGCCTGCTTGCTATGCTAGTTTTAGCACGATCACACTTTCCAGAATATTCTAGCGCACGAGATCACTTTTGTCAGCTTTTGTTATGTTAAAAACTCCTCATTCTTTGCTCCAACGAATATCTGTCATGCAACTTC
This sequence comes from Hymenolepis microstoma, assembly GCA_000469805.3. Lineage (NCBI taxonomy): Eukaryota > Metazoa > Platyhelminthes > Cestoda > Cyclophyllidea > Hymenolepididae > Hymenolepis > Hymenolepis microstoma. The sequence goes on from LR215991.1 coordinate 17,853,010, forward strand.
TAGGATACTTTTCGAGTTAACATTTTTAGTAAACTACTTTTGAAATATATGCCTCTATTTGGAAGACACATTTGTTTGCCGTGATTCATATTGTTTGTTTCACTGTAATATGAAACAACAAAAATATACAAACCAACTTTCTAACAATAAATTTTTGGTTTGGTTTTTAATAAACCAATTAATAAACACTTTTAACAAACCATTTTATTGAACTCATATATTGATTATGCTAAGAGAGTCCGCATAACCCTAATCGTCAGATGAAGATATTCCTGACTGTTCATCAGTAGAACAAAGGACTCGAGCAGCCAACTATACTCGGTTTAATTTTGTCTCTTAAACATAATCCTATTTTTGCACACTCTTTGCAGACATTTATACCCTGCTTCTAGTTGTAATTCCTATTCCGCACAGATTGCTCTATGGCTGTCAAATTTAACTTTGCTCTTCATTCTTCCGATTTGGAAAAGGCCGTTAAATCCCTTAACTTTTGATAAAATAAGTAATTTTGAGTTTAAAACCAATTCCATACTCTTACCTGCTGATATCAAACATTATTAGTATATATTGACGTTCTGTCGTTACGGTGGAATACGAGGTCGATAACCTTATGAGCTCAACCAAACGATGCCAAATATTCCGCCACAGAATGAATATTTTGTCCAAAAGTGTACAATATAAGTAGACCAATAGTGGAGCTGAATGTGAGGGGATGAGTGGAAGTAGTTGAAGGAATTCGGAACTGGAATAGGAGTATCTGTGGGTTGAACTCTGGTAGTGTATTGACTGGTTTTGCGTCACAACTATTTTCAGATGAACGATCAATAAGTGGGCATCTTCTCACAGTTGGGTACCAAATTATGAGTCAATATTGCTGCAAATCGTAGTTCTTTCGTATTTTACCCTATTGTCCGTATTTAGATTTATTTAAATAGAATTCATCTGATATTTGCCCTCGTGCTAGTTAACAATGATCTTGTTCTCTTAATTTATTTGAATTGACTTCCAGGTATGTATTTTTGAACCTAAATATAGTTAACTTTTTTTCTAAATAATATAAAAGTGGCGCGAATAAAAACGTTTATACTATTTGATGAAAATATAATTACTTTAAATGAAAAAGTATCACGCTCGAGTGGTAGAGATAATTTGTAAAACTAATCATTTTAAAGACAAGTAAGCGCTTATCGAATCAACTGCTGTTGCTGCTGAATGACCAACTCCTAAAAATTTGAAAGCGGGAAGCTTTTAAACCCAGAGCACTTAATGTGATTTTGACGAGTACACCACGGGAGGAAAACGCAATCATGATTTTGATTACACCAAGTAGATAAAAAAACATGACTAAAAGGGTAGTGATCAAGTGGACCAAGGAGCAGAAATTAAGTATTGTCAATATAATTTGAAATTAGTCTTTACGAAAACATGGAACTGAGAGTTAATGGTTTATGTATGTCTAACTGATTCTTACTGACTCCAGGATCAGCGCATCCTCAATTAAATAAAAGTCAAAAATTTCAAGACATAGTACCTATTTCTAGCACTTTGAAGAAATAAAAGAAAGTTAATTAACAAATAACGTTTTTATAGCTAGTGTCAAATTGACTGTATTAAGTTTTGGGTTTGTTTTTAGCTTGGAAGCCATCTATAGGCGTGAAATTGACGCTCGAACAATGGCTTTAGCGCAGGCTGAAGCAAATGCCCGTCGAGCAGTGCAGTGCGCCGTGCGACGTTACAACGAAGCCATGGCTGCAGAACGCGAACAGAAAGAGCGTGAAGCAAGGAGGCTTGAAGAGGAAACTAGCATGCAAGAAATTATTAACGCCATCAACTCTGACTTTCTCACTGAAAATCCCGCACAAGGACGCTCTGCTCTTGGACCAAATCGAGTTTGCCCTGATAGATATAAGGGTTTCCCACCTGAAAAATTGGCTGAAATACGTGCTGCCCAGTGCAGTCAAATACAGGAGAAAGCTGTAAGTATATATATATATATATATATACGTTTTCTGAATAAGATAAATTTTAAAATAAATTGAACATTATCTCCTTTGAATAGAAAACAAGTAATGTGGTAAATTTTGTATATCAGGGATTCTCTTACCTAATAAATTACATTTTCTCATTTACCTCACTAATCCAATGTTTTGAAGAGTAACCAGATCAGCATCCGAAAATTTTTAATCTAAAATGAGACTTGAAGTAGACAAGCTAAATGATAATTTTTATATCATCATACTCCAGTATGAAATGTCAATTTTCATGCAAGTACCGCTCTTATTATAATTCCTTTGCACTTCCCTATCAAAAATGATTGATTATATTTTGATTGTGTGTATCTGGTTGGAGGCCACAAGTGACCATTTACATTTTTCCCACTTTGAAAAACGGTATTTAACATCTATTTAATTGATAGGGAGAGGTGGGGTTAGTAAAACGTACTTATCACAGGAAAGTGGCCATTTATTTCGACAGATGTTTGAGTTACAAAAATTTGATCATTACCCTTGCTAAATGAGTGCGAATTAGCTACTTATTGCTTTATTTGTATTTTTATATATTTTGTATTTATTCATTTTCATTTCACAATTCTGGTTTAGTCTCACAATTATGCCATTAAGTTTGATGACGACCAACAAAAGTATTGTATCATTCATTAAAATTTAGGATTGTAAGCAACGGCAACTTAGACTAACTGAACCAATATAGAGAATATGTATGAGAATAAGTAATGGCGCTAATATCGATTAATCAGTTTGGGGTTGGTGGGACGACACCAAATTTATTGGAAAAGAACACGAATTGGGGTTTAAAGATAACCGAATCTTCATTTTTCTTTATTCATGTCTCGTCATCGATGTTTCAGAGTGAAGATTTTCATTCATGAATGCACTTATGATTGCATGGGCTATGAATACCGTGGACAATATCTATCATATTGATCGACACCTGTTGAGTGACTTTTATTGCTCACAGCACTTAAAAGTAGATTTAGGATATATCAGTGGTTTATAATATTTTTTAATGATTCTAGGCCAGAGAGGAAGAAGAAAGGAAGCTGAACAATCTGCATGATGATCAGCTCATTAAATCAAGCAAAAAGCATTTGCTTATTGAAAAAGATTATGAAAGGAAGCTGCGAGAAAGACGCAGAGAGATTCAACAGGAAAACATGCTGCTTGCAGAGGATCAGAAGACTTTCCAAAAATATCTCAATGAAGAGGTAACAACATGATATATCATCGCATTTACCTGACTGCTTTAATAATTTTTCATTTGCGCGCTTTTATCCTTTAGGTGTATAAATATCAGCCCACACCGGACTTTTTTACACAATTCAATACCACCTCGCGGTAGGAAACCAAGATCTAGAACTATTACGTGACCATATTGAAATGTATCAGCTAAATAGGATGAAACTACTCATATCAATGAATATAAGCATCAACTATGAGATGTTCTATTGTACAATTTTTGGTTTACGAAAAATAATTGAGACAAAGTTAATTGCAAGTAAGTGAAGAAATGCTCAGCTGAATTATTATGCATAATATTATCAGAACTTGTTACAAATTGAAAGATGAAGTTGAAGAAGAATAAAGATGTTAAGTTTTTAGAAGGTACATTTTAGATTTAATGGTTTCGATTAGGTTTCGGACATGTCCACTGACGAAAGTTTCATTATTGCATAGCACATATATAAGAACTGTTTTACTTCTGCACAAACTGATATACTAAGTGAGAAGAAGAAAAAAATATGACTCTCGTTGGTATGGAGAATACCATTTTGAGCACAACTCGAACAACATAGATGGAATTTGTATCAATTTAAATTAATAAAACTGTGGTTAATCGTTTTTAAACATCGATGGAAATAAAATGCCAAACACCGCATTCATTTTGTCTTGAAAATTATTTATTAATCGTTCGGAGTTGTGTTTCTGTTGACAGTGAGACGTTTTGACTTTATTACATTTACTTAATGGATAAATACAATTATAGGGTCCGAAAGAATCCCAATTTTCAAAGCCATAAAGTCACAATAGTAGAAGTAATAAATAAATAATCAACTCGATACGTATATAATATTTTAAATAACTATACTTCTTCACATTAATGTTTGTTATAAATGTTACTTTTGTGGAATCCAGAATGCAAACTCTTGAAATGTTTTAAGAAATTTTGAATCGTCCTATTAAAAATGAATGTTAAACACGCTTAAATATTTTACAAACTTTTATATGACGAAGGCCTAAAATGTGAGTGATAATTAATCGAAACTTCTGTAAGCAATGTATTATTCATTTGTTCAAAAGTAGAATATTATTATTACCGTTTTCGAGATGCAAATATCGAAATTAAATCTTAGTATATTACTGGATAACTGTATTAGAATTAGTATCCTCAAGACCTATGCGATGGGGCAATTACGAAATTGGGATGAGTTTTAGTACGCTCCAGGCCTTGGCAAATATATAATATTTTACCTCGTGATGCAAGCTCCGTCGAGAATACCCTTTGAGGGTCTTCCATTGATTGACTATTTTCCCAAACCTATCACGTCACTGGCAAGAAATAAAAAAGGACTTATTGCCGCTTCTCGAATCGATGGTTCCATTGACATATATGATGCCAATGAAGGCTTCTTCGTTATTCACCACCTACCATCCTGGATTTTAACATCAATTGAGGCAGTTTGCTGGGTTCACGATCGATTATTCGCAACTGGTGGGGAGGGCCGTGTTTATGAACTTCAGTTATATTCTATCCGACCGAGAGCTGGTGTTTTGTTGCCTGGTGGTGTGCCCGCACGTTGCTTAGTACCCGGTGAGGATATTTTAGTTTCTGGAAATGATGGAGGCTTCATTAACGTTATCGACGTTTCTGATGATCAATTAAATCTTAAGACTTGTCTTGCAAGCCTTGATGGTTTGTTCAGTTTCGTTATAATATCCAATCTCTTTTAGACAAAATTGTATCTCTTGCTCTTGATGACAAAAATAGAAAAATAGTCGCCGCCAGTGACGCAAAGGGTAGAGTCTATATTCTTAGTTTGGAAACTGGTTCAACTCTTTCAACTTACTTTGTTGGTGACGAATACGCAGCGACACCCACTATTGTTTGGTCACTTCTGTTTGTGGGGTTAGCAATGTTTCCATCGTTTTTTCTGCTAAGAATTTGTCTTATTTGTTTACTAAATTCAATTTTTTGCTTTCTTGTCTAGAAATTCCCTATTTTCGGGTGACAGTAAAGGAAATGTAAGCGTATGGGATGTTGACATTGGTGTTATGGTATCCACTTTCAAAACCCATACTGTGGATGTTCTTGCTCTTGCTGCTAGCTCTGATCAAAGTATGGTTTTCGCCACTGGTGTCGATCCTACCATTCGCCGCTTCGATTTATGCATCACTGAGCGTAACAGTAAGTTTATTTATTTTAAAAGCTAATTTATATTGTCGCTAAACGCTTGACGCGGTTATTTTGATTTAGACCTTTTGGTTTCGAAATTTTTGGTTGAAATTTTGAACAAAGTCTAAGTCTTCCTAATGTGTTTCATTATATTACCTATTTGTCTCCCTTGTTTTTTAATTGATATGACATAACCAAGTTAGACTTCAGCTAACTCGTCAATGTTAATAGTGACATGGTAATGGCAATCGCGCTGAAGATTCGGACACTAGTCAGTTTGATAATTATTCCTAAATCCCTACTGTTTATATTTGTAATAACCTTTCATTAAATCTTATATTCAATCACTGGTTCTTAAAAGATAGCAGATGCCATCCAACTCAATGCGAATTACCACAAAACTAATCGTCTCCTCTCTCTCATATAATATGGCATTTCTAACCATATCAGGCTGTTTCGAACGAAAATTATTCTCATCTAAACAGCACTAGTATTTGTACAAACGGGCTTTGCTAATTTCTGCTGGCTTTCTCCTAACCTTACCATTAAGTCTTGTCGCCTGTTAGTTTAAGAGAACCACTTTAATGCCAATTTCGTATGTAGAGATCAAGAGTTGGTTTAGATCACAAGGGTTAGAATGATGGAAACAGGAATAGGAGTTTAGAATGGCAGATGGTTGGCCAGCTAGAACAGGACAATGCCTTGTGTCAACATTTGTTTTTAATTAGAATGCTGGTGTAGGAATTTTTGTTAAAGACATCTTAAAAATTAGGCATTTAGAGTTATAAGAGCGTGATAAATAGGAAGAGAACTTATAAGCATAATGGGTTAGGGTAAGAGTAAATGACCATCTTGTTAAAATTACATCTACCTTTGAATAACAGGCGAAAATAAAGACATTGAAATGTTAGCTTTCCTTTTGGTACACCGCGTTTTTGCTAGCGAGGTTACCAAATTCTTCAGTAGCAATCTGCTTGCTGGTTTGCTCTCCAGTCGCCTAGTGTGGTGTATTTAACGTCATCTTCAACTAGTTCTACTAATCTAAGTGGAGGAACTCGAGCCCATAATCGACTAATCCCATTCTTGTAGCGCAATGGCAACCAAGTGGATTCATAAAGGGTGGACGTCGTGATATCAACTGCCTTCTCTTCGTCGGTGAGGGTGAATCAACTGGTCTAAGGGCATATAACGCCGATGTCGACTACTTAGTGGCGGCAGGAAACGATTCGCGCTTGAAACTCCTGCCTTGTCCACGCACACAGGCCAACCTGGGTAGTATAGGTGGTCTAACTCGAAAGCAGAGGAAGAAAGAACAGGTCATGAGTAAACTGCCAACACCGATTCATCTTCCCTTTTGGCCATTCTCACTGGCGCCTAATCTTCCTCTGGCTGTTCACTTTGCAGTGGATACTTTTGGTGTAACTGAGGGTCCTCCTGGTAAGTGGTTCTCTCAGCTTGATTCATACCACTTAAGTCTGTAATTTAGTACTTTTAACTATTATCATTTGTGTGTGCATTTGGATCTGTAACTCTCACTTGACTTTAAAAGTAGTAAAACTTATTTTCAACTGGAACTTAACTAAAGATATATTCGTTTTCTTTACTTTCAGGTCGTATGTGTTTGATCCAGCATGTGGATCACCTGAATCTCTACCGATTTCCTTCAAAACCAAATAAGAAAGTAAAAGACCAGCCTCGCTTCGTCTTACAGCTTGCACGCATTCAACCTCTTCGCGGTAACTACGTAGTCACTAGCGCTATATCTCCTTGTGGGAAATTCCTTGCTTACTCAGATGATGTGAGATCGCGAGTTCTCATAATTAAGAAATCGGTAAGAAGGCTTTTTTCTTATTTGATCTTTTATAATTGATTTCCTCGTGATAAAACCGATAACACTTCCTACAATTCATCGCTCACTGTTCACGTAAATGGGAAGCATATGTGCCTTGAAAGCAGAAATTGATATGCGACTTAGGTATTCATCTCTCTATAAAAGCTCGCCACCTTAAGATAGTACACGGGCGCCAGCGTACACGTCTGACAAATCAGACGGCCAACTGTATTTGTTATTTTAGTTTAACAAATTGAGAGTGGAGAATGTGTCTTGTAAGAGGACTTGCAAAATACCTTCTCTGTACCTCGGTGTAATGTTATCAAAGCTTCTCTTACTGTGAGTGAAGTTCTTATCCAAGACTTATCACTATTGTGTTAGGTCTTGGTGGATGATTGACTCTAGACAATAATCACTTTCTGTAAAATTAATATATCCACAGTATTAAACTGTTACCAAAAACCTGGGATGACTAGTACCCACATTTTTCATCCACTGTACTTCTATTCCTAAGGTAGCTAAATCCGTCAACGATGGTATAGCAAGACTGGGGTATAGTTTTTGGGAGTTTTTATCCCAAAATAAACAGCCGACAAAGCTAAAGTTTGGCCAATGGGTCTAATAAAATTGATAGATTGAGATCTTCATTATTTGTGATCGACTTCTAATCTTTTAATATTATTTCTTTTTAATAGACCTCTCGAAAGAATTGGAATTTTGATGCTGCATCTGGAGAACCAGTGGTCACCTTATCACGTCTTGGTTGGATGAGCAGTAGCCAAGAACGTCGTATTCGCAACATCTCTTCTTCAGCTTCTTCTGATAACGAAGCAGCTGCTGTAGAAGAGACAGTGGACGAAATGTCTACTTCACGGTTTTTCCTCGATCAGTCTTCAGCTGATCTCTTCGTCACATCCTCTAAAGGAGACAAATCCCTGAGATCTCTTTCTGGTCCGGATAAAGATTTTGATTCTCATCTAGCTGTAGTGGCTCCGCAAACTCGCAAGAGAAAGGTGGATGGTGGGCAGTCCGAGGATCAATCAGATGAAGCCTCGGCTCTCCCACCTGCGAGCTTGATGTCGTTCACACCGTCTTCGAGATGTTTGGTAACTGTGGATTCGATCAGTCAGAATGTTGTTTGCAGAAGACTGGACACTGGCGTCGAATGTTGGAATCTTTCCAGGCATCGTTGTGAGTGTTTTCTGTTAATTGAGTGATACTTTCAAGATTCCATAACTGCCACTCTAAGTGGCAACAAGTATTCTTTAAAAAGACTGCCTTCTCTGTCTTTCTGATGTATAGTGTAACTGCTGTATTTCAGCAAATTAACAATAGATTCGGAGACTTAACTGTGACTTAAGTTTTCTTTTTATTTCCAATTAATTCATAGATAACCGCCCATTCTGAGGCGATCTGTGTGTCCCAATGAACTACTTCAAGACTCATTGTGTATGTTACATGATCATAGGTATTCATTTTATTAAAATCCAAATCCAATTATGCGGCTTTTTGCCATGAAATTCTTTTAATAAAGTTGATGCTTCAAGATTGTTATGTTTCATTGGAGCTTGGAGTCTAATCGAATGTTTTTTGGCGTACTCGATAGAAATTCACAAGCTTTATTCCCCATGCACTCGGTTGTTAATTATTGGCCCGCCATGCTTGTACTCGAGACAATCTTCGCTGCGGTTATTGGCTAACCGAACAGTCAATCATTTATCACATGTCCAATCCTATACAATTAAATTTATTTTCCTGAAAGAAGAACCTTCGTTTGAGCCAAAATTTTTCCTTTTTTTCCCTGTAACTTGAGAAGAGAGCAACAGAAATTGCTCTTGAATTTCTTTATGATATCTTAGAATGAAAAGACACATTTGAGTGAGAAACTTTTACACCACAAGTAGATTGCCTGGACTAATTTTAAAACTTGTAATATAGGCAAAAATATGCATTTGAAAAAGTACCAATCGAGGTTTTTTTTCTTCATACCCTTAAGCGGTGTCAACAAAAACTGACAACACTCCAGTTGCCCCAATTCATATTCTGAAAATGGTCAAGTTCGTAGGGGAACACAGTTCTCTGATCCTATTGGCCATAGCCTCCCTCGATGCTCGAGTATCCATCTACTCATTTAAAGAAGGCGAAAACAGCCCTCCCACACTTCTATTCACCTGCCCTAGAGCTGCAGATCCGATCCGTGTTGGTTACCATCCTCGACCTGTGGATATCGCTCTGCGCATCAAAGAGTTCAAAGCTTGCGAGAGTGAAAGTGAGGACGCAAGTTCAGAAGTCCTATTCAAAGCTCGTTCTGCAGTATTCTACACCTCCGGTCAGTTGGTAGAATGGATTCTTCATTTATCTTTTGTTGAAGGAGTAGGGGTACAATTGAAAGGAACTCCCAGAACTGACCCATGGTTGGAAGAGTTCTGGCAGCAAAACAGTGCATCATGGAGACGCCTAATGCCTCGGTTCTGCTACCTAAACTACTATTATGGTGGCAAGATTTTGATATTGGGCTCAAAGAACATCTGTTTGACCATTGACAGACGAAAGGTGGGTTTAGGATATGCAGGACTTATTTTTTGATAATTTGACTAATTTCTCATTTCTGCTTGGTTTGTGTTTTAGAAAGTTGCCCTGAACGATGTTCAATGGGCATTCCGCAAACGAAATAGCAAAATATCGGATCATTGTTTGCATATTTTTGACACCTTAAAGGTGAGGACTCTTTTGTACTCTTAACGCGGTGTTAATGAAACGATGGTATTCATGAAATCAGTATGCGTCAATGGTGTGGTTGTCAAGTTACATTTCCGCAGTCAGCTCTCATGAGATCAGATTAAATCCATGAACCCTACCTTATCTCGACGAGAAATTATCGAATAAAATTCTCACAGGGGGGTGGGGTGTGAAGGTGGTTGAGCCATCCTTGTAAAATTTGAAACGCTCATAGAGGGGAAATTTGTGGTCATTTCGATGTATAGTGCAGCAGTCATTCTACACTCCAATAGCTCGGCTTTCTTTTGCATTTACATACAGCAACCAATTGGAATTCCATTTGATCTCCGACGCGACTTCCTCTACGACTGGAATCTGATACTGACTGAATTTTCAGTCATGATGAATGTAATGTTTGCCTTTAGGTCTTTATTCGTGTGCCCTCTATGCAGCTCTTATGCGTATGGCCAATCAAAGTTTCATTTGGGAGCACTAGATGAAATCTATTCTGTTGAATATTAGCCCCAGGATTCCTTCTCGACAGGTAGCAGACGTAGTTTTATATCATAGTTAGGAGCCGAGCCTGCCGACTATCTAACAGCTCTTTTACCGCATGAAAGCCCTGTTACGTCTTAATTGGAGAAATCAATAAGCCGAATCCCTTTTGTGGTGGTAGAACTTGTATCCATAACGAGGGCCAGGGTTTATATTAGCTTTTCATCGACTAAGCGTTTTGATCCAGGGTAAAGAACTGATAAAATTGTATATCATGTTAAGCACGCCTGCTTAAGTAGACAAATGGGATACATTTAAGGGAGGGAGGGGGGGGGGGGGGGGGTTAAATGTTAGTGTTCTAAAATTACTCCGATTGCTATTATTGTTTGAATTGCTGCCTTCTTCATTTTAGAACGCAGTGGAACACGCCGTTCTACCTGACAGAATTGCAGCTATTACGCTGAACCTCGTTGCAGCCAATGCAGAATTGCCCATACCATTGAAGAAAAAATACTTTGGAACTTAATCCTGGCTCTCGGGTCTATGTGTGTCTATTATGTACAGTATTAGTGACTGATATAAATAATATAATCAAGTAAATTTAATTAACATGACTGTATCTTAGACTTACTTGGGATATTGGGTCGGGGTGGCATAATAATTGTGCGACTCCCGGAGAGGGATAATATGCATGCCTATTATGATTAAATTTTCTAAGAAGGCTGGATCATTTTATAACGTCACAACTATTCAAACCCAGAAGATAGGACAACCATCGTGCTACCCAGAATTTTGTTGGCTAAATCAGGGAATCATTTATGCCATTGAAGAGGGATGAACTAATCGTTATTGGCTACCGGGTTTCCCCTTCGATACAGCAGAACAGAATTGGTCACAAAACGGTCAAAGGGCGATTAGCCCAGCTATCATTGTAGCGCGATTTCGTAATCACGCCGGCGTCGTGAAAACAGAGCGCAAACGATATCATACTTTCTAGACACGACACTGTTTCCCCTTTCTATTAGACTAGCTCTAATTTCGCAGATTTCGCGATGTCCACAATTCAGCGAAAAACTGACTAGCTGGCATTTACCATTGTTGCCATAGTTTACCTCATAGTCCACAAATGAAGACCTCTCAATCGGAATTTTGAAAATGAGTTAGTGATCGCCTACTGAAGGAATTAAGGTCGCAAGTTGGATAAGACTGCACTCCTTTTGACCACATTTGGATTAGGATGACTTGAAAATGATTGGCCCCCTTTTACCAAAACAGTTGCAATTGGCACAAAAGCAATAAGATATCATCAAGATAAAACTTGTTCTCTGTGAATTCTTCGGAGTTACAAGTACATTAAAAGAACCATTTTCACCTATGGTAAAGTCCTTACCAAATTCGCCTTATCAAGATTGCGGTAAGCAAAAGAAACAGAAAAACTTAATCAATCAAAAACTTTACATTCTACAAATATAAATAAAAATCAATCAATACTGCGCATTTTAGCAATCACGTCCAGCGTCTTTTTCTTTCGCATTTCATCACTAAAATTAAGAGAAAAGAAAGAAACAATTAAAAAATAATCCATGTCAAATGTTTCCATTCACCAAGTGTGCAAGCAGATTAAAAATGTGACACATTTATTTTCCCTGTGATAAGACCGGTCTCCTTTGGTTAGGGAAACAATGATGCCCGCTATCAGCTAAAGGAAATATTTTTTACCTCACTATATCGGTCTAACAGCTTCTAGCTTCTAATGGAATTTGATTGTGTAGTCTCGTAATAGCCTCGATACTACATCGCCTATATCGGTACGTAGGTTTTGAAACTTACCTATTAGACTAACTAAATTTCCAACTAATGTAATTTCCTAAGGATTCAAGGTATGAGTCATTAGCTTGACCATACCGATATCCGAGAACCCCCTCCCCTCCCTTATTCCGGTGGTAAGCACCACTGGTGTTCCACAAAAATGGGTCTATTCTCCCTCTCTTTACTCTTATAGTAACAGAATCTAATGATAAGGGCAATTTATGAAGCTCCTGAACGCTAATATAATAGCACAACTCACTTTCCCTCTCAATACAGTAGGAGTTAAAAAAACAGAGAAATGTGACTTACTTAGCCTTGATCTTCACACGATCATAGTTACTAAGGAATTGGGCGTCTTTGCGCAGTTCACGCATTACACTACGACGTTCTTTTGACAGCTTCTGACGAATATCCACATGAGCTGGCTTCTTTTTCGGTCGTCTTGCATCCATTCTGTGAAAGAAAATTTAATTAATTAAATCCGAGTTACAAATATCACTGCAAATCTTATATAGGTGCTCTTGATTGTAGGGAAATACAAGCGACTCGAAGGGACATGACCAACCACGGAACTAAATAAGTCGATCAAAAAAGCTCTGACAGTTAATTCAAGACACCCAAACATTTTTGCATTAGAAAGTTAATTACAATCAAGAGAAAAATGAAGAGTCAATGCTTTCATAAACCAAATTACTTAAGAATCCTGATGTCATGATTGCAATATCCACTTCTACGTTGCTATTGAGGAATTGAAAGATAAGTAGGCAAAAGCAATCTCGTGAATCAGTACGGAAGCACCTGTGAATACGCATGGGAACCAAAATGAAAAGCCTGGCGGCTTGATATACTCAAATACAATCTCATACACGGTGAGACAGAGATCATTGTGACGAGATCGTGACTTCCATTCACCTTTGTACTTTTAATGCTTATTGGCCCACATTTTACATTTTTTCCCCTTGTATAACTTTATACGCTTTAGTTCTACTTTATTTTATTAATACCAATTGATAAATCCTTACTTAGGGCACGTTCTATGCAATAAATCAAATAGTACTGGACTTACTTTTCCTCAAATTCAGGTTCTAGTTGAGGAACCAGACCAATCTTTTGAAGGGCCTGAGGGGTAGCAGTCTTATCCGCCAGAATCAAGGAGACCTTATCCACAACAGCAATATCCTTCGGTCTAGGTTGACCTCTCACTTCTGTGATTTTCTCAGTCAAATTTTGAACCTTTGCTTCAATACCCGCGGGAAGGTTTTCCGTCTTTAAACGGGTTAGATTTAGACCAGAAAACACACAACAAACTGCAGGAGCAGGAAAATGCTCTGAATAGAGTTCCAGGAAGGACGCCGCTAGAGATAAACATTTGTCAAGACAACCCAATCTATAAGTGGGGATCTCGTTATCCTTTAAAGGTCTTTGCTTCAAAGCAACTTGAAGATCCAAAGTGGAATAAGCCTCTCTAAAAATAGAAACGCATATAAGCTACTTAAAAGAAATAAGTAGTTAAATCTGTATTTTCAACAGGCCATACGGATCTTTTGTTGACGCGTCTTCACCAATAAAGAGAACTCCATCTTCCCTAGTGGATGTTTCAATCAGTCGAATAAGATATCTAACTGCTTCTGGTACAAATATAGCCTTAAATCGATTTCGGTCGGCAAATGTCTTGGTCTGGGGGGTAGACTGATCACCGCTACGCTCAAGTTTCCGAGTAATAGCGTCGGTTAAAATTATTTGGGTTAGAAGGAGACCTCGTACAACGTCGGAGAGTTGAATTACGTCTAGGCTCCGGAGCTCTTCAGCAATTCGGGCCACGATGGTGAGTGAGTAAGTATCGATTTGGCAAAGAAGACGAAGGATAATGTCTTCAGTTTTTAAATTATCCTTGCTTTCAGTTGTGTCCATTTCTCTAAAAAGACAACGATATTTTTGCCAGATACGAAGAAGAAACTCATCTTGGAGTCTTATATTATTCACTGATGACAACTTACCCCGCTCTCTTTGAGACGATATTCTCCAAGTTGGTCAGCAACTTGTTATTTTTGGTCTCCTCAGTTTCGACACGAGTGCCAACTGGGGCCACTCTTTTATCGAAGACGAAATTGTTTAAGAGGGAGAGGACTTCCGATCGGTTTCGCTCCATTTTCTCTGCGGCTTTGGGGTTCTATAAAAGAGAAAATAGGAAGAAAAACCCTATCTATATTGATTAAAAAAGGATGGCAATTTAGAGGGAGAAAAGTATCTTTATGAAGAATCATTGAAATAGCAACTTTCTTTTGATAAGTTTTTATTCAATAATAGGTAAATTCTGCTTGTGAAGAGAATGGGGAAGGTGCAGTAGAATGTGAATTTTTTTAGGATATCTGCCCTCAACCCAAGATGGAGGAAGTAGCAGACATGGAGCATAAATGAGGATAATTTCTAATTAAATCAAAAGAAAGTGCATTACTGTCATGACCATCAACTCAGGGCTATGAGATAAAACGAGAAACTTGACAACACAGTTGGGAAATAAAAATAGCAGTGTACTGTATAAATATTCAAGCAGACAATTAAAAGATAGATATGGATTTCCACTATATTAGTCATAACTTCCCATTAAAGACACATAGGACTTTGGACATGTTTACTGCTGTCGAAGAGGCACAATGGACTTCGCACTTCAGTGTTTACCTCTTCTCCCAGACTGAACTATATAAACACATTCTCTAACACCATACTGGATCTATTCTCTTTCTCTTCCTCTTCTGAGCTTTCTCTTTCCACCCAATAATGCCTTTTAAGTCAAAATTTTTCTATTCTCCAATTTGTTGCGCGGTGAAGACTGACATTTATAAGTAGGGAGTAGTTAGTGACACAGCTACAGGAACAGAATCAAGAAACCAAGTGAGCTATTCCCCTTTATATACGCAAGTGGAAATGATCAACTCTAATTTGGCAGATGAGAAAATGTTGCTTCAAACCCACCTCGAACAAATGGAAGAAATTCACATTCAGAATTATATTTCCGATTGCCAATGGAAAGTGATATACCAATTACTGCTTGTGTTTCACCAATTTCAATATGAACTGAAGACTTTAAGGTCAGGTCTGAAATATCATTCACTTTATTTGCAGCGATCCTCCACCCTCCAACTCATAAGCCACGACTTTTCTTTACCGTGAAAGGATCAGATATCTGGCTATTAAACATGCGGCGAACTGAGAACCCCAAATACGTATTTATTCACTTTTCCAACGTAGTGTACAACTGGGCTGGTAGTCAGGAGATTCCGGGATAGGTCTTAAACCAACAAAGATTTGAGGCCGTCGAGTCACCAATGTGATATATCAGGTCAGGGAACAAGAAATTTGTGCAACTATCTGGGGAAGATTAAACGCACTCAGGATTCTTTGAATAAAGAATCCTCATTTTACCATCACTTCACTGACTAATATCAACTACCGAGCTCGGTCACTTCAACATAGGTTCCGAAAAACGCACTTTGATTGGTCAAAGAAAACTTCCTATTCGTGCACAGCAATGAGTACCAAACTTTTAATTAGTTTTGCAAAAAAAAGGTTATAGAACGCTACTCAAAAAGACTTCACTCAATAGGCATTGAAAACTAGAGGCAAATACCATATTCCAGTGGCGTAATTGTAAATTTTCGAATCCGTGAAACTATATTTGATATTGAACATCCAGTGAATGAGACAACCAACCCAAGCAATCAGGAGAATGTCAGTATCGGAATATAATGTTTTTTTAACAGAGATATCAAGATGAGCGGTAAATAACGCGTCATAAGACTTAGAGAAACCTCATGAACATAAGTGATGTAGTTGGGACAAATTAAAATAAAAGCTTTATAATCCAATAAAGACAAAAGAACCTACTTTGGGTTTAAGTGTCATGAGTTCTGCTAATCTAAACCGGATATTGTTAGCCCAATCTGAGTCAGCATCTTTCAGCTTCTGTCGAGTGGCCTCATTCTCCTCCACCCGTTTAAGACGCTCTTCTTTAGACTGAGCAATTTTTACCAACAAAGCATCATGCTTGCTCTGTTTGTTAGCTGCTACAGAAGTCCCCAATGTGTCTGCTTCGTCACCTCCGGCAAACAGCTCGCTTTCAACGATATCGGCTATTGAGGAGAAAAAGAGGGTCAAGTCATTACGAGGAGCATTATAAAAGAAGTTTCCTAACACTTGTTTGAAAACAGATAAGACACCCTATGAGCATTGAGAGCGATGGATGTAAATCGAATTCTTGGTGGAAAATACCGATTAGAACTACTAAAAGCAAGCAGAAGGTGAATTAGTCACCCGATCACTTCCATGAAAAGGAATGGGCTACCAGAAGGGAAAACAAAAAGAAATAGAGAACTTCAAGAGGAATTCTACGAGGAAGAGAGGTTGAAATGTTCCATATTAGCGTGCTTCCAAAGAAAAATTGTATTAAATAGGAGAAGGTTCTTGGGAATATCTTAACACTTATTACAATCATCGTCTCCATATATTAAAGGCAAAGGTGCAACCAAAGCATAAGCTAATAATGTGGTACAACAAGCATTATAGAAGCTAAGACGACAGAGATAGGACTACTTACTATGGAGGCTCTAATAATAAACCTATTGGAGTAGGTATGAGACGCTACGGTCACTGTAAGTGAGTCTATCATAAGAAAAATTGTAGTTCAATTACAATATTTTCTCAACAGTCAAAAAATGAATGAAAACAAACATTATAGTCGCTGAAAAGAAACCTTGATAATCAAGATTCGTGTTTGCCAAGCTAACAAAGAGAAGTTTTTATTCGAAAGTCATTAATCAGTGCGGTTGGTCTTCACACAGCTAGATTTTAACCGATGTGCATCAGTCCCAAGAACTCTGATCTAACAGATATGCAATTTATCCGCTACACCGTGTGCACATTGCAGTGCTATAAGGCTCATATTTTTGTGAAAAAGACTTACCAGAAAGACCACCCAATTCGTCATCATAAGATGCAGGTTTTCCAGGTTTAACTAAACCCGAAACCGCTTTGATCAATGGGTCGTCATCATCTGGTGAAGTGGTGCCAAGGGTTTCCATTTGACGCTAAAATTACAAAAATAGTTTGAACAGGTAAAAATGGCAATCATGTATGTGCGAATAAATAAAACTAACCAATTTTTCAATTATATGACGTCTAATTGAAGCATCCGATTCGGAGACTCCGGTTTCTTTAGATCCAATTCGTTTGTCAATAACTCTACCAACTTTGCCAACTTCCCTAAGTTGCTTCGACAAAACTTTCACTCTCTAAAAATAGCAATATTAATGGGTTTTCTTACTTTGTTGTCGGGTTTGTGTTTCATTTTTTTCTTGCTGAACCCTTTCTGATTCTGCTCATGTTTAGGGATTTGGAATTTCACTTTCACCATCTTAGAATAACTAAAATACAACCATTATCATAAAAAAGAGCATAATTCAGTGAATTTGTAGTAATTTTGTTATTTAATAATTAAATTCCTTACGTCCTTCGACAGCCAAAAAACACGAGACGAAATAATTACAATTAGCGCAACTCCCAACGGATATTTAAACGCTCAATACAGGTATTCAATCTTGTATTAATATGTTCATTTTCCCCCTATAAATATTGAAAAAATTGAATACCTTTAAACTATAACTGATTCATTAGTTGCAAATAGGAAGTTACAAATATATTTTCAAATGATTGTTTTCTTGTAACCCATATTATAGCCATTCTCATATTCCTACAAATCCTTCCTCTCGAGTCTAATAACAGTGTAAATTATAGCATTTAATAAAAAGCTAGCCGATTCACACAAAAATTATAAAATATACCTCGAAAACTCTTGATTATATATAAAATAATAACTAACAATTCGTCAAAAAGACATTTCACACCACCATAGAGATATATAGGCCCCATTGCTTCGCAAATGTCAATTAGCAAATTGAAAGTTGGTTAATATTTCATTTATCATATTAATAGCTATTTCTTCATTAAACTTTTATCTGTCGTCAACACCACTTCATGTGTTCTAGTCCTTATCTCAATGTCTAGTTGACTTATCAGTAAATCTATTCCACAAATAATAAAATCTACCTGAATTTTTTCTGTTTGTCCCATATTCATTCGATTCTTTATTTTTATCGGGCTATCGAAGTTAATAGAGACTCTGGAAGATACTTCGATTATGGTTAAATTTTGCTCCAATCACATATCAAGTTGGCTATTCTCTAGGAATAGTATCTTCGCTATTAGATGAAATTAATCATCCTTCCATGTTACAGCAATCGGATCCGTAGTCCCAGCTCGCATAATATTTTAATTTTTGTCAATTTAGGTGTTCATTTATTTCTGTCTATTTGACCTGCAAGAAAATAGAAAAACCAATAGGCACAAACGTTTACTCTTGAAAGTCCTATTAAACGGATTTCAGGACTTCACTCTAATGTAACACGGCGACCCTTGTACGACATTTCTGAATATGAAATATTACTTAAATGAGCGTAAATGTTAAACCCATACATCCTACTTCCACCTGAAGGCTGTCCGTGCAATGTGGACCCTTGAAAACCTTGATTTTTTAGATTTTTTGTAAAAATATAAAAAATACATTGATTTATCAGCTTAATATTTATAGATATTAGACGAAACATTACAAATTTTATCGCCATGACATTACGAGAAAGAGGCCGTAAAAGATTTTATGTTGAAGATGCTTTGTTAATTCAAGTCAATTAAATAGTTATAGTTAAATTTAAACAGAGACGATTATATGACTTTTGAAGTGTGCATTCACTTCTTCAGTTGAATACATACATAACTCGTTTTACTTTTTCCTTTGAAATCTCATATGTATTGAGGAAATATGGATAATATTGGAGATTTCACTATTTAAAATCACAACATAAGTAAGCTACTTAGCTTACTGAAAGCTCCAAGGGCTCACAATTAAAATTTTTCATTGCCTTTACACTAAGGAAGTCCTTAAATTTCGGAGTTTTAAGGTCTACGATATCAAATAATGTTAATTCCCGTCTCCAAAAGCCCAAACCCACACCTCAAGGGTATTTGAACTAAAACCACCAGTTGTTAAGCTGCCAACCGAATGTGAATGTTCACGACAGAGGAGATAATACGATAACATTATCACCGAAATTATTGCTCCTTAGGTGGAACAATTAATACGATTTATCAGTGCCCAATTCTCAGGTGCATCAAGCTTTATAAAAACACGAATTCGAAGCAGGTCCGTTCGAAATTTGTATAATTTTTAAAAGTATCACTTGAGAAAGGAAGAAGCAAATATCTGAAAGCCCGAAGATCAAAAAATCTTTTCTCTCATCTGTTTCCACTGCTCATTAGTATGGCCTGTTGAATAAAACCCATCAGCTTCTTTTCAGAAAAAAGGGGGCAAATAGACTAGCAAAATTCAATAAAATCTTCAATTTTGCACAAACGAACTTTAGCACAACGTCGAAAAGACATATAATTTGAGGAAATCAAGAAGAAGTAGAAGACCAGATGAGGGGAGTTGGAAGGGAGTAACAGGTAAATACGGAGAAAGAAAGATAATATATTGAGTATTCTTCTCTCTAATGGCTAAATATACATTCAAATGCGAGTGTAACGAGGTAACAAGATTGCACTTGTTTACTTTCTTTCCCTTCAAGTGGAGAATGATCAGGGAGAGAGAGAGAGAGATGGAGTGAACACACACTAGTAAGCCTGATGATAAGCATCATCCTCGACTACCGATTGATTATTGCCATTTCTATACGTCTGGGTCATGTATGGACGTTGTTGCTGTTGGCCACCAGCATTTTCATTTAGTGGCTGTCTGACGGAGGCCTCGAAATTTCCTCCGTCGTCATTTCCATACCCATAGCCTGACTGGACGATGTTCTGCGGGACTTCCTCCTGTGCAACCCATTCTTTCATCTGCGCATCTTCAGCCGCCTCTGCCCACTGCTGTTTCTCACCAGAAGCGAAGATGGCATAAAATATCACGCCAAAGAAGTGGATGGAACTCGCGAGGATAAAAACCCACATCCATTGATACTTTGTCTACAACATCGCAAAAGTAAACATTCAACAGTTATATATCCTAAGAGAAACTTGAGGTGCACACAATTGTTATGCTAATTAAATTCAATTTATGGTCTAGTCTTTATGAATCTTCTTCCTTCATTTTTCAGCTGCTCCGATTCATCTGCTGAGCTAACTTGATCTCATATGTTAGTCGAGATGGACACTCAACAGAGTCAATCGTTGAATCATTTTGACTTAACTTACGCAATCACTGAATCTGTCTAACCGGACTAGATAGCCTACACATACACACACACACACATCACTACTACAAACACAGCTGACGCACCGATTATAACTGACTAATTGGTCACAGGACCCTAGGCCCTTGCCTGTCAAATGGTCCTTTCTCTCTGTCAACAAACGAAGATACTTGACACTCATAATACTTTC
This sequence comes from Hymenolepis microstoma, assembly GCA_000469805.3. Classification (NCBI taxonomy): domain Eukaryota; kingdom Metazoa; phylum Platyhelminthes; class Cestoda; order Cyclophyllidea; family Hymenolepididae; genus Hymenolepis; species Hymenolepis microstoma. Next base: position 17,873,759 of record LR215991.1, read on the forward strand.
ATCTTCACATTGCTAAGAGTAACAAATTGGTGAAATGAGGTAGTATTGGTTCTATTACCCCTTGAACTGTGATGTACTCAACAATAACTGGACAGAGGATGCCAGAGATTGTGCCAATACCGTTCGAGAGACCCATCAGAATACTTGCATATCTTGGAGCAATATCCAAGTGGTTCACATTGTATCCTATTGTGAAACAATAGATTAGTGTGTTTAATCAAATATTCAATGGAACTATCACAATAATTTCACCTGAAATGGCAAAGCCACTGAAAGAGACGGCGAGGATTAACGCGGCCATTGCAGTGGTGTAGGAATTTGCGAATGCGACAATCAGAAGGAAGAAAGCCTCCATTCCGAAGCCTAAATGAGAGCAGAGGTACAGAATTCTTTTCAGAACGATTTTTATTTAAATTTACAACTCCTCAAGACTTAATCTTTTGCTGGTTCGGAAGTTAATATTCATGATATTTTTGTATTGATTCAGAAACTTATAGTTCGACGATTACAAACTAATATATTATTAATACTTCATATTTGACCTACCTCCACAGTTAAAAATCTTTCGAACTGCTGTAGTTGTGAGAGTTCTCTTTCGAAGTCTATCTGCTAATTGACCACTTATTGGGACGATGACGGCCATGATAAGATGAGGGACAGAAGAGAGAACTCCCGACTGCATGAAATGAGTAAAAAAGTATTAATTCAGTCAACTTTACCTGATTGGAAATTTGGATTGACAACTCATCTCAGAGTGACGCTTATACAAGAGGATGCGTATTTGAAAATTTCCGGTGTTTCAGATGGATTAAATAGTTTTCCATGCTGCGTTGATGTTGCCATTAATCATTTTCCACAATTTTGGACAATTGAAAAGTAGTTGGAATTTTCTGATTTAATTTCTCTCCCTTAAATAAAAATCACATTTTCCAGAGCCTATGTGAAATGCAATTGATGGCAATTTCATCTCACTACTATTATCGGCAACATATTTATGGACATGAGATCACGAAGGTAGATCTGATTTGCCATATTAATTTATTATTAATAATAAATTAATTCCTTCAGGGATTGGTGGTTCTAATTTGATTTCTGGCCAAATTAGTGATACAATACTGATTCTTTTCATATCTGTTCTCAGACTGTAGTATCTCCTTATTCAGTAAACAGAAGAACAGTTGCCAGGGCGAAGAAGAGACTAAATTAGTTTTATTGCTAGAATAGAATTCCTCTACGAATCCCTCTCTTTATAAGAAGGAGAAAAGGACATTATGCTTTCATCTTAATAGAATTTAAGTGTTGTTGCTGAGAGTTATAAGTATAAGTTAAGATAAGTTATTGTTGTAGTATCGGACAAGCAAAACACTTACCTCCGCTGTGGTACAATCGAAGACTTGTTTCAAATACTTCGGACACTTCATAATTAATAAGAAGAAAGACCAACTTCTTGCAATATTTGCAACGATAATGGCATAGACGGGCATGGACGTGAAGATTGCTTTCCATGGAATGTTTTTCTGGAAAGTAATGCAATATTATAACAACACCATAACCAATAGTGATAATATGTAAGCAGTAGCTCAGAATCAGCCTACGAGACTGGGAGGTAGATCGACTTCACCAATTGATTCTTCAATGTAATCTCGTTCCTCAGCCGAGATTTTTGGATGTGTAGAAGGCTTTTCGTAGGAGGTCTTCCACCAAACACAGAACCAAGCTATTCCACAGATGGCTACAAGAGGTGAACATAGGTTAGGTCTTAAGCAAAATTAAGAACTTTCAATTTTGATAAAGGAGGCAAACCATAGAGGTAGAACGGAGACTGCCAGCCCATATACTGTGCCATAATTCCGGATATGAAAAGGCCCATCACGGCACCGGCATACGAACCTGAAATGTATTTCGAAGAAGTCAATTAACAAAACTTTCTAAGTGCCAGTTAATAAGAGAAAAAAATCAACAGCCTACCGCAGAAAGCAATTGTGGCCAATCTTGATCGTTCGATAGGGGGCGCCCAATATCGCCAAATACCGTGACATGCGGGGTATGATGTGCCCTATGAAAAATAATAGGCATAGATTAATTAGTCTAAAAAATCGATACTCGCTACAGGCGTCTGATAGCTAGCAATAAAATTTATACAGCCTGAAGTCGGAATATTCCAATCGATATATAACAGCTGTAACTGGTATATGAATTAAAAAAATATCTTATATTATCAAATCGAATGTGTTGAAGGATGAATTAATAATGATTAATAGGTCATTCAATTACACGATAAAGATATGTAAAGCAGTAATTAACCGGTTAATGATTACATGGTATTTTTTATCAACAAGGTAACTGCCATAATTAAATTTTAGTTTGTTTTAACTCTACAAACACTTGAACTTTATTTTTAATCTAATTTTTTTAGTTTGGATGAATTATTCACAGTCTAAGTAGAAACTAAGCAGATCGTATTTGGAGTTCATTCATTTGCGCATGTAAAGACTGCCGGCGAGTATACAGACAATAAGCCAAAAATCTAACGGAGAGTAGAAAGAAGCTCAAAAACTTCCTTCTTTCATGACTGATCACAAACTGGTTAACAGTCTTAAGGATTTTAGAGTTTTTTCGACTATTTGACGGAATTAAATTTATGTCTACGTGAAGATGAATTTAATAGGTCTTATCGTTATTAAGACTGATATGAGGGGTTAAAGATCAACCACCCTTCCCTTAAAAGGATTTAAAATCCCTTGACTTGGGAAAAGGAAAGAGATTCTGAAGTTGCTCTAACGAGAAGCATTCCTTTTAGCACTACCTTGTCTATCAAAATTAACCAGAGCGGTTGGTTGACACCTCGCTAAAAGTGTATAGATGGGCATAGACCTCATGACTTTGGATGAAGTGACAAGCGGCTCACTTTAAAACACATGGTGTCCAGTGGGCAGGATAAAAGAGGTCCCGTTAGAATACAGAAAGATAAATTAATATGTTTCTATTTGGAAGTAACAAACATAGAATATTGCGAATAACAATATCCTGAACACTTAATGATTCCCAACAAGTGTTGAAAGTGGTCATCATGAACTTCGATATGCAACTCAGTGCGGCTCAACATTTTTCGGGAAACTTGCATATGTTATTGCTTCAACCTGTTCCGGCATAACGCTAGTTTGATGTTTAGCTGGGAGGATAGATGCCTATTTGATTTCCACGGGCTTCTTAGCAGTCTCATGAATACGTTGAGTAGTTTGGGTGAAAAAACAGTTACGTTTGTCGTTAACGATTGAACCTGTAGTTCTAAAGCAATTCTAACAGGAGCAATTGTCCATGGATACTTTGTGTTAAAACTTTTATTTAGCGATGAAAGCGATTTGTTCAATTGACAAAGGCATTTTCAGGACTCTATTCACAAATAGTATTGGCAACTGACAACACAACGCTGAATAATACACGGTTGACACAAAGTAGCCGTTGGAAATTACGTGGCCCGTGCAAGCGCTCAATATCACTTTCAGTATGAAACTGTACAAGGGACTTCCTTTATCTTGGCCAAACTGCATTATTACTTTTAATAAAATTACGATTTACAGTTATTGAGGAACTCGATGAAAGTTGGAATGATTCGAACAGAGGCGAAGCCGGGAAATTGTGAAGGAAGAATTAGAAAGAATTGAAAGTGATAATAAGAGCATGTTTTACCTCAACCAGCCCCTGTAGGACTCGAATGAACGCCACAAATCCATAGGATCCACGACACGCCAGCGGCACTATCAAATTACAGAGGGCGCTACCGCCAACTGCAATACCAAAGAGTCGATTCGCAGGAAAGATGGTTGCTATAGCACCTCCAGGAATCTGTGTTACCATATATCCATAGAAGAAAGCCGATTCAACGAATCCTCTTTCGCCCGGCGTCCAATAGAAGTTGGGTTTCTGTATGGGGTAATATAAAAATGTCCTAAATGAGCAAAGCTGAAATATTCAAAGTACAGTCCTAGAATAAACTAACATCTGATGAGAAAATGTGACAAATTCGCAATGTTGTAAACTTAATTGTGTACTTTTAGCCTGACTAAAATACAAAAAAGGTAATATTTTTCCAAGCGTTTGAATTTGGCAGTTTGTATTCACTTTTGCCTAGCCACTTTATTAAAAGAAATTTGCGCGAAAGTACTGATTCACATACCACTGGCGTCAAATTTTTACCGACTAATGTAATTATTCATCCAATCAAATACCAACATCGCCATAGGCGTGGCAGTGAAATAAAGCAGATATAATATAATGAAACGATTAATTAGTCTTAATCTTGGATAAACTTTATCGAGCTCTGTTATGCGTGTGCCATATTCATTTCTACCTGGTAATAACGAATAGATATGAAAGAGGGCAACAGACACGACCAGGCTTTCAATTTAGCCATTTGACCCTATAGCTCAAGGAATCAAGTCATATATCGTGATCTTTGAAACATTTGGATGGTGGAAATTTGATCAAACCCCTTAAACGAAGAAAATTGAAACCAAATGTTTTGAGATAAAGAAAGAATCTCGATTTCGAAACTTCATTAAGTATTTCCAGTTGGTATACCCTTTCCCTATTTCATAGGGCTCGAACTATATCTCTGGACCTAACTTCGCCGTGGATGTTAAAAATAAGTCAATAATAATTTTTTTATGCTATAATTAATCCTTTCTCTCAGAGAAATCGCATAACCACATTAGTCTTTTATATATTTTTTGTTGGTAAAATGGTTTACTGACTCTTATTTCACCTTCTTATCAAGACCTAATTATAACCTGTTTTGTGACTAAATAAAAAGGACCTTTCCCCATTGACACAGCTTCTAACAAAAATTTCGCGCTTTTTCCAATAATAATTAACACTGCTAAATAATCAATGGGGTTACATTGACTATAAATAGTTGAAGGGCAGATTTAAAGGAGTTGTCAGCGTCCAAAAAAAGCATTTTTATTCCTTCTAAGCTTGTTAATATTAAGAACAATAACAAATTACTGTTTCATACGAAACTAGGCCACTGGGTGTACAATTCAAAAATAGTGCCGACGAAAATAGCTGGTAGTCTTCAATGCTTTTGCTTTCCACCAACATAGAGAGCCAATTTGAACTTCAGAACGATTAGTCATTTCTCAACCTATTGTTCCAAATCTCTTGGAAATGGACCTATTTTAAAAATCAATATTTCCTCATCTGTGCAATTATACTATAAATATAAATAAAAAAATATAAAATATATGCATATAAGTAAGCTTCTGTGAAAACTATTCTAAAGTAAGAAAACGCAGACTGGTTAAATGCCAATACAAATGGTCAAAACAACCGCTTTCCCAGGTAACACAGTTCAAAATGATACATTTTAAAGTGAGCATAAATTAACAATAGGTTTATTATAAAAGACCGCTACATTCATGCAGCGTTTCCACTAAACTATTTAAATTCCCTTTTATGATGTTAACGCTATATAATCTAATTGAAGTTAAATAATCGCGGAGTTTAGGTTTTAATTACACAAAATCTAGTCAATTGCATATAGCCAACGATTTCCCAAAACATGTTACCGAGGGTAAATGGAAGTACCAACTTCCAAGAAGACTATTTTGGCGTTTATTTTCCAGATCAGGAAAAAGGTCTTCGGAATCCACTTAAAATGGAGAGTTGTCTTCTGTCACTCCGCTGTCATCTAGCGTAAATCCCTGTGTAAGACCCCTTAACCCCACCGCATTTAAATCAATACTTGTTCAGCCTGTTAGAAGACATGTTTATTGGTTATACTAAATTACAATCCAAGATACCTCTGTGTAAATAAATCAGTGGTGAACATCATTAAATGGGCAGTATAACACAACTCGGTAATTGAAATTGTTCAAGCCTCTTTTACGTTTGCTCTCTTACAATTGCTAAACCGTTTGAATTTTAAGTGACTGTAGTTCAGGTGGTGATAATATATATTTATCTCGGCTTATAATATTTGTTCCTCAATAAACTGCAATTGCGTCTAGTCCACCTATAATTACGTTGCAAACGCATATTTATATTTGCATTTATTTTAGCCACTTTATTTCTCGACTAAAAGGATTTTGTAGAACTTGAGGTAGTTCTTTATTTTAAATTTAAATTAAATAACTTTAATCTGCGCTAATGAGCATTTAATTTATGTCTATTGTTAAAGTAAATATAGATGGAAGTAAGATGTCATAAGGTAACTAAAATGATTGATAACATTGTAGTAATATGGTTTACACCAATTACTGCTCTATACTCCAACTCGGTACTTTTCCTACCTTTGCTAAGCCTTATCTTCTTTCATTCAAACTTACCTTTTCTTTGGGATATTCTACAGCAAACCCCTTTTCCTACCACATTTTAAACCGTACTAAAGCGAGCCCATTTTGAAGGGAAATAGTTTTGTAAAAATTTTAAATAAGAGTGTTCAGCTGTCTATCAATCATTTTCGATTACTAAGTGCTTCAATTTTCATCCCACTCAATAATTGGCCATGTAATTATGCTCGTAAAATGGAAGAAGCATTGTTTCATGACTGCTTCACGGAAATTTAATCTTGATGTTAAATTACAAACACAAGTTGACTGTACCTTACTTGTAGTATTCAACGAAAATATCAACTGATTAAAATGTGAGCATATGTAGGAATATGATTAGTAGAAATTTTATCTGTTCTTATTGGCTATGTATTTGTACTTCTCGTAATTTAGGCATTTGGTTACATTCGATAAATATCGATCAGAAGATCTTCTATTTAAAATTCTATAATGATGACTAATTAACTTATCGTCGCATTCATATTGAGTTCCTTTTCATTATGCCCATGGACTTTCTAATAACCCACATTAATGCAGTATACAATTTCTGTTTGGCGAAGGCAAATGAAATCAGTCAATGGAAATGTCCAAGAGGTGATAAAGGAGCTGGGATCACGAAGATGCTGGGAGTTACGTCAGGGAATCAGAGTGTCTTAGTATACTTGATTTTCGGATTCAACTTTTTTCAATATTTGTATAATTTTTCATTGACTGGATTAATAAACGAATTCTAGCCCACGATTTCTAGTGCTTTTTGACTAGTTTTAAATTTGGAAAGACAAGACTACCGCCTCAGTCTATCTTTTTCCTTCCAAATTTTGAGACATGATATTCATTGTCTCACAGAAAGTAAGTCGGGATAGCTGAAATTTTTAAATTAGCAGACCTCAGTAAGCTCCTAGCTGCTGTTTTGTGAATTTTTACTTGATGTTCGCAGAAGTTTCAATAAGTCAATTGTAGCTATTTCACAACTAAACGACAATAAATCCACTTTTGCCAAATTCCACCAAATTGCTTATTTTCTAACGATAAGACCTTGAAGTGATTAAGGCCGAATTTATGAAAATAGCGTCAATGAATAAGCACTTATAAAGAAAGTTATAAAAAGTTCATCTCTAATTCACTTTGCGGCTTTTAAAATATAGTAATAAAAACAATGCATGAATATTTGAAGCGAAACATTTTAATTTCTCCATTATTAAAATAAGAAGAACTAAGATGCAATTTAACGAAGAGAGATGGAATACTGCATTCAATAAATGTGTCTTCACGCAACTATAAGGACTTTACAGCCCCTTCAATTCATTCAATTTTGTTTTAACTCATTTAATTAACTTGTTTTAATCATCTGCAGACAGTAAAGCAGGTGGCTCTTCAAAATTTCAATTCGAAATCTCCTGGGGTGTGTTCACTTTAAACAAATCCTCACTTTACGTTCAATTTGACATTTTAAGTGCGCAATTCCAGCAAAACTTACCTAGCTTAGGCAGATTTTATGTGTGGGTTTTTCAATTAATTTTAAGTCAAACCTTTAACCTTTTTTTAGCGGAATGAGTGAAATTTTCATACGCTTCAAATGTTGACAAGGGGAAGGACAAGAATTCGCGCCATAATCCAACGTATCGATTAGTTGCTCACTGAACATAAGTATATTATATTTTAAGATATTCTCAGCAAAGTCCCCGTTGAATAATTTTCCCCTCAAAATGAAAACAGAACAGTCTTACCTCCCCATTTACTGGTCACTTTACCCTCACATTACTTTTAGGGTGGATAAATGTTTTAATAGAGGGAATCAAAACTCGCTGTTCTGTGGTAATAATCGTGTTGTTAACAGAGGAAAAAATTATAAATGAGAAAATCAGGAATCACAATCGTTTGTGTCAAAAATTGCTAGTTTTTCTGAAGCTCAAGAGATTTACTAGCTTTTCAGTGCTTAATAATGAGAGTGTTACTTTATTAAACATAGTTTTGACCAATTTTGGACTTGAGATATACGTTTATCACTCCTAAAACAGAAATGGTAACTTTTTTCCCAATAAATTTTTGCGAAAAGAGTGAAAACCGATAAGTCAGATTTAATCAACTTTCATTGGATTAGGAGCAATAGGACGCACGAATACAGAAAGAACGCAAACTAAATGGAGAAGATCCAACTAGATTTACAACTGGGTTTTTGCACACAATCATCTCGAGTCAAGGCACTTTCTACCTAGGCCTCATTAAATAAGAGAAAACGTATCTACACACATTCGGCCACAAATAATAATCCAGAAGGTGTGAAAATACTTCATTTCAAGGACCTCAATGACAAACTCCTCCACTTATTTGCAGTATATTACCTCTGGATCAAATATCTGCAAATATTCTGGTTGACCTTACCCTATATACTTGTACGTTTAATAAAATAAACCAGTGGTTATATGGATCGATACCTTTGCTTATTCACAGCTTTAAAACGCTTGACCAAGTTTCTGAGCACTTAAAGCCATTAAAACAGCATGCTAACTTTTAAGGACTAAAATATTACGGCTGAGGAGCAGAAAGGAAGTGAGCATGAGTTGTTCCCTAGAGTGCTTACGCCCGAGTAAAGAGAACGCCCTTTTAGGTGAGGGCAGAGTTGAGCTGAGGTGGGGGAACGCGCTATATTAATGGAAGTGACAATTTTAGTCTCTTCACTTCACAGTGTAGGAGAAAAGGCAGCCAATTAAAAGACGACCAGGTATTGAGTCGGCCAGGAATAATAATAGTTCTCATGATGATGGAACAAAATTTAATATTCATTGGGAGAATAGCCCCTGCTGACAAATAGGACCTTTATGTGCCTTTATTTGGAAGTTAATTTTGGTGCATTGGAGATAATAATAGTTAAATTTAACTTACTGACTTTCAAGCATAGAAGCTGTAAAAAGAAGTTTATTTGACGGAAGTCCACAACGCACTCAATTATGCGATTTGAAGGTCACAAAATAAGAGAAATAATTATCTCGCCAAATGCATGCATTAACGAGCTTGTCATAATGATATTATGAATGTATATTGATGAATATCGACTCCGTGACTTCTGTTGATACTAAGTTAGTTAAAAAATGGACTCTGAAGGATGATTGGCCTCGTAAATAATTTAATTAAAAGAGAGCAAATTTTCTGATCAGAACTCAATTCAAATTTCAGCTCTGTTAGTTCTGAAAAAAGGGTACCTTGGAACAGGAGCAAATAGAGCTCCCACGATCTTAAAAATGAACGAGTTGGTAAAGACGAAATTGGACATGCAACCAATCTTCACAAATTTTCAATCGAGACCACTCTGTAGAGCCCAGAAAATTCGCTAACAAGAAAGACACTTACAACAAAATAGTTACGTTTAAGAATTGGGAGAAGAGATAAAATTCTGGCCTAAAACTTGAAAGCCATTTGTCATGTTGTCTATGACGCAGCCGTGGTACAGTTGATTAATACAGGGGCAATGACGAAGATTGTCTTTCTGTAAGTAAAGCCTAGGTGCATAATTATATTTAGAGTTCTTATTCTTAAAACTATAATCATCAAATAAATGTGAAATGTGTTTTTGAGATCAGAGTTTAATTATAAATAAATTTTCATTTACATACTGCCTCGCGGAAACTTGAATTTTAACTATATTAGTGAGGTGATACCCAATCATAGTTGAGAAAAACGCAATGACCTTCCAAAATGAATGAAATCAGTGAAAACTGCCAAGGTATTATGATTTTAAAAGAATGGAATACTTCGGTTCACGGTTAATAGATTAATTAGTGCTTTTTATACAATTTCGCCTTAACTGAATATGAATTAATGAAATTAAATAAGCACTTAACGAATGACATAATAATTGCCTGCAATTAAATTAAATAATAACTCATTATCCTAATTAGTAATCCCTTTATGTGTATCTTTTTTAGGATTTGCCATCTTTAGTTGTGGATGGATGAATTTCTTGGACAAAATTTACACTAAATCAAACAGTTCCTGACTCAATATGCCAAAAACGTCCATATTTAACATAAAGCTTTCTTTTAGAGACACAAGATCACAACAAAAGACGACATTCGAATTCACAGGGACAGAAAATTATTTCGACTTCAATGGTGGACAAAAGATGGTATAATTGCGCTTGGATGAAATTTAAAATTTAAAAGGTGATAATCATTTTTGGAGTATTCGTTGTTATATGCCCCCAACTTTGTCTTGGCCGATTTTGATTGAATGCAGTGAATGGAAATTGAAAATTGTGCTTCTTTACATACGTCTTTAATATAATATGCATGGATTGATACATTAAGATGGGAATTCAATTTCCGTTTTCAAATTTTAACTTCGCTAGAAAAGTTTACTGCACAAAGTACGTGAATAATTGCGAATTACCAATGAGCAATGCCAAACATTCCTTTGCCATGTATGATAAAGTAAACACAAATAAAAAAATAATATACTTATCATAGGCGCTATATAGCCTTAATATATACCCCAAGGAACGACATTAATACAAATAATGGACGGACGAAATATCCAATGGGGAGTCGAGGGGTTGTCGATAGTTAAAGTCCTTCATCAGAGTATTTATTTTAAATTAATCTGACAGATTTATATGTCATATTCTCCTGGAAAGCATACCTTACATTACAATGCTCCAATGCTAATATTTAATTACTTGCGCGCTAAATTTGAGAGTTCATTATGCCACATCAATGAATTGTTTTCAACGCATAATCTTTGCATAATTTAAACAATAAACAAACCCTCACTGTAGATATCGTGACATTTGATTCCACCACCGCCTCCTTCGAATGCGGATGATGCTGTTCCATAGCCAGCGTGACCCAACTCATATTGCATCTTATTCCAAATGTGATCATAAAGCCCAAAGAGCACATCCAGGCAGTGTAATACCTCTTGGTGCACCGACACATCAGGATGTGGACGATGCGTGTCAGGAAGTTCACCTGCATTCCAACATCAGGCGCATCGGCGTGCGGTGGCTCTTTAAAGATTGGGAAACCATCTGGACCGATCACGGGAGGTGGCATGGAGTCGAGTGTTGTCTGGCGACGGTGCAATCGTACTGGTATCCTGGTCCGACCTGTCTCTGCACCGCTATTACCGGTCATTGAGGAGTACTCGTTTTGGTTCATATTTTTCACTTATTTCTATTAACGTAAAAAAAGGACAAATGAAATATAATTTAATTTGCCTATAACCTGCATTTATTTTATTGAATGGCTGGTTATACCACTTCGAATCGTTTTTATCTTTTTTAGACTGAAGGGAAAAGGTAGATGTGTGATGTGCAAAACATTGAGACGATGACTAATATATCAAGATTCTGATCAAGGGGGCACTACTTGACAAAAGCATAAAAGCAAAGTTACGGAATACCCGAAATGTTTAATATCGATTAACTAAATAATTATGAAGAATATGTTATAGATCATCAATAATATGAAATTTTCCTTCAACTGGGTAGACATTTGAGCAATAGTGGCATTTCAATTTTTAAAACATTCGATTAAACCTTAATGGATAATTATATAGTGTCATAATGGAAGGCCATAATTAGATTAAAATGCAATGAATGTGCTAATTGCGCTACAGTAACACACAAATGTTTGAAAAGATTATGCAATATTAGCCCAATTGACATAGAGCATATGAGAAGAATTTTCCACTAAGTGACGAAAATAAAAGGCGGCAGGACATGTCTGTGGTAATTAGTCCATACTTAAACACAAAAACCATCTATGCTCTTCAACTGACTAAGCTAATTGAGGTAAATTTTGAGTGGAAAAATGAGAATAGTAATATAAAAATTGATCCTCTTAATTCCACTTATAATAATTATTAAATAATATTTAATTTTAACGAAAAACAAAGACCACATAAAAAATAATAAACAAGTTGTAGGGACACAAATTTAGCATGAAAAATGCAGAATCAATGACCAATACCAATACGATCAATCAATGGTCAATTCCAGTACACGGTTTTCCGACCAATCAATGATCCAAGTTATATGAGGTCATCGTATCATAAAGTGTATATAATGACTAAGTTCCACGTCATGCACACACAGTACACAGCACGCCATACTAAATAAACGTATCCACGGTATACGTCTATTTCTTCTATTCTGGGAGACTTACCAACTAGGAGAATTTATCACTGAGGTTTCTGAGAACAGTCGAGGCTTACTAAGGTAGCTAATCCGCTACAAAGTGACAGGAAGTTGAGTTGTTTAAATCATTTGAAAATATCTGAGTGCGGGGAACTGAAAGCTGGGCCAATAAAGAATGAAACGGAGGTTGTTCAAGAAGGAACAGGAAATGAAGTCCCGAGTCCAACTGAGATTGGATTTTTGAGCACTGTGTGAATCGTATTCTCACTGGCATGTCCCATAATGTACTGATGGCCAATTTCTGAATTTTCTTCCACATTCTGGGTTGAAATTATGCCAATAAAATTCAAAGTTTGTTCACCATTCGATTGGAATGCTTAGTTGGAATCTAGATGTATTTATTATCTTGTTACAGCCAAGAGTGAGTGGGTGAAATTGCCTCACCGTATGCGCTAAAGTAGTTCAAAATAATTACCATTTCTACAAAGAGAGATAAATCTTTTTTTTTCCTTTTCACGAATAACTCATTTTGTTTTGTTCCAGGTGTTGGTAATTCACCTTCGTTACACCCTGGGCACAATAGTAACTCAAGGTGAATGAAAGAATTGACTTTCTAATCTTCACTCCAACGATCATCATTCAATCGTTGATAAATTCAGTTAGGTAAAGCTTTTCGAATGCATCAAGCGCCTTGAGACTGGAATAAGTACATCAGTGTAGAAGTGATAGTTATACAGTCTTGAAGGGCTTTCACTTTTCGATTTGCAAGACTTTTAAATCCATCCAGCATCATGTCTTATTATTTTACTAGATACACTCTCTCCCGCTCTCCAACAAACAATAAATGCAAACTGGAACACATCAGGAAGGATCACTTCCAATGAATGCCTTGGGGAGATATTAAAGTTATTATCCACTAGTAGTAATTTCTGCTATGTTTCAAGTGTTCATGCTAAGTGTTCCTGAGCCATGTGAAGTGACGTAACCAATCGCGGGATTACATGAGCACACCAAAAAGCCGCTGGAAGGCCAGGTCATAGTCCACAAAATTAGTGTCAAGAGAAACGATAATGAGAGAAAAGGAATTATATTGCTTTATGATATTTGAAGAAATTGCATGTTTAGCTATGAAAAGTGCTAAGGGAACCATTTGCAAGCATCGTAATTAGATTACTTAAGTAACTGCAATAATCAAGAGTGTATTGATGTACGGAAAGTAGTCAGTCGTAATTGTTAATGAATTCAAACCCAGGTGAAGATGAGAATAGCGTACGAGCACGGTCAGTTATTCTTTAATTGAACACATCAAAATAGCTCTCCAGCCATTTTAACCCTTTGTCTTACCAATGCGTTAGCGAAAAGCTAAATTTTATGCTTATGTTTATCTGACATGTCAAGAATGTGTACAAGCTTGCAATCGCTTAGTAAACGTGAATAATAAATTAGTGTGTGTAGAAATAGTTGAGCAAAAAGGCTTTTGAAGGTGATCTTTCCTCCCTGTCTGAGCTATTGTTGAAAAGAAATATAGAAACGAATTTGCGCAGTTCATGTGACTTGAAGTAGTTAAATAGTCTATTTAAAACCTCACTGTTTTAATGGATGATTATCAGACGTGCCATATTTTAAACCTGAACCATGAAATTCCTAGTCAAAAGTACGTTAAATAAATCATGAATAAATGCATGAATGCAATTTACAATAAACTTTGGATAATGCCTGTGAAAGAATAAAAGCCAAAGCTGTCATTAATGGTCAGTAATCTAAGCTGATGAGAGGTGATGACATGACAAAGTGTCGTAGTACCTGGTTGACATCTTGATAAATATCCGTACTTAATAAAAAGCTGAGCTAATCAGGCAAGAACTCTGAATTCATATCCCCTTGATAATATCACATTTTATTTTTCAGGATTCCCTTAATAGATTTCGTTTAAGTTACCCATGCTTCAAACTTCTCAATCCCGTTTGCCTGGGAAGGTATTCAGAGCCACTCATGCAAGAATTGCATATTCTAATACTTGTCCTGATGGCCAGAATTAAACAACCCAGATGGCCACCCATACCACTGTTATGAACCAATGGGTGTTGACCTCTTGACCTCAAAACTGTCATATGGCCATGCTGATCAATGAGTCAAACAACTTATGCTTACAACTGCTTATATAGCTACTGATAAAATAATAATAAATCTCGTACTTACACCTTCCTGATGATCTGAGTTTGAATTTGCTTGAGTCCTTTCATTGAAAATAATTTAAATAAATCAAAATTTCTTTGAAGACTTAATTTATGACTCATACTTTATCATTACTATTACTTTTAACAAAGCCTCAATAGGGAATGACTTCTATCGAGGTCGAAGCTACTAGTTCCCAGACCGCTTGGCACTTGTTGCAACGAAAAGCAGTACATTTGTTTGAGAAAATAAGAGTGAAGCAACCTGACCGCAACCAACTCATAATAATCGAATTTAGCAATGTGCCCTTTAATTAAGTTCCCTAATCTTAAGTAAAGAATTAGCCATGGTTTTCGACCTTCTAATTTAAGTTATTTGAAAGCTTTCCTGCTTTGAATCTGTCAATGGTAATATACAAGGTCATTAATCATTGTATTAATCGTTAAAAATAGGAACACAGATAAGGAAAATATATCTTCGGGAAGAGCATAAGTCGCTTAAAATCGATAAAGTAATGGATTTTACAAAAATAGAAATTAGACCACTGTTAGATCGACCTCGATTGGAATCAAATGTGAAAAGAGAGGGTGAATTTTGCTCTTATTTATTGTAACTAACATAAACAATAGGTGCTCTTTGGCTATTATTTACTTTAAGTGTGCTTATTTTGCCCATGTAACAACGCAGACCTTAGGAGAATTGAAATGGACTTTTTAAAAGATTCGTTTTTCCAAACTGCTTTTGATAATGACTGGTAAAATTAATGGAGGCCGGTGGATTCACTTTGTAATTTTGCTCTCTAAATAATGAATGAGTTGTGGATTAGTACCCTAATAATCTGAAAAACCATTGGAAAGTTTTATCAAAACACATTTTGCCTATTAAGTTAAAAGAAAAAAACTTTAGTACTTAAAATTTCTTGTTTGTATAGGCGAATTTGTCAACATATGTAGGAAAATAAAGAGGCATTCTGATTTGCAAGCCTTTCGTTGTTCCATGAATCTTTTCAAAATCTTTTGAATAGGAATCTGGGGCAAGTCGATGTGCTATTCTTCATTATTTCCAATTATTTCATAAATATATTCTATTAATCGCAATCAAAATGTCTGAAGTGGTAAATTGTAAAAAGCGCTCCATCCCTTGAGACTTCTAAAATGGACATCCTCATGAGACGAATACTTGATTTCTCAATATCAAAATTAAAGTACAAAAATCTACATTAAAATACGTGGACCAAATACCCCAGTCAAACCGGTATAGTTTATCAAGGAGAAATGTGGAAAAGGGAAACCTCTAGAACCACACTTTAATAAATGCTTACTCAAAAACCCTTATTTCTAAATGTGCACCAATGAATGTCGTTCTCTTGACCTCTTGCTCAGGAGGCCTGCATATCAACCTCGTGTTCATTGACGTACACACATTTCACCCTGTAATTTAAAACCTTGTAAGGATGTTTTATAGAAATTTCCGATGCTCAGTATAACGCAAACTAACTAAACAACTAACTAGAGGCGCAACACTCTATGAAATAGGTGGAGATTTGGTCTATGAGATTCGGGGTAAGTTTTCCTTCTCCTCTCAGACGAGAGAGCATATTCTTTAGCTTTTTCATGCAACCTTTAAAAAGCGATCGTTCAACAAATTTGACGTCATTATTGTGGATGATATTTCGCTATTTGTCATTTCGATCACAACAACTTGTTATTGGACACTGGGAATCAGTGGTGAGTATTGTGCTTGTCCAATGTTAAATCGCAAGTTTCGTACTAAATATTTTTATGATTGGTGTAAAAATTGTAAAGGTGTCCATCCCACGAAGCTTGATTCCACAAATTGAACTTAACTCCTAGTTACTAAAAAGCCATAGGAAGGCAAAACGTTAATGAACACTCAAAATTCAGGTCTGAATCACCAAAATTTTAATTACATTAAGAAATGGGGGTGAGGGATTTTTGCCGCCACGTTGAGCCTATTTCACAGCCCACCTGAGCAGGAATAGTGGGTTATATCGTCATCATCAACAACATTGACGTAAATGGCAAAGTTAACATTGCTGCGGCAGCGTTAGCTGTAGCATATACAAAAAATCCACTGACAATTGCTTATGAGTTCTCGCATCACATTATTTGGCGCTAATGCACTCTCGTCTCACCTAGCGGCCACACACGGATGAACGGCCGCACCTACGTGCGTGCGTATAGGAAAAAAAATCAATAATTGCGCGCGTGTGTTGTATTAGTAATGCTGCGCTGGCAATTTTCTGCTCGAATTAACTGGGCCAAGAATTGAAGGAACATCCCCATAATTGAAGGTGAAAGAGTATTTTGAGAAAGATTTGTTCACTTTATCAAATAAAAAAGAAAAACTTAAAATGAGTCACTGGGTTACTTTCAGCAACAAATCATTCATTAAATATACTAATTAGTTATCGTTTATTAGATAATTTTAATTAAATAGAACCCTGCCTAAAGTGCAGCAATATATCTATGATTAGCTTAAATTTTAAAGGCGTTTCTATAATATTTCACCATAATCACTGTTTTGACGATATTTAAGGAATAAAATAGTGAAAATGATTTATTAAAGTTATTGATACATTAAGTGAAATTCATATTAGCTACTTTCGTCTGCTGGTATCTTGACTACCTCAAAAATATGGTGTAATCAAAAGCTCATCATATCATCAGAAAATGGATTTCAATTAAAATAAACTCCATTGATCTCCACTTTCTCGGCCTTTCGAAGGAATGAAAAACTATTTAATGCGGAAAGTCCAACTATTGTGACAAGAATTTGCTCAGTGAACTATGAGACAAATCCGGAAGCTTGAAGCAATGAACAGTCAAGTACTTGCCATATTTGTCCGACTCACCTGAACTAGAGGTCTTTAATGTTTTGAATGTACAAATATATTTATTAATATTAAGTAAAATAGTCCTTTCTTGTCATGTGTCTTAATACGGTGACCAACACTATGCATGAACCAACTGGAAGAACGACCTTGGGTATCAGAGGTAGTTAGTTAATCATACCTAGGAAAACTCAAAATTTGTAACGATGTACAACCCGAATACAAAAATCGATTGTAGTAGGGCGCTTTTGGTACTTATTTGATGGTATTCTAAACAAAAGTGTACTTTATTTTCGTCCCCCTCCCACCCTCCCCCGCCTCTCATTGATCTATTCCACTATTCCTGTTGGCCAGATGCTCTCTGACGATTATAGATTGTTGTCGTGAGTAATGGCAATAGCATTTATATAAATATCAATAAATGGGCAAGAAAATGGTCTATTGAAGAATTAAAAAATAATTACACTAACGAACTTTAATTCACTTTGAGACGGAGATAATTAGACAATTTGAGTTAAAAGTTAGTTTGATGAAACTTCCCTTCATACGTTAATTATATGTTCACTGGTTTCATCGAACAGTTTACTTAATGAAAGGCCATATAACTAGGACATTTTCCATTAGAATTCCATCGCATTAGAATGATTTCATAATAAAAAATTACAGCGCATTGAATATAAAGTCCTTTGCTTTACATTTAGGATTTAATTTAAGTAAATCAAACGAAGATAGCGAAAAAAGCAATAATATGGTTCACATTTACGTTCAAAGCCACTCTGAATTCCAATAGTGCCTATTTAGCGCTGAGCATTTTAAGGACCTTTTTTTAAGCATTAGGTATTTAAAGTAACAAGATAAAAGTACATGTGCTTTCTGCCCATAAAAAAAACAAATCTTCAAAATATCATAACTTATATCTACAGGAAGTTTACCTTTGCCAAAATGCAAACTGTTCACTTTCAGATAGGTTTCTGCCTAACTTGGAGTTGCAAACGTATTAGTATGGAATAAGTGTACATTGCACTTCTGTAATAAAAAAATTAAATTTCAAGAAAAATTGCTATTCGAATGAGATAGTACTTTTGACTTCCTCCCATTAATCTCTTGAAAAATCTTGCTGAACTATTGCATTATTTATCCTCTCCACTTGCTTTACCATGACTACAAAAGTATGAACCATATGTTTTGCGGTAGACATTACTAAACAAAAAAATTGAAATAAATGCATCAGTGGCGCAATGATCAAGGTACAGTTACATCTAGAAGTGGGTGACCGAGCACACAGGTTAATTCTGATCAACAATAGGGAAGGCAGTTAGTGTGCTCCTGACAACAGCGGCTCCGGGACCTCCCTTCCCTCCCCCCTCCCCTATTTACGCAAGTCAAGCGTTGTCAACACCTTTCCTGACGGGTTTGACAAAATTCCGAACTTCCAATTTTTCGGTCTAAAAGCCAATTGTGCCGTTTGGAACTACTCACATTTCTATCCTCTTGTTTTATTTAGTGAACGTAACTAGTTACCAGGGTTATAAACTAGCACTTTCATATTCACTTAGGAGGAAACTTAATTATTTAGGAAAATAAATTTTCCCTAATAGTGGTAAGTTCATAATTAATTCATTGATCAAAATTAATTATATCAGTGATTAAAACTAACGTGTAAGTTTGTGGCGGATAGCTGTACGAACAAACCTTGACTTGACCTCACCAATCTCTATACCAGAATTCCCCCGAATGAAATTGTTCCGGAAGTTGGCTAAGCTGCCCCAATAACATCGAGGAAACAGAACGCATGATGTGGTGTTTATGTGGTAGGTTTTCCCAAAATTGACACAGAGCTTAGTCAGTAAATAGCGTTTTGAGTACACTGACCCTGTAGTGGCTATTAATTGTTCATTGATTGAGAGGTCTCTGCACTCGAGACTTCATTTGATCCTTAACGCGATCATCAGCACGACCACTTGTTCGAGCATGCATGCGATTGCTTTTTTTGGATCATGTACCCCACAAGCTAAGCACACAACATTTTCGATTAACCAGCTTTAACTGAAATTATTAGGAATCCAAATTGCAGTATATAAAAATAGCAAACAACGTTTGGGACAAAAATAACTTGTCGAAATAAAGTAAATTCGCTAAAACACCGATATCAACTAATGCATTATATAATTTTCAATAGATCATTTTATAAATTAACTGTTTTGCTAAAAATGATAGGAAATTAGGAAAAAATTGCAGGTTTAAACAGGCTTTTGCTCCACCACCCAGCCTTTTAAGTTGGTCGGCTGCTTCAACACTCTGTTCCACAATCTGGGGAATTTCAACTGGACAACAAAATGCGGCAGCCGAATGCGCTTCTTCGCTCTTAAAAACCAACAAATACTTCAAATTTCAACCAATTGTCTTGAAAGTTAGTGTCCCATCGAACACCCTCATAGGTCTCAAGGAATGACAGAGGCAAACCCGCAAATGGAGCCTAATTGAAATTGGAAGCCATAAAATGTTTCCTTCTCATCTCATCGGTTAACTTTTAACAAAAAAGCTGCATACTTCCTGCCCAAGTTGCCGTTTTTTAAGCCTCCTTTGTTTAGATTTAATTCAAAATTGAAACCTAAGTTGTTTTGAATATTTTGAGTATTTTTTTCATGAAAATCAACAATTATTCAGGATTAGGGCAATGCCGGGCGAGTAAACAACACTATCCAATCCCTCGAAATAGGGAAAGCATAAGAGCTTTAGGAAAAAAATCACATTACCTTACGCGAGACAACTTAACATGGGCCATGTCAGAAATCTGACCATTTTGAAGACATTTCAAGGTCAGTACCTTCAGTAAATGTCAAAAGTTAGCAATCTATCGAGTTACAATTCTCAAACACGATAATCACTTATTCGTTCATAAACATGAATAGTAAATTCTTAATGGACAATACGTTTTATCCTTATAAGGATTGGCAAGGAAGAGACCCTTAAAAGTTTATTGGGGGGGGGGGGGAAGGAATTCTCCAGATTTAGTTTTAAGCTATTTTAAATTGTTCAAATTTCTAAAATCGGGAAGACTTTTTTCAGTTAGTTCTTACGTTTTTCGTCAAATAAAACTAACTTCCCTCAATTGCCTTTCATAAAGGCAAAAGAAAAAACAAAGCTGCGCTTCAGTGCATTTTTTATAAAAATTATAATAAATTAGCAATTTATTAATTATTTTCTGAAATGATTATTTTGGATTCAATTGAAAATAATTCTGCCGTTACAAAACATAGAGTCAATACATCCACAATCAGGTTCCAACGAATTAACGAATTTTTTACAATCAAAGCTGGTAATTTGTTATTTAATTGTAATAATTTACATTTCGATAAGATTTCTGGAGAAGCTACCAATTCACCGGTACATTAGAAATCTAAACCCTCCTGGAGATGGCAATAACTTTACTTATAATCCGTAAATTCGTACTATACTCATGACTACTCAATAAAGATTAGATTTTAGAACAACTGCTGTCTTTTCATTGTCATAAAAAGTGTTAAGCCATCTTCGATTTGGGGAAGTTTGATATAAGCTGAAAAAGGATTCACAGTTTTGGTGGCTTATTACAAATATTCACTTCTTTATTATACCAAAAGTGATTTGGTAAACTTTCCGTGAGCCAATTAATAAATGCATGCATGAATAGAGACCATTAAATTAAACCAGAGATTCATCTGTTTTCATGGATTTAGCTTCCGACGTAAATTTTCACGAAATATGATGATGATTCAGTCCTGAATACAAGATTAGAATCTCAAGGGAATCGGAAACTAACCTGCTTACCTACTACTCATATTTCCTGTCTCCCAAGCTAGCATGACAAACCATGAGCATAAAAGAGGAGTGTGGATTAGGGAAAGAGAAAATCCAAATTATAGAGTCAATTGAAGTCAAATGCATAATCCCCTTATTCAAGTTGTTTCAGTCACCATTAAAGATTGGAATCACATTAAAATAGTTTTGGAGCGCACCATGAGCTAAAATCACTTCTGCAAAAAATTTGTTAATGACGCAAGCGAAGAAATCAATAAGTAATCGATGCGAAAGGCTTGTGAGAATAGCTAATTAAGTATGAATAGCTCCTGGCGCATATTAACGTGAATATATTGGGCACCAGTTAGTAATCAATTGATTAGAAAAGGCGGTGAGATAATCTAAATACGCGGTTTAATAAACGCAGGAAATATAATTAATCTAGTTAAAGTAACTTACAATTAGTGGAAGTGTGTGTTTAAGCCAGAAGTAAAGGGCTAATACGCCCAGAAAAGAGAGAAGCCCAATGGCGTTGGCAACTGACGGGAGGAACAGAGACCCAGCGTAAAAGAGAGTCGATGACTTCTCCTCTTGTGGTGAGCGCAAATCGGTGTTGTAGCTGTGCTCTTGGTATGTAGGAAACTCTCTGGTTGGTTGACGCGTTCCTATTCCCCTCAGGTGAGCATAATGCGCGCTCATACTCCTGGTGCGAGGTAGTACCGCAGAGGCAGAGATTGAAGTTCTGATAACCATTCCGTCCTTCCCCCTCCCTTTCAATAAACACAGCTGCTAGGGTGCAGAAGGAGCAGAAATCGCCCAGCATGCCTGAATACACACTCTCTCCCTATCTCAAAACTGCAGTGCAGTGCAGAGAATGCAATGGCCAAAGAAGGCATTACCCAGATTGCCTCCGGCCTGCACACACACACGCAGTTACGCGCGAGTCCATAGATGGGCCAATAGGATGCTGCAGATTGTGGAAATTTTGCTGTTAATAATAAATGTGCTTACCTGAGACTGGTAGGTGGGTTAGCTGATTGAGTAGAAATTGCCAGAAGCATAGAATTGTATTTCGCTAATGGAAAAGTGTAAATTCCACTTCGAAGAAGCTAATTATGAGAATCATGCCTTCTAACTAGCTAATTAATTATGCAACTTCTTAATATGCAAAAGCATTTCCTGCAATTAAGCGATTCTCTTGCAATCCAAGGTCGAATTCGTTCAGATAGCTAAGTAGAAGGGAGAGGGTTTAGACCATCCTTTTGATTATATATCATTATAGCAACAAGATGCAATGGAAAAATATGCTGAGTACGTGCCTTTGTTTAAAGCATGAAAAGTGTAACAATTACAATTTATGTTTGGGCAAACTGAAAGAAAGCGTAATAACTAAATCACTATATACTTTGAAGTACGTATATTGACACCAATTAGCAATTTTTCTTAAGCTGAGTTCTCAAATCTCTTCGCATATTAATCTCTCTGAAAAGGCTGTCAGAATAGCTGCCAATCCATTCAATAGATTTGTTATTTGGTCAATTTCAATCATACTGTCAAATTTTACTGTGGTATTCAGGCTCCAGATCCGAGTTACAAGATAAACGCCTTCTGGAATGTATTGACCATAGTATTCCCAACAAGTATGCTGCAGTCAAGTGATTTCGTTCGTCAATCCGGAGGACATAGCAAGGTGTGATCAAGTCAAAAAGTGCCAACTGTGGATCATCTGAGTCTTTCTGCACTGTTCTCAAACTCTCCTAAGCATTAAAAAAATGTGCTCACAACATTAGACTTAGGAAGATGGAAGGTGTCGTTGGAGACCGCTTTTACAGAATGGCGGTGCACGCACTATACCACCTCTCCTGATGACTAAATTCAACCGGGACAGCTAATCACCCACATCATTGTGCATTTATCCCATGACCTCTAACTTTTCAAACGGGTATGTTGACTAATGTACCTTTTCGTTGTTCCGAGTTACTTAACCCAAAACTCATATCATTCATTCTTCTCAGAAGCAGATCCACAAATTTCTAGTACTGTACTAATAAGGTCCAAAAATTAGTAAAATTGTAATAAAGGGAGTTATTTACTAAATTGGAGAACCCCAAAGGCACTTTTAAAATTGTACACAGACTTCATGAACTAAAACGTTATCTGCAAAACCGGATGTGGGGCTTTTGGGTCAAAATTATTTATGCTTAATTATCATATTGAGCGAGTGAAACTTTTCATTCCTATGATATTAATTAATCAATTGATCGGATTATAACTGAAACTTCGGAAATAGAAAATCACCACTCTCCGCTAAAATTAAAACTGTCAAATATACTTCTGTTTATAATCCTATGCTCAGATGGTCTAATGTGTGCTAGCCTCGATGTCGGTTGGAGAGAAATTGCTCAACTATTTTCAAACAAGCTTTCGGCTCAAGGAAGGGAATCGTTAGAGGCTACGGCTATATCAGCATCCCCATAATTAAAGGGGAAGATTACTTTACGTGTCTAGAACCAATAGTAACATTCAATTTCTCATCTGAAATGGAGAAGTGTGCATAAAAATTGTAATATGCAAAACTAAGTTCTACCGAATTTCTACATTATATATTTGAAATTGGGCTCCAAACCTGCGATTGTAGATGTCTGCCGCCAGAAGAACTGGAATTACTTGTTTTGACAGACGCGTTCATGAAACTCGCTAAGCGAAGACAATCTTGCTTTTACTCAACAGCCTTCAAACCAGAGTCAAATTGAACTTTATGGGTTTAAATACTTGGAAGCAATGCGGCAAGACATCTATAAGAAAGTTCGCTCTTTTCATATGCGAAGTCTCTCAATTTCACTTTAATAAAATACAGAGAACGTCATATTTACCCTTCTCAAATTTGAACTTAGACAAGAGGTTTTCGACTACCACATGGGCAGATCTCTGGTAGACATCATTTTAAATCTTGGTTTTCAATTAATTATTTTTAATAATAAGAGCTTTTGCAAAAGGTAAATTCTCCGATTAAAAATTAGTTCAAAACCCAAGAAGACATGAATGGCTATAATTCATCCTCACATTATGAGAATGTATTATGTCAATTGCACATCGCCAGCATAATTGAAAATATAACTATCAGACCGAGAAAATGGGAATGTGTAATCACCTCTATTATCATTTGTTCAGAGTTCGCAGATCAGGTAACTCGACAGAAATCCTCTCAAATGACTGAAAGATGTCCACTCAAAGCCCCTTTTCTTGCAAGATTAAGCAAAGAGAAAAGGGAAAAGGTTACACCCTTGACACCCACCTTTACACCCTTAATGCTTGAATTGGGAAAATGATCCGGCCAACAGGTGAACGCACTTTACCCAGTGAGAGATGGGGTGACCAAATTAGGTATTTTTTCCTATTCACTTTCAAGTCATAACGATTTATGCAATTGAAATGTGAGAATAGTGCAATACATACAATTTATATATTCTAAAAATGCTCCAAAACTTTCACAATGGAATAATATCCAAACACATAGGAAATTCAATTCAATAGGATGGAGTGTGTACATATTTTAAGAGCTCTAAAATTATTAGATCATCTGCCACTTCAAATTTCCTTTATCATGTTCTTATGAATGATTGTGAGTCTGAAGCCGTAAATGATATAATGTTGAGAGTCAGGTTCAGTTGTCAAAGGGTCATACTTCGCCTTATTTTTCTTGGATCCGGCTGTGCAATTTTCACTTAATGCATAGTCCACTTCCCAATGATTAAGTTGTCATAATTTGCCCTCTAGATTACCGAATTCTTATTCGCAATATCCCGTGTAGTTTAATTATAGCGGTAAAACCCGACATGCTGCTTCACTTTTTCACTCCCAAATTTGAAAGGTCCGAATGCAGACAACTGGTCCAATATCTTGCTCTTTATCTGTATTAATCAAATTGTCAATACGTCTATCATCTGCTTTCAGATCGGCAGGTGTCAAATTCCCTTTTCGATTGGGTAAGATATTGAATGTAATTTCTTCCTTAATTGCAAATTAAAATGAGAGTGATGAGGAATTGGGTTCCTTGCATATTCCGTTGGATAGCGAAGAAGAAAATGTCTTTGAAGAAGGCATTGTTGAAGAAATTGAACTTGACGTCTTGGAGATGAAAGCAGATGCACCTATTGAACGTGAGTACCATTTCGCTTGGAAGTAATAGACTTTTCAGCCAATTTTAAGATCATTGTCTTCTGTGCTTCTGTACCAATGAAGTTACTTTGTTTTGGTGCAGCCTTACGGACAACAGTAAAGTGCAAATGGTGTGGATCAAATGGAACATCAGTTTGACTGATCTTTTAACTAGCTTTCAAGATTAATTTTGTCTCTCCCATTGACACAACAGTGCAACTTCAAGTGGCCCAAAAACAGTGCAGGGCAGAGTGAAAGAGGACAATGTTATAGGAATAAACAAAACCATTTAGTGTCAAAATTACTGAAATAATTGATCAAATGCTAATGCGATCGATATTTTCATCAGTGTTTTTAATTACCAGAACAATTATTAACTACTTAGCTATTTAAATGTTTTTTTTGATATCACTTTACTTTCGCCTAAACTATGTAATACTCACTTGAAAAAATCTCAATTTGCCTTCCAGAACCAAGTTTTATTGCAGTGCCCAATATGCAACAAGAAATGCTCAAATATTTACTTAAAATTATACCTCTCTTTTAATGACGAAGTTTTTAATAAATATCAAATTGGTTTTGAGCACTGAAACCTGAAATCGAAAAGCATGTTTTATGAAGCGAAAATTAAGTAAACATGAACACGGGATTAGTGCGACATCAATTTTCAATGAAGATAAATTTAGCTTCAATTGAGAATTTCTTCCTGTTTATATAGATAGGCAACTATTCAGCTTATCATTGCCATCAATTTTGTAGCGGTTTAGCTACCTAACTAAGCCTGACTGTACTCAGAAACCTCAGTGGCAGTTTCTCCTAGTTCGTAAGACCCCCCAGAATTAGCTAAGCTATTGCAAAGCTGAGAAGAAACAGAGGTACCTAGAGAACGCGTTTATTCTAGACATGCATGGCGTAGGGTGTAATGTGTGTCGTGGAACTTAGTTATTATATACACTTTATGATATGATGACCTCATATAACTTGGATTATTGATTGGTCGGATAATCGTGCACTGGAATTGACCATTGATTGATCGTATTGGTATTGGTCATTGATTCTGCATTAGTCATGTTGAAGTTGTGTCCTCACAATTTCTAGCTTGGTGAGAATGAAAACTTGTCTCCCTAATTGGACGTTAACAGTTAAATTAACTTTTCTGGTGTCTATAGAGAACGCTTTCAGAGATTTTATCTTCGCTACAGGGTAACCGCGGTAAATGGGTTTTGATCGCTAAAACAATGAGAATAAAATAAGCTCAGGCAAAAAATGATGAATAATTATTGAAATATACAAAATTTGACGCCTGGTAAAATTATGAGAGATAACAGTTCAAAAAATTGGATGAACTTGTTTTGACCTTACGCATCTTAATTTGGCTTAAAACAAGAATGAGCCCACGAGGATTCTCATATATTTTTTCTCCTAAATTCATGTTTTTTTCGCAGCTAATCAAAATTATGAAATATTATTTAATCTCGATGAATTGTCTAAACGGACAGAAACCTTTTGGAACCAATTAGACGAAAAGTTGAATGGGGAGGTAATTGGAGGAATTTATGAATGGTGGAATCTTAATTCACTTAAAATCTGGTTTCTTTTGTATAGTAGGCATAGTTTATTATATTATATTTTCATCTTAGAGAGAGAAAGAGAGCTTCATCATGCCGACGTAGAAGACCAATTTCTTTCGGTAGTCAAAGAGTGGTCTGATCTGCGAACAGGTAATACAGCAGTAGTCAGCTTGCTTGTCGAATGTGTGTTCATGTTTACTTAATTTTCGCTTCATAAAACATGCTTTTCGATTTCAGGTTTCAGTGCTCAAAACCAATTTGATATTTATTAAAAACTTCGTCATTAAAAGAGAGGTATAATTTTAAGTAAATATTTGAGCATTTCTTGTTGCATATTGGGCACTGCAATAAAACTTGGTTCTGGAAGGCAAATTGAGATTTTTTCAAGTGAGTATTACATAGTTTAGGCGAAAGTAAAGTGATATCAAAAAAAACATTTAAATAGCTAAGTAGTTAATAATTGTTCTGGTAATTAAAAACACTGATGAAAATATCGATCGCATTAGCATTTGATCAATTATTTCAGTAATTTTGACACTAAATGGTTTTGTTTATTCCTATAACATTGTCCTCTTTCACTCTGCCCTGCACTGTTTTTGGGCCACTTGAAGTTGCACTGTTGTGTCAATGGGAGAGACAAAATTAATCTTGAAAGCTAGTTAAAAGATCAGTCAAACTGATGTTCCATTTGATCCACACCATTTGCACTTTACTGTTGTCCGTAAGGCTGCACCAAAACAAAGTAACTTCATTGGTACTACATTCGGTATAGTAGTACATTCTACGCCCCTGGTAGAGCACTATTTCAAATATCACTACTAGTCACCGTAGCGACAACCTCAAATACTTCATTCCTCCTTGGAGGACAATTCAAAATAAAAGAGAATGAAGTTAGTGTCATGAAGCATACTACAACTTAGCAGCGTGCATTCAAGTACCAATGAGGTAACTGAATACCTAAAATGTAAACGAATCACCTGATTCCGCATGACCATTATGCAGACCAGTTTGACCTCAAATGGAGAGGTTAAGTGCTCTAAATGCGCCTGAGCATAAACGCATTTTTGTGATCACTCCATATTGTCAGTCCTTGCAAAGGAATGTGAAGATTCTTAAGAGCGAGGAATCCAGGGTAAGAGAACCAGTTTGGAATTCTCTGTCACGACTTACGTAACCACCAAAGCCTACTTATAATCAGAGTGTGCATTTTTGTCTTATTTTAAAGGAGGCAGAATAATATAATGATATGAATAAAAAGCGGACAGACTGGTACACACTTGCCGAACAATCCTATTAGCAAAATTCTATAGATTATAAGAGGATTCTTCTAAATAGTTTCTCCTTGAAAGTCAGCTTTTTTCTACTAGAACGGAACAGAATTAAGTAGTGGATGAGACAAGTACCATGGGATACGAAGTAGTGAATAGATTTTGATGATTACAATTGTGAATTGGACAGTCTTCTTGGCATATGCTTACTTCTGAGGATAATTTAACCACCTGGACGGATTTCAGGACACCTCAGGAAGATTGATTGTCACAGTGTACTGTAACTTATCGGCTCCCAATAAAATCTTGGAAGTGGCTGAGAAGTTTAAATATAACTTACCCACGTATAGTTGTGTGTAATCAAGTTTCAGAGAAAATTTGACAACGCCTTATTGTTACATGCTTAATAGTTACAACTTGTTTTTCCTTTAGAAAGAGGTCGAATCAGGAAAAACCTTTCGGAATAATGTTTAAAGAGTATATTCACCGTTTCTTGAAGCTAATGCCCTCAAATAGCACATATATTAAACCACTTAACCATTCAAATCTTTACAGATGTTTTTCTCCAATTTGGAGTATTCATGGCTTTGAATTCTCTTAACTTGCCAAATTATTGGATAGGAGAAAAGTAGCCGAAGGTGTTCATTAGTTCTTTTTGTCATCATATAAGAGCTTCTTCTTTGTTTGGCATTAATCATTTAGGAGATAGCATGAATTTGGTTCGAATTCACTTAAGGAATAGTGTTTAGTCACTTTGTTTTAAACAGGGCCTTTCAAATCAGTTTTAATCCCCTGTTGTAAGGTTATACAAAGGAAATTCTCTCCACCTGACAATCGACTTCAAGCGTAGCAATGGGGTTTTTAACCAAGACGATTGGTCTAAAATTTTATCATTAATTGCCGTACAATTAATAGAGAGGGAAATGACACTTTGATGTTTACAACCATGGAGATATTTGCACTAAAGATCTGATAAAAACTCACCTCTTTCACTCCTGGGAATAAAAATAGACCCTAAATGGGTGGCGGATACAATACAAATAGTAAGGCTTGACTAAACCCTCCCAAACCTCTCTGGCAAAATTCTCCAGTATAAAGTTGTTCCCGAAATTAGCCGAGTCACATCAATAGCATCGGATAAACAGGATTTATTTGAAAAATCTTATTCAATGCAAATTATGGCCAATTGCAAACATAATCAGTGAATGAACACATTCAAATCAAGTTTGAGTAAATATTAATGACTGATTAGCTGAGATGGCCTCAACACGTACGGTTCTACTTTCCAGAATATGCTTTTTCGCGTGGGGTGACTTGATAGCATTGTACACTGCACAAATGTAAACCCCACAATCGAAGGCTGATCGATTTTATAAAACCGCTCTTCTGGTCATTTGAAACTGGATGTTCAGATTTGGATTACTTTTTTTCCCTTTAATTATACTTCTCTTCTACACGCCAAACGCAAATCGGTTTTTTTAATAATAGTACATTTAGAGGAAGCCGTGTGGGACTACAAGCATCTCTAAATCGGTCTAATTGGGAAGTCATCTTATTGACATCGACCTTGTGATATGCATAAATTAAAATTTTTATGAATGAATTTGCTCGGTACTGATCAGTTTCCAATCCATGCTTTGAAGAAGATTATTTTAATAGACAACTGTCCTATGGGAATAGGTATAATTAAAAATAACGTTACTTTCTACCAACTCAGACTTCCTAATGAATAAATGTTTAAATTCCACTATAAATATTTGCAATTAAATTCATTTAGTAATTTTTTCCCTCCATCATAGGGAGGGAATTTAAGCATTTCGCGACGAGTGATTACTTCCTAGTAAGAAGATGTTGTGGAGTGCTCAATCCTAACACGAGTAACCTAAGCAATCTCGTGCGCATTCAAACATTCTAGAGGGTGCGGCCGTGCGTGAAGAGGACTTCTCAGCTAATCAGCCATTATTATTCAATCATGTTATGTTAAATGTATTTAATTTATATTCATTTTCGCTTTGAGCATAATTTCAATAGACACTATACTTGTGACACGTTTGTTTCCTCTACGCCATTGAGATAGCTTAGCACTCTCGGGAGCCTTTCCACACTGGGATATTTTGTCATAGAGACTACTGAGGAGAGGTCAAGGCGTATTCGTGCAACAATCCGCAATACTTACTTACTTCACCACTTCTGGGTTTACATAAAACAGATGAAAATGCAGAGAGCATATTGTTACCCTCTTCAGATGCGTGAACTTGGTCCCACTTTGTTGCTCTGTCTCCAAATCAATTTTAGATCTTCTATTAAATAATATTTTGACGGCCCTTGAAAGCATAAATACTTATTGTTTTTATGATGTTATTATAGCGTTGATCTTGGCTAAATTTTCCCTATGATAATGTAATTAATAGGGCTGTGTCCGAATTTTCTTTGGTAAGCAAAGTTTCGATAAAGGTTTTAAAGCCTTTAATCTAAAGGCGTTAATTGATTGGACGATTAAGTTAGCAGTAAGCCAAAATCCTACTCGGTCAATGTTACCAATAAAGTCTAAATAATCCCCAATACTCGGTTAAACTCCACCTCAAAGTCTATCTCTATTTTCCATTCAACTTCTCTTTCTCTCTCTCTCAACTCAGAGGCTAATAACTTCTATCTATGTACAAAATTTGCAATTTGCCGTCCGTTGAAATTCAGTCTACTAGGAAAGTGCAAAAACATGAAGAAACACTATTGTGCATTAGGGAGAGTTCAAGAATTTTGCTCAAGTTATCTTTCAGTTCATTTCGATGTGCATGTTCTTCCTAGTGGAAGTAGCTCGCTTTTAGATGGTCTACTACTTGTTCATGACTTTTGCTAGTCTCGTCTATTAGGTCATAAGAAATAACAACATTTATTTGTGTCAATGTTGTGAATAAATGAAAAAAAACTGTTATAAGGCGCAGAAAATTGTTCGAAAACGAGCTTTGACAACTTGGTAGGGCATCTCACCGAGTTAGATAAAATTGTGAAAGTCCTACCTTCTTGATCGAAAGGTTTCATGGTGACAATATCTAGCCCCGACGTACGAGTAATTCCTGAAACTCCATTAATAATGATTCGCGAACTGGATCTAAATAGAGGAGGGAAGTGACAAATATTCGGTTAAGTGGAGTATTAACGATCCCTTCTTGGACTTTTCATCACCTTTTCAGAGTTTTTGCGAAAATTTTTCCTGAATTAAAATTGCACTACATTAAGATGACATTTTAGTGTGCTCTCACAACAAGGAAGTCATAGAAATCAACAAAATGTCATTCACCACTTCCTTTAAGAAAAAGGAGATAGGATTAGGTTTCGTGGCAAGAGAAGGAGCAGTGGTCAAAGAATACAACGCTCACAAATGTTACTCTAGTCAATTGAATAGGTCAAAATAATGAATAGTGGATGGATCCTACCTAAGACGAGTGCAGTGGGTACTATACAAATAGGTTTTGAGACTAACCTCAACAATCTTCTCTGACAAAACCCATGGAAAAAAATATTTTTTGAAATTAGTTAAGCTAACGTAACTGTATTGAGGAAACCGTGCGTATGGAGCTACAGAAACAATGCAAAGACTATTGATTGGTGATTGATCGAGAGGTCTCCGCACTCATGGCCGTACTTGTTCCCTGCGCGATCTGTAGCATGACACACCCACTAGAACGTTCAAGTGCGTATGAGATTTCTTGCTCAGCCTTACTTGAATTTCAAAATATCAGTTCATCAGTGTGCTGGCTAATTAGTTTCTTCTATATAGTGGTTTCCAAAATTTCAATGCAATTTATCTCATATGAATAAAATCACTCTGCATTTAGATACACACGAAAACTAGCAGAATCTTAGATCTGATACTGGAATAGACTTAAATGAAAAGTAAGCGAAAAGTGTTCAAAAGATGTCGACGACTTATCAGATAGTTTATTGTCCCACAACTCTCATTGCTCTCCGCTCTTACTAAACCAATTAGCCGAATTCTGAGTGGAGTTAAAGATAATGTTTGGAAGGTCAGTGAACACTCCTAGTTACCGTATCTACTGAGGGCATATTGATCAAGAAAGGCTCACAGGATTGGCAAAAAAATGTCATGTATTATTTCAATAAGTAATAGCATTTCATTGCATTTTGACTAAATATAGAATCGGCGGCTTTACATTGAAAAAATGTAAGCACCTGATTGGTCAGAGTTATTTTTGCAGTTGAGAGTGAGAAAAGGAGTCAAAATATTACATTTTTATCAGGAAACTTTCATACCATTCTCACAACGTAAATAGTTCTGTTAAAGGTAATGCCGAGAGAAGGTTAACGGCATTGCGATTGCCTTGTAAGTAGCGCAGTGGTTAGCATGTTCACCTGCAGTCAAAGGTCACTGCTTCCATGGAAGTTCAATAACACAATGGAGTGGAATGGCTGACAGCTCAATTTAAGTCTCCAAAATAGAGGTGGAGTTCAATGTGAGAGAGAGACCCACTTTTACTTAAATTAAATGGAAGTTATTAAGTGACCCAACTTATTTCTTGAATCCTCCATCGATTTTTCTCAGCTGTCTCACTCTTGCTCTAGCCAATTTGTGAGCTATGATCCCACTCTATTCTATTGTAATAGATTGGATTCTGAGTGGAGGTAACAATAATAATGAGCGATGAGTGCGCAACATTACTTGTCATAACGAAGTGGAGTTGATACGGAATGCCTGAGACTACCGCTCAAGATCGTAAATGGTATTACTTAAATCCAATTGTTACCTCATTTAGTCAAAATAAACTTCGATTTAACACATAATTCTCCATGTCTGAATCCATGGCTTATTGTCGTGTTGAATAAAATACTACCTATAGGTTTAAACAAGTTGGCTAACGTTTTATATTTCTCAGTGAAAAAGTTAATAATTTGCTTCAGTTAGTACCAAAACAACTCATCCCAAGTTTCTATTATTATTGTCGACAGCAAGAAAAAGAGAAACAAAATTTTATCAAAAAAACAGTAAAATTATCCAAAATGTGATGATGGGGACTGAGGGTCAAACCTTTTTCTCCCTACTCCTTCCCCCCTCCCCTCCCCTCCCCACACTCCCATTCATTTCAAATTAAAGAATGGCCATTTGCCTCACCCGACTCTAGACCTTCTTACTCGGAGTAGGCTGCTGTGTCGTGCAAGGCCTAGGGAGGCTATCAAGCTCAAATGGGTTTGTCTCCCAAACCAGCCTTAATTGAGATTAGCAGTGTTTTAAATCCTTAGTCGAGATACTCACTATTTTCTGATCGAGTGATAATATTGGACGGTTTTCTTTCATGGGCAGACATAGCTTGGCTCAAATGTCAATTATCGTCCCACTTAGATTAATTGTGTTAGTGCCTACTTCGGAGGAATTCCACATTTATTGTGAAACGTTGAACTGCTTCGACAATCTAGTTAATTTTTGCGTTGCAACGATTAGCAAGGTCAGCCAGAAGTTGTGGATTCGATGTCCATGTGTGCATACTTCCAGAGAACCAGAGATGCTGAGTAAAAGTGGTTAAGGAAAACCCATCGAAAATGGACTTTCACATCGGAGAAACTCCAAGATGCTACTTTGCTGTCCAAGATAAGTGCTAGAAATTCATTAGAGGGGAGTTTGAGCACCACAGTAGATGGTATGAAGCCCTCATAATAGGTCGTGCGAACGATAATTATCATGGTACTACTGAATAGTGGAGACCAACTAAGATTAGAAACCAAATTTTCAGGCGGAAACATCACAAAGTCAGTGAACAATAAACAAAAATCTCTAATGAATTAACAAGAATGGTCTATAAGCCGCTCTGAACTGTTTTAACAAAGTGGGAACACATTACTGCCCATGCTATGCAATGAATCCTTATTTAGTTGATTCACTTAAGTTTAATTTAATTTCACTTTTCATGAGGTATTGGATGTCAGATAGGCCGTTTCAGAATATGATGAATGAGATTTATACGAAAAAAAGACAGTTTTCAATTGAAAAACACATGTATTTTGGAACAAAAATGAAATTGCGTGTACTGATTGATGGCTGATCAGCGATAAGTAAAGACGCCTCGAAGAGGAAGAAACTTCAACGGGCGACTTCGAGTCCGGTACCTATAAAGACAGAAAAGAAGATAAGTGACCATGGGACCTTCATTGTAATTGATTAGAATGGCTCAACACTGTACTGTAGTGAAATGATATGTTAGATTGGAGCAATAAAGTTATGCAACACACACAACTGTGAAAGAGAAGAGTGCTACCCGAAATGTTAACACTCGCGGCATCCTATCTTAAATTTAGGACAAATTGTGTCCTGGGAAGTTGATCTTTATGAGCTACCTGTAAAACTATGTGAAACACATCCTCCTTCTGTACCAACCTAGTAAGGCTCACTCAATTATCATCCCGTCTACTAGAATTTTGGTATATCAGGGCTTTTCAATCTAAATCATAGCAGACAAATAGAGTGTGCTAACAAAACTTGAATTTTAAAGCAAATATTAATAAGCGTGGTGATGTCTATGCGTGCATGTACTTCGAATTCTGTCATCAGCATTAAATACTAAGTGTGCGTACTAGTGATGAGATTGAAATGTCTCCCTATCGGTGAAAATTAAGGAACTGGAATTACCGATCGTAATGGATACTACCAGAGAATCTCTGTCAAAAAGGCTACAAAACCCCTTTCTCCCGCCTAGAACGAGTACTAATTCTAGATTTACGACCCCAAAGGCTATGGTTTACGCAATTTTATAAGTAATCGGAGTCATTTACCAAGAAAATTCGACCAAGTACAAATAAGACTAGCAGCAGGGACGTCTAGAGAGTAGAGCAATCATTCGACTCTTAGCCGATCTACATCAGACACCCGAAAACAAGAAACCCCCACCCCCTATCCCAAAAAATCCACCTCTCTCCCTCTCGTGTTACCCTGCAGCGGTAAATGTAAAACAGCTCGGTCCTCATCAGAATTCATTAATGATGCATTAATAAAAATGCCTGGATACTTTTTATCAGCATAAGAAAGCGGTGAGGAAGAGATGAGAAAAAAAGATCGTAATTCTCAATCGATTGAAGCTTGCTCCATTCCCAAATCGCAAAATCAAGAAGCCCAATTAAACTTAGGTTTGATCCCGGTAATCAATCTGGCAATGATAAGCGATCTCTAATCAGCAAGCACTCTCATGGTCTGCATTTTATTTTCTCCAAAATCAAATTTCCACATTCATTCAGTCACTCCTCCGATGTCCAACTTCTAGTATATTAAAGGTGTTCTTTAAGCAATACAGTGATCGTATTCATTTTAAGTTTCAAATTATAATTTCCATTCATATTGGGTAAATCACTTTATCACGAACATTTAACCTTAGTTTTCTCCTTGAAAACTCTAAAATATCTCGATTTTCGATACGACATCAAGATCTGCAATTTGGTAACTTGACCTAAACCAATGTAGAAAACACGTTATCATTTCACTGGGTCAGTATGGCATTAATGGTTTATCACCTGGCGTCGTCTGATCCAGCTAGGTTACCTCCAGTCCTAAAGTATACATTCTCCTCGCCAGATCAACAAAACACGTCGCTACATCCGCTCTCGCATACTCAATCACTAACCTCCACTATCTCAATCTTCCCAGATTTGTAGGTGTATTTAATTAAGCTCTTCAGCTAGCGATTTCTTCCAGCTTTCTCTTCTTGTGTATTGAAGGCTATAAGAAATTAGAAGGGGCAGATCAACAAAAACTTTACATTCTCTTAGATAATTCAAGTTAGCGGTAGGAAAGAGGCCAAAAAATACTATTATCGACTAAATGACTACCTCACTCCTCCCTGGGGGTACAACGGTCCAATATCTCCAACGGCATTTGAATTTCCTTCAGAAGATAGGAAGATTGGCAGACAGGAAGCGATGCGAGCCAACTGACAAGTGAGCAAATTCTCCGGTTTCTTACCACTGAATGCGGATCGGGTTGAATTACTATCATCACCTTCATCCTCTCCTGTCCGTCCATCCTCCTGGGGCATCTCACGCCAGTAACAGTTAACCTCAGTCTCCAACTCCTATAAGTAAATTGTCGAAGAAGAAGTAGAAATGGGAGTTAATTTATTGCATTATAGTTTTATAAATAATTATTTACATCTAGTACACAACATGTGAATGCAGAAAGGCACGTTAATGTTGTTTCATTTAGAAGCAGTAAATACGGAAATACTAAGAACAATAATGTACTGAGCACTCATTAGTTCACAGTAAGTGGACTTCGGTACACAACTCATCACGTGCCTTTTAACTTGGCCACACCTCACAATGAACGTTTTACTAATTAATTGGCACAGTACAATCGAGTTACATATCTGAACTGTCACCAAACGAGACTTTTGCTTAAAATTTACCGTGCGACGCATTAGCACCTTCTTAATTACGTACTTTAATATTTCTAATCATAGTTGTTTGAAAGAACTAGAAAAGTCAACTCATAATTTTCCCACTTATTTGAGCATCCTCCCACATGAAGCAAAGTGGAACTAATCTCCTGACCTCCCCCTCATTACCTATACTTTGTATAACTGAGCCTTACTCCAGCACTGGTTAATATGGTGACGTCTCCTCCTCTTCACAACATTTCCGTCTTCTTCATATCTTGATGAAGTGAAGTTTACATAATAGGTATTCGTTCAAATAAGAATTTGGGAATAGTTCAAAAAAGATATTTTTCGGAAGAGTTTACCTGAATGTGCATGGCATTAAGATCACCGGCAGGGAATGCATCAGTATTGCTGGCAAGGAAAATGACAGACGGATCATCGGGATATGAAGCGGGAATTGATGCACCGATTGTTAACACATCTACAAATCAGTGAGGAAGTAATATGTAATAAGTAAACGAAACAACAAATTTCTACGCCGTGTAACTGTGGGATTTATTAAAAGTAAGCTTACCTTTCCCTTGGAAAGCCATCTGACACTTGAATATCGCATCCGTTGATTGAATCAAGTCCAGTGCAATAAAGGTTTGAGCACGAGGCCAAGTCTGAAACAAAATTCAAAAAATATCAACTACTTGTTATTACATAGTAGCATATATATATAAATAAAAGAGACGCACCTTAATATCCTCAAAAGTCACCCGATCCCAAGTACTTAAGCCGATATCCTTACTGATAGGAAAGAATGGTTTTTGACTTTCTGATAGATTCAGAACACCACTCTCAATTGCTTGGATCTAGAAAGAAAATAAGATAGAATAAATTACACGTTCATAGAGAAGTACTAATTAACGCCTCCTTGAACTCCAAGTGATCAATTCTGTGAAGTCGAGTTCCACATAAGTTCTAGTCTAGTTAACTGAAATACATATATATGCTTGATTATTAATTCACTTTATTATAATTTGCATTAAATTAAATACTGATCTACAATCAGCCTCAAATTTTATCTCCTGTGTACAGCCGAAACGTTACTTCAGACAAGCTAAAATCTAAAACAGACAAACTAACGCATAGCTTAGTAAATTTTTACTCGGTGGCACGCCAATTATATGTGAGGATTAACCTCTAATCAAGTTAGCAGTCGTCTGCCCTCCAATTTGTTCAAGAAAAATCTTTCCCCTCACTAATTAGTGTAACTATGACACAACCTTTTACTTTCAGCTAGAAAACAACACCCAAAGTCCATTTGGCAAAGGGATTCCCAACACTCAACTTGATCAAGGAGTTAATACCAAGGAGCCTATATGGAAAGAAACTCGAATCTTTTAATGTCTTTATGAAACCAGAATTAGCCAATGGAGTT
Organism: Hymenolepis microstoma; assembly: GCA_000469805.3. NCBI lineage: Eukaryota > Metazoa > Platyhelminthes > Cestoda > Cyclophyllidea > Hymenolepididae > Hymenolepis > Hymenolepis microstoma. Next base: position 17,911,831 of record LR215991.1, read on the forward strand.
GAGTATTCTATTTACTGGGTGGACATCGAACACTTTGCTTCAAAAATCTTAGTTCGGTCCTACATTCCGGAGTGCGTCTTTAGATCCAAAACCGCTACCAATTGAAAAGACCGTTTTGTAAGTGCTTTCATAAATCTCATTCATTTGTTCATCCATAGTTCCGTGCGTTTCCAGCCATTCAACACAAACTTACAGATCCATTTTAGTTCCCTTTCTCCCGCAAAGTGAGCTGACCTCTGTTTAACTAGTGATTCCTCCTTGGTATGCTCACGCACAGCCAGTCTAATAGCTACGAGACGAACGTTTGCTTTGATCGCCCCCTGCCCAAATCACATTTTCGAACGCTTATCTATATTAATTTCTTTGAAATTCCCCAATTTAAAAAGGTGATTGCTTGATGCAATTCACTAAACCCTGACAGCTCTCACCTCATCAATATTCTTAACGGACCTACCTCAGCATTAAGAGACAGTCTAGCCTCTAAACGTCTACTTAGAGCAGTAAACCAACTATCCACAAATCCGAAGGGCGCCGTGCAGGAAGTAGTCGACATCATTGTCGATGTTGAAGCAATGCTATCTGTTGATGATTCCAAATGGGGTAGACATTGCAGGCCACCCAACTGTTGTGCCCAAGCGTAGGATTTCCCGCTGGAAGCGTCTTTATAACCGATTCCATCAACAGGTTCTTCGCCTTGCCAACGTGCTCCCTCCCCATCACATTGCAGGTGAGAAAATAGAGCACTTGATGAAAGGAGGTCTCTAAAATGGGCGGAAAAACGTACCGAGTTGAAATATGGGAGAGTCAGCAGAGAAATAAAGACCAGAATATTTTAACGGTTCGCAAAATTACTGAATAAAATCAAAGCAAGTATTTGTTACAATCAAAGCCTATTTTATGATCAGAAAGGACATCCCACTAGTCATGAGCCAGTGAATGCCTGAACCGATGCATGTAAGTTAATACAATTGTTAAAACGCCAGAGAGGAGATAATTTATATCTAATACACGAATAAAACTCAAATCTTCCAATTAGAAAAATGAACAGATTTGTAGGAAATAATGCGCATCAATCCTACTTCTGAATTAGCTTGATGCCTATGGTGTAGCGCGAGCCTGCAAAGTCAGAAATCTTGATGAATGGCCACTGATTGATATCCATCTACCACTAAGTGGTGACAAAATGCCCCCCTTGGGAAACCTTTCCCGACGAAGACCATTGATGGAAAATACCTGCCTCCGAGGGATGGAAGGATCTGTTTGTAAAAAATTCCATTAATGAGTACCTATTCAGGAAATAAAGCATCTAATGGAATTTATTAAATCTACTCAACCGGAAGACAGTTGAATGGGTTTGAACTCGTTGAATCCTACTATGTTAAGTTTAGGTAACTCGTAGCATCCTGAAAATTTCTTAGTTATTAAAGGACAAAATGAAGCAGCTGTAAATCGCAGTTTATGATGAATACTAACTCTTAACTTGGTAAGTTAGGTATATGCCTTATTCCACTGCCATATGAATGTAAAACGATTTATGAAACTCGGAGCTATGAAAGAGAAGACAAATATAAACCTTCAACTTTGAGAGACAACATCTGCAACTCCCTTGTAAAGCGCAGGGAACCAAAATTCACGATCTGTGACAGTCTTATGGGCAAGGTATCGCCAATCACAACTTGGATTAAGAAGAAATCGATAAAGGCACCCCTCTGTCCAAATCTTAACTTTGATGCGAACTTTCGATTTAATCTACATAATCAAACATGATAATGAGAGTTCCCTATTCAAAGATCCAAGGAGGTCATTTTATTTACCACAAATAAACGTTTGAAGTACTTTTGTAAATTATTTTAGAAAGTATACCAAGGTTGATAAATGAATCTTGGAAAATCAGTAATTTCAAAACATAAAGCTCCTTCAACATTATTTAACCAAATATTAAATGACTCAACCCATGATTTTGAAATTTCTTTATTTGTTTATCCAAATAAGAGGATGAGTCAAAAAGTTCTCAGATAAATTCCATAATTTATTTACATTCATTTTTCTACATAGACTCCACTGTTGTCTACACACTTTTGTAATCTATATTTCCACCTGTAAATTCCCTCATGGCAGCATTTTGGGAGCTGTCTCAGGCACCACGAAATTACATGCTTCCTCGCTTCATCCAAAGACAAATCAGATGCCTTCAACGTGTACATTCAGTCTTGGAAACAAAAACTTCTGAGGACTATAAGGAGGATATGGAAGTGATTCCCAGTGCAGAGGTATTATAATAAAACAAAATTTGACTGTGGAATTTCCCGCCACGTTTTATATCGAGGGAAGACTTCAACTTCTTCAAAACCCCATCATAATAACTCGAGGTGAACATTTTCTGCCCTAGAAAATCTAACAATATCACTCCTTTTGAATTCGAAAATAGCGGCCATGACCTTCCTAACGCATCTTTCAGTTTTGAACTTGACAGGCTCAGATGTTCCCTTTGGAAGCCACTCTTTTGATTGAATATTGTTTTCTGAATCAAATTGCTAGATCTAGGTTTCGTCTCCAATAACACAGCGCTTACAAAAACTATCCACATAGAGCTTGCTCAAACCAAGATTTCCAGTGAGGATTGAAAATGTTCATTTGTGTGTGAGTCCTACTTCATTGGCTATTTCCTCAATGGTAACTCGTCCATCTTGTTCCTGCACTAAGTTCTGCACAGGAAGGGGGTTTACTTGATTTCTTGCCGTGGTGGGTCTCCCTCCTCGTGGGTCGTCATCAAGTTGCACTCTTCCTTCTTTAAAGCATTTAATCATCCAATCATAAATGACTGCTCTACATAGCGCAGTGTCTCCATAACCCTGCTGTAAAGCTCCTATTATCTGAACAGGTTTCCAATTTAGTTTAGTTAGAAATTTTATGTTAGTTCTGATCTCAGAATTTGCAATTTGAATGGTTGAAAATTGCCAGCAATTATTTGAGATGCAAACTGTCTTGATCTCGATCTTACATAGAATGATAGGACAGTTGTATTATGTTACCAAGGAAGCCCTAAAGATATGTTTAAACTTGCTAAAACTTGTAAATATTTGTTCCATTTAAATTTATGACATTTGTCTGAGAACTTTTGACGTACCCTCGTATATAAGGCAAAACTGTATGTTTACATATGGATTAAATATGAGAGCGACTAATAGAAACTCTCAGCGAATTTGGTCTTTAGCGATCTCTAAATATATAGCGATGGCACATACCTTGCAGTTTGTGAAAGGGTGCAAAGTTTTTCCAGATCATGAAATTCATCCCTCACAGAGACAAGTTTAGCTCTCATCAGCCACTCGAAAGTGAGCGTCAATTTCACATCAGCCCACTTTGCGTCTGGTCCTAAAAGCCAAATACCACATAGTCATATGACTGTCAATCTTGTGATTGACTTTTTGAAAGGAGGAACATGCGCTACCAATTGACCTACCTGTTGTGATATAAACTACAACCGAGAGAGGATGGGTTGTGTCTGTCTTGTGATGAGAGCGTTCTTCCTCTTCTCTGCGAGGTCGTTTGGATTTCCGATGGGACTTTTTCTACAAAGTGATAAAGGAGAAAAAAATAGATACAAGTTCAAATATTCTATTCATAATTTACTTCAAGAAATGCGGTCATTTGGGTTTAACGGTAATAATACTGCTTGAGTATCAACAACGTTCAATGGTTCTTCTTGTCTACTACCACATGCCTGTAGAAAGTTACAAGTAAATCAAAGAGGCATGACTAACTTAAATCAATAGGTTGACGATCCTGAAATATCGAGAATATGGAATCTGAGCTTATGAGAGTAAACAATGCAATTCTTTCAGAATTTTAATAAAATTGCATTTTTGGTATTCCAAGTTTCATCCTACAACCCCTCCCCCTCCCCCCACCCCACCCCACCCTCCTCTGTTTGACTGGAAATTTCCCTTACCAAGTTGTAACAGCTTAACTAAGACTTGTAAACGTATTTAATTGGTATTGGTGATAATTTAAGCAATGAGGGATTAAGTGATATTTGAGGGACTAAAATGAGCAAAGTTAAACTAAATACACTATCAATGCGAATTCTAATCAGCTTTATTACTAATCAGTCCAACACACTGAAGGTCAACAAAAGAGAATTTAAAAGGCGCTTAAGACGTCATTAATTGCTTCAACCGAAGTTTAGCAGCAAATAAGAACATTCGATTGAAGTAAAACCAATACAAGTTATTGGTTGCAAAATCTGCTAAGAATGAATAGCATAGCTCTTAGTTAAAAAAATGGATCATTCAGTCCCTTCAACAATTCAATTCAGGGTAAAAAAGGTGAAGACAGAGTAATTAACCAAAAATTAAGAAGACTACTAAAAGTCTATCGAAGATGTAAAGCAAGATATCATCATTAAAATGGTTAAAGTATTTCGGATTCCAACTTATCAATGCGGATATTATTGCTAGTCAGTAAAGGCGGTGGTTTAGTTAAACAATTGGAGGAGAATAGTAGCTAATCAAGCGCAATTCAATTATGATAAGGAGAATGATAGATAATCTAACCATTACCACTTTATGACTATAGTAAAAAATGGCACTAGAAAATCACCCTGGAGACTGAAACCTAATTCAAAACGTTGAAAATGCCGCGAAAAAAAAACAAAGAAATAATAAGAAGGAATTAAACTTTAAGACACTCGTGTAGTGTTAGTGTTTTTCAAAGGATTACTTTATTAACATACGAATTAATGATGGCAAAAGAAACTACTTATCTACCATAAATAGAGAAACGGAAACTTATTCTATTGATTACACAAGTATCCTGTTCATCGGGCCCTGAAGATCCCGTTTCCATTTCCTCCTGGCTTGATGTGGAAGACGTATTCACTGATCGAGCCAAGTCCAAATCTCCAATAATCTTCACAGACACCGTACTACGCAAATCTGTGTGGTTGAAAGGCCATACATTTGAGATCAAAAATAAGTGAAATGCTTAGACACAAGTAGGAAAACCAACCTTTGACATTAATAAAGGCAACCATTCTTGAGTAGATTACATACAAAGGTGATGGGAGAGCAAAAGATGATGGAAGGGCTACTTCGTTTTCGGTGGCGTTTAAACCCAAATCGGAATCCAGGGACCTAGTTGACTGGAGAAAGTTATTATGTTATCGATCTAGAGCCAGTGTACCTCAAGAATGCTTCGCAAATTCCCATTCATGCATTCAAGATAGGCCTGTTTTGATGCAATCTTTTCTCTGATATCAGACAGAGATTTGGACATGACTCTAAGGTTTCCATTTAACCTAAAAATAGCCGAATATGACATAAAATTTGGCGAACTTCTTTCTTTGTTCCAGCTCCCAATAGAGACGATTGAGAGTTTGCTGATGTTCTATTTCATCAGGATCAGCATTACATACGGTTTTAATGTATTCCTCTTTGGGGATGAGATCAATCTCATCATGAAGAGAACTAATAAATGAAAATAAAGCAGATGGTTACCGAAACTCCAAACAGGTGCGGACAGACTCTTTCAAATGCTCTAGTTCATAAAGAAGATTCTGCAGTTGGCGAGTCTTCTGATCAACAGCTAGCTTTTTCTAAGGATTATCAATAAAACTTGAGCAAAAGTAGTGTACCTGAAAAGTTTTATCTCGCATATCCTTTATTCTAAGCTGTGTTCGACGATTTATAGCTTTAAGGGAAATAATGCGCTTGGCAACAGCACTGTTCGACAACTATAAGGCAATTACATAATCAGCAAATAAAAATACTAATTGCTTCGATTTCTTATGATGCCAAGCATTTTGTATTGTATCTTTAAGGAGAGAACATTCTTGCTTGAAAGTTTTCAAATCTATCTGTCCATCACATGCTAAGTCCTTTAACGCCCCATTATCTTCCATAACTCGTGCAAAAATGTGCTCCTATGGGTTAGCAAGTGATTTCCCAAGGGTACGAGTTTAACAAAAAACATTCTGTATATAGCCAAATATAATAAATTTTTTATATAGGTAATGATTTTTTCGACTTCGTAGATTTCGTTGTCCCATATCAAGCATTGAAAATTATAACAAGTGACTGCTGAAGAATATTTATTTTTTTGATTAAATAATAATAATAGTTGTCGTTTTTGCTTATTGCATGTAAATCAGTCGATACAAATAAAGATAGTAATAGATCAAAAGTTCTCGATACATACATCATAATTTACATAAATTTAAAATCCCATTATTAATAATTTTTTCGCTTATTAGGGAAGACTGACCTAGGTTATTTCTAAACCCGTACATTCAATATTTATCCTGAAAAATCTCTTCTTAGTCACTAGTGTCTGAAAACTGAACCATCGTAGGATTAATTTCCATCTCAGACTAAACTAGCTTTATTGATTTCATGGTGGCATGCATGCAAAGGCCAATAAGTAAGTATTTCGTATTACCATGCGAACCATTCGTTTTATAGCATTTTCACCTGATCATCCACAAATCATTTGAATTCGAGAACAGTTCAAGTTTCATACTTTATTACAACTGTCATAGTTAACTAACCGAGATTAAACGTTTGTAAAATGTCATATGTGAAAAAAACATGAAGACCCCGAGCCATAGTCGCAACCAGAGAAACATGGTGCCTTGTCGTGTACAAAACATGAAATCGCTAATTCAAATGCATACAATTTTTTCTCAAATGGAGCTCAGTCAATTTGGAATGAAAGAAAAATAGCGAAAAAAATGCGTGCCTTCAACTTAATTAAAGCAACAATACAGTTGAGCATATAAGTTTTTACAGCATACGTATAGACTTCGTTAACTCGAAGTGGAATTTCCGTAAGATTAAGTTGTTGCGCAAAAAACCTGAGATTTCGAAGTAATTTCAGAACTCCTTGATTTCCAATTCTATATAGTAAAAGGAAAAAGTTGGAAGGTCAATGGTGCTCATATTTTGTTATTTAACGTTTAAGGCTTAACTTTTTACATAAATTGGTGGTATCAATGAAATGGTATTAATTCAACAATATAGGAGGATTTATGAAAAAAAACATAAATCCGAGTGATTGTCATTAGCATGTTGAGTGACTCTTCTACCTCATGATAAAGGAAATGATGTAATTATCTAAAATCACATCACAACTTTTGAATGCAAATCATTTCAATGGCTGAATGATAGGAAATTTGACCCTAAATTTAAAGTTAAATTCAAATTCGAGTTGTCTTAATTGTTTTGCTATTTTTGTTAACTGTTTATTAGCACAGCTTCTTTCTTGCACGAAACTTGAGGCTTTCGTTCTTTAATATTAAAAAATTCAGGGGATATACCACACGCACCACTTTATTAGTGATTATTGAAGTCCTAAGAGCTTATTTTGTCCACCAAGATGGAAAAGCATGTACACACATAGCCTTCATCATTAGCATTTTTTATTTTTACAGGGCATAACAACCATTTCGGCAGTTCAACGCTATTCAGTTGCAGTGAAAATTCACAGCATTCTGAATGGAATATTAGTTGGTTAAAGATAAGATAATAAGTTAGTAATTCGTTGCTCGTATTTTACCATTTTTATGATAATTCTTGCTTATTTGACGACCACTTAAGAAGGAAAAATATAGATTTGTTAAACTTTATTCATTGAAGCTAAAGCAAGTCTTTAATTTAGCTTTTCCAATTAAAAGTAATCCACTAATCATGATACAACTTATTTAATTAATTATCGTTAGGTTTTTTTGTAAATAAAAGTTTATTTAAATGAGTTAAATGCTGACGTTTTGATGACGATGCATAAGGTTGGGCCAATAGGGTTTTCACACATAATAAGTAAGGTTATATATACCCGCCATTGTGAGCTCCATTACTTTTGTGTCAACATGGGAGTTTGGACTAACGTTTTGATTACGTTTCTTAGTGTTCTCGCACTTTCGCGGTGCGATTCTGGAAAAGTAGATTATGGAAAGGTAATTGGTATTGATCTCGGAACCACTTATTCTTGGTAAGTGTGTACTCTATTGATTCTTGCTTTCTCCGGACCTGCATTTATGTGTCATTCCTATTTAGTGTCGGTGTTTTCAAAAATGGACGAGTTGAAATTATCGCAAACGATCAGGGTAATCGTATCACACCGTCGTACGTCGCTTTTACAAATAATGGTGAACGTCTAATTGGTGACGCTGCGAAGAACCAACTGACATCGAATCCTAAAAATACTCTTTTCGATGCAAAGCGTCTTATCGGTCGCACCTTTGATGATAAGGATGTGCAAGAGGATATAAAACGATATCCTTTCAAAGTTATCAACAAGGCCAACAAACCACACATGGAAGTTCAAGTTGGTGACGAGGTCAAGACATTCGCTCCTGAAGAAGTCTCAGCCATGGTTTTAGGCAAGATGAAGGAGATTGCTGAGGCCTATCTTGGTACTCCGGTTACCCATGCAGTAGTTACTGTACCAGCTTACTTCAATGATGCACAACGTCAAGCAACCAAAGACGCAGGTGCCATTGCAGGTTTAACTGTCCTCCGTATCATCAATGAACCAACTGCCGCAGCTATTGCCTACGGATTGGATAAGAAAGAGAGCGAAAAGAACATCCTTGTTTTTGATTTGGGTGGTGGTACCTTCGATGTCTCCCTCTTGACAATCGATAACGGTGTATTTGAGGTCGTGGCAACTAGTGGGGATACCCATCTCGGTGGTGAAGACTTCGATCAACGCTTGATTGATTACTTTGCTAAGTTGTACAAGAAGAAGGAGGGCAAGGATATCATGAAAGATGTCCGTGCTGTCCAAAAGCTTAGACGTGAAGTTGAGAAGGCTAAGCGTACCCTTAGTACTGAGCACAGCACTGTCATTGAAATTGATAGCTTTTTTGATGGTAAGGACTTCTCTGAAACTCTTACGAGAGCCCGATTTGAAGAACTCAACAATGATCTCTTCAGAAGCACTCTCAAACCCGTCGAAAATGTTATGAAGGACTCGGATCTCAAAATTGAGGATATTCATGATATTGTCTTGGTCGGTGGTTCAACTAGAATTCCAAAGGTTCAAGAACTCGTCAAAGAATTTTTCAATGGCAAAGAGTTAAGCAGAGGTATCAACCCTGATGAGGCTGTTGCCTATGGTGCTGCTGTGCAAGCTGGTGTCATTAGTGGTGATGAAGATACTGGTGATATCGTTCTACTTGATGTTTGCCCACTTACTATGGGTATTGAGACTGTTGGTGGTGTTATGACAAAACTCATTCCTAGGAACACCGTCATTCCTACAAAGAAGTCTCAAGTCTTCTCTACTGCTGCTGATGACCAACCCACTGTTACCATACAGGTCTTTGAAGGTGAGCGTCCCATGACCAAAGATAACCACTTCTTGGGTAAATTCGATCTCACCGGCATTCCTCCGGCTCCTCGCGGTATCCCACAAATCGAGGTTACTTTCGAAATTGATGTGAACGGCATTCTCAAAGTGTCTGCCGAGGATAAGGGTACTGGTAAGAAGGAAAAGATTGTTATCAACAAAGAGACCAACCGCTTGAGCCCTGATGAAATCGAAAGGATGATCCAGGACGCTGAAAAGTTCTCGGATCAGGATAAACAGGTAAAGGAACGTGTTGAGGCTCGAAATGAATTCGAGAGTTTGGCATACTCTGTCAAGAACCAAATGAAGGACAAAAAGGCATTGGGTGACAAGCTGACTAAAGAAGATATTAACACTATTGAAAAGGCTGCTGATGATGCCATTAAATGGATGGAGGATCATCCTCAAGCTGAAACTAGCGAGTACAAGGAAGAGAAGAAGAAGTTGGATAGCATCGTTCAGCCAATTATCAGCAAACTTTATCAAGGACCTGGTGGTGCGCCACCACCTTATCCAGGAGGTAGCGATGAATCCACGCCCAAAGAGGAGTTGTAGATGTCCGTTTCTCGATATGTGTTTCTTTCTCTTTCCTCTTGTGTACAGGACATTTTGGTAGGAGAATGTGTTTTAGTTGTAATTGATTGGTTCGGCCACTAATGCATTGTTTTCCTTTTATATTAATAATACTATTGATACGTTGCAACTTTGCTTTGCCCTTCTTTATAAGTCGGTTGGGAAATAGAATTAGGTTCTGGTGTAATGCTTGGGTGTCATTCTCTTAAGGGGTTTAGAGTGGTTTACACTAAAAGTCGAGTCCGTCGGTTAAAAATTACTTCGTTTATTTTCTGCTCATAGTATATCAATCGTCGATGTCATTTTGGCTGCTAAAATTCTAAGCGAGCATCTACTTGAGCTCTTCACCTTTGGTATAGGATTCAAATGCGTGTAATTGTTGTTTTCCCTTTCGGAACGTTATGATGCTGTGGCGTATCTTTCATAACATTCCTGCGTAGATGGATGGATTAGAATGCTGTCAGAAACCCAGAGGTGTTTCTAAGCCCTGACTATAGCATAAAACTACGAAGCTGGGCCCTAATCTCAGTTATGGATGTTAAGCGATAGCAAGAAAGTAATGATTTGATAGTGATGACTTCTAATTGGTGGGTGTGAAGGATAACTAAGAATAGGTGCATGGAAGTAAACTATCAGTGGAAGAGATTCTTTTCTCGGTTTGGTTATGCTTGCCATAAAAGATATAACGTGATGATTTTAAGTCTACTTCCAGCAATACACAGAGCAAGAAGATTTCAGGTAATAACAAATCTTAACTATATCATATCTTAGTTTTTCGTACCAATTGCAATTGTAGTTGATGACTGGGGTAAGTCGTGTTTCAAAATACCCATTTCCAATGAGGCCGGACACCACAGTGGACAAACATGATGAATCCGGAATTAACTCAAAGTGGTCTTCACATCGCCCCAGACTTTACCTAGCGTTTACACTACTCCTTTCCCCGACCTGTATCAACTTTTCCTGTATCAATGATTGTAATTTGAATAGTTTGTAGTGCGCAATAATATTTCATAGAATATGTGACGCTACCTAAAACGTCCTATAACAATAAGGCTATGCTTTTCCCCATGCCAATTAGCATGACGTCATGGTAATCACTAAAATAAAAAGTGCGGTTTTCTACAAAACTGGATAGTTATTGGTGCAGATACAAAATGTGATGTCGTAACCCCAATGTTTGAATTCTCCTTGTTATCCGATGTCATCATATCTGTTTTTATAGGAGAAAAGTAGATTGCTAGCAGTTCATCGCTAACTGATTACGCCAGCAACTATCCTCTAATCTGCTGGAAAAACTGAGATCTTGAAGAACTTTTGATAAAGCTAACATGGGTGGGCGCCAGCTCTATTGTACTCGGGAATATTGAACTGAAAACTATCCCTTACTCCTTACTTTAATTCCTTTGAATCTCCTTGTTAATAACCGCTTGTTATGACTAGTAATGTATTGCCACTAATCCCGATAAATACGTTAACCGCTTATTTGCTAGGTTAGAAGCGATTTAAAGTTAGTTAGATTATAATCCCATGGCGCAAAAGTAAGAAAATCTTCAGCTTTTATTCCTTGAACATCGAGTGCACCTACTATTCAGCACGTGCACGAGAAGATTGGCGAAGTTGGTGCCATGACGTTCACCTCATCGCATATACGTCATTGTACTTATGCATAATGCATATACAGCACAAGCGGTCTTTATGACCAGAGCAGGCATCATGCTCATTTTGTCGCGTGTGGTGTTGCGCATACTTCCGCCTAATCAGTTAGCTCAGTTTCATAAGTCTGTTGAGAAAATTACATTTGTCCATATGTAACCACACTAAGTTCCTTCCAACTGTTGTGTAATTATGATACTTCTATGGTAGCTCAAAGCACTCTGATCAGTCCTCCTCTTCATTTGTCTGTTTTCCTCTCATACACCTTCTCTGTGGTCACCTCCAAATTTCGATTTTCTGTTCTTTGAGAGGATGGTTGTCTATTTGCCATTTTTCAAGAAATCTGTTATTTTTGCAAGATGATTTGACCTAGACATCTTGGAGAAAATTAGTAGTTATTGATCAATTGAATTGGTCACCAAAACCGATTTAATCCGAATTTAAATAGCATAATCCAAGTAGGAGTCGGTGGGTTTATTAAGGATAAGATTCTTGATTTTACTATTGAACAAAGTTATCCTTGAGAATTCGAATCAAGAAGGTGAATTGGGTAGGATAGAGTATTCTTATTTCGAAAGATCTAAGAATGTATTCACTGAGTAATCGAACCGAGCAATGGTCTTCTTTCGTAACAACCAACGAAGCAAAGAAAAGTGCATTTGGAACCATAATCCTGGTTAACAAAAGAGGCGGCTGAATGTGAACTTTTAATAAAAGCAGTTATGGCTTAACTTCTCCTACCCAAGTCACGTGTTGACAGTACTTCTCTCAATGGGTTTGAGGGGATTATTCGGGACCCTAGGGGTTTATATAATAGTTTTTCACATTAAGTCAAGATTTTAGCAACTATTTTCTTGATCTGGTTTTTGGGGCAAAAAAATTAACGTCAATAGAACCCGTATTTGAGCCTCCTTTATTCAGATGGTCTTTAAAGACTCTCACCCCTCGATATTGCAATTTAAATCTTATACTGACTTATATTTATGGTATTATCAGTAGACCAAGGTAGAAATTGCACTCATATTTGGTTGTGTTCTGGTTAACTTAACACTAATTCGAATTTAAAAAGGATTTCTTGATTAATGTATTTGCTAAGTCTACTTATTACTTGCTTGTAATTGAGATAAGTATGTGATTTTAAGCATGGGTCATCGAGTTAGATGTAACAGATTTCGCGCCTAATATTTTCAGGCGCGATGGCGAGCCTTAGCCAGATAGGTCTAATTTGGCAGCAGCCAATATCCCTGTTTTCGTATCAACCAGCGATTGTGATTGGAGCGATTTCAGCTTCTACATTGGCGTGTTACTGGAATATTCTAGAATATGAAAAAGCACCACGGCCTGGTGTGAAGCTTTTGCAAGCCGGTGTGTGGTTTTCTAGTCTAATAAGCTTTATAAATCTATAATGTATTAGATAAACACTTAGTGTAATGGAAAGCGTCGGTAGTTAGTGTTTTACGTTGACGAAAAGTGGCATGCCTATTTGTGTTGACCTTTAAGGACGGATATTGCTTTCTCTAGGACAATGCGTAACAATCTACGTAAAATGTACCCAGTTTCAACAATTTTGTATAAGCACCTATTAGCATGGAATATTTTATTAAAAATGGTAATTTAGAAAGAATATAGTATGGCGAATAACTCCTTAAATAAATATTAATAAGACGAAATTTATATAAAGTAAGCAATTCATTTAGCGCTCATAAATAGCTACCTTTTTATTCTTCATTCTAACCATTCGAGTCCGATAAGATGGAGTTCTTTGTTTTGTCTAAACATAACAATTTTTCAGAGAAATGGTGTTCGACGAGAACAAATTGTGCGATAACCTTCATCATCAACACAAAGTCACATGAATAGCTTATTCAGTCCGTTAAAAGTGCTAAAGCAAGAGCTCAGGTCATCGTACAACACGTTCGAAACAGGAGAGCCTGAAGGTAGTTAAAAGCATCATCTGTGGTACATTGGTTTCCGTGCAAATCTGCAATGTCAGAAGTCGCGGGTTCCATGCCAATCGGGGCACACCCATTAAGCGGAATGGCCAGGTAAACTGATTAAGTCTGACTAATACAGAAAGCAGCAGTATGCGAACCTCTCGCCACCATATCTCCACCCAGGATGAGCGTTAGAAAATGCCTTCCTAAATAGACTCGGGAATGGAAACACTAAATGGCTTTTATAATTTGCTTGACTGAATTTTTCAACACAAATCTATAAGTTTAACAGATTGAAAGCCCCAATGCAAAGGACACTATCTGTCCTTCACACATTGCTTTTACCAATTCGTTGTACCAAACATTGGTATTTTAGTCTGTTTTATTCCTTAAGAGTCAATGGTTTCAATTATAATGATGTCATTGTTATTGCTTTTCCTAGGGTAAGAAATGTGGTCTAAATAAGTATTTTCCAGAAGAAAACGTCGTATAGATAAGCTAAATCCACATGGAAGAGAAAAGGATTGGAAAGATAGAAAGATCGATCAAACAGCACAAAATGGTACAAAGTTGAGAGGAAACGACCACCTTGCCACAATGGCCACTAACCACTCCAACATTGCATGAATTTGAAGCTGAGTGTTCCTAGGATACTTGAATTTAATTAGTTATACTTCTTCTCTGTTAGTGGAGCACGTACGACCTGGCAACATCGATAGTTTAACCTCTATTCAAGTCCGCAGTGACGTTGTTCTGGGTAGATTGTCCTAATGCATGGATGTCCTAACATGCCGATGGCCACTGCGAAGGAAAGCGCGTTGAATCATTCTTAGGCTATATCTAAGTGAATAAAGCCTAATCGCCTTAGATTCAGCTACTTTCAATTGAGTACCCTCGTCACTGGAAAGTAAGTCAACAGTAGAATGCACTAACGTTAATAAACAAATAATGGAACACACACTCAATTACGCAGACATAGCAATGGAAATTCAACTTAATGCTCTGATCTGATCCCAAAGCTGCAGACTCCATGGTCTTCAACCCCCCCCCCCCCCCCGGCCTCAGATATGAAGCCTCTCCAATTAACGTATTGCCCTATAAATCCTACATTAACTATATTACGCAAATTCCATTTTATTTCTCCCATAAAGGTTGGGCATTTGATGATGATGATGATATTAGCCTGCTCTGCTATGTTATAATCATGGAAGCTGCTTAATATTATCTATAATATCACTCATCGTTCTCAACCTTTATAAGAAAAAAAATGAACTGACGTGGTGGAACAGAAAAGCATAGTTAAACAACCGACTAATGAGTACTAGGTATCGTGGAACGATTTTTCTCATTAATTCAGGGAGGAATAATGAAATTTGGGAGTTAGAATGCGAATTACCAAATCGGCGAATGTATTTAAAAGGGGAGTAAAGCTCTTTGGCACCTTAACTTTCCCTCGACAATTTTTGGTCGTCTCTCTTTGTCACTTTTTAGATTTCATTTACTTTATAATGATAAAAAAACTGTAAAAAAGGTATTTGCACTGGTCATAATACTAATAATATTTAATTCAGATTCCTTTGTCGTAATTTGTGGAGTGCACAACGCTACAGGGCTGAACAAAGGAATTGCATACTCGAACAGTCTGGAAGGTGTGGCGTGCTGGTAATCGCGCAGAGTAGGTGCGGAAACCTCTCAACCAACCAGCAATCGGTACTTATTGCGTTGCTAGTGCTACCCTAATTGTACCTTAATGAATAAGCTTTGCACCAGTGAACTATAAGCTGTAATTAATGCTATTCTTTCCTTACGCACCGTTTCCTCAATACGGTTGATGTAACTTAGATAATTTTGGAAGCCATTTTATACCAGGGGCTTTTCCATAGCAAATCGTTGAGGTTTTAGCTAAGACTTACTTGTGTAGTATCCGCCTTAGCCTTTCAAAGAGTAATTATCAGATTCGCAATTTACTTCAACTTTACTCTTTAAATTAGTTGAATACCTGGAGAGTTAGCAGCGTTAATTATGGCTGCATGACACTGACTAGAGCTTAGTTTTCAAAATTCAGTTACTGCTACAGTTACAATGCAGCGTCTATTAATCCACAGTACCCCACTCTCAAGCGTTGTTAGATAGTTTAAAGGTAGACGAAGTGCTAGATCATTAGTTACTAAACGCATTCAACCAGTCGAGAAGGGAAGGAAACGCTATGAATACGCTAACTAATACGAGAAAATTTGGATTGAGATATAAAGGATTGTAGAATGGTAGCCTTTTAAGAGAGCGGAGTATCTTTCGAGACGGCTTGAGCAGGTGTATTGAAAGGATGCGCATTTTAGTGGGTACAGGAGGGAGGGTTTACAGGATGGAAATGATCCGGGAGGGGAGGAGGGGAGGGGGGGAGGGTTAGATACATTGGGGGCGGTAACTGGAGGAGGTTTGACTGCTTATTTCCGGATATAAGTTTTCATGCTACCATAGTCTTTTCTTTCGCCACCGTCTTTGCGTTAATTGCTATTTTACTTGCGCATTGTCATTTGATAGCCCATTTTAAAATATATCAATAGAATATACGTTAATAGGTGTGTTAATATCTGAATGGCCAAGGATTCCTTAAGCCAAGTAATTTAACCATTTACTAAAACAGTAACGATCATTGAAATATTAGTCATTTTTCCCGAATTAACTAAAACCGTTGAAGCTTAAAATTAATATGAGCTAAATTTTCGTATGATGAAAAAACAGATGAAGGCAGCTCATAGTTTAGTGAATCAATGGGATTTGCCCAGGTCTGTTTAAGTGATGTCCTATTGGCTAAAATCTAGGAAATAGTGAAACATTAATTTAATTATGTCCCCAACTCAAATATCCTATTTAAATGGTAATTCCAAGCAGCTCAGCTTGTTATTTGGAGGCTGAGAATGCATGTGGGTAAAATTTATTTGAAAGCGTTTATAAGAAAATTGATTTAGAAAGTACGGCTTACATAGAGGTGACTTTTTACCACAAGATAGGATGTTTGAATTGTCATTAAATTTCGCCGTATCGATTTTGATTAACAATAACTGGCCAATTTCTCCTAAGAATAAAAGAGGGCAAGATTACAAAATTAAAAAGATATTACAATGAAGACTAATTTCATTATGCATTAGTTAACTAGGCAGATTCTCCTATGTTTTGAAAGGCTCCCAAAATTAGCTAAGCTAACGCAAAGCTATAGAGTAAACAGATGTATGACGTGGCATACGTTTATTGGGTGCGTTTTCATGGTGTGCATTTACAGACGGGGAACTTGGTCATAAAAAACACTTTTGACATGATAATTATGCAATGACTTTGGTCGTTGGTTAGTCGAGAGGCCTCTGCTTTTGTCATGCTAAAGCTGTATTCTCTACAAGTTTGGAAGTCAAATAGGGCATCGTTCAATCAATGAAGTTACATATTAAATAAAATATGAATTTTCTAAATACATATCGAAGCAAATTACACATTGCTATTGTCAATAAAATTGGATTAAGTTTTTATGTGAGCTCACTAAACAAATGGGAATGTCAGTTGAGAGTCAATCTTTGAATTTGTGAGGATCAACCCTCCAATGACGTCTCACTTGGTTTCCATTTGCTCGGATGCTCAATAATGCGAGAGTCAACCAAATTTCACCTTCTTTCGTATCCGATGGTTGTTAAATGCGCTTGCAGTTTTTTGTGTCAAACTCAATCTATGTACGGTTTTAGGTTTACTCCTTATGAATTTCAAAAGCTAGGTTTCTCGAGATCTCTAATACTTTAGAGTAAACTCCTTTTCTCATTGATTGTCTGGCAACAGCAACTTGAATAACTCAAATGCGATTATAATGGGCTGTACACTGGACTACAGTAAATCCGATCTGAATTATTCCTTAAAGAAATAACAGCATTTCCAAAACCCAGTAAATTATTACTCCATTAGCTCTCATTTTTCATTCGCGTCAATTTTATTTTATTGTGAATGTGACTGAATAGTCAGGAAGGACTAGAAATGATCATGAACCTAAAAGGTCGCACCGTGCTTAGTCAGCATTCGACCTTATCGAAGTAGGTAGCATGGGCTTATTCATACCGTTATATTGTAGGCTATACTTTAGAATGAAGGCAAATTTTATCCGAAATTATATTCCACTTCTAATTTCCTATCTTGAATAAAAGAACCTCAAGGATACTTAATATTCTTTGCCATAAATACCACCCTGAATCCGCTGAAACTAAATGGAGTCATCAATAAGCGTCTTCAAAAATAATTCCTTGAAACTTTATAGACAGCCAAAGTGCATATAGGCTTCTGAAGAATTCTGCTGAGCACGATATGTGGAATTTTTTTATATCTCATCCTTTTGATATTAAATAGATGTATCTGAAGCGGTCAATTAACCAAAAATACAAAATTTGTAGGCTCTCCGATTATGAATTCAGCCAACGAGCAGATCTTGACAGGGTAATAAATAAATCAAATACCGTTATTCCAGAAAACTAAGATCAAGGTTACTCTGAATAAACAATTGATTGAAATGCATACATTTTAAACCTCTTTTGTGGGAGCTCCATTCATTTGCACCAGTTAACGACTAACAGCACTTAGGAAGTGAAACGTGGTTTCATATTAATGTTTTCGTTTTATTCTATTTAATTAATTGAGTGTTGTAAAGCAATCATTAAAGATTTATCATAAGAAGTTATTTAAACGGAGTGATTCTCGGTTTGTTCCAGCCTGACAAACTTCGCGTCTTGTTTATGGTGATAATGCTGATTTGGATACTTCTTCAAATTAATTTCAACGCTTAAGATTTCTTCTCCCGAGAATACCTGAGTGGGCCAGAGGGAAATTATTTGTGAGTGGGCAAAAATCAATAATATTTGTACGATTCTTCATTTGGGAATCAAATTTCGATTCCATAGCGTTCATCATTTCGGTTTTTGCATTGACAAGTTTTCTGCTACTTATACATTTCAAGTAACTTGATTAAAATCACTGGTAACGCTTTAAACAGCGAAAGTTAGGAGAAATTAGGCATGCTGTTAAGCCCATTGGAATAAAAAATACACCTGACGCCAATCATATAAAGTGATAAACTAGTTAATAATTCATGATGATGCAACATATCCGAATTTATTTCGAAACATAGGGAACAAGTAGGAAAATTTGAACTTCGAAACATTAGAGCAATAAGCTGTAAATTGCACCAATTAAAAAATAGTGTTCAAAATTTTCGATTCAAATAGATAAATAAAGCAAAGTACCTGATTCCCTTCCCTTATCCGTCATTGGCTAAGTTTAATATCTCCCGGATTCAGGTACCTTCTAATAGGTAAATAAAAAAATTTTTCTTTACCATTCGTAATGATAACACAATAATCCCCAATAACATGACGAAACAAAGCCCTCACGCGAACTGCCACTTCCTCGCCAAAACTATGGGAGTTCATGATATGGTGAAATCAAATGCCATTCATCGGTTGTCTGTCAGTCATGACCTGACATATCAATTTACGCGTTCCAATGATTGTTTCAATTTGTTTTCTTTTAATCAAGACAAACCAAATGCTATGCATATAATTAACACAATAATTCAATCAATAAGCATCCGGCTACTAGACTGTTCCTGTCTGGTTATACATATGTGGGATCTGAGAATTTGTGCCATACCTATAATCATCTCAAAGGTAAAGAATCTTATCAGATTGAATTTGATTGATTAAATCTCACGCCATTCATTTAGTTGATCAAAAATTTATTATTTATTGACGAAGTGGGATGAAGGTAAATAGAAGATTATTTACTCGGCTTTGTAACATCACAAACTGGAAAATTTCGAGACTTCTGATCATTTGTATTAAAAAATCATTGTTTCATTAGTTATACACATACATATATATAGTGACTTATTTTTGAGAAGGAATGTTGAAAATCGATTCTAAGATCAATATATTCCCGTTATTATTATTTTCTTGGGCCGGTCTCGAGGATTGAATGCCTACAATGTGGTTTTCTGGAATTGATACTTAGATGATTAATACACTAAAAGAATTTTATATTTAGGTCAAATTAAAATAATTGGCATGGAATAATAACCTTTTAAAGAATTTCTCGCAATTAGGGGATGTAAATATATAAATATTAGGAGTAGTTCCATAACAATTGATGGAAAATTGAAAGTTGAACGGATTAATTTTTGCATTTACTTGGATTTATTTCTGTTTTTAAAACCAAGTAAGTGGGTAAAAATCGTTTATGCAGGCGACATAATTTTGTTAATTTGATTTAAGTTTTGATAGAATTATATCTAATGAGCCTTCCCATGTTCAAAATACAAATAGCGTCTCAGTTACTTCCTCAAAGTTTCATGCAAATGCAACTGAATCGAAGTAACCCAACCAAGTACTAATGCAAATTAACGGGCGAACAAGCTCCAAACTCACTCAGGAAGCCAAGGCTAAGATCAGGAAGATTTAAGTTAGGAAATTTTGCATATTACACAGTGGATTAGCACACCCTGGGAGTAGTTGAGGATTCCGTCTCAAGAAATCAAATAAACTACGACTTTTGATATTAAGGCGTCATCGTAATTCCCTAGACTACCCCTTCTCTCATTCCCCTCAGATCAATCTGCTTACGTCGCCTGTTCAGTTGTCACTCCATGATAAGAAACTGCGAAATAAAAGTGACAAGTAGCATACTCTTTAAAATTAAATCATCATTAAAATAAATCTGAAGATTTTTGTGCCCCTATTGGCAATTAGATGCGACTCAACGCTGGTTCGATCATGACCAAAGTAGGCTGAAATAATTAATCCATTAGATTGTGATAATGCAAGGCCGACGATAATTCGCTTTTAGTGAATTAAAGTAATGAAAATAATTCAGTTAACTTCCATATACTCAAATAGGTAAATATCAATGAATCAGAATCAAAATACAAAGTGCCAGGACTGTTTTTATAATAAACGCTTTTTGCCCATGGTGAATTAAATTTGAAATAACCTAGAAGAGGGTACAAAGTTCACTCTTCACCAACTTGCGTACCCACTTAAGAATATGCACTCTCATATACGCATAAGTACAATTCTCAAACGCCATCGCTAAGAATGTGATATAGATAACCATAGCAGAACTCTTTAAGGATGCCCTGAAAGTTCATGAATGGACTTGGAATATGCTGGAGATCGATTCAATTGCATAACTTGTGTGATAGTTCTATTTGTATGCACTGGTGTGGTTTTGAAGAAACAACACTTCTTTAAATCAATGTCATTTATTTAACGCTATCATAGTTGGGAGGATAAATCTTCCCGATTATGTAGCTGTTATTATTGGATCCAAAGACCTGTTCTCATCACCCACGCTGGACGAACGTCTGCAAGGGAAGACGAATGAATTGATCTGGAAAAAACCTCGTGAGTTTATTTATTTGCGCAGTTAGTAGCGTGGTTTACATTTTACTATTCACTATACATTCGAACTTGGTATCTCAACACTTCAACGAGAGCCTATCAGTCAATAATGTGTAATGATGTTTTAAAATAGTATGTTAATTAGTTTTGAGATCCAAATAATTCATTAATAATTAATTTGATACATTGAAGCCAGTGTAAATATAGATTTCAATAGATCAAAAAAGATATGAATATATATTTCTGAAAGCATGCTTAATTAATTGAATAACAAATTATTTAAAAAACTATTATTTAATTATTTACGCGAACATGTTTGCATAGCAAAAGTGCTACTTTCTGTATATTATCAGTGAATGTCTTTCTTATTTGGGCTACAATACACCCCCTTCTATATTCCCAGAGTGATATGAAGAAATACTTTTTCGCACCAGCACTATTGGAAAACACTTGGTCATGCAGTTTTCCTTCCATTTGATGCCCTCTATGCACTTATAGGTGAACGTCAAAGTTATTATTGACAATTTTGTAAGTTCTACAGAATGCTACTTTAATAAGTCGAGTTATTCTATTAGCATGGTAAATGCTTACCAAATAGTGCTTGTCATCTATATATTTTCCAAGTATGTCTTCAATAATGAGTTGAATTGGACGCCCATATAAAGTAAATACCATTGCGTCGTACTGGCGTCAAGGTACTCTATCTTATTAGCGCTATCGAGCAGCTGATGATGATGTAATAACTTTCGGAATTTGATTCACTTACTGATTTTTGATACTGTTTGTGCGTCCCCTCAGATGAATTGGATGGATAGGACTGACAAGTGACTTGAATATTCCCAAGAAACAAGTTTTGTTAAGCTTCAATGTGTTCCTCCTTTGAATATGTTAGATGAAGATATTTATTAACTTTTGATTAGGTGAATTTTTGCGGGCTACAACTATAACCATCTTCTGTGTAATTCTTTAGGCGTTCCTGTTCAGTGTCCAGAACCGCAAAAAAAAACTGTATTTTGAAGTGCACACAGCTGAGTGGCAACAAATTCCGCGGATACAATAAAATAATAGTTGCAAACTTCGCAATAAGGTATCTGGGACAAGAAAGAACTTTCATTTTTCGAATGACTCAATCGAATACCAGAGATCAGTTAACAGCTACTACGGTCAGGATATTTTTTGGAATGTTATCGATTAGATATTGCGGACCCTCTGAGACGGAGATTTCCAGGATCGAATACTATGTTGAGTGATATCTATCCATAGTTCAAGGGCTTTTCCGAAAGGAGTTCAAAAGTTGATGGTGAACTGGTGGATTGGCATATTATACTCATGTCTAAAACTCAAATGATTTATTTTAAATTACTTTCGCTAATCAATCAAAAGTTGAAGTACTTTCGATAATTTTTTATTATGATTTAAGCCTCTTCTATTTTCCTATTTTTACTAGGCGTTTGCAAGTAAGCTTAAACAAAACAAGATTAATAAGCGAAGAAAATTGAGAGACAGGTGGATAATTAGGAATTAGAAAACAGATTAATTAAAAGAAGAATATTGTGATCAATACAAAGAAAGTTATTCAAGAAGTTTGTTTAAATTCATCGGAAATTACAAGATTTACTAAAGCAAATCAAAATTCGTGTGTTACAATATTTTGTTTTGTAGTAAACCGAAATGAAAGCAAATAAACGTGGTAAAAGACTCTTAGGTAATCTATGAGCATCATTAAAGAACAGTAGAAAAATGGATTCTAAATAGCGTGTGCTTTGGCATCAGATATTACTTATAAAACTGGCTAAAATCAAATTAAACTTCCAAATGGATTTCATGTTTGGTGCTCAACACCATAAATAGATTGGCCTTTGGAAGGCTTATTTCAGAAAGATGCTCCTCTTTCCAGAAGGCCAAACTGAAGACACAAAACTAAAAATATGTATATTTTCTCTTTTAATCTCAAAATTATTTACTGCAATTGCTTAGTTAAAAGTCAACACTAAAACAGATTCACGCTCCCCAATTTTCAGTTAGATCGTTATAGCCCTTTATGCAATTTGGGAAAATATATTTTGATTAATAGGTTATTAATCTGCCCAAACATCAATAGCTGCCTAAAATATAAAAATGCTATAGCTCCTGTTTTAACTTAATTTAGTTTTTTTAATGTCTCAAGGACACTATAAATGCACATTTTGCTGAATATGCAACAAAACTGATGACGTAATCGCATAAAAATCGATCAATTAAATCGACCAAAATCCTTTTCTAATGAAGTAATTGCATATTTGTACTGGATATTTAAGAAAGTATGGAAATATATATATTTCTTTTTGTAATTCATCTAAATATTTTTAACTAAATCTTTATCTGAAAATCAGCAAGTAAGTAGCTGAAGTAGTCTTAGTTTAAAGTTTTTTATTTGTTTTGCTACTTAAATACACCACTTTAAATCTACTTATGATTTCATTTTTAAATTATTCTATTCTGTTAGTAATATTTTTTATCTGTAGAAGTAACAACACGTCGCCTTTGTGAGGCGGAGATTTCCAGGACCGAATACTATGTTGAGCGATATCTATCCATAGTTCAAGGGCTTTTCCGAAAGGAGTTCAAAAGTTGATGGTGAACTGGTGGACGGTTTACTACAAAACAAAATATTGCAACACATGAATTTTGATTTGCTTTAGTAAATCTCGTAATTTCCGATTAATTTAAACAAACTTCTTGTATAACTTTCTTTGTATTGATCTTAGCTTTCCAACCCAGATTGACTTCTCAGCTATCTTTGATAGACTTCCATCAGTAACACAGAATGAGAAAGTTTAGAAGGAAGAGTTGGAGAAAATTTAAATAACTAATTATGTAATTGTTATCTTTCAAGAATTTTAACGTTGTACTCTTTTTATTATTTTAAGAATTTTCCATCAACAATATGTGTTACCTGCCCTTTAATTTTATTTGGAACATCACATGTTATATCGCGTAAGTTGTGACATAAACAAGCAGAAAATAATATTTTCGGATGATTGCTACAGGTAGTCACTGAGAGGTTCCAAAGATTTGGAGATGCTTGGATAGACGATTGATAGAATCATTTACCAACTACATTTGATTCAGCTTCGAGATTGAAATACGTGGATTTTAATTGAAGAACAAGTTGACCCAATATCTGTATTACAAATTCAAATAGAAAATTTAATTGGGCGGTTTGTGTGTTGGATATTTTTAAGGAGAACCTGGTCTGGACAAATAGGTGAAGGATTGTATTATTCCGAGTTCTATATTGAAATAGTCAATTCTAGGTATTAAGTACCCTCAGTTAGGTACCTGCTATTCTGTTAATGTTAAAATATCATTAGGTGAAAAGATGAGTAATGGGAAAAAAGACTGAAAAGTATCACTAAAGTGAGAAAATAAATGAAAAAAATATCTCAACAGTTATACTTAACTTCGTCTGTGATAATTGAAAATTTAATCACTAAAACCATCGCGATAACTTATAAACCCGTTCCATTTAAGAAAATACGCTGTGAACGCCTTAAAATTGTTTTACGAAGTACTTGGTAACAGAAATGGGCATATGGATGTGAACTTGGAACCAGTGAAAATGTTCGCCCAACAGTTATCTAACTAAGATCTCATAAAGTAAAATCTTTCAAGACGGAAGTTGTTGGCTAGCAGATGGGAGATCGATGGTTTAAAGTTTCGAAATTCACTTTCTCATTCCTCTCCGCTATGGTCTGTTTTTTATGGTGAGTAACTGATACCTTGACTTTTTGAGATGTAATTTGACTTGTGGCAGGTACAAATTGTAAATGAAATGCAGTTAAAGACACTGAAACTAAAAGGAAAAGTACAATGGTTATTAAATGGAAGAATTATTAATAGTCGCTTTCACCCTCTTGTTTTCCATTCTTGTTAATGAGTTGCGAGGTGTCATATTACTAGGTTAAACGTGCATATTATTTCTTTCAAGGTCGAATTAATGAATCCAAATGAAGCAAATTAAGCGTGGGCGTACGTGTTTTGCACAAAATGGTGGCTTAAGTGTTTGTCCGTGGTGTGTTGGTAAGATAAGTAGATCCACGTTCTAATGATACACGTAAAACATCTTTTCAATTGGATATTGGTATATAATACCATTTCCTTTTCGATTGACATTTACTGCTGTGAATGAAATGGCTGGAAAATGTTTGACTTTCGTTTTATTGCTGTTATAAATGTGAAAGGTAATTCGAGATTCCGAAATGAAGAAAGATAGAGATGATGCATTATATACCATTTTCGGTGAAATGCATCAATATTAAACCCTATCGTTCATCCATTTTTGAGTTGATTTTGTTTTTGTTATTAGAAGAAACTTTTTAATAGGAACTTTTATTTAGGGAAAATGCCGCCCATTGGAATGATGGGCACTTTTGTTTCGCTTGACAAATGAAAATCTCGCTACCATGTTGAAGCCAAAACTAGTTTAAATTTAGTTTCCAATTAGATTTTTCATCGAAGGTATGAGGTGTATAAAGACACCAAGACCGACCAAAGGGATCTCGAGTGCGATAGAACATTTCGGAAAGTGTGGTTTTACTACTAATTATTATTTACCAACCAGGCGAGGACATGCGTGCAGAGCTATTTCAACCAATAGTCGATCTATTTTTTCCCAGTAAAGACTCTCTCTTCAGTCTGACTTAAGCGTTCTCGGTACTTTGACGATATCTAGCTTGGTTTGGGCGAATTACATTCGAGAACTCAGTTAGAGGTCAGTTCTACTTTTCTACAGCTGGTTGGACTTCAACGAGGTTTAATATTGCTAATTCATGGGTTTGTGGAGTATCTACTACGAGGGTTTATGAGGGATTAAAAGGAAAAATACTAGAACCGCATCACCAACTTATATTTCTTTCTAACCTTTCCATAAAGAGGGCCATTTAAAAAAAAAAATCCCTTAAATATTAAAAAAATAAAAAATTTTAAAATAATCCTCAGGATGAGGTAATGCTGCAAACTAATCATCGAGTTCTTTAAAACAAAAATTAATGTAAAGTACCACTTAATACAAGTATCGGAGCACGATCTAAAGCTCATGGAGGATTTTGGACTCACATTGTAATTTGATAAAGTAGTTCTTGCCATTAAAAATTGGTTTTGTATTTGAAAACTTGGTTTTGTTTATGGCAATTGATCTACTGAAACCGCAAATGAATAGTCGTAAAGTAAATATGGTTTTTTTAAAGAGTGCTTCTACTTATAAACATCAGGTATTAATAATATTTCAGACACGTTTCAAGCTCCACATCTTATTCTCTTCTTCTATCTGATTTCCCACCAAAAACTCGATTAGTAGAATTTTTTTACTATTATTTGTGTTTTAATACTTCCACACAATGGAAATTTATTTGTGTATTGTATTCATTAATGACCCTTTCCCATTAGCACATTGGTCAACGTGAACTTATACCAAGTCGAATTTCGCAAGTGTTACCCATTAGGACACAGTCAGCTAAGAGAATGACCAACTTCATTGATTGGTTCTGATCACTAAGAGGGGCAGTAGAAGGCGATTCTTTCATCAAATGAGTTTTATTCTGGTCAATCCAAGTACTGTTAGCACTGCCTTCACTGAAATTAAAGATATTCAATTACCCATCTATAGTTGAAGTTCATTCTTCCTGATATTTGAGAAGATTAAAATTTATCACGTCCTTAAATGTTGACTAATAAACACACACAAGTACTGGGACTGACAAGGGAGGCAGAAATTAACACTTTAAGGGTATTTTATTAATGTGATTATATTTATTAATACTACCAAATAGCAGGAACACAGGCAGTTAATGCTTTTTTGATGCACATTTAAATATGAGAATGACCAGCCTCACTTATTAATTCTGGTCAGCGAGAGATGGTCCAGTATACATATTTCTGCCTCATTAGACAGGCTTCAAGATACCTTCCCACAAGTCAAGAGGGAAGTATATAAAACTCCCCTAAATAAATTTTCAAATTTCGTATCCGTTCAGAGTGACCGTCCACATTTTTCTCTTCACCAATGCCTGAAATTTGCACAGTAATTCCGACACGCATCTTCAACTTTAAGTTTAATCAATAACCTAGTTTTAATACATTATCACTCCTGTCAAATTTTAAAATTAACGCCTATATCTCCATTGCGTATTGTAGGATTTATTGCATGGTTTGTACTTAAATAGAATTACGACATACGTTGCGATTGTGTGCAACTGGAAGAGTTTTTCCAGAAAAATGAGACTAACATAAAAGGCAATTTCAAGCTCCAATAAAGCTTGAATAACGTAATGCTAATATAATTATTGTCGAAATCTGTCAAAATAACTGATTGTATCTAGTGAAATACTTAACTTTCTAATGTGAAATATCACCCTGCCTATTGTTTTAGTTTTTTTATTTTATGTTTGTAATTTTTAATTGTGGGTAGGAATTCCAATCGATTGGCAGTAGCCCAGCAAAGGATAAAACAACGAGGATGGAATTTTGGATTCGGGTTTGACAACATTTACCTAGTAGGCATTTTACGCTGTAAAATTCGAATTCCATAATTCTTTCCTTGCATGTCCAATGGATGGGAAGTTAGCCTATAGTCTTAACACAACAGAGGTCATTTACTCGATTAATTAAATAGACAACCTTGTAACTGGAATTGAGACGGTCGACGCATACGTGAGATTATTACTCATGTGAATGTCATGTTTCATGGAGTTTTATGTTGACTTAATCAAGGAGCTAAAGCGAATAAACACCAAGAAACCCTTTAATCAAATTGCATACCGAAACCGTAGGAAGGGAAGACGTGCAGGAAAATCTCTACTCCATGTGGAAGCATAAAAGTGGCTCTCTGTGCAACATTCAAGACGTTTAAATGTTACTGATACGTCATAGAATTCAGAGATTAGTTGATCTAGGGTGAAGATGTTCATGGCTCGTTACAGGAGTACACGCTAGGATCACCTTAAAGACCATTAAGTATCAAGATAACTCAAGACCACAGATCCTCTAGTTCAGTCTTACTTCAGGACTAAGGTTGTAAGATATTTACTGAAAGTATATTTCACATTCAAAAATTCTTATTTCACAAAATGTCCCCAGGATTGCGGTAACTGCTTGTCTGCGATTTTCAGCTCCCAATGGCCAGTATTTAATGATAAAGAAGAATCGCGATTGCAGATTCGATTTATCTTTTACTATCAGTGCTTGAGAACGCGAATGACCTTGAAGGCTGAGTTTCCCAGACCTATTGTGTGTCCTCAGAATCGGCAACCACATCAGGGCTGATCGAGAGAACTTCGAGGGCACTGGAAGTTTCTGGAATGTGCGAACGTGCTTGCGGATGTCTTCTCAGCTAAAAGACGAACAAAGTTCCCTTAATTACTGACCAAGTTTTTTCCAGTTTCACTAAATTGCTGGTTTTGACTTTACGATAGAAATATTTTAATTCCATATCATCTGCCCTATCTTATATGCGGTATTTCGATTGCTTCATATTGACAACTGAGACAAGTAAACAAGTAAAAAAGGACTCATTATTGCGGAGATTTCAGGACAATCTCATACATCATTATACAGTTTACCGCTTAAGCATATCAAAATAAATTAAATCAACGGAGCTCACAAATTTGTGTTTAATCAAAGATTAATAATTATTTTATTTAACTTCGGAAAAAAGATAATTCCTCCTCAACAGTTGAAGTTTCGCTCTCATTCAAATAAAAAGTTGGTTGGCTGTATCACTTAGGGTGAGTTGGAAAACTAGTATTCAATCGAGAAATGACCTCACAAACTTACGTATTTCCTAAAGTTCTTCTACTGCATAATATACATCAATTAAGGCGCTAAAGAGGTAATATAATGAATAGATGTGTGTTGGGTGTTGCTGGGCTATATGCCATGTGCTTTTCATCACAATTCATTACGCATTTGCTGGCACCGTCAATCTTGCCTTCCACGCTTCTACGCTTCTTATCTTGTAAACACCTTCGCTAATGCTCCTTCATAATGACAGGAAAGTATGAGTTTAGAGCAGAGAGAGGAATAAAAGTGAGGCCAACTCTTGTCTACTACTACTACTACTGCTACTACTACTACTGCTATGCTCTAAAAGTTAGTTTAATAATCTCATAAGCAAGTGGCGTCAGAATGAAATACTTAGTGCCATGAACCAGTAATATAATACATGTAATATTCCAACTACAGAGTGTTCGAGGAAAATTTGACAGCCAAACAAGAAGAAGAAGTTGAAAGGGGTTGAGAAACACGAAGTTTAATAGATGTAAAAGAAATTCAGTGGTCAAGGAAAGTACACAGTTGTCAAGTGTGCAGGTCAAGATGACTGCCATTGGTGTTTACCACCGCCTCAATTTGGAGAGGGGCCAATGCATTGCACACATCACCGTCGAGGATAGAGGAAGTCACATTCGGAAGATATGCAAATTATGTTGTTTATTTAGCCACAATAGTCAAACGATTTCCAGTAAAACTATCCAATTCGTACCGAACTGTCTTCACTGTGTTGAAGAAGCATTTACCAGCGACCACAGTGTTCTCATTTTGATGGAAATTTTAATGTAATGAAGTATAATTCATCTGTGTACTGACGAAAACCTTATATATCAATTCTTTCTTGAGTAACGAAACATGTTATTCTCATCACTTACTCAGGTCAACTGCAGTATCTATTTAAACCCTTATATTGTACAAAGATGCAGTAATGCCAACATATTATACTGTCAATTAAATCCCTAATCACGTTTAAAATTAAGATAAAGGTTTTGATTTTAAGAATATTTACAATATTGCTACTGTAAGACTATCATCAATAAAATAGAACGATTGAAATTTTATTTAAAATTATCATATGACTAGATGACCTTTTAGAGACTTGCTCATACCTAAACATTTCATTGAACATGGCATTACTTCGATTCAGAGTTCGATTTGTCGCTTTACTTGAGACCACAAATTTCCTCTAAATTGAAACCAAGAGAAATTTTCTTAGATCAAACCGTTCTACCAGTGTTAAAAACAATGGTGATTATATATATTTTATGACAAGTTAGCTGACCTTTACGACTCAGCTATATAAGGAGATATAGAAGTTAGAGTGGTTCTAGGAGGATCTTTTGGCTATTCAACCTTCATTTGGTACATTTTGACAGTGGCTAGAAAGGCATGAATCAATCAACACGAAGATACCTTCAATCCGATGAGAGCTCAATCAACTAACAATTGGTTTATTTTATCGATCTACTCGTAAGACAACGCAAAGTCGCCGTTAGTTTTTAGTCACATGACAAATTGACTGAGGAATC
This sequence comes from Hymenolepis microstoma, assembly GCA_000469805.3. NCBI lineage: Eukaryota > Metazoa > Platyhelminthes > Cestoda > Cyclophyllidea > Hymenolepididae > Hymenolepis > Hymenolepis microstoma. The sequence goes on from LR215991.1 coordinate 17,942,098, forward strand.
TATCTCTTCAATGCGAGCTTCAGTTTATTTAATCAGATACGCCACAACATATCCTTGGCAGAACCTAGTTGTTTAAATAGACTAAATATATGGGCTAGAAATTGGCTTTGAGTTTTGCAAGAGGCCAAGAGTTTCACTCTGTTGACACAATACTGTCGGCAGGCGCGTCTGCAAAACAAGGCGACAGAAAGATGAAAAGACTTATCTGTTAAGAGAGAACTCATTGGATTAATGCTAATTGGTGCATATTCAGTGATGTGGATGATCAACCACCAAACTGAAATTTCATAATTCCAACCCGACTAATGGAGAAACTAATGCGTTTTGAATGCTTTCCTTGATGAATTTTAAAATTTTATTACAATGGAGGGCTCTAGCCAAGAGAAAGATCAGGTTGGTGTGAATAAAACCAGTAATCTGTTACATTTTCTAACTGTACAGGCCCAATTTCCACAAGATGAAATAGAGAAATGAGCAGAGTAGATTATTTATATTAGGAGAAAACAGTCTTGCTGCCAAGCTCGAAATCAAATCACGATATTTGGGTATTAGATAAAGGTGATAAAGCCAAAATCTCCCTACAGGCTGAAGGATCTGACATGCATAGAGCGAAGCAATTGAGGTAAAATGGCATTCAAATTCAATAGGCGAATCAAGGCAACTTTTCTCTCATTGCCAACGGAGAGGAGAGTGAGAACGGACAGGTTAAGGATCACGTACTCTTAAGTGGGTGTGGACAACCCCAGTGACGTGGGGTGAGTTCATATGCGAGAATCTCAGAATCTCAAGTACTCTGTGATGCTATGCAAATATGTAAATTCGACCTCTCGGAAATTTGCCACACGAAATGCACACACGGGCGCTTTTCTGGAGTTTTAATTAGCATAATGATCCTCGAGCTTGGGTTTAGAATTTGAAATTTTCTTTACCACTTTTTTTGAACTTTTTCTGAACACGTTTTACTTAGAAAGTGGGTTAAAAGTCTGATCTGATTGACAGCGATGAACTAGCAAATTTAAATTTTGGTAAGCTTATTAGCATTAATGTAGATGGTCTACGTCTATAGTTCGATTAAGCAATTTCAAATTGTCGAACGAGGAGTTGAAGGTAATACTCTGGGAATGCTGGAGTTATCTTGGATCGAGAAGGGGTAGATCGAACACACTCGAATCAAGAGAAAGAATAACTTAAATCATGATTATTAAGGCCGACCATCAAAATGCGAACATTGTGGTCGCTGGTAAATGCTTCTTCAACACAGTGAAGACAGTTCGGTACGAATTGGATAGTTTTACTGGAAATCGTTTGACTATTGTGGCTAAATAAACAACATAATTTGCATATCTTCCGAATGTGACTTCCTCTATCCTCGACGGTGATGTGTGCAATGCATTGGCCCCTCTCCAAATTGAGGCGGTGGTAAACACCAATGGCAGTCATCTTGACCTGCACACTTGACAACTGTGTACTTTCCTTGACCACTGAATTTCTTTTACATCTATTAAACTTCGTGTTTCTCAACCCCTTTCAACTTCTTCTTCTTGTTTGGCTGTCAAATTTTCCTCGAACACTCTGTAGTTGGAATATTACATGTATTATATTACTGGTTCATGGCACTAAGTATTTCATTCTGACGCCACTTGCTTATGAGATTATTAAACTAACTTTTAGAGCATAGCAGTAGTAGTAGTAGCAGTAGTAGTAGTAGTAGACAAGAGTTGGCCTCACTTTTATTCCTCTCTCTGCTCTAAACTCATACTTTCCTGTCATTATGAAGGAGCATTAGCGAAGGTGTTTACAAGATAAGAAGCGTAGAAGCGTGGAAGGCAAGATTGACGGTGCCAGCAAATGCGTAATGAATTGTGATGAAAAGCACATGGCATATAGCCCAGCAACACCCAACACACATCTATTCATTATATTACCTCTTTAGCGCCTTAATTGATGTATATTATGCAGTAGAAGAACTTTAGGAAATACGTAAGTTTGTGAGGTCATTTCTCGATTGAATATTAAAATTGTTTACTCTGCCAAATTCTTTGTGAGCAACCTGTATAAGAACTACAACCAAATATTCTGATAATCGATCTTCAACCCAACGCTATTGAAATTAAGCAAAATCGATGTGCTCTAACAAATTGCTTCTAGTGCTATTTGTCTCTCATGACGTTTTGAAACCATTCTGTGGCTCATGGCCAAATTGGATCCCAGAAACAATTAAGCTTATTTAAGCAAAGGAATGTTTAAATAATACAAGCACTCTACCTCTAAATTTGTTCAGTTCGATGTTATTTAAGCCATAGCCATCACAATAACTCATATTGAACTTAAGGACCGTAGAATGAGACCTGAAGCACGATTAGGAATATTCGCTACTCTGGTCCATATAAATCACGTTTTTTGACAGGGTCTCACCTCCAAAAGTAAAGCATCGATAAGTATAGAGTCTACCACATATTTCCCACGTTCGACACAAAGATTAGCTTGAAATAAACAGCTAACTTTGCTCTTTATCTATGGAATACAAAATGTTACCTGATTAAAGTATAAATTTATTAATTAGCGCTCACTTAAAATAAACTCTGCATGTTGTAACAAAGGTTCCATTCTCGTCTGCTTCTCTTGACTCTAAGAAGGTACGCATGAATAGAGTAAGCATGAGTAACTACGAAATTAACATATTTGGTTTACGGTCACTGGATATACCGAATAAAATCTCAACAAAAATTAAATCCAGATGAATCCAGATTTCATATAAGTGCGACCATTGATTCATTGAGGCCTCCTTCTCCATGGCCTTCATGACCTCTGTTTCATATCTTTTTGAACTGGATTGACCTGCCCCCTTTAATCAGATGCACTTTATTCCATTTTGTAAAGAATTTCATGAAAATGGAAATTTTTAGCACATATAAATTGTTCAAATATCCCCTTTTCTCTTGAAATAAGTATTATAAATAACTTAAAGTCAATATAAGAAATAAATTTATTCAGGCTACTAGTAGTAACAACAGCAAAGTGATCACTCCCCATTTGCGAGGAGATTTCAAATTTAGCACGATTCTGTCTCTCATCGATTCTAGCAGCCTTATAAATGAGCTTAAAAACGTCACTCTAAATGCGTTGAATTTAGTAAAACTACGCAAAATATCACCATGCACAATTTCTTAAGGATTCATTTTAAGCCAAGTCCACTAGAAGAGAGGTTATTTACTCTGGGAGCCCGTTCGTATGACCGTTCAAACTCTCCGTTCTTCTTTTTCTTCAGGCAATGAGCGATTGTGAAGAAGATAGGCGAGTATATGTTAATTTCCACTAAGCTTTCTTGAATTTGTATTTCCTTATGTATTCCTATGGTAATTGCAAATTTGAGCCCTAGAGGAACCCAGATTTGCATTCATAATTAATCTCACATTTGGTTTCCGATTGTTAGGAGTAGAAGGGTTCTTCTTCTTTGTAAATAATTTATTTTAACTTGTGCTATGGTAAGTAATGGGGTAAATTCAAATGTTTATCAAGTCTCATTAAGTCAGACTTGACTGACCATATGTAATGGTCCTCAAAAGCGATTGGTTAAATTAACCAATGAAAACGTAAGGCGTTCGCATTTTTATAAATAGACTCACTTGCAAAAGTCTAGCAATTAAAAGTAATATTCTTGATGGTGCTCGTATTTTTCAAACAACATTTTACGGTAAAATCGTTTAAGATTTATAGAAAGCCGTATATCTCCTTCTTATTAACTAGCTCGAACCATTAACCTTGTTTTTTTGTGTTTGGAAATAGTTTAATTGACAAGAGAGGAATTAAGGGTGGTCATGTTGCTAGCCTCATTGATCTTTGAAACTGACTTTACTTAACTTAGGAGGATAGTATTTTTTCGGCAGTTGTTAAGACCATTGAACAAATGGGCTGCTTAAAACAAGCACGCCGCTTTGACTTGGCCAATAAAATCTACTTGCGCGTGTCGCTGGGTGGATATACAGTTTCGCGCTAACTGTCCGGTTGCATCACTCGACTAGGCGATCTAGCTGGCCAATGCTTGATAAACGCGCTAGGTTTTATCCTTGATTGGATATTTTACAAAATATAAATTGGGAAGTTTCTATTGGTAGATGGATGAATTCAAAGCGATTGGATTGGCGGAATTTCCACCTTGATTTTAAGTGAAAAACTGAAAATCACTTTTCCACTGAGAGTATTATGTTAACGCGCATAAGGAACAATAGCTGCCTGGAGTTTAGTCTAGTAACTGTCAGATTTGATATCAATTTAATGAAGGATTGACCGTTTCTCTTCAGCTTGGCCTACTCTGAATTATAAAACAACTAAGTTGTAGGATTTCGCTATTCAGCAAACACTTGACGTAATTTTCTTTTCCAAATGAAGTTGTTTAATGAGTGACTGTTACAGTCTAATATCAAGACTATCAATTTAACGCTTTACTGAGAAATAAAGAATTAATTTCTGTGAAGATAAAGGATAATAAATGATGATAGAAACGAAAATCTTAGGAAATACTATGAGCGATGTTAGGTAGTGATGCATAACGGTACGCGCGAAATGTGATTTGCCACTAGCACGCGATTAGTGCTAGTGGACTCGATTCTGATTGATTAATCCAGATGGCCAATCAGAGGGGCACATAATTTCGCTTATACTAGCAGCTCCACTCAAACAAGGTAACACAATTTTTACACGCCGGTTGGTAAGCCTGTTCTCTTTCGTCACTAATTTTAATCATAATTTTGTTTTAAACAAAATATTCTCATCCCTACTTATGATTTTATTTATTGCATACCAATCAATCCCGTTTTATGTACCGTCATGACTATGTCTATTCGCATGAAATTAACTCTCCCGAAATACATTGTGTTCTATAAAATTGATAATAATAAACGTGCTTAATCTTCGAGTTTTTATTTGATTTGCTTAAAAATTGGGTTTAAAGGACAAGCATGGCTTGTAATTAAGTTAGACTGAATCACGAGTAAAGCTAATTATTGCCTGATAGTGATAATTTATTGACTTCATACGAAGTATATTCCTGCATTCTTTCTTATGAGCCGAATCTCTTCCTCACTTCCCATTATGACGTTTTAACTACGCCTATGTGTGATCTTTCAAATCCTCTCAATCAGGCTTTTAAACAGCATATTAGAATGCCTTATGTTGTCTAAAGCAATGTTTGCTTTTGTGAATGAGCAAAGATGCGAATTTCGTTATCGATTTTTTTTGCCAGAATTGACGTCATAGTCGCAGGTGGGTAAATCTCTCCGGCATTAAACGGCATTTTGGTATCGATTTTCTTTTTGCACCAACTTCCTTTAACTTAGAAATCTAAAGCAACGATTAAATATTGCACTGGAATATTACGAATCAAGTGGTGATTAACATTTTTATTGATTTCGTTGTTTTATTATCACTTTTCAGTAACTCTATAAAAGAGGCCGAAACAATGATAGAATCGACGTTCATTGACTATCTCACCAAGTTTAAGGTGACCACATATGCTGGACTTGAAGACTTTGCCGATAAGTTCAACTTCATTTTCACTGTGGTCGTTCTTTCCCTCTGCACTGTTATTATAACCGCCAAAAGCTACCTCCTTAAACCTATTGCCTGCTATATTTCGACTGAAGTTGGAGGAACGAATCTCCTCAATTATGTTGAAAATTACTGTTGGGTTCAAGGAACAATTCCCATCTCTTATTCCAATAAAATGCCCTCAAATGACGAAGAATGGGCTGACCTGGAAAACGTTAAAATTCGTAAGTTAAAATCCTAGTTTTATTAGAATGAATAAGGACTCATTTATATATTTGGGAATTCTAAAAACAAACCATACTAGTGTTTCCTCTTTAGCTACATGTTACATAATAGTCATTATCGTCATGATCACTTGACGATTCCATTAATGCTTGTACCTTGAAATCAATTAGCTAATTAAGATATGCTTGGGAATATGCTTTGGCCTTTGATTAAGTTAAAAATATCATCTGCCCTAAAGTTGTGATTGTTATTTGATTTAATTAGGGGTTAGAATCCAAGGCCAGGTCTCTAAATGTCATGGCAAATATATAGGTTTTCTTGCTTTTAAACAGTATACTATCAGTGGGTCCCCTTTGTTCTTGGTCTCCAATGCTGTCTTTTCTACGTTCCACGTCTAATATGGCAAGCAATATGCTATAACCGCACGGGTACAGATCTGGAAAATCTGGTTTCCCAGGCAATGACGGCTATGCATGCCGATGAAAAGAGTCGCAAGGGGGCTATTGAAAATACGGCAGCAGCTATTGAAGATCTCCTTTTCCAAGTAAGTCAAAAGTCTTGTCCTGCATACACTTTTCTTTCGTGACCATTGATTTCTCGCTTTCACGCGATACGCAACATCGGACAATATTGGTAAATTTAAGAGATAGGATTATGTAAGGCATGAAAGTAAAGTACTTAATCGTTAACTTTAATTTCTTCTATTTCAGTGTCAAAAGCGAGCACAATTGAGCAAGAGGAGTACCTTCGATGGGGGTCGAAGTGGCACAGATTCTGAAGGTGAAAATATGCTCGTACGTTCAAATGGTAGCCATATTCGTAAAAATATGGGCGCTCAAGCCGCCAACCTTCGTTTAATGTCAAAACGTCGTGGGAATTACATTGTCATCTCCTACCTCATCATCAAAATACTCTACCTAGTCAATGGTCTTGGGCAGATGTTTCTAATGCAACATTTCCTCGGTTTCAACTCCACAACAAGTCCAGTTTTTGGTCTCAGTGTTCTTCGCAATATTATCAACGGTCAGGATTGGCAAATGACTCAAATATTCCCTCGTGTTGGTTTCTGCTATGCGGAGTTAAAGATTCTCGGTGTTAGGGTTAATGGTGTTACTGCTCAATGTGCTCTCCCTGTTAATATGCTCAATGAAAAGCTGTACATTTTCCTCTGGTGGTGGATTCTTGCTGGTGTAATAATTACAGCCATCTATCTCTTTATATGGATCTTCAGAATGTGTGCTAAAAGACGTGAGGTTGATTACATTATCAAATACATTCAATTCGTTGATGATATTCCACGCTATAACATTGAAGATGTGGACGAATTCGCTTTTAAATTCCTGCGCAGTGATGGAATGTTCCTTATTCGAATGGTGAGACTGAATGCAGGTGATATGGTAACTGCAGGAGTTGTCAATGTCCTCTGGCAACGCTACCTTGGTCGTTTAGAGTCAAATAGAAATAGATTCACAAATAGTCCTTCAGTTCCTGGGTGGAATACTGAGCTGAAGAAAGGTGGTGACACTGCAGTACGAAACCGAACTCCAGATGTAGCCCCAGTTGACCCAATGAATGAAGTCTCATACCCTCAAGTACCTAGATCCATTGTATAATCTCCTTTCGAACCAATTTTGCCCTCACCTGAATGCTCAAAATCCCCCGTCCTCTCCTCTTTCCCCATTTTCCTCAATGCACAATTGGTTCCAATGTTAAAGATGGTGCCCTTATGGATTGTTGTGAAGTCTCGTTTTCTTCTCTTTTTTCTACATGTGTGAACTTAACTCTCAACTCGAACTGTGCTCAACTACCTATATTGTTCCTGGTTCCGTGTGAACGACCGTGATTACCTTGCCTTTCTGAGCTAGAAGCTACTATTTTCGTAATGAGAAACTTTTAGTAGCAAGTGTTCATCTCTATCTCTAGAAGCTCTTATTGAATCAATCTACAAAAAAATAAATTTCAGCTAATTCTCGCTTTTTTTTGTTTTGTGTTATGCTTCGAGCTAAGAGAAGTTCTGAGATTTAGTACTGGCATATACCAACAGTTTGCCATAGAGCATATTTCTGAGAATCTGACCGTGTTTGGAGAGTCGTGGGAATTAAGAATTCGGACAGTTTTCCCAAAGCCTTAATTACGACTATTGACAAGAACAAAGGTTGAAAGGGAAAGCCAGTTTATGAAGTCACTTTTCATTTGAATATGGAATTTTAAAAGGAGATAGTTGACTGAGATTTGGCTAATCAATTCTACTCTACTTAGTAGTATCAAAGTCCAAATTCAACCCTTGTATAACTGAGATCTGGTACAGTTCACAATTTAATTGTGATCACACCAAGATAGGTGATCTTGAAATTTTAGAAAGAATTAAGAACTACCTAAAACGAAATCACAAATAACTTGAGATAAATATGTGAACATAGATTTGAAAGTGCTAGAAAATTAAGCCCGTTTTAATAATGTTATAAAATTGTTTGAGGTCCGCTATCTCCAAATTTTTCGGCGTTGCTGAACTAGGGATACTTGCTACGCTTCTATTTACATCTACACGTTCACAGTTTAATTAGATTATAGAAGAAGAAAGCTGACATAAGCAGTCATTAAAGTAAATTAAAATGTCAATAAGCCGCTAAAAGGAATGGCATGAACTCATCTCAAAAGCCCGAATTAAAATAGTGGAACTCGACCTTTCGGGCTCACGGGTATTGGCATGTGAATTATGTCAGTTAAAAGCATGGAGCAACTCAATGCTTCCAGAATTTACAGAAAAATAAGACTCTTGATAGTCCAACTTCATTATAAGTGCAAGTGCTGAAATAACTGACAGAAAATTGCGATTTCTAAAGGATATTTTAAAGGTCCGCGCTCTACCGCTATTGTATATTTAGCTTGCTCGGCATTAACGGCATTCAGTCTCCAACGTGAAGAAATGAGGCTCGCATTAATGTGGTCTGTAGAAATAGTATATAAAACAAGATTCAGAGAGGTCCTATCTCCTGAGACCGTGATTTCTCACAGCTTTAACCTACAAATCCGAAGTTCTACTTCTAGTTTCACGAGAGAGTTTGAGACACACATTACCTCTAATACTGCTGCAGTTTCTAAACAGAGGTCAAATGTGAAGAAATCCGTTACGCCGTGGTAACCTCATCATGAGAATTGTGAGAGCATGCAGCTGAGCACACGTAAGTTCAGTTCTTGATTTGGGCCAAGACCCGATAGGCGTAAGTCACTGTGCTTTTTTCACGTATTAAACTAATAAATCAACTTTCTGCCCCTTTGCTGATATAAGGTAAGGCAAGAATTTTGCTTATGGCTTCTGTCCAAACGAAATTGTAGGCTTTGTTTGAATCGACGTTTGCATATACTGAATGCATGCCGGTAACGTACATATGTTAATGACGCATTTCGATAATGAGTCACAGAGAGTACACTAACTTGCGCTACACCACTACATACGGCACATGCCTCAGTCTACTTGGTTGGTCAAATTAGCGGGCGCTGGCCCCCCCCCCCCCCCCCACCCCAACGGACCGCGGTATGGTACATGCGTACCCACTCCAAATGTACAATGTAAATTGTTCCTGTTTTTGGCCTTTGTAGTTTCGTCATGTTGGCGTCCAACGTCGAATCTAGAATCATTATCGTATTGAATTTCATCAAGGTTTCACTATGGGGTCAAAGTCATATGGAGGGTGAAATGCGAATAAGCTCATTTTCTCATCTTTCCGTAAATTGAGTAGGTTAATAAATAAAAACTGTAAAAGCAATCCTCTTTAATCACTATTCATTTAGTCTCTTTTTCTTAAGAGAAAGAGCAGTCATTTGTTTTGACTGTTGGCACTTTTAATCTTACGGACTAATTTAAAACTTTTTAAATGGTTTAAAATAGCATTGCAGTGTATAGGCTTCAGTGAAGAAATTCAGTTAAAATATCGAAAATCGATATTTGCTTACGTCAAATGAATTAAAAGTCTGAGGAAGCTTTGGATCTGATATGATAATTTTATCTTTTCAAGTAGAATATCTGTTCTAACTTGAGCACGGCTTATAACTGAATTTTTGCTTTTTTCTTTATTTTGGAGAAAAAGAAAGTGCACAAAAATTTGTTCCTTGCAATCGCCACTTTTGAAATAATGCCACCACAACGTATCATAATTACTTTAATGCAAATCGTGAAGATGCCCTTCGAAATACATCGTCTCATTTTAATCGATAAGATGCATGCAACTGAAGTGCGAAATGTTGTGAAAGGTTTTTAGTAAAAATGCGTGAATAAATAATGAAGTGATTTCCATAAAATCCCCCAAAACGTTAGAATAACATGTGCTTCGAAAATCTCCCTCTATCTTTAACAAATACAAAAAACTGGCAGTTTTTCTGAGCTGGCATAGCTCCTTAATGGCGTAATCGGGTTTGCATTTAGACCACACGGAAGTCAAGGGAAACGATAACATATAATCCTATTTTATTCCATCTCTGGCGACTTTATTTTAACTTAAATCTCTCACAAGTAGTGATTTATCATACTATCAAGTGCTTCTTTAGCAGATAGTAACATCTGATTGGTGTTTAAAGTTATAAATCCCAGATCTACAACATAAATGAGCAGGACTTTCTTATCGACTTCAGATATTTTGCTAGCTAATTAGAAAACAACTTTCGTTATCAAACTAATCAGTATGTTTTAATAACTACTGATAGCTCTGAAATGTTGCATCTCAACAATTTATTTTTAAGTGATAGGGTGACAAACAAGGCGACACAATAAACGCACTCTAAGATTCGACAAAGAGAATTGATTTAGTTAGGGGTGGAGAAAGGCCTCTGAAATAGGCCCCACACCAAGATAGCATTTAAGCCCTCAATATGGAGTAGTTCTTCTCAGTTTTGAAGCGGTAACTATGAAAAGAAATTACGAGTGAATAGATAGACTACGAAATTGGATAAACATGAATAGAATTTAAACAAGTTTCGCCAAAAAACTCAGAATTTTTCTCTGATTATTCTCAAGAAAATATTTGATAAAAATGAGTGCCTTTCGTGACCTAAGCCTTAGAAAACCAGAAAATCTAATCACCCCTCAGTTAAATTGCGTGTTTGTTCAATAATGACCTTGAGAAGTTAGTCTTTGGGTTTCTAGTATGGTGTGAGTGCTACGGACAAGCACTGTCCAATGAGTATTCGCCTGTGCTGGCCAATCAGTGGACAGTGTTATAAGACACTGATAATGATTGGTCAGTCCACAATATCTTCGCTTATACCGACCGGCTACTTTTCAGTTATCTGGTTGGCTTGAATGATGGTTTTTTGAGTCCCGCTCACCGGAAAAGACAAGAATTTTGTGCTTTTTAATAGACTGATAACTCGTTAAGCTTTATCCTAGTGTCTTAATAAGCTTTTTTTTCTAATAAGTCAATCATGGTTCAAAAGCTGTTTATGGACTATGCGTCGAAGATGCAAGTGGCCACCTATGTTGGCGTGGAGGATTTTGCAGATAAATTCAATTTTATCTTTACTGTTATTGTTCTCCTTGTTGCTACAAGCGTGGTTACTGTAAAACAATATATTCTGAAGCCAATTTCCTGCTATATATCTACTGAAGTTGGAGGGAAGAATCTCCTAAATTATGTAGAGAATTATTGCTGGGTTCAAGGCACCATTCCAATCGCCTACTCTAGTGACGTTCCAGAAACCGAAGAAGACTGGAATCGTCTTGAAAGTCGCAAGATATGTAAGTTTCCCATTTATTATTTGTGCCTCCTCTTGAGTTGTAATAAAACTGACTTCTTTGGTAAGACCAATTATTTTTTGCTTTTGTTAATATTTACCTTCTTAGTAGTTAAATACCTTCACTGAATTTTGTGATTAATTATTTAAGGAGGAACCTGACAACCCTGTCATTATAAAAGATTTCGAATCAGTATACATTGCCTTCTTAATATATTTTTTTTTCAGTTTTCGTATTCAGGCCACACATAAGACAAATTTTACTCTGCATCGTCATGGTAAATATTTAGAATTCTGATCTATGAACTGCAGTGAGTGCAAGGTCGCTTTAGTCTATGAATCACTTTAACTCGTTTAGAATGCGGTACAAAAAAGGACATTCGTTTTAGAGTTTGAGGATTTTGAATTGGATTACCTTTGGTCTCTTTAAGATAAAAGGCAGATAAGCAGATGCATGAATTAGTTTTGCACTGGGTATGATGATTATGACGCTTGCCAATCAAAAGAAGTCCGTAGTATGACCTTATCAGTTGTCTAGTGCTGTGAGGACTGGAGTTCAACTTATTGAATATGTGCTTACGTTTGCTCTCTCAATTCTCCGTCAATAAGTTATCCCACTGTAAGTCGAGTCCTGCCAAATCTTTACCATTTTTTAGAAAGAAATGCTTTCGTTCAGGAATGCGTTTCCAAACGACTCTTAAAAACTCCTTTTTATGAAGTTATCTTAAATAAAAATATTAAGGTACAGTCAGCTGATACTGACCCGAAATCAACAGTTTAACTCGATTATTGATTATCAACCACGACTCAGCTGTTCTGCAGGCAATGGACGAAGTTGGCCTGTAATCATGAGGCCGCATTAAAATTTGCTTAATATGCGCAATTCACGTGTTACCGCGTGCTCTTTCAAGGGCAACGATATACGCATAACCTCGAAATTCGCAAAGCTCGTATTTGAACAAATCGGTAATCTCTCTAACGCGTTGTCTTTATAGCGCACGCTTCAATAATTTGATACGCTGCAGAGTTGACGGTGACCAAGTTGGCATATCTTTATTGTTTCTATTTACGAATTTGGTCTCAATTGCACTGACAAAGAGTCCATTTTCGGCATTTAATGGTATTTATTGCGAATTGCTTTAGTCAGAATTGTACTGAAATGAACATAAGTAACTGATCAATTTTGCGTTTTTTTATTTTCAGTATACTATCAATGGGTGCCGTTTGTGCTTGGCCTACAGTGCATCATGTTTCTCATTCCTCGAGTTATATGGCAAATAATCTGCTACAACCAAACTGGAACCGATTTGTATCATCTCATCTCGTTGGCCAATCAAGCCAGTCGTTCAAAGCCAGATAAGAAAGATGATTTGGTGAAAAATTTGGCCAAATCGGTTGAGCAACTACTTTATCACGTGAGTATACTCATATCGATGTCAAATTTAAATGACATGATATCTGTATTTTGCATTCTTTAACCTTTTCCAGCGAAATAACATCAAGGTATGGATTGGGAGTGATTTAAAGAATCATTTTCTTGATTTCGACCAGTAAATTCAATGATTCTCAGTTTGGTTTCGTTGTAATCAATTACCTGGTTGGCTTTGCCTAGAAAAGTAGTTATTTTCAAATAATTGAGATCTATTAATCATTTTTTTGAATCCTGATTAAAATTCAGCTAAATATTCATTAATTTCCCCTTTCTATGGTTATCTTGTTATTAATTGATTCCGACCTGTACATCTCTCAATTTCTGGTGCAGCCTCAATCGAATCAAGCTTCTGGTGAGGTGTAGAGTTGAAATAAATTATAGATAATGAACCTATTCAAATCATTTAGAAATTCAAAACACAACCATCAGGCTCTGAAGAAAAACCCCCTCTCTCCCATCAAGTCTTTAAGTATCGCAGTACCTTAGCTGCTCCAACGTACCTTTTGATAAAGATTCTCTCTTTAACCAATTCTGTCGCCCAACTCTACCTAATGCATCTATTCCTGGGTTTCAAAATTAATTCCACTCCTTACGGTTTGGTTGTGGTGTATGACCTTATTCACGGACGGGATTGGCAAGCTACCTTGGTCTTCCCTCGTGTAGCTTTTTGCTACACCAAGTTGAAAAGTCTTGGTGCTAGAGAGAACGCCATTACAGCTCAATGTGCCCTGCCAGTTAATATGCTTAATGAGAGAATCTACGTGTTCCTCTGGTGGTGGATAATGGCCGGCGGTTTAATGACCCTTTGCAGTTTCTTCTTCTGGCTCTTCCACATATTTTGGCGTGCGTCGCCAACGAGGTATGTTGAAAGGCGTCTAGTACTTGCTCTGGGTATGCAGAACAATTTCGATTTTGATGAAATTCAGAATTTTGCAAGTAAATTCATCCGTCATGATGGTGAATTCATCTTGAGAATGGTTGGAATTAATGCTGGAGAGATAATGGTTGGAGAGACGCTGGTCCAGCTGTGGAATTGGTATTTGGAGAGACGTGGATTAAAGCAGCGTGAGGTTGGAGCTTTTCCGCCCTTGCCGTATCCCGATTCATCTTCTTCAGAATGTGCCTCCGCATTTGGTGCACCAGTCGAAAAAATTAACTTTGTTTGACATTACAGAATAAAATAACGTGCGCTTTTTAAGCGAAAATTTTCAGTATGTGATGAAATCCCAAGAAAATTATTTAATTTAAAAAAACAAGAAAGGATTCAAGGAAGTGGAATAGTTAACTTGGCGGTATGACTAAAACCCGTCTGATTTATATGCTTACTAATACTATCCTTACTTTGGCCAGTCGTTTGGGATTTTTGTACTCAGCTGCCCTTACTTGAGTCTTATAGCGGACTAGCTACCTTAATAAGCTTTGACTGTTCTCAGAAACCTCAGTGGCAGATTCTCCTAGTTGGTAAGTCTCTCAGAAGAGAAGAAACAGACGTATACCGTGAATACGTTTATTTAGTATGGCGTGCTGTATGTATGTGATATGTATGTTGGCGCGCTAGCGTGTTGTGTAATATATGACGTGGAACTTAGTCACTATAACCAATTTTTTGTATGATGACCTCATATAATTTGGGTCATTGGTTGGTCGGGTAACCGTGTGCTGGAATTTACCATTGATTGATCGTGTTGGTACTGGTCATTGATTCTGCATTAGTCATGCTAAAGTGGTGTCCTCACAGTCTCTACGATTGGTTGACGTATTTCTAATAGGCCAGAGACGGCTTATTTCTTGCTTTTAATGATTCTCAACTAATGTTCGAGTGCTATGGATTTAACAAATTACGATAAGAAAAGAGAAGTTAGAAGTACAAAAATGTGGAAAGGCTATCGAATTGTGAAACTCCTGGTGAATAAGTTTTGAATAAAAAAAATGAATACGAAATTTTATCATAAGGACCCCAAATTGTGTAGCTATTTAGATAAATAATCAATGTGATATTTTAGCTTTCTAGCCCAAAACACGTACCTATAAGAGTTGTATATTACACTATAATGGGGAGACTTAGTGAACAGGTATGAAAGACCGTTGAGATAGTTGTGGTTTAACTTCTTTTCACTTCTTAGTTTGTATAGAGGGGTAGGATTGTGGGGTTGATCTTCTACGAGTGCATTAATTTGACAGACTTAACCAGTGTGGTTGGTTCCATCCGCCGGATTAGGATTAATGGATGTCTTACCTATGATCTCTACTTTCGCAGGATAAAAGGGAATTTTCCAGGTTCCCTAACCACATTGTCTTTTATAACTGAATTCAATTTTTCGATCGGAAATTGCAATACAGGGCTCATCCTTCTTACTAAAGGCCTTTATTTCTATTAATTGGTTTATTTTGGCTACTCAACGTAATATCGAAGTCAATTAAATGGCAGGAAAATATACCTATGCAGCCTGCCTATAGTAATCTTTGACATCAATTGACGCAATAAATCTGACGATTTTTCTGATCAACAAGGTCAAAGTACAGACACAATGGCATTAGAAAAGCTACATTGTGTTTATTTGGGTTAAAACATTGAGAAGGTAGAAACTAGAACTGCCCTCTTTCACTCACATGAAAGCCCCCCACAACCATAAATTGTAGTTCACTGCGTGCACTCTTATTAGTCTTTGTCACAGTCATTGCGCTAGCACATAAATGTGATTTAGAGTTCAAGCCTTTTGAAAAACTAGCAATCTTACTCTCAGATTTGCAGAAAAGATAATTGCTAATCTTAGTGAATTTCATAACGATGTCATATGGATACTCCGGAAGGAAATCATCAACCCCACCTTTTCCGTATAATTCAGTCTATGGAATGTTTTCGAGCCACCGTGACAAAGGAGCTTACGTTCAGGACTGTTCTTCTAGTTCGAACCCAGAAATATGTACTGTGTACTTCCCTTACCGAATGAACCTTTTAGTTTGTTTGGCATTAACCCATTTGATTTAAAATCATTTTTTGAACGACAATGGGTCACTATTAGTTGAAGAAAGGCAAATTGAAGAAGACTTTCAGTGCTTGTTACACCTAATTCACTGTTTAGGTTGAATGGTTTTGAAAAGCAAGAATCTCCTGAAGTGCTGTAATCCTAGGGGGTCGTATCTCTGTGGCTATAATCCATTTGTCAATCAGATATCGTGCGGCTGTTGTTGCCTCAGTTCCGGACCTAATGTAATTACTTCAGGGCTTTTAAACTGGAGAAAGACTTTGTATATGAATGCAAGTCGTAGTAATGCTGTTAATGCTCGAAGATCGAAACGCTGCCGGACTGGTAACAACGTGTCTCAATTAATTGGCAAGTGACGAAGAGTAGCGTACGCCCTCGGTTCGATATGAAAGATGTGCTATTTAAAGGTGTGGTAGGAGATGATAATATCTAGACGAAACGCAACGATAGAAAATTTGGGCTTTGTTTATTCGTTTTCCTAACAGTTCGTGCTAGAAGAATGAACGAAATAAGGACATATTAAAGAACGTCTTTCGGTCAGGACAATATGACTGAAAATCGATAAAGATTTTTGAGCGCACGAAAGGCAGAAAGGTCGATCAAAGAACATAAAGGGAAGGAAAGAAGTAACCATCTTGACACAACGGGTGCTTAAGTCCAAAGTAGCTTCTACCTTTCTTAGCTTCTTTTTAGGTCAAACTACGCCCCTGTTGGTTGACATGTCTTCGACAGCTTCTCCATATGCGGAAAGTTTGCTAGCTTAGTCTGCTTTCAAGTCCTTAGCAGCGACGATCTCAGTGGTCCAGAGTCGGAACACATGCTTATAAGTTGTCCTTGTTTCAGAGTTTAAGTCATGTGACAGTAGAATGAAATGGGAAAGCAAGTGGATGATAAGCCATTCAAGTATCTTTTTTTCAGAAACCGTCAATTTTCAATTGAAATCAATTCAATTCAAAGTACCATTATGCGTGATGAAATGGTATTAACTGCATTGTCTACAAACTATGTCAATTTAATCAGTTAAATTGGCTTTAGCATGTTTTCTTAACTGTCGAATGTTAGCATTCACTTCAAGTTATCTTTCAAGATTCTTCCGTTTGAGCTCTAACCAATAACGAATATCTCGGAAACACGAAAAGACGATAATTTTCTTTCATGAAATGTTTAATTTATATGTCTGAGTCATTCTAACGGCCAATTTAGCTGATTTTCAGCTGAAAAATGTATTGGGGTCTTCTACCTACCACCTTGATCTTTCAAGAATATACCTACAGTTTTATTTTCTAGTATGTATCGGTGTTCCTTATGTGAGAATCTCGCATTCAAAAATCTTTTATTAATGAATGCGTTTAACTACTTCAATCACTAGATGTGCACTTGTGGGCACTGAACCCGTGCCCCTTGACTTCACAGGGGAGTACGTTAAGCGTTGCACCACCGACACGAGTGTAAGATGTTCTTTCTAATGTATTGACAAGTACGGGTGGAAGAGAAATCTTGCCTTGTTGATGCCTAGATCGTGTTGGAGCATCACTGCCATCTGATTTTTCTGGTGATCAATGGGAGTGTCAAATGAGGATTTGAAGGATATATGGGAATATGTGATGAATATAGGTCGTTTTATCGGGTGAACTTTGGTCCTGAGAGTAAATCCAAGATATCAAAAAAAGCTTTATTTCATTTGATTTCTTGACTCAACTCCCACAATGTTTTTCGATTGGGGATCTCAGGTTCCAGAATTCAAATTTTGTGATTCTTCTAAGTTTCTTAACTGATTCTGGTTTGCGACATTTAGTACTTTTCGAACAGCAATTTTATTATGGTGGTCGATCTTTCCACATAAATCCATTTTCTTCGAAAGATCTAGAAAGCAAAATAATTTTATATAATATGATAAATTGACGGAGTTAGGGTATCCAGGTTTTGAAAAGTATGTGTTTGGAATTCATGCTCCATGAAATGTGAATATTAAAATGTACTTTCTTTTAGACTCGTGAAATTCACACGGGTAAATCAGCTCATGTGCGACGGAAGCTGTTCAAATGCTGTTCCATTTGCTACATGGGCAAACGTCTGGGCAATCGTCTTTTCTCCATATACCTATTGATCAAGCTTCTCTACATTCTCAATGCAGTAGGCCAAATTTACCTCCTGGAGTTCTTTATCGGCCTCAATTTTAGGGATGGTGGTGTTTTTGGAGTCACCTTGACTAAGAATATGATTGATGCAAAGAATTGGCAGGTATGCTATTTATTAAATCATATTGTCATAATTCTTACGTTTATTAGATATTTTAAGTTGGTTTTTGACTATTTACCGGCACTGTCTTAACAGTTTTTGTGTGTTGTTCAAAACCAATCACTACGGCCTTCTGGGGGGAGGGGGGCTTTGATTGAGAAGATTTAATGTTACACCCCTGCAACTTCTTAACATTCTTGTTCAATAGAAATGTATTTTTTTGATAACAAATCACGACTACGCATTTTCTCCGCTCATATTATTGGCAACTTTCACTCGTCTCTTTCTCGATAACAGTTTTCGCCTGTAAAATCTAACGGCACTATGTTTGTCCTCTCCCTAATCTTCTTTCTCTCCATTTATCCCTCAATTTTTAGTCGCCACTATCAAATAAAAATTCTGCTTCGTCTTCGACTTTATCATCTGGATCATTGGTATACTTTGGCTGTTAACAGTTAGATAATAGCTGTTTAGACTTAGCCTCAATATATTTTCCAATTACTGACATTTTTTACTGGTATGATGTTATTTTGTAAGATTTGACAGTCACGTAGACAGCAATGTAGATGTGTAAGAGAAAACTCGTTAAGAGTCAAGTTTTTCTAGTTTTAGAGTCTAGTCGTTTTTAAACTCTATTTTTTATGGTTTAAGTCAAGAATGATACGAGAAACAAGCCATCGTCTTGCTAATCTGTGGGTATGTAGTCTCTCGAATTTTCATCTGATTTTTCGAAGTTTATGTAAGAATGACGGGCTCGGGTAGTGCTCAAGGTACTATCATCAAATGAATTGGAGAAATCGCGTGATGATCAAAAGTCAAATTCTAATAATTTCATCTTCAAGTCCGAAGTGATCAGTTTCTTTGTCCCTTGTCGTGACCGTCATGCATCATAAATAGCTTCTCCCTTCTCATGATCTGTGTCACTGAGAGTGAAGATCATGAGTGAATAAGTTAAATTTTCATAAAATAGGTCTATAAGAAGCTCATTGTTTGCCAGTTCATAGGTCAAATACCATAGTTAGACATGGGAAATCTTTTTAAAATGGGCGTACTTAAGTTTATGACGATGAAAATTCTGAGTGGTTAACTCGAATCTTTACGAAGAATGTTTAGAGGAACAAAATTAGGTCAGTCTCTGGAAGTTATTTTTCAACATGATTAATATGATTAGTTCATCAAACGTCTTTCACTCATATATTTTCTCGCCTGATCACATATCTTGAGTTACGGATATGTAAGTCATTTTTAAAATACGTCCAGAATGTCTTGTCCATTTGCGGTTTCTATGACATATTGAACGACGCTTTGGAAGTAAAGACCGATCGAGTTAGGCTTTGCAAAAGCAATGATCTCTCCATGGGCTTACAGATTACGAAAGCCTTTTCTAAACGAGAAGGTCGAGAATTGAGTTGGATGTCAAGGATGCAGGATAAAAATAGTCGAATAAAAAAGGAAAAGGAGAATAGGGAGAAGTATTATGATTTGGAGAGGAAAAAGCGCCAGTACCGAATATGAATATTTTAAGTACGTGTTCTTTTTTTGTTGATAAATGAAAAATAAAAATCATTGACACACAATTAAAACTCGAAGAGATATGAGCTAGGATGTACGCATTACATTATAAATTAACCATGAAATTTGTTTAATGAACTATCTTTTCTCTTTTAGTCAACTCTAAACTTCCCTCGAGTGGGTTTCTGCGTTGTTCCAATCCGCCAAATAGCTGGTCAGGTCTACGTAACTGCTCAATGTGCCCTCCCCGTGAACATGCTAAACGAACGAGTCTACGTCTTCCTCTGGTATTGGTTTCTTCTGGGTGCTGTGATAACCATTGCCAGCGTTCCACTCTGGTTCTTTCGGATGGCTCACCGTCGCACCCGCACGCGTTTTATCAAGTACTACCTCCGTCTAAACGAACTCTCCTCTCGAAAGGATAACCTCATGGTGAAGAAATTTTGTCGACAATTCCTTCGTCATGATGGGGTCTTTCTGCTCCGCATGATGGCAATCAATGCTGGAAGTACAATATGTTGCGATGTGATACAGGAGTTGTGGCTGATCTACAAGACAAAATACTTTAATAAGGACTTCAATCATGCGGATGAGGAGGAAAGTGAGGATAGTGGGGGAAGTGTTGCGGATTTCCCCGCCTTGGTGGGTAGAAATCATACTACCATTCCACTGGATAAAATCGCCCCCACTCCTTCGGCCCCACCACCCTCATCTTCGAGTGGTTACAGTGAGGATTTCGAGTTGAAGAAGACGCCGATTTGAACTGGAGAAGATAAAGTCTTATTAACTCAATAAACAGCATATGCCAATTAACCGCCTATTAAAAACAGAACGCATTAAGTTACACTCCAAAAATAGTTAATTCGTCAATAATAATAAAAAATGTAAATAACGCGAAAAAGAGGCTAACTTCTTTATTTCGTTGTATAAATTTGATGGTGCTTAAGTTTCTGAACGTTTTTAAAGCCCTTTGGGTGACGGTTAGGCGATAGTGGCAAAGGGGAAGAGATAAACTCCTTATGTAGAATTCGATAATAGACCTGAAGTAAATGACATTTTCACTCCATAGTGAATTGGAGAGTAGTCCAGTTTGATTCGCATTAGAAAATCCCAGTTTCCTCACAACTTGAGTTCATGCCTACGAATACGGGTGTGGCTTTTATTTCCCCATTAATTTATGGACCCCACTTGGCCAGAGTTGGTAGTTTTAGTGTTTTGGGGAATTGCTGATAAAAGGTCACGGAGAACACGTCTAGCGAGGTCAGCGTATAGTATCGGGAAGTTACAATAAAAGACGTCCCGTGTAAATACAGAAAGGTAAACCGACGGTATATATTGATTTAAAAAAGCAGTAAATACAGAATATTAGGAATAACAAAGCACTGGGCACTTAATAGTTTATAGCAATTGTTGAAAGTGTTCACCATGAAATTTATTACAACTTAGCACGTCTCTTTTATCTTGGGCAAGTTGTATTTTACTGAAAGTGATAAGTTGGGTACACTAGTTGCATTTAAGGGCAGAGGGAGTTCAGTACGACTCAAATCATCGTCCCATAGGCTGACCATTTGGTGGTCCAACACCGATAGCCCGGATACCACAGTCGCCGGCGACAATAAATTTTTCCAGAGATTGTATATAAAGTTCTGTTGATTTGCGAGACTTAACGTCCATCTGTTGCTATAGTTTGACATTTATTTCCAACTTTGATTTGGTTCGGACGGTTATTTCAGGGAAACTCTTTCAATTTTGTTCTATGAAAGTACACGGCCGGTAGCCCAGAAAGATGAAGAGTTGTTACATGGTCGATTTCTCCTTTACATGATCAAGATCATAGGTATTTATTCAGTTAAAATTACCTAGATTGAAGAGGACACGTGATAGGTACCTTGAATAAAATACTCAGGTGTAGAAAGAATTAACTTAATTATACTCAGTCTGCATTGCTCTCCATTTCCACATCAACGTAAAAATCTATGTTCAACATGTGACTAACGATAAGAAGCTTTTCGCTACTGAGCTGCTTTTTAAAATTGTTGCAACCAGACTCCCAAAACATGGTCTTTCTTTTACTGCCAATGGAAGTGTTCAGCTACTCTCCCGACATAACTATAGATATGTATTGGGGCTGACAACCTGGCGACTCTAGGATAAAATTGTGTTATCCAAGATTGTATGGTCAGAAGTACGGACGTCCCAGTTAGCTGTAAAAAATGCTAAGCTTATGTTGTAAGAGATTCATGCAAACTAATTGAAACCTGGCCTTGCCAAAAAAGGAAAAAATCTCATTTTAATGAAATTCCACAAAAGATGCCAATTTTTAAAGGGATCGAAGCACATTAAATATATGTTTATTCAGGAAAGATTCTCG
Organism: Hymenolepis microstoma; assembly: GCA_000469805.3. Lineage (NCBI taxonomy): Eukaryota > Metazoa > Platyhelminthes > Cestoda > Cyclophyllidea > Hymenolepididae > Hymenolepis > Hymenolepis microstoma. The sequence continues at coordinate 17,964,137 of LR215991.1, forward strand.
GCCAAATACTCTTTCTTTGCATATAACTCGAAAAAAAAATGCAGAGGGGGCAGACAGCGTGAACAGACAGAGAATGAGGCATAAAGAAAAAGAACGGGGTTACAGAGGAAGAAATATGTACAGGCATATGCATATATGTGTATATGCGCGTCCTTTACTGGAAGTTGACACGAAAAAGGGAACAAAAACAGTCAAAACCGAAAAAGGATGAGGGTATCGAAACAAATATGGTTGAAAGTGACTGAGAGGACAAAAGGTAAAAAGCTCGATGACCGACTAGCCCCTCATTTGAGCGCTCTTAATGGCTTCCAGACGCTTTCGAATGTCGTTCAGGTCGGTGTGGGAAATTCCACCACCGTCACCATGCTGGGGATTAGAACTAGTACCATCTGAGGCGCTGGCTTCCTTTACCTGACCACCCTCCTAAAAGAGAAAATTAATAACCGATTAATAAATATTAGTTTTAATTGGTACCCGATATAAGTTCTATATATGAAAAAAACCTAAAGTAAATATATAATTTAAATGTCGTGAAAAGCTCAATGACTTCGCCAGTGTTACTTGAACGACGGAGCGTGATGTAAAACAATATTGCGGATATGCATTGGTGCTGATTTGGGCTACTCGTTTCTAAAATTATTGGAGTTAATTCGTAATCCCGCATTTCATAAGCCATTTGAAGGAGTGTAGTACATTGATTCGAGTAACAAATCAATCAATCTACGCCAGTCCGGCCTCCACATATTCTATTCAAAAGCTTGTTTAGTTCAAATAAGGACTTATCTCCACCGTATTCAGCCAGACTAACAGTTGTCTTATTTCTGGATTAAAGAATTTTCTCTGCCACTTCGTAATTAGCTTATAAAAAAGTCGACCCAGAATGTAGGAGTGGCACCAATATCTGGGGATTGAATGAATTATTACTTGACCCTAGTTGTGGTTTTCAGATAGTATATTTATTTTTATTGGTAATGGTATGAGGAGAGCTCAACAGAGGTAAGTTTAAAAGCAGGCAGTGAGGGAGAATACTATTTCGATTAGGAATCGAACAAAGACCCATCACACCTTCAATGAAGCAAATCAATACATCACAAGGTGGATGAGATTAAAGGTGGTTTAAAAGTTCAGTCGAAGGGGGAATGCTAGGCATTCGGAGCAGTAGAGAATAACTATGAAAAATTTCCAATTTAATTGGTTATCAAAAAAGGCTAAATGAAACTTGAGAAGCGTACCTTATTGGTAAAGTCCATGACAGTATTTCCATATAATCCCGATGATATACGACCATCCGCATCCACGTCCTGACTATTATCTCCCTCATTGACTCCGATGGATTCGAGACCCAATTCCTTCCGTATGGATGCCAATCGATCCATAAAGAATTTCGGATTCATTGACTGCTGATCCAAGTCTTTAGCATTCAGAGATTGCTGAAAGTTTCAAAATATAAAAAACAACTTGAAGCCAAGCAAACTATAACAATTCGTGTAAGAATAAGTTGAAGTTCGAACATAGAAAACAATAATCTTAGAATCTCCACCATGTAACCCCCAAATTAGGATTATTTGATTGAATTTTCCTATCCTTTAAGTACCTAAATCTCTTCTCTCCTACATTGTGGAAATGAAGGTTAATTCATGACAGAAATCAAATTAAACTTTACACAATATCCCTGATTCATTTTAGTTTAGTTAATTATTTTAATTGCTTTAATTTTACCCATAAGCTGTATTGATCCCAAATTAACGCAACTTATCTGCAGATGATATCTATGTTTTCTTATTGGTAAACTAGATGATTGTATGATGTAATTATTAGTCAGTTGGTAATTTAAAGTGCTATAATTAGTAATTTTTCAGGGAAGATGAAAGTCAAAGAAGGCAAGAGTGAGAATCCTTAAAAGAGACGTATAGTGTACATAATGGCTCATACCTTGGCATGTCCCAATTGCACATTTATGATTGGTTGTTCATCAACGAACAAATGCCTAGAATCTGCAAGCTCCTTTACCCTAATCCAACAAGCCCTGTTTGTCACAACCTGGATCAGCAAACAGTCGATCAGTACCAAACACCTTCCCCTTTCTTTCCAAATCCCAAATATCTCCAACTATCCTTTCTTAGTCCATCAGGTCTTTTGGTCTTCGCATCTTGAGAAAGATTGTGATATGTGGTTAACTCGTTAGGAAACTCGTTCCCTTGTTTCATCAGTTCTGAGCCTTAATCTGTTGGACTGTTATAAACAATAGTATCTAATAGGGATAAAATATGATATAAATTGCTCTCTTTAATTTATTAATTTTGCAGACAAGCAAATATTTACTAGCTATTACACCAAACAACAAATCTGAGATTTATGTTTGATTTATGGTCGGTTCCTTAAGCCAGTTTTACACTTTAGTGATCTCCACACAAAGCGCGAATGTTGTGTACCTGTGTGGAAAAATTCGTGGAGTTAGCGAATTAGCATTCCCAAAATTTGGAATTCTATCGGCGCAATACCAATGTTCGCATAAATAAGAGAAAAAAGTGAGCAAGGTAGTCCTGATAGTGAAGTTGGAAAAGTAGATAAAGGAAATTGGAATTTCGAAAAATAAACAATTAAGAGCTATGAAGAAACAACACGCTTGAAATTATCAAAGAAAAAGCTTTAGACTATTAACCTTCAACACTGATTTCCATAAAAGTCGAATAGGAACGAGACACAAATGAATATAGAGGATAAGTGGTAATGAAGATAGAAGGGTCAGCAATAGATACGAGAGTTTTGACACCTTGAGCCCATAGATAGGTAGTCTAAAATATTTCTAGCTAAAGCACAAATAGAGTGTATTTGCATGTGTGCGATTTTTTCCCCTAGAATCGATAGCGAAGAAATAGTATTCACAAAATTTGGCGCATTTTACGCGACAAGTTGTGTTGAGCTCTCGCATAAACATAAGATTAAAATCGCTAACAATTCTTACAAGTAAGACTAGTAAATTTGGCTAATAAGACGCAGGGACTTTGAAAAAATGAGCAGAAGTATTTGAAGTAAAGATAAGTCCTATCACGGAAAAGTAGCAGCTTGCTACTGCTTGTTCTTCCCCATTAAATTTTTACAAATTTCACCACAAAGAATACAGGAAAGGGGCAGATGTTGATGAATACTTGCATTCGGATACTCCTCCATAGTTAAATGACATGAAGATAGAAGGATAGCTAATGGATGAGAAAGATGCTTAGTCAAAGAGTGCACGGTTTGACAGCTGAGACCGATCGATTAACCACCTAGAGGAAAGGCTAATGTGACTAGCGTATCCTCTAGCATTAATTTGTTTGAATAAAGAACAACAAATAGTTACTTTGTAAATCATGAGCAGCTTATTTTGCGAGAGTTTGCAAAATAGAAACATCAAATACACACGAACTAAAGATATTTCTTATAATGAAAGCCCCAGTTAGAAGTTGCTGAGTTTTATAAGCAGAAGAAAGTGAAGGAATGTGATAATCCTTAGCAAGCACATCCTGGAACTAGTGCAAAGGATGGCGAGTAGTCTATTAAGGTTTATGATTCTTGACTAGTTAGGAAGAAAAATAAAAAACCAGTAGTAAACGAAAATGAAAACAGATAATTATTTGGAAATGAGAATTTGCTTATAAAAATTAGAATTGAACAAAATAAAGTCTTACTTGATCATTCTTAATTCCATTAATCGTAGCACCCTGTTTGGATTTAGCTCGAGCACGTTTTAGACCAACATTGAAGAGGGCCTGCCGAATATAGGTTTGGAAGAAGGGGGTAGAATTGGCCAAATAAGGCTGGAGATCCAAATCAGGGTAAGGAGAAGTCAAATCAAAGAGCTCCTCAATATACTGTAACAGCAAAACACCCGTCATAAGCCAACTACTTATACAAAATCAGTAGCGAGAGTAATTAAGAAAACGCACAGATTCGTCGCGAGAGGAAGTGATTCTGGTGATGAGAGAGGTTAACTTAGACTGGGTGTCTGCGCTTAGCACAGCAGTCTAAAAGAAGGGAAAAATGATTTATGATCTAAAGGGAAACTATCGATTTTATAAGATAATAAAGCATACCTTTGGAGGAGTGTTGGACTGCTTTGGGTTAGTTTGAAGTGCCGGTGGTAGCTTACCACCATTATCAGAGGCGAGAGCCTTTAAAGTTCGTTTCATATAGGTTTCCAATTCTGATTCATCCTGAAATGAAGCAAAGTGTATTTAAACTACTCATTTTGATATAAATAAACAGAAGAGGAATTAATTAATCTTTCTGTTATGGGAATCGTGGTGATCACTTTACAATCACGAACATACCTTATTCGGAATCATATCAACAAATTTGAGGACAGCAGGTCCTCGAGCACAACAGAAGGAATGGAGCATAGTTTTGATAGTTCGAAGAGGAAGATCTGATTTCCTTGTTTTCCAGGAAGGCGATGGAAAAGCTTTAAGGAAGTTGTGACAATCAAGAAATACCTGATCCAGTGAATAGTTGTTGGCTGCAATAGAAAAAAATGTAAAGTCAATGACCCTGCCGAAATTACTGTATATTATACAGTGAAAAAAATAGCCAGACTCATATCCGTTTATCGCTTAAGTGCCAAGTAATAATGGATTCGAACAGTACTAAAAAGATGAAGAATGGTGGTAAAGGGTCGCCGCTTAACCTCGTTCTTTGTATTCACTATGCTTTTTAGTCTAAATTTCTTTCTTTTATACATCTAGTAGCCTTTAGGATCTTCAACACCACTTACCTGGTCTAACGAGGCAGTCTTATAATAAAGGCCAGGCTTCCTACACGTTTGCCTCCTCCTTGATTGTCAACTGACCATGAATTCGAATAGATGACCACATACTGTCACTTACAACCTGCACATCAAAAATCAATTTGAAGCTCTCCGCTCTCTACGCTCCCAATCCTACAATCTAGACTTTAGTATCTAAATTTAATTACATTTTCTGAATTTTAGGAAATTTCAAAGTTCAGTACGATTAACAGGAGTTCATCATGGCTCTTTTTCACGCACAAATGGATCGCGATCTCGGCATCTCGATATAGAAAGTGCACACATTAACGACGGTAATTCCTAAGCCCAAAGATCAATAATGATTGCAGCGCAAGTCTGAATCTCTACGGATTGGGAAACTTACATTCAATTACCCCACCCCTGAACAGTACAACGGGCACAGTTGACAGAACATTTTATGTTCTAAAGTAAGTTATCTATTGTTTAACCCCATAAATATTGACCTTCATGCAGTTTTATCTTACAAATTTTCATTTTACCAGCAAGAAATCAGGACACAATGCAAATTCGAAGAGGCCTAAGGATCTATCACATAATAACACTCGTAGGGAGTAGCCTCACTCGAATAAATCACAAATGACTCCGACTCGGAAGACGAGAAGGCTGTTGAAGGAAGCTGATTTCAAGCATCCGTCTGGGTTAAAATGAGATCAACGAGTTTCTCCGAAACATACATTCAGTCGGTCATCTAATGGCTGATTACTGGGTGTTATCGATCATAACACTCGAAGAATTGTTTGCAAACGGGTGCAAATATAATCGAAACAGAAGCACAAAGACACACATTCAATCGCAAAAATAGAATACTTACAAAAATGAAGAAGTGAGAGGATATAAAAGACGTACTAACCTGTTTCGGGTAGGGCTTTAGTAATTTTCCAGAGGCTTCGAAGAACGACATTAGAGAATCGATTGGTAAAGTGTCCACTGCTTACACCCTCGTGTAACAGACGGATAAAGGCACTATGAAACAAAAAACACTTATATATTTTAAAGTTGAATAAGAATTCACAATAGGTAAGTGAACCCGTGAGATATCCTAAATCATACCAAGCCTGCTGAAATTAAAAAAAGGTGCTTTAAAGAAGCAACAAAAAGCCCTGCCAAAAACATGAATAAGTTCTATCGAATTTCGTCTTTTTCATAATTAGGAGTCAATAAATAAACTGTAAGGGGATAAATTGATGGCAAATCAAACTAGTTTATATTAAAAAGAAGCGTAATCCTACGATTTGACACAGAAGTAGCTCGTTGGCATACCATCACTACTGTGTCTTAAGTTGATTTCAATTCGGCATGTAGGCGTTGTCCTATAACAGGCGAAATTTGCCTCATACGGCACCAAAATAAGCGCAGTTAATGCAGTTACTAGGAGTTATTAAATGTCAATGTGTTGTAAGATTAAACGAAAACAGGAGAAAATGAATACATATCGCTCAGTAGGGGAAACCTACCCAAGAACCCGAGTGCTATTTGACTCCATGATAACCAGAAGAGTTATAGCATTAATGGCCCGAATGATTCCACTTCCTTCAGGCAATTCAGCAGTCTTATCGTGGACCATCAGATTCAAGGAGGCAAAGAGGAACTCTTTCAGCGATTCACGGGATGCTTCTCGTGCCAAAAGGGGTCGTTTGAATACCTAAAAGATGGAAAAGCTTATAACCAAACTTCTATTCAACAATTTCCAAACATACTTACGCAAACAAAGAAAGTTGAGATAGAAAAATTGAGCGTTACACGAGGGATATATTGATATTTATCTTTTATCAAATAAATGCCTTCACACTTGTCTCCTTTTAAAAAAATTAATGAAAGACTAAAATATAAGTACTCATTAACTGAACTGAGACCGAACTCACCGATTCAATAGTGGCAAAGAGGCACCTCAGGACAGTAGATAGTTCACCCTCCGAAATAGTTGGGTCGTCAAAGAAACGAGAGTTGGTCTGTCGTAGTTGAATTGTAATGAGCGTTATGAGCTGATTGATGTGTCCAACTAGGAGTTGCCACTTGTCACCTAGAAAGGAGAAAAAAACCAGATTTACTTTCGTTGAAAATGATAAACAATGATCAGTATGGAAGAACAGGCACTAACTCTGTAATAGGGTATCAAGCTGACTCAAGGCATAACAGCAAGAGTTGAGATCGTTGGAAGAAACCTGGGTCACTACCATGGTGATAGCAGAAGCTGCATCTGGACTGGTTCGGAGGAGACAGTTCAGTACTGTCTGTTTGTCTCGTGTCCTGAAAAATTAAAGAGGAAGTTAGCAAGTGCACTCTAGCTGAAAAATACGCCACATTTACACAACTAACGCGCACCCACAGTTGTAACGACTTTACAGCACACATTCGTTGCTATGCCCTTCTCAAAGAGACTTATTAACATCACAAAAAAGCGTAATAATACATTATGAACATGAAGGTACAATTGAGACCCATGTATACATTACAGCAACCAATGACAACAAAAAAACAAGCGCAAGTGAGGAATAGAAGTTTGAATTTTGGGAATAATAGAACCAAACTCGAAATAGTGTGGTGATGCCAGTTTTCCTTAAGTCTTTTGTTTAACTCCTTAACGTTTGCCCCATCTCAGATTTATCTTCGATTGCTACCCTACTTAATTGAAGAATACCTTCAACCAATTTCATCTGCTTGTTGAGTTTATTTGATTTTACGTACAAAAAGTCACTCATTGGTTTCTCAACACCGCGAAATTAGTTTTACAATCGAAATTATTAACACTATTGACTAAACTACCAAACACACTACAATTGTCGGTCCTCACTAACAGAAAATAATATTGTTCCGAAATTTGCTTCTGAATTGGAGACAAGAAGGTGAAGTTATGCCTGGACAATGATTTCATAAAAAATGAAATTCTACGCTCTTTTGGGGAAAGAAGGAGAAGCGTGCCAAGATCCAACCTCTCAAATTCCACCAGCTCCTTCTCACTAGCCAAACTAAACCAGTGCGGTTGCTCATTCCATTCACCCAGTGTGCAACGATAGGCATTGAAACCATGACCTCTAATATTGCAGACGGCCATGTTAAATACTGTGCACTAGTATAACAGGCCCATTATCTTTCAGTATAAAAGATCAAATAACATTACGGAAATGAAAACAATTTCCACGCATTCAAAAACTTGACTTAGGCAAAAAAATAGATCGCAATACTCATTTCATTCCATACCAGAAAACCAAGACTATTCGTGAATTAAATAGACTGCAAAGGACACTGGGTAGAAAATTCTTAAGAGCAACGACAACCCAATTAAAAAGGAGCGAGATATGACAAAATGATCATTGAGAGCACGAAGAGCATAATTGCAAGACTTATAGAAACGCTAAACAGATATATGTAGAATAAGTACCATGAGTAAGATATTTTCTTGCAGAACTCACTTGTATCTAAAGCGCCAATGTGTATAGGGTAAGTGAAATACAATTAAAGGGATATGTTTATCGAGCATTGACCTAAATAATGCTTTTCAAGAAGGCGAGGTGGAAATACAAAAATTAATACCGAGTCACTTCTATCAAAAACGAGAATGATGCAACGTCTCGATATGGTCAACACGTTAAAGAAAAGTCAAATTACTTCAGTTCAGGGATTTTGATGGGTTTGAAGAGTTCATTAATATCTCTATCAAATTGAAGGAGATTGGGCATTGCAGAGGGTTGCTCAGGGTCTAGATCCCCAAGACCACTAAGCATATGTTGAGCTCGAGCGTAGGCGATGGCGTGAACCGACTGCGGACCTCCTCTGACTCCTTCGCCCCCATAAGGCGTCAGTGGAACCTGTTGTGGAGCTAGTGATGCTTGTGTTTCTCTAGAAACGAAAATTGTCAACTTTAGATAGGTATACAACAACAGGTAAAACAAATGGAAATGACTTTATGTTACATGCATGCATGAGGATTACGCATTAGCATAAAGATCGAGGGGTCTGATAACGCAAACACGATATCACTAGGATAACCAGTAGTAGTGTTCAAAACCCATAGATGTTAAAAATTTTCAGAAAATAATCATATAACATGTGGGAAGAAATCGCTGCGTTGGGTTAAAATCTCAGTTAGTACCAACTTGCCGCAAAAAAATTAGCTGTTGAAGTAGAACAAACACCTAAGTTAATTAAGCCGACCTAAAAGACAATGAAAACACCACGCAAATAGAACTAACTCACTAGGTCAAAAGTTACAGATCAAAGACCTAATATAATTAGTAAGGCTGAAATAACCTACACATTAATAAGTTGACAAAGACTATTTACATGAATAATAACCATTTCCTTTTTAAATTACTAATTGATGCTCTTCATTGGACCAGTTCATACTTCCCCTATTTGGATGAGCAAATATTGAATAGTTTAAGTGTTATTAGGGAAACAGAGCATTAGTAGTAACCATAGAGCAGAGAGAATACCAAAAGAGCAGCATAAAAGCCAACAATTATTATCCATATACCAAATAGGAAGTAACCAATGTGCTCAAACAGGTGAAGTCCACAGCGTGCACTCAATGAGGTTATGTGAATTAAATATATGGACTAAAAGGAAAGAGCATATTATCTTACCGAGCTGACGTACCACGTCTAAATGGAATTAGAGCTAGGATTACATAACAGTAAAAACATTAAGAAGAAGACGGAAACTCAAAAGAAGCATACCTTCGATTTGCCGGTTTTTCTGAGACTGATCTCTTTGAAGCTGCTAAAGTGGCATTGGGAGCACCAGCAGTCGTTGTGTTCGGACGTCCAGATCTCTTGATCCTCTCTTCCAACATGGATCTCTCCTTCTCGGGCAGTTGACCAAGCATTTTCCAAAGGGGTTCACCCACAATGGCGTATACACAGACCAAGGCATTCAGCGCTGCTGTTCGTACACCTGAATCGCGATCACTGATCTGAGCTGCTAAAGTCTTGAGAGAGGCAGCTGGTGAAGGTTGACAGACATTCAGACCGAAGTGATCGATCATACTTCCAATCTCATCAAGGCATTCTGAAGAGAAGATAATAACAAATAATTAAGATACTAACCTAAATTGGTTAAGTAAAGACAAATGCTAATGTATTTCTGAGGGCAATTTCCAATTATGACGAATTTACAAACACAAACTTCCTAGGTCTATCTGTAGAGAACATGAAAAGTAACTAATCAGGATTAAAAGGCATCTTAAAGTTGCTCTATGAAAATTTCAAATTTTGACAAGATTTATTCACATCACTGGAAATGCATCCATGAACATTTATTTTGTGACCTCTGATTTAGTTGACTGGCACGGTGACCACTGCAAAGCTACCATCATTAAAGTGCACTGTAAATATCACTAAGCCCTTAACTCATTATCCCGGGTCGTTCACTAACAACCAGTCCAATAATCAATTAGTCATCCTGAGCGAACACAGCCCGAGGAGCTCAGCTAAATCATCAGCGCTATGTCAAACCGTAGGATGCTGAATATCACTTTAACTCATTTTGTCTTCTCAAGCATGAAAAGAAAGAATGAATTGAAGTGGTGATGACGGCTCTTCTTGATTTCAAAAAATCGGTCAGCAAGCATTGAATTTTGCTTTACACAAAGAACTTTGGAGCGCTTCACAACTCGAATCACAAACGAATCAACGGAAGGAAGACACCCTCGAAACCTGAACGTTGATCTCAGTATTTACTTAAATCCCCAGTTGCAACTGTCCCCAATTAACAATAACATTTCTGCTTAACTAACCTCAACAAACAGTATTGAACACCACTCAAAACGTGAATAACAATAACCTCGAGCAATCCTTCTGTTTCCAAAAGCTTGCACATTTTAAGTCTTGAAGGTTTGCCAGTAATTTATTTATCAAGCCCAACAAGATTCAGTGGATTAGAAGGAAGAAGAGTAAGATAGAAATGGAAAATATTGTAAATTTGAATCAATTTTGAGTACAGGCATAACTCATGGTCAACTTAAATTTTCAATAAACCCTCGGATATCCACAATCATAACTTTTACATTCCAATATTTCGTGATAATGATAATAACGACTAACCCTGTCGAGCCTTATTAACCTTTGATTTGAGTCCACCAATAAGATGTGTGTACAGCTTCTCGGGTGGATAAATACTTGTCATAACCCTGAAAATAGCTCGAATATCTCTTCGAATATTCTCTTTTGAGTCTCCCACCTTCATGACCAAATAGGGCAAGAAAGCCGATGCCTCATAGTCAGTCAACTGTTGCTCCGCATCAGACATTCTGGAGAATACTTTCAGGAGGTACTCCAACCCGCGAGCAAGGAAAGCAGGGCTGGTTTCAAAGAACCGCAGAACCATCCATCGGAGAATGAGATCCAGATTAGCACGTGTTGCCATATCACCGTCGACTGAAGGCCAACCGCCTTCTAGCAAACGAGTAAGAATATCCACAGCCTTGATATGCTGCTTGAAGTCGGTGTGAAAGAGAGATGAATGCAGATCGGGTGAGGCACCAGCAGTTTGGAAGAGGGTATTGAGTTGTTGAACGTGATCCTTGGTTGGCGTGTCAAAGTCCCATTTCAGTAACTAAAGAGGAAACAAAAGCAAAATTTTAAGATACACAGTACTGGTAATATTTGTTGCATTTTCTACAGTAAACTCTCGGTCCCTTCCGGCTCCAAAACATTGCGTAAAAGAAAGATGTGATCCCTATGTTTTAATCTTTGTTACGTCAATTTAAAAAATTGCGTTGTGTCATTGGGCCTATTCCAGAACGTGACATTTTGAATCTTTTCGGTAGATTAAAATAAATAGTAGAAAGAGTGTAAAGAGATTAAAGAGTGCAAGCACGTAGACCAATAATTCGAATTAACCCGAAGTGAATTATTTCCCCGAAATAACTTCTCCAGGACGGCTCGCGTATCTAGATTTAAGACGCGTAATTGCTGGAGAATGGAGATAAATAAATGAATGACGTAGGGGAAATTTTGTGATAACGAAGAGAGCAAAGGGGAAGATGGAACACTGGCGAAGCATATGTTCAAATCGATGCTAAGGCCATCAAAATGATTAACCAAAAACTCGAAGTCACAGGCCAATTTAAAGACCGCAAATCAAAAGTCAAATTGCATGTTTAACAACTATATTGCTTGATCCAGAAAACATTGAGTGACTTTGTGATTACTTTGTAGGTAGTTAAAATGCAATTTGAGTGACAAACAGAAAATGCTATGAAAGAAAAATTATGAGGATACCTTGCACTGGCTAATACTAATGGATTCAAACGAATGTAAAGAAACTACCACATATATATAAATAGCCGAATTGCGACAATGTTTACTCCTTAAAAGGTTGATTTAATTGAGTAGAAAAATGTGCGCGTGGATCCTTTAAAAAGCATACTGGCCAAAAGACCTCGACAATACGACTAATTTGTTCAACGAGAATCAAAACCAGAGAAGAAACAAATTACACATCTTATTAATTTTTAACTCCGGTAGAATAGTTTTATCTAAGGACACTTCGCGTGGCTTCAATTTAGAGGAAATTTGCAGTCTCAAGTAAAGCGACAATTCGAACTTTGAATTGAAGCAATGACTTGTTCAATGAAGTGTTTAACCCTTTAATGTAATGTAGTATTTTTTAATCAAGGCTAAGATTTCATCGTGATTAATTTATTTGTTTCAACCTTTTGTTCATATGGACATTTAGATTCAGCGCTTATAAAGGATTCGGTGTTGTTTTACCTGGTGGGAATTTGCCTAATATCGCGTGAAAAAATTCCTGATTAAGCCAGCACAAATTGTCCTTCTTTATTAATCCTTTCACGACCTTAAGACCGCACCGGGCCTCTTTTAAAACAAGCTCCATTGGTACTAGACTCGTAACAGAAGTCGCTATTGCCGTTTGAAACATGTTCAATACGTCTATAGCTTTCGCATGATTCCGCCAAAACTCATCACGTCGACGGCATTAGTCTGCTGTGAGACACGCATGGGTGTGGTTGGGTGCCTTTTTCAAAAAATAATTCGGGCGTTAAAGGGTTAAGTATGGGCAAGTCTCTAAAAGGTCATCTAGTCATATGATAGTGATAAATAAAATTTCAGTCGTACTTTTTTATTGTCATACAATAGCAATATTGTAAATAATCTTAAAACTTAAGCTTTTATCTTGCTTTTAAACCTGATTAGGGATTTAATTGACAGTATAATATGTTGGCATTACTGCATCTTTGTACAATATAAAGGTTTAAATAGATACTGCAGTTGACCTGAGTAATTGACGAGAATGACATGTTTTGTCACCCAAGGAGGAAGTCAGTACACAAAAGCAAAATCTTAACATATAAAACTACCATTAAGTAGCAAATATTTGATGAATTATACTTCATTACTTCAAAATTTCTAATACATCCTTATTTATCAGCTGCCCAATTTGTTGTCAACAGGATATCGTTTATGGCTAATAAACGGTCGTGCATTATGGCAATTAACGCCGAACATCAAAATGAGAACATTGTGGTCGGTCCTCAGTTCACCAGCACTACCGTGAAAGCAATTCGCCATGAACTGGCGAGTTGCAATGGAGACCATGAAACTGTTATGGCTAGAAAAAGCAATATAATGGACAATCTGATCCGATGGCGCTTTTAGCAGCCAAGAATCGCAAATTGGGTGGCTTTGTAGTCCCAGTGAATAGATTTTTTTGGTCTCCACCACGAAGATGCTCTCAGTGAAGACTTACGCAATTACGAGTGAAACAACCTGCTGAATAACAAACAATCTGGTTCTTTTCCTATGAAAAAAAACTTTGCCAATATCAAAACCACAACAGTCTGAATATCAGAAAGGCTTGAGTAGAATCAAAAGGTCACTCATCGAGTCATGCAGACTAAGTTTCCCCCAAATGCCATTGTTTTTGGATGTGTATTTCTCTGCCGCTGAAGGTGATCTGAAGCCTCGCATTTTTTAAAAGGTTCTAGTTAGAATATAATTCAATGACTATCAATGGGCAAAATGCCACCACCACGATTCAAGGACCGTAAACGAAGAAATGCATATGAAAATTCAATGCTAACCGAAAACATACCTTGCGTTTTTTCTCATCCAGCATTCGAGCCTCACGAAGATTATTGATTTGAAGAGGAACGACCGAAGCAGCCTCTTCAGCCTGCTCAAGAGCGGCCGATCTTTTTGACGTCATAGTGGGTCTCTTAGCAACCACCTTTTTGCCTCCTGCAGGTTTTGCCGTAGCTGTTGAGGCATCCTCATCAAAATCGGGAGTAGCGGCTAAAGAAAAATGTAGATATTACTTGAGAAACTTACTCTTAACGAACAATGAAATCGTCAAAAATGGAAACGACTTGACTCATTCTTTACAAATACTTCACAATCCCTCCCCAGGCCCTCTAATTCCGCTGGTCTCAATTTTTATACTTTTACGCCTCCAAAATTCGATTAAATCATATTGTGCTCTGGAATAGTGAGAAGCTTAGGATGAAAGTGTCCACCCACATTCCCGCATATTGGCCCCGTCACGCCGAATCAGCAAGCAAAACCGCTTAGTACGCCTACTACACAATCCCATTAAATGCGCTACACCGATAAATGACAGCTAAGGCATTTATTGTATACCAGTTTGCTTATTTGTAAAGCTCCACGCCTATCACAGCAAAGTCCCGAATAACCAATATTCTACTTCTCGGATGTACAAATATCTCAAGCTAAAGCAGTCATATACCAACTCGGATATAGATAAAAGGAAGCCTTCTCTCGAAAATGAGCAAATAATGCTAATCATACTAGAGGGTTCGGGCGTCTCCTCTTCCTGAGTAGGAGCTTTCTTAACACCACCAGCACCTCCACGAATGGTCTTCTGAGCAGGAGGTGGAGCAGCTGGTTCTTCAGCAGCCACTTGTTCTCTTGCCTTCTCCAAGAGAGGCCCAATTACATCCTGATCTGTGATCTTTAGTTTTTTAAGCGCTTTCTGCATTGTGTCGAGACCAAGAGAGCGAATGAGCACAGGGAGAATTTTCTGGGCCCGTTGGCGAGCTTCTGGATTACGATCTTCGCAGATACCGTAAACCATGGTGGCGAGAGTTAGGCCAAAGTCTGGGGAGAGGCCAGCGTTGATTGCGGCCTTTGTGTTCAACTTTTGATTTGCTAGGACGGTGGTTAACCAACCTATCAACTCGGCGCGAAGGTTTGGGTTTTCAGCCTAGCAAAATGAAAAGATAGGTAGAGTAAGCCTAAAACCAACCGAAGAGACGGGGTAATAAGCCTTCAATGTTATAGCTAACCATAATTGAATGTTTATGGAAGTAGTTAGTAGAGCTTTCGCTAATCATTTCATCGATAACCTCCACGATTGGCAAGACTCCAGGTACGTTCTTCCGAGTAAATACCAGCTGTCCATTAAATTCAATAAATTTTTACGACTATAGCCTCACAAGAGAACAAACTCAACTACCGTTCTATCCTGACTCTCAACTTAGATTGCTGGGGACAGGCATCTAAGCACTCCCAATAATAAAGGCATTAAACGACCATACCACTCAATTGACCAGTAGCTTAATAGTAAGGATGCTTCGCAGTAAAAAGAAACGGTGACGAACAAAAAAACTGGGCAACAAACGTTACCAGGCGGGAAGTAAATAAACCCTATTGTTGATAAGAGAACACATTTAGAAGATATACGAGCACTTTACGATGACTTGCACTTTAGTAATTAATCAGAGCTAAAAGCACTATGAGCATGTGATAACAAACTGGCAGGCTATCCTCCTAGCCAAAACAATAGTGACAGTTTACGATGATTTGATAAAAGAAATGGGATTTAAGCAGCAAGCATCCAGAACAAATATACCGGATAATGACCTAAAGCAACTGTTCTACTGAATTCCTGGCTTTAATTTTGGAGAAGTCACACCAAAGCTTAGCCCAACTAATCGAGGGACAATCAGTTCTCAATCTCCAACAGACTCATCGAAGTTAGTAAGAGCACGACAATTGCAGATAGTGATCAAGGGTACGGCTTTCAACACCAATCAGTGACTGGTCTGTCCATTCACTTGTACTTCAAATACTGACTTAACCCTTTAACGCCCGAATTATTTTTTGAAAAATGTACCCATCGACGGTTTTGGTGGTATCAGGCGAAGGTCATAGACGTATGGAACATATTTCAAACGGTAATAGCGACTTCTATTACAGTCTAGTGCAAATGGTGCTTATTTTGAAAGAGGACCGTACAGTCCTAAGGGCGTTAAAGGGTTATTAAAGAAGGGCAATTTGTGCTGGCTTAATCAGGGATTTTTTCACGTGATATTAGGCAAGTTCTCACCATGTAAACAATACTGAGGCCTTTAAAAGCGCTGAATCTAAATATCCATAAGAATAAAAGGTTAAAACAGATAAATTAATCACGATGAAATACTAGCCTTGATTAAAGAGATACTACACTACTGTACAGATAGAGAAGTTTCCTTAAGAAATTAAGAATGCAATTGGGGTAACCGAGTGAAGAAAAACCCCTGCACGCGTAATTTAAGGGAATTTCAGCTTTCAGGAAATTCTATGTAGCAGGAAAAGGTCACAAAACATGGAAAGCCATAACTAACTCCATCGCTTTTTCCTCCAGGAAACGAGGTGGTATGTGTTGTGCAATAAACTTCGTGACCAGAGTACCCCAAGCCAACACTTTGATTTGACGGTGGAAGATAAACGTGAACTAGTTTTAGGAGTTTTAAGCAGGTTTTTAGCTACAAAATTATGCTATAAATTCTTGAAGTGATACGGTTTTAAATAATATATCATATTAAGAGAAATAAGAGAACAAAACAAACCGAAACAAAATGCAAAAATGTGTAGTTCATCAAAACGAGGATATATTAATCAAGTTAGGAATTTTCAGGTTTCTATTGAGAATATTTACCAAATATCCAAATACAATTGTTTTTTTTAGATTATTTTATAAACCAATAGTAATGCATTGGTAAGCATAATCATAAGTGGGCTTGGGAGATGAAAAGGTACAATCCACACTGACAAGTCTATAAAAGTTAGTAGCATAGCCAAGCATCTGCTCTTCATACTTTTAGGATCCTCCTGACCAAAGACAAGATCAGAAAGAAAACAAAAACAATTGAAACCCACCTGCCATCCAGTCAGCAAACTGAATGCAACTGGTTGGAAGATAATGGAGTATAAATGCTAAAATTATTTCAAATACATGCCCACCTTAACAGAATATAGCTAGACTTCAAAAAGAGTTTCAGTAATCCCACTTTGCAACAAAATTGCGTAATTTAAAGAAATGCTCTAAATATAAACTTGGAGATGAAAATAAAACAATAAAGAAGAGGGGGAGGGGGGGCTCTGATTTATAGGATAATACAAATAAAACCGAGAAGGATGAATCATACATTTATGCATTAGAATACGTGCATTGCACAACACACACTGCGCATTGATGCTAGTGTGCAAATTTTTCCATTCCAAAGATGCTGAGGGAATACAGATAATCATAAGGGGACTCCGGTTTGCTCTAAGTGCCTTCTGTTATGCTAAAATCATGAAAACTATTTTAACTACTGGAAGAAAATTCTCGATAGCTTAAGCCAAACTACAGCTCTCTAGCTCAAAAGATCAGAGTGGCGTCACAATCAAATCTTTCTATTCTATGTATTTCAAAATCAGACAAATTGAGACTGAGGAAATGCAAAGGAGAGCAAATCCTTACTCTTGAAAACCAACATATACATCACCAAAATGTGCTAACTTGCCTTAAAAGATAAGCATCAGTAGAAACGTCTTAAAATTCATTAGGAAAAAACCGAAATCGCGACAAATCTTGGATTCACGAATGAAATCTCTCCACTTACCATACTTCTCTCAGTACAGACTATTTTGAAGACTATTTCTGCCAAAATGGTACATCAGATAAGACTCCTTGTTTAAATGGCCTACATATTTATTAACCCTTTAACGCCCTTAGGACCGAACCGGACCTTTTTCAAAACAAGCTCCATTGGTACTATACTCGTAACAGGAGGCGCTTTTGCCGTTTGAAACATGTTAAATACGTCTATAGCCTTCGCATGATTCTACCAAAACTCATCACGTCGACGGCATCAGTCTGCTGTGAGACACACGCGTGAGTGTGATAAGGTGCATTTTGCAAAAAAATTCGAGCCCTAAAGAGTTAAAGATAAGATCCTAATCTGTGCATTACAATTATATGGCGACTATTGGAATTCACCCAAGCTTGCTTATTAATTTTTTCTTACGGATTTTTATTTTCTGCAATGATTTCCACTTATGATTCGTCTTTCAGCAATTAAAACTATTGATTTTCTCGAGTTAACTAACACCTTTAGTTGTAAGACGTAATTTCAGCTGTTGAATTCCTCTAGCTTTCTCCTCCAACGTGAAATTCCTATCTCCTCCCTATTTTGCGGCGGAGCAAGGTTTATAAAGATTGAGAAGGTGATAGAAAAGCAAATTTCCTCTGTGTTAAGTTAATAGTGTCTAACTTAGAACCTATTCTCAACGGTAAACCCGACTTCCGTCTTTACGCTTTAAAGACAAGAAAAAGTACAGGTACTTAGTAAATCAGCTTTAAGATGCCAGGAGATATATTGAGAAATCACGGTTTTAGGCGTAAATCATGTCTACCAAGAAATAAGCTAAAATCCTTTTCTAAACCCAATAATAAGCATGCCCTCACCTTGATTCTACTTAATTTTTCTCATGCTCATAAAAAGCAGTTAGGAACATTTTATTTTCATGCGAAGCCACTGAATATCCCATACTTTCAGTATTTCCGACAAGGACTACAAGGTGAATCAAGGATTCAGTGAGTCGCCAATTTTCTGGATATATAGAGTATATTTCTTGTTGTATCAGGACTCACAGCATTGGATAACGTAAGAAACCTCTCTCTGCCTTCAAGGTATCTAAACAATTATAGTAAAATATTATACGATGTGATCTAAACAAGATAGTCGGATGAGATATTCAAGGTTTCTGTACGCAGTCCCCACTTGTATTACATTTTCCAAATACCAAACCACCGACACAATCAAGATATATTCGTTTTGTTCCACTGATACATGTGCGACAGCCTAAACATCGGGCAACCTCAAACACTATCTAATTCCCCCATCTGTAATATTCCGGTAATATATCTGAGCCGAATCGCATAAACACCCCGCAACATAAAGGACTCAGCTTGGAAACTGTACGGGATATCACTGCATAGTATTAATAAGACCTTTTAAAGAAGGCAATTAAACAGGATTGAAACAGTGATATAAAACCTTAAAGAATTGGTTCAATTTGACCACCTCGAGGAAACTGAAGATGATAAAACATGTAAGAAAATGTCAAGTTATCAGTAAATGATGAAGTTAGGAAATCAGTTGTTCGAGTGCAAATATAGGGAGATGGATCATTACGGAATTAACAGTCAAGCAAATGAAAAGATTGCCAAGAACTGTCATGGGAAGAAATGGTCCAAAGATTCAACAATAGGAGTTTAACGAATTGAATTTCTAAATGCTCACTGGACAAAATAACTTGATTTATAAAAAATGGGTGCCCATGAATAAACTACCACAATGGCTATTTCCAATATCCAAATTTAGCGACGGCGTATTCAAAAAGGGGTTTGATATCCTAATCTAAGTAAGGAACGATATATCTGAGCCTAATCGCAGAAACAGCGTCAGCTCAATGCTGTCTCCCTCTGCGACTCAGTTTTAAACGTTAATTTTGTCCCATGGATTTGCATTATGAATTACCTTAACTCTCATATGCTTTTAATATCTCTGGGACATGCAATAAAAAATACAGTTTCTGCGTTTTTTCTAAAGAGATAAAAAGAGCTTCTTAAGAGAAGAATTCGTAATGACACTTGACTTAGATATATACATTCTTCTACCCCTATATCGACCAGAAGAGCCGGTTACCCATATCATTAAATATACGAAAATGGCTCTCGTATTCGTGAAGCCGGACTTGACAGACATACCTACCGGGACACCTTAGAAAAACAAACCTACACATAATAAAAGAAGGCGCCCTCGACGTTGTGTTAAGTCGTAAATTGTAGGAAATTCAAAGCAATAGAATTAATTCAAAAGGAGAAAACACTGACACAAAAGGACAAAGAGTAGGGTCCAAGTTGTCTACGTCAATGTCTAGTCACTACTTATCCTACTCATGAATGCTGTGTCATCCGATTAGCGCTTCCTACTGTTAACTAGGCTGCCCACAATACTAAGCTACTAGTCATAAATCATGGGATGTTTAAAGCTCGCATCCTAGACCAACCAACAAAAAGTAGGAGTGCTGGAGAATAGCCGAATATGTTCCATTGGGTCTATGCTTGGGGCTGTCTGTCAAAGTTTTTACAAGGGGAACTGGAAAAGTGTAGGACGATGTGTTCACTTTAATCCGCATGAAGGATATAATGAGAATGGGAGAAAAGAAACGAGACTTTACAGACTCCACTTACTACTCAGTTTCCTTGATAGTTGTGGAACTACCTTCAGCCTCAGTGGGTGGAAAGTACCTTATGTCCTCATTTAATTGATTTTCACCTTACTGATTACAGCCAGTCAGGACGTATTTTCTCCAAAAGTAATGATAATGACTAGGGCACTTTCTTTCTCCAATTTCCCAGACTTCAAATCTGAACTTATAAATAGACGTACCTTCAGGGCTTCGGTGAGCACATCATTTTCTGTCATTGAAATAAATCCGCATTTACTTTCCCAAGCACTCAGTGCAGAAACGGCGGCTTCACGAAATTGTGGTTTGGAATCACCAAAACATGGCAGGATGTGGGGCTCAACATACCTAGAAAAGGGAAAAAAGAGGGGTTAGCCTTGAGCCAATTCTAGTGAGCACGCCTGTATTATAAAAAATCCTTGCTAATCTCGTCCACTTATCTTCCTATGTAAGAATACACAGAAACAGATCAACTAGTCAGCAGACTCTTATTGCAGTGGACAAAAAAATCTCACAAATGAGTCTAGAGGCCAATCCATGAAATTTGAAAATTACGAGGATAAATCAATACCTCTGTAAAAAAACTAGTATGAATTTCCATGCCTTGAACTTACTTTCCCATTTGACACATTTTTAAGATACAATAAGGTGATAAAAACTCGTAATAATAAGCAAAGGCTATTAATCAAAGAGGCCAAGAAATTGGGCTGCTAGATCAGCACCATGATATAATGAAGCTGCAGACATTTGAATCATTAGACGCCGGTTATGCAAACAATAGGTCTTAAGGAAAAAAAAGGAAATATTTATTTTGATCAAATGAATTTGATAACAAGTATTCATAATCAGAGACGTAACTGTCAGTGGATATTCGGTAATATAATTATGAAAATGGCCATCAAAGAAGGGTGAGAGTGTAAGCATCTCATCAAAGAGACTTGGGGATACTATAAACGTATATGACTTACTTGAGAAGTTTCTTCGAGTCTGCTTTCGACAATGCCTTCGCAAATGCCTCCATCAACCCGAGCGTGGTCTTTCCAAGAATTTTGTTAACATCCGTGCAAAGTTTAGCGATAACAGAGAGCGGTTCCTGCATATCCGAGCCACCAGTAATGAAGGGATTTGCCTTGAGCACTTCATCGATTTTCTCCAGACCCTCCTTCCTCTCCTTCCAGTTCTTGCTTGTCAGTAAGGTCAGAACCTCGCCAAGTTTTTCACTAAAATGTGGGGGTGTGAGGTTTTAAATCAACGATTCATTATTTTTCATTAAAAAGCGTTTTTAAGTGTCGCTCTAATAAGCTCCCACTATCGTTTGCGCGTAAGGAAAAAAATTGAATAGGTTAACTCAAGTGGTATTTTAATGATGATGTTCATGAGAAATAGGCGCAAGCTAACAAAAGGAAGCGATGGAAATTAAGTTAATTAGTTAGAAGGTCTACTACGAGACAGTGAAGGGCAACTTCGAGGGGGTAAGAGTAATACTGAACGAGGGATTCGAGATTGAGTTCTACTAGTTGGAGATCTGAAGAGGAAGAAGAGAAAGACCAATTTCCGCGTAACAATTAGCTGTTCAATTGCAGTTACATTACAAACTTAAGAGCAAGCTAATTACTATTTTTCCAAGATAACATCCAAGGATAGAGTTCCATCACCAATCAATCCCATAACTTAAAGCTTATATTCCTCAAATAAGGAAGCTGTGCTTTGAGATTGATCAACTGTAATCATATTTGTCAAAAATGAGCATCTAGCAATCTAATAGCGTGAGTCAAGATTATGGAGGCAGTTCGGTAAAGATATATTAGTTACCTATTAAAAAATACCATTGCATCCACTAAACGTACACAACTAATCACTTTCAATACCGGTGTTGTCCTAGATAGGCATTTGAGATGTTTAGTTAAGTAATGATAGTGTACGCCAAATCCGAATTATCATTTAGAATTCCATGCCAAAATCAAATAAAAAATCATAACAATCCATTAGAAGGAGGAGGGAAGGCACAAGGGAATTTTACCCGAATTCAGTTTAGAGGAGAAAACGGCAGAAATCCATCTCATTTGATCAACGAATATTTTGTTGCCCAAAGAATTACCGCTTATGTTTATGATCACGCTTAATGCGATCCCGTCTATCAAGATATGACTCACTATGTAAAAAATACCTCAATGAAATAGCAATTAGACCGTCAAACTGAACTGATCCTCCATGCAAACCGTGTGCTGTATGGAAGAACGCGAGTATTTATATTCCTCTTTGGGTAAAAGCATCCTCAAGTTGAGTTGGGCTCAAATGGTTTTAGTAAGTTATAATAATAAGTGATTCGAGTTCCCAATTTAAGTCAAGGCGGACGAAACGTCATAAACGACACTGTCATCCTCAAAGTTGGCATAGAATTCAAAGGATTTACTGAAAAAGCAACACCCCCTATTCTTCTGAGCTGAGCAGCAACGAAACTAAAAGAACTCCTCTTCCTATCAAAACCATGCGCAACCACCTGTCTGAAAATTCGGAAAAAAATTAAGGACAGAGATAAACTGAACGGTGGTCAAAAAATTTAGATAAGGAAATCACACTATTGCCAAAGAGTTTGAGCTAAGATTAACCGCCATTAGCGTCGATTACAACCCCAATCTGCCAACGGCCCTGGCCCCGGAAAAATCTAAATTTACACTTTCTCTGGAAAGGTTCGCAAAAGTACTTTCCTTCTGCGATTAACGAGGTTTTTTAAAAATTAGCACGGCGATAATTGCCTTCACAGCGCTCCATACGTAGTGGTTAATCGGGGGATTAAGATCTGGGGGATTGGTGTAGTAGTACAAATTACATTAAAATTCCCTGAGGTGTGGCTGAGAGCCAAATCCTGTTGCCACCACACATGGTCTATTACTAGCTACCCTCGTTCGTTATTAAGGCACTAAACTACTACAGTGGTCAGCAATCTCACACGGGCATCTGAATTCAATCTCAGCCAATCTTTTATAAAAATGCCGATGTCCTCGACGATAGAAGACATATTCGAAAACTACGAAATTTGGCGGAAATTTAGTCTGCATGACTCGAGAGGTGTCCTTCGGATTGTTTATAAGCCAAAAAACCTAGTATTCTGCTTTTTGTATTTTTGATCTTGACAAATGTTCTTTTTCTCATCGAAAATGCTTGTGATTCAGCAGAACGTTCCACCTTGCTTAGAAGTTTCTTCGTCATTGTCAAGCTATTTTCACAGGCCTTTTGAGTGATAAGTTGGTAGTGTAAGCTTCATGGCACTGGTAGAAGCATTCAATCAATTGTAGTGACAGTCTGAATTTCGATACTAGGGTGCTCGAACACTACGTTCTGTAAGAGATTTTTGAGGAAATCTGCAATGCGAGCGCAATCAGATCAGATAGAATGCTATGTGGCTTTCCTCTAGCCGCAGCAGATTCGTAGTATCCCAGAGACAACAATCTCCTCACCTTGATAGCTGTCTCCTCTAATTCGGATGGGTTCTGGGCACTGAAATACGGTTTAAGCTTTCGACTGAAACAGTGGGCGTTAAGACATCTGGAAACAACCAAATATTATTTCGTGAAGTTCATTCCTAGCATCATATATATTATATAGTTAAAGCTAAATGTGAATTAAGTTGGCATAGGAACCTGATGTTAGTCCTATCGACCATTTCTTCAATATCCATTGCAGCAGCTTCTGATTCACCCGCTTGTTCATCAACTTCATCTTCAACTAAGTCCCCCTTCTGAATCCGAGTACCTCGAGTAGGAGCAGGAGGTTTGGCATCACCAAGTTTGTTCCACTCCTCTTCCATCGCTGCAACAATTGCTGGTTTCTCCTCTGCCATCAGGACACGAAGGGTATTGCCCAAGTAGAGATAGAGCACGCCAGAGAGTTGAATGCAGGCTTGTCGAACTTGAGGGTTAGTTGCACCCAAACCGGTCTTGAGGGCAGCCACCGTCTGCTTTGGATTCAATCTACAGAATAAATATTACGATTTAGTGAGATTTAAATATCAATAGCTAATGAGGGAAAATAAGAATGTCAGTTGGTAAGTACCACTTTTAAATTCACTTTCTATGCACGACAACCCCACTAGTAAGCAGGGCTTGATTACAAGCAGTGTATGAAAGATGGTTTTGAGTTCGATATGAATGAACGGCAAGGAAGCACATATCTTTGGAGTCAAAAAATCTTAGCACCTCATTATCTATCCACTTTACACTGGAAAACAGTACAAACAAATCGAGGTGCTCAAGACGACTTCATGCTAGATAAAGCACAATTTGCCAGGGAACGCAAGGTTTCTCACAAACTTTCGCAACGAAAGCTGTTCTGTGAAATATGGAATTAAGAGAAAGAGATGTGAATAAAAAGTGGATCTATGAACTTAACTAAAAGAATGAAAAGTCAAAGACCAGGCGGAAAGGCAAATAAAACTGAAGAGTATCAAGAGCATTCACACGAGGCGCCATGAAGTTTCGCAGGTCTCTGGCTTAGGATTATTAAAAGTTAAAGACAATGATAGTCTCTTAGTTAAAAGGTTTCATTGGCATGATCTTTAAACAAATAGACACTTGCTAAGACGATTTGTGCCAAATGAAAACAAATAACCAGAGCAATCTCCCCTCATTCACCTTAGAAACCATATTTCCGCATATACAAGGCTAATTTAATATCGTTTACAAGACAAGACTTTCGAATTCCACACCGCTCTTAAGCATTAAATGCAGTATTAGAAGCTTGGTGTCTGCCAGCCCAATTCGTACTCGGATACGAACAATGAGTAATAAGTAATTAAGTGCACCGCCCTACTCTCTTTAATGGAAATTGAAATGTGAATAATAAGCACACTCACTTGAAACCGAATTCCTTGATAGCGTTGGAAAGCCAATTGAGAGCTTCAACTTGATTCTTGGGACTCTTTTGCTGGATCGCGGCACCGAGAACCTGACAACCGACAAGGTCAAACGTCGTAGCTTCTGCTAAAGCAGTAAGCGCCTGTTTCACAGCTTCTCCCACCTTCACATCACCAATCTTGTCAATCAGATCGGGCAGTAGAAGTTCAACATGGATTTTGCTAACTGGTTTTCGTGCCTGCAAGATCTCTGTAATTGTCTCCACCCGCATCCGAAACACTTGGAAGTTGTTATCTTTTAGACCAGGCTTACGCATCATCAAACGGCAGACTAGTTGACAAGAGAGTTGGGAGGCGTCAGCTGATCGAATCTTCGATTGAGCTGTTTCTATTGCAGTTAGACGTTCCTTCCAGACAGAAGACGAGAGTTCGGTGAGAAGGCTTTCGCCAAAGAAACTATAAAGAAAGCGAATAAGATTAGATTCAATGGCAATTCATGCAAAGTGTGTTCATCAGATGCATTGAAAGGGGATGTTTCTGACACTTATTTTTAATTAGGGGAAAAGTATTCTGCAGCCTTCCTAACCAAGCCTTAACTTGATGAACAAGCAAATCTACCACTACGTCAGCAACTGCAAAAGAATCAAGCTTCATTAAGAATTCTTCCATTTCTCAAAACGTATTATTTTTCGTTCACACATTACAAAGACTTACTTTTTTGATTGGGAAAATCGAATTTTATTGTCCCTATACAAGAGGAGTTATTACTCATTCATAATAAAATTATTATATTGTTCTCCGTTTTTAGAAAAACGAATTTCACGAAACTAGCCATTAACAATATGGGAATTGGAGATTGATTAGGGAATGCATTTTAAAACTATCATAAGCAGACTTATACCTCTACGCAAACCAAATCTTAGATGATGGTTACGATTGATTGCTTATCTAACAAATAAAAACGTAAAATCTGTCAGTTCCCACATCGAATCCAAATTTGTCCTTAATATCAAAAATCGGAATCTACTCAGTCAGTCCAAACGCTTTTCCCCTTTCCTACCAAATCCTAATAGCTCCACCTACTTCCTTCCACTTTCGCTGTTTTACAGACGCACAGGCTTAGTAACAAGCTAAACTCTCCTTAACCCGATGATTGTAACTAAGTATTTCCAGTCAAAAACTCCCATTCCGGCACGATTTTAGTCAGATTAGGCCTAGATAGCAATCGAATTCCACTTTCAGACAAAATGGGAGTGAGGAACCTACTCGGAGAGTTTGGCTTCAACAACGTCATCTCCCATAAGTGATTCCTTTGGAAGCTCATTTTCGACAGGTGAAGCACCCGATTTGGATTTGGCAGGCGGTTTTGATGCGACAGTACCTCCTACTGCCTGACCCTCCTTCTTGACTCCACTGGGTTTGGCTCCACCCTTAACAGCAGTCTTTTGTGGAGGTTTTGGAGTTTCAGCAACTGTCGCAGTCGTTGGAGCACCGGAAGCAGCGGTACCGCTAGCACCACTTCCACCTGAAAAAGGATGATACATTTTCCAATTGACTACATGTTTAATAAAATAAAGGATAGGTTAATAATCAGTGATGATTATTCCATTGCCATGTAGTACAGAAGTCAACCATAGAATGTTAACAACAATTTCCAGCAGATGAAGATAAGAAAAGAATAGTTGGCTTGAAAGCACTTCCCCATTGGCCAACATGAAAAATAATTGAAGTGAGCAACAAATCTTGAGTGCGAAAAAAATGCATATTGAGATGCGTGAATGCGTTAAGAGATACACAATAACTCATACACTTTTGCTGCCAACTGGTAATGACGTCATCAAGGATATATTACTCCAGTGATGATAATGCTTGGCGAGCATGCGTCGGTACAGCTATATAGAGGTCCGACTTGATAAAGATGTACTCTTTCACAATAGCCAAATTATGAGTTAGTTGATGTACCCGCTTGCCAACTTAAATGGTACAGAATGGGGATCCTAGGTACTTCCATTAGTAAATCATTTACAGTTGAGTCGAAATAAATGACCAAGGACAGCCTTTCATGGCCATCAAGGTGAAAAAATATGGTTCAGAGACCAAGGTGATTTGACTTTCATTTTAATTAATTCAAATACTGACCCAATGAGGTTATCTTCTCGAACGATTCTCAACTAAATCCTGGTGAGAGAAATAAAGAAACTATTGATCGTTGCTTTACAAACAACTATCGATTAAAAAACGACAGATGACTGCTCTCAAACACTATCTGGAAAAAATAAAATAATTGTAGAAAGAAATAACATAATTCTTTCAAAAAAACTTGGATATCGATGAGAACATACTCCTTCATATTAATTTTTTTATATGAGTTATAACTATTGACTATTTGAAAAGAGCAGAACGATTTGCTTTGTGAAAGCAGATCCAATAGAAACAGAGTAATTGAGTAACAATAATAAATCGACGTGACAAAAGATTTCAATCAACGCAGTATGAAGCCAATTAAAAACTGACATTCTACAAAATCTCCCTCACCAGAGCCTTCCTAATTACAATTACAGCTAACCACTCTGCAACCTTAAAAAGAGAGTGGTTCTGCCACATCCTATTGGTAAATTGCAGACGGAAATTTACAATTACCAGATCAATTAGAACTAACTTGTGAAATGTGTGATTAATGCTGTCGTTTGCAAGCCTACGCTTCGAAAACTCGACAGCTAGTACAAAATATAATTTAATTTCCTTCAAAGCTAAAAGCTCAAATTGACTCAATTCATGATCTTTAAGACAATTGTACACAGATCCTTGCTTTCAAGGACTGAAGTCGTCGAATGTCACTTACTTTTCGATAAATGTTAAATTGAAGCCCTCCGTCAAACTGATACTCTACACTTAATCAATTGACTATCCGGTTAAGTATACAATGTGAACCACCATAAAGAACCAAGAGTATGATTTTTAGTAGATGAAAGTAAAAATTTTCCTTTTCGGATTCACTTTGAGACAACTCCACTAAACTCTTATAGTATACCATTCCATCTAATAGTTATCAACTGTAATGAGAAACGAATAAATGGAGATGACATTATCAAATACCGAAGGCCCAACGAAAAGAAGAGTCACATATGAACACTAGAGCATTAAACAACGAATTATAACGCGTAGGAGAAAGTGAGGAACGCAATGCTTCCATATTTCATTTTAAATAAAACCGTCGATGCCCAAAACCCTAATCATATGGCTCACCACGAATGCAACTTGTAAAAATGTTTTGTATTGGCATGGGCAATAACTCAATAGGAGACAAGTAAAACAAGGAAGAGAATAAATTCATACTCTTTTAGTTAGATACAACCACTTCGATCAAATCAAAGTACCTTAAAACCATTGTTCAATACCAAGTTTGAAGGATAGGAACGGACTAAGTTGAATAAAAATCAGTTAGAATTAGGTACTCACCCTTCTTTTTCTCCTCCACTGCCTTCTCATAAAATTCTTTAATCCTTCCCATTCGTATGGTATCAACATCAGCCAAGAAGGGCGTAATATTCTTCTCTGTCACTACGTACATCGCTGTGCCCAGAGCCGCAAAACTCGCTTCACGCACCTCCACAGTGGTATCTGAGGAGCACTTGATCAGAGGCCCTACGAAAGCCTTCAGGAGCTTCTTATTCAATGTTGCCACTGTCATGTTAGAGAAGGCTCGATTTAGGAACATACAAATCTCCGCTCGCACACTGGGGACTTTGTTGGAAGTAGCTGCAATTATGTCCTCTTGAACTGCATCGAGGGAGGTCTAAATGAGTTTACGTAATCAATAAGCTCTGGTGTTGTGAAACTGATAACGAAATTTGAGTACATATGAATATCTAACAAGACAATTCATCTTAAAACCGTGAATACCTCGCATATTTCCATATTGCGTCTTAGAAAAATGGGATATTCCAATATCTTACTCTCAGCAACCTCTACCATCAGTTCTGAACTCCTTCTCCCTTTCCATAAACTTGTATCTAGATGGGTCGCTAGAACATTCACTGCGAATAACAGCAAAAGATAATATGGGTCAATTTTGGTGATCCATAGTCCTTAATTTAGCTAAATACACTGGCCGATAGGAATACACATGTGTGGTTGAGAAAACAGGTAAGTACTTAAAGAGACTAAAGAAATTGATTCTAAATAAACCACGCATTGAAAGGTAATGGTAATCACGTGATGTATTTCCTAAATGGTTTTGTTAGAAGGGAAAAATAATCAGCGCTAGATAATAAAATGAAAATCCAACAAATATTTTCAAACTCATAATTAAAAGTAAAATAATAACCATCCCTAAAAAAAATTATAATTTGCATAAAGCCACGGCAAATTATTCACAATGCACATTGATACTAATAATTCTCGAATCTTAATTTATCAAGAGATTTGCATTCTAGCACGACGCTTGTTGACCAAAGCTAACCAGCATGGTTGAACACCCACATCAGAGAATATGTACAGATGACCCTTGAGTCAGAAGACGCGTGGAACAAACCTAAAATCTCATAAGCCTGATAGTATAGATACTTAAAACACCTCACTAGCACAGACGAAAAGCATTTTCGAGACGCTCTAATAAGCATCTCATTCAAATACTGCTTTTAGGATAGATCACCGATCTGAAATCAAGTAGGTACAAAACTCGACACTAATAGAGACTCGTTGATAAAACATCCACTCTTTGCGACTTTTGTCTTTATAAACCATGGTGATTGTGGAGAATCTTTCCAATCACTAGATTTTGATCTCGACATTCATATGAAAATCAGTGCAACGATATAATTGATATCAAACATAATGATATAAATAAAACTGAATTGTTTAAGTAGAACTCACAGACTTAAGTGCCGCATCCGCAGCAGTTCGAAGAGCTGCCAGAATGGCCGGTTTCTTCTCCTTAAATTTGTCAATACAAGCCCGAATAGTCTCTCCAGCATAAGGCTGGAAACCCTTTCTAAGTCCACTAGCAATTTGGGCGACAATTTTCGCACTCTGCCCAACGAGAATAACATTTGTGTCCTTGGAGATAACCTTGATCAGTGCTTTCATTAATTCTCCATAATCACCGGGGGCCAATTTCATAACGTCCGAGAGATTTTCAACCAAGCTTAGGGCTTCTTTCCGTTCTTGCCACTTTTTTGCTTCCTAAACAGAATTACTAGGTAAATTTGAGAACTATAACACTCACAATCTGTTCATAAAAATCATTTGGCAGTTTTGAGAGAATATTAACCGGGACGGCAAGATCATAAGGATCCAATTCTGGTTCACCATTGTCTTCAGAAACGCCCTCAACTAAAACTTGCTCCCCCGGTGCAGAGGCATTACTATTATTTTCCTGCGGGAGATTTTTCGGTTTCTGACTTCTGAGATACCGTGTGGGCATAGGTTTCTGACC
The DNA here is from genome assembly GCA_000469805.3 of Hymenolepis microstoma. NCBI lineage: Eukaryota > Metazoa > Platyhelminthes > Cestoda > Cyclophyllidea > Hymenolepididae > Hymenolepis > Hymenolepis microstoma. The sequence goes on from LR215991.1 coordinate 17,994,712, forward strand.
AGAGCATTTAGCGAACTCTGCCTCCAATTCGGTCAACTGAACTTGTTTAAGGCTCGAGAGTTGGGTCTTAATTGGAGCACCAGCCCATCGATACATTTCTACTATCAATTCCTTGCTCTCATTACGCACTGTTTGATCACGATCTTCCAGTAATCGAAGAGTGTCTTTGAGGATTGATTTGATTGAGATGACTTTGGAACCGAAGCCACTATCGAAGTAAAATAATATTTCACGTTTTTAACCTACGCTAGAGCCATCCGGAGGGTCTGAAGACAGCTGATCACCGTCTTTGGTTGCTTTGCAGAAAGGCCCTTGATTAGTTCATCAATAACGATGTCTGTTTTCTCCAGTTCTATGTAATATAAAAGAATCTCGATACCCTTTTCCTTCGTTTTTGCTCGAGAAGCATTAAGGCATTTTGCGAGGATGCCTTCACAGACGTCAGCAGCAGCACTAAACAAATATGAGCACTGTCAGCTACTTACCGAGGAGCAACAGAGGCGTTTTCAATAAAAGCAAGAACAACATCAAGAGCTTTTTCTTGAGCGATAGCGTTGCTATCCGTCACCATCTTCTTGAGTAACCCGAGATAATCATTGAAAATTGGACTCTTGTCTGACGCTTGGGTTTGAAATAACCTTATAGCTTCATCGTAACCGGCTACTCGTGCTTTCCATAACTAGATAAAAAATGAAATTATAAAACCAAGCCAACTTTATTCTCGATTTTATCAATAGTCGACAATTTGAGCCATTCTGAGTCATCGCCCATTTCGATAACCAGGTATTAAAATGTTCAAATTTAATAACAATAGGGAAAGTTCAACTGACTCGACTAATTCGGGATTTTCAATTTCAATTGGTTGGGTTTATGATTTTGAATGCGTGACAAGTTTACAACGCACTTAACACATTAGTGATTCATTTGCTATTTAAAGTAAAAATTAGTACTTTTTAAATTATATTTTACAAATATCATATCATATTTTTGTTATTCAGAAGATATGTTATAATGCATGGATGAACTTAGGCACAGTAACGTTTCCATTAAATTATGCTGATGCAAGTCACTAAAAGTTTTAATTACTAATAGATTAATAGGTAGATTTAAATAATAAAATTGAGTTGCTTATCACTGAAGTTAAATAGCATTGAGCACATATGCTGCATGAAAGTCATTTGTTAACTCTCATGCTAACGTACTTCCCAAATAATTTAGGAACTTTGCATGAACTATCTTTTTATGATAGAACTTTCATATTGAATAAATAATTCCCAAATAACAACTATCGATATGTCGAAATTCTCTTTTTAGCCAAACCAATCTGCAAATATTGCCTTACCTATATCTATCAAAAAACTTTTTTAGATCGTCTACTATCCACTTAATGCTGTAATTTACGATTATTTTCTGTGTTATAGTGCATTCACTTTCCTTTTGCCTTTAGAAATAAAACATAGCAGATGAGGTCGTTTCAGAAAGAAACCTCATAGGAAACACCAAAATAGGACTACGATCAATATCGGCTTATAATATAGGTCCTATTTGTATACATTTATTTTCTGAATCTGCCGTATCCAATTTTCGCATATTAATAACAGATCAAAGATTAAAAACTAGCAAGAAATATACATTCAACTATATGAAACTATAATAATTGAGTTAGGTTAGCGAATATTAACGCCGATAAGATATAAATGCCATTATTTTTGAAAATCAAACTTTATATTGGTAGACGCGCATAATGGGACAGTTATACATAGGATGTGAAGACTGTTATTTTGACCACTCTCTGAATTAAACCAACGTTCTGTAAACCTCATCAAAAAGGCTATATTGAGTAGCTAATGCAGAAAAAGACATTCAATTTCTTAGGATTTCGATTCCTTTCTTATTCCTATTCTTCGATTAATTTGGTCAAAAAATCTGAACTGTAAAACATTTTTGTTCAAATCAATTTTGTTTATTATATTGCTCAAACTTTATAAATGAAATGTTCCCTGCATTAATATTTTTTTAAATTTTAAAATAAGAACTTATCTCAAATTATTTATGAATACGACTTCAAATGTCACAGTCTTCTATTTGAAACCTAATATGTGCATCTGAAGCCTCAATTACAATAAATGCAACTTGGAAGTGGAATTTTAATATTTGTTTACTCTGTGTAAATTTTAACTTGAAATTTGACCTTATCGCAATTTGTTAGTAGGCGCGACAATTGTTATCTGTTTTTGGTTCGTGAACAGATGGTATGATTTACTTAACATTACAAAAATAATTAATTTTACTTAATTTATTTTTGTCTCCGTATTTGATCCAATTTTTAAAATTTTTTAAATAGTAATTCATATAATTTTTATTATTCATGCTTTTATTGATATATTTTCATAATTTTTAGAAAAAAGAATGAATTCGACTACAGAATCTATTGATTTGGATCCTGAGATCTTTAGTAAACAATCAAACCATAATAATAGCTCCACAACCGATTCATCTCTTTCGTGTAAATTTTAATTTACCTCGGTTTATTTCAATTAAATAGCCCAAGATTCGCTTTTTCTTGGTGAAGGTGTCACTTTCACAGTTGGCAATATTTTTCAACCCGGTGAACGGGTGGAGGTTAAACTACTCCACAAGCTCTACCCAATAGACCTCTCCCACGACTCCCTTTATAATTCTTCCAAAATTTCGTCCTCTATTAAGAATCAAACACCTGGACCACCAACTCGGTAATTGTAATGTTCTTCCCTCCCAAATTATACGGCGTTATAGATACGAGCTTGATTTGCGCCATGGTGCTTATAACTGGAAAATCTGCAGAACTCAAGCTGAGTTGAGACACTTTGATAGAGATATTCGGGAAGCATGGTTGAAAATTCGTGTCAAGCAAATTAAGTATGTCCGTTTTTTAATGCATTCTTAATTTTAATTTGCAGACGCATGGTTATACAAAATAGACCTCACCAACTACACGATCAGAGACCGAAGATAGATGAAATGAAAAGAGAAGACGTATGATTGTTGGTTTTTAATTTTCAATTTTTTTGTCATAGGAAAAAATTGAGGAGTATTTATCTTCCGTGATTAATAGAAGTGAAATTCAATGTCTTAATGTTGTCGTGAGTTGACTAGAATATGTATTTGTTTTAGTTTTGACATCAAACGAAACTTTAAAAGTAGCTTTTTAATAAATCCTGATTTTATCCTAATTAAAACGGTAAGAATAAAAAAATCATGTTTATCTATTTAGCTGGAATTTTTCGAAATTTCTCCCCTGACGTTTTGTGCTCGTTTGGGAACCTCAAAATTCAAGGAAGGTGAGGTTCAAGTGCTTTCGAAAAAAAGACCTTTGATTTTGGGAATGGGTGATAAACTTGGAAAGAAAAGGTGAATTTAATAAACCACTATAATCGACTGAATTATATTTATCTTAGTCTACTCTGAGTTCTATGCTTGAAACCAAATTAAAATCTAGTGCTTTCTGACGGAATTAGTGACGACTTTGAAGGGTATTTTTTTTGGTATTACGTAATTTCGAAATAGAATACCACCTCGCATATGTGAACTTAGTCACAACAAAGTTAAAATACCGTTGACGCAACAATAGCTTCATTGTCAATTAATCACGACTGATCTCTTTTCATTTGAAGCACTTCTTTTGAGGTCCACTATTTATTTACATTCATATATATATGTATATATATATATATATTTGCGCGTAGGTTTCTGAGTTTATTATATAATTTTACATATTCAGGAGTATAAAAGACTGCCAATTATGCATTGATTTCTACAGTGTAGTAGTAAAAATTCAAATCAGACGAAATCAGTATTTATTACGCGCAACCAACTGCGTTCAAATTGGGAAAACTTCGAATGCTTTAACTCCTCCCTTCTGAAAAAAATCGTTAGATTGGTATTAATGAGTTAAAAGGTCAAAATTGTCTTCAGTTGGGTATTTTCGAGTATCAGCTCGAGTCTAAGTGAGTAAATTTGGTTGAAGCTTAGTTGGAAACGTATGGGAAGCTAAAAAATCGACAGATGGGTAGATTTAAAATAATGAATGTTCAAGTTCTATTTTAATTCCTTGTTATTTAATATCTCTGTAGTTCCCTTCCTGTAACGGAGATTTTTAACTTATTTATATACAAAGTGCATTATTTTCTTTATATCTGTAATTGGACTCTTCTGCATATGCACATTTGATTTGTATGTCTTCGATTGCCCTTTGATTCAATTTAAAAGTAAAGTTGCGGTCAATTTATTAACCTTAAAACTTTGATATTTTTTGATTATTTTTACTTCCCATGCAATCACGATTCCACTGATAAGTGTCATTATTTTTTTTTTCAGATAACCAATTGTAGGGCTCATTTAAAACTTAAGGTTTTGCCTTTTTGAAAACAGCTTCCTGTTGCTTGGATTTATTTATAAATATGTGATCAAAATTTATTTATATTAAATAGCAGGCTTTATGATAGTTATCATTAGCCCTTAAGTAGACTTCAGGCTTCACAGAGGGAAGGAACATCAAAGTCGCATAAAGTCGAGAGCGATTCACAGATAGCAAAGAGATAGACACAAAGGTAGAGGAAAAGGTTAGGTGAGTACCATAGAAGTGGTTGAATATGACATACAGTCGGGTGGATCATGGTAGTTTGAAGTCAACTGCCGGTTTGTAGACTTTTTTGCCGTATGAGTATACGTTACCCAGGGTATACCACGTGGAGGTAAGTCTGTCACCCACCAAAATAAGACTCTTATATTATTTTATTAAATGGGATTTTAGGATAGGATAAACCATTTTATTTTAATGGCTTTACAACTCGAAAACCTTGTCTTATTTTAATATATTAGAAGAGAAGAAGAAGAAGATTAAAAGTTCAATGATATTAGTTTAAATTTCATATAAAAAATACCTAATCATCTCACAATTTTTTATTTTGTCATTTTTAAGGAAATATATTTTATGACTAAATTTTCATATTGATGAGAGTTGCACTAGTATTATTTCTAGTATTCGATTATTATGTTACCATAGTACATACATTAGAAAATTGAATATCACATTCTAAATATAAATCGAGAACATTTAAAAGTGTCCATCTTCAGATTCAACGAAATTTATAATCAGTACGCTTTTCCATTTTAAAACTTTGTTAAATAAATATGTCATGTTCTGTTGCAGCAAGGCTCTGCTTTTTCTAATTTCACATTATATTTCTAAGTAATGTGCTTTATATCGGTTGATTGAAGGGTTACAGAAACTAAAAATGAGCAATTGGTAGTAACCAAGCTTCCAAGTTTGTTCACCTTCAGACAGCCTTTTTTGAAAACTTTCCAGATGGATAATCCTGAAAGACAGTTATCTAATTATAATGAAGCCGCACAGAGTCGAGCAGGGAAAAACTGAGGATGGAGATGTTTCCTTTGATTCAGACAGTGGTGAGGAGAATGGAAGTGGACGAAATATGAAGTCAAAGAGGGAGGGTAAAGCTCGAGATGAAGGTCATTCCTGGTGTCACTATCGGCGTTGGAGATTCTGTAAAGTTCTTCTCATGGATCGGTGTTTTGACCGGGAGATTATGAAAATCGGAGGTTTGGAATTTCTCCAAATCAGAAACTTACATAAGTATGTGTCTACGCGTCTGAAAATTTATTAATAACATCAAAATGTTTGCACAACTTTCATACCAGTGGCCGGGTAATTAAAGCAGGAATTGGTTGAAACTTCTGGAGTTACGAGTTACCAACAAACGTTCGAACAGAGTTAAGCCCATTCGTTTGACAGTTCAGTATACTTCAAAACTCAATTTTCGTTAAAATAATGAGACTTGACCCTTATTTTTTTCATCTTTTTAGGACAAGCGAGAATAATTTTTTGACCTATATCGACTAATAATAAACTCAGGTAGTAATAGAGGTGTCAATCAGCCGGAAGTTATACTCAACTTGGGGAAATATAATCAACTTATAAGTATATACATCTATGTTTAAAAAGTGATTATCCATATAAGCCAGTTACGGGATCAATTTACATCCAGTGATGTAACTAGTGGGAACTAATAGTTAAGTCTGGTCAAAAGCAAGGATGACAGAATAGGTGGTTCTCCAAAGAGACTCTCTCTCTACGAACATATGTCTAAGTCAAGCATTCTTTCCACTTCCCATCGTAGATAAGTGCTTAATTCTATTGGTCTTCGGTTGAAGTGCTACATGAATTGGCTAAGAATTAAAAATTATTTTAAATAAATTTATGAAGTAAAAACCATAATTGTTCCAGGTATTTGTAATGGATTTTATTGGATAACGATTATCCATTAAGTTTTACTTAACAATTTCAATTATTATTTCAATAATCTATTGTTTTGCCATTATGTTTAAGTCAAGTGACTTTCACGCCATCCCATTTTGGCTCAACTATCGATTGGGCGGGAGCGGTAAATGCTGCCCAATTGACCAATGAGGCGAAGGATTACACTGCGTACAATGATCACGGTTCTTTTGCCCCTATGCGGACGGACAGCCAAATCATAGTGTAGGTCTTTGAGACAAGCCTCTTTCAATATCTTGTTCCGACCTTTACCGTTTTGCTGATTGTTTCATTCTAGCGGTATTGACGGCGCTGCCTATATGGCTGCTGTAGCAGATGCAATTGAAGCTGCTCGATATGAGATTCTCATTACGGATTGGTTCCTCTCGCCTGAAATCTACCTCAAACGACCGTATTTCAATGATAGGTGGCGATTGGATGTGCTACTTAAACGGAAAGCGGTAATATGCTAAAAGACTATTTCTTTGCCAATTTCAGAGTGGGTAGAGCAAAACAAATCTAGCGAAGTAAATCTAAGCTTACAACTTCATTTTTTGGATGCTGAAAAGTACCCCTTTTAGTCTTCAGCTTACAGTTGAAAAAATGCACATTTTACTGCTTATTTTAAATTAAGCATTTATGCATTGAGTGATTCTAATTACCCCCCTCCCTACCTCTCTAAACCATTGGCTCTGACAAAAAACAGGCATAATCTCTATGTTGGAGTTACAATTTTCCAAAAAAACTGTCTGTCATATCAGTATTGATAATTTTTCTAAAGCTATTGTACCAGATTTACATATTCATTAGGCTGCTAACCCTAATGGTTTCTCTTTCTGTCCAACACTTCACATCCATCTTTCTTTTTTTCCATTGGGCTAATGTCTTAACACTTCGATACTGTATTAAAATATTTGATTCCCGGTTTGGATTTTGACGTATATGCGCCTAGGTTTCCATTTTTAATGTTTGAGTTCTATAACACGTTCGGAGGGGTATACTCTCCTTTTCCCCTTCACTGTGCATTAAAGTGAGCTTGAGTAAAACAAGGACACACACACACACTTTTAAAATTTGATATACTGATTGGTGTTATATAAACAAGCATGAACTCCATTTATTTTGCTCAACCTTTCTAAAAGAAGCAGTAATAAATAATTATTCGTGATTCTGTTCAATGGCCAACACAGGATGCACATCATCTTAAAATTTGCTATTTGTATTTTTGCTCATATGTAATTTTTCGCATCAAATTATTTTTTGTTTTAACTTTGAATCTTATATTTTTACCCAAGTATTTATGAAATTACTGTATATTTGCAGGAACAAGGTGTTCGAATTTGCATTTTAATCTACCGAGAAGTGAAATTGGTTTTAAATCTTAACAGTCGATACACGATGAGGAAGCTTACCTCCCTGCACAAAAATATTCACGTAAGTGGCGAAATAATTTTTTCCAAGTGAATTTTTTTAAAATTAAAATAATTAAATAAAAACGCCTTCTGTTGAATTCTGATTTAATCCGAATGGTTCCAATGCTTAATCGTATGATTTAGATCGTTGTGTTCCTAGAAGAACCAGGAAGATTTACGAGGCATTCAATTTTCATGCTATTCAGAGCTAACTCATGGATTGATTAAGTTGTTACGTTCTCATTAACAGTTATATTTTTTAAAATATGCAAAGGCGGCCACTTGGAATTCTTTGTGGTTTTTCAGTTTTCCACTGAAGTCGCTAACAAATATATATTTGCGGTTGTATTGACAAAAGAGGACTTATTACAGAGACTTTATTGAATCATTATCCTTACAGTAATTGCTAGGATAATTCTTTTCATCAATCTCCGAACTCAAATAACTGGAAAAAGAACAATATTTAATAAAATACTCTACTCTCGCGTTATAATTACAATAATATTCTCTTAAAATTTGTTGGAGGTGTTTTATGTATCGGCACTTCTTGTTAAATGTCATTCGCCTAAGGTGTGTGAAACGGTTGAGCACGCTTGCCTAACATCTTGGGGCTTTGAAGATCAGACAATTAGGGTGGTTGTTAATTGAATACTTCTATACCTTCTTATGATAAGATTCAGGGGAAAACGCACACGAATTCTACCTAAAATTAGTATTGTAATCATGATGTAGCATTGGAAACACTGCTTTTTTAAGACTAAACAATTAGTCATGTTCTATCAATTAGAACTCACAAATAATTCTATAAGCTAAATTGTGACCTCCTAGGTGATTCGTCATCCTAGCCATATCAGAGACCGCACATTTAATTGGTCTCATCACGAGAAGATGGTGGTGGTGGATCAGTCGGTGGTCTTCATGGGAGGCATTGATCTTTGCTTTGGGCGCTGGGATCGACCTGATCACCCGTAAGTTTGATATATTAAGAGAAACAAACTTCAGACACCTTGATTGACCTTCCTTTATATTTTATTCGCAGAATTCTTGACCTTGCCACTAAATCTGCGTCCTTAGAGGTATTTTTTATTTTTTTATACAATTTGATGTTTTTTTCTAACATGGAACACCCCATAATAGTAACTTAAAAGTCTGTGGCTCCATTGAGGTGAAGAAGTGATTACTGATTCAAGACTAATTACTAATGAATCTGTAATGTTAACGAAGTTTAAGGAATATCCAGAAGTGAGACCAACGAATAAATTCGCTCTTTAAAATAAAAAAAAGAAACTGAGGTAAAAGGGTAAATTTGAAATCGAGCCCCGTAGATGTTCCATTGTCGTCAGCTCAAGTTAGAGCTTTATAATCTTATCTTAACATTGATCGATTTTTGTGATCAGGAATATTTCCTCTAAAATATTAATGAAATTAAAGAATAGACCTGATTATTAGTGGCAGTTGTCAGTTCCTAATTACGATAGTTCCAGTAAGTGACTAATAGCTAAAATTAAATCTGTGTTACTGCAATTAATTCCAATAACCCGTCTTTGATGTTGAATGAAGTGTTTGCCAAAAGTCACACGAGTTAGCACATGCAGTAATAATCATTTTCCATGTAATAATTAGTTGAATAAGATGGAAAAACTACCCCTTCATTTCTAGTGGAGACACTCATGAATAATAATGAAAAGCAACGAACGTCATAATTTTCAAGTCTAATTTTGGGCATGCTGCGAGTGAAAATTACTGAATATACATTGGTTTAATCTTACAAATAATTGAGATCAATTACCATTCACGACTTCTGGATCGCTCAAATAATTTATTAAGCAATTGTGTACCTGATTTACCTCTAGAAATTAATACATGATACTTTTCGATTTTCATTCTCCAACGTGGCTTGATCCCGTTTTAATAGGTCTTTGGATTTGCATAAGAATAAATAATCTTTTGTTATCGTTTGAGATATACAGAAATAAAACATAAACATTGAATAAACTTCATTTTAATTGCTTATGGAAATATTTTTCAGGTCAACGATTCTGCATACCTTTCCCTGTCTGCGGCTCTTTTACCTATTCGAAAGGTAGTTCCTAATTGGCTAAAGGATGAGGTAACGTACTTAACAAGTTGCAATCGATGTATCCGAAGTGATTGTCAACCTTCACATAGACGACCCGAATATAGGTCTGAAAGCTTACCTAGGGTACATTTTCTCCCCTTTCATGCTTATTCATGTGAAAAATGTCTCGTTTTTTTAACTGGGTAGCTATTTTCAGTTCAGTTTGCTACATCTTCTCAAAGTTTAATCCATTCTAACACTTTGATAGTAAGAGTAGACAGCCTTATAATTGCGATAAATGCTTTTAAAATGACCGATTTTGGCAAGATTGTGCAAAAATGTACTAAGAAGAATCCAAACTTAGGTCCGTTATAGATGAAATTTGAAATTTTTAAGTAATTCGTTATTATATTGGATTATATTATCGATTCTTTCCTTATTGATCAACAATATGAAGATATATTTACACTACAGAAACGAGAGGAACAGCAACTATTTTATCGAATTAAACTTTATTTTACCAGTTTTCTTGGGGATTTCATAATCGGGATACCTGCTATACGGAGGCTGATGAATCAGTAGTATTCTCTGACGATGGCATGTTATCCCAACGAAGTTCTAGCTGGGCTAAAGGGAAGGGGTCAAATGAGCTTCCTCGAAATCATGATGATCTTGCTGCACTGTAAGTGAAATAAATTTAGCCGAGAACATTTGCATTGCTATTATGATAAATAATGAAATTTATATTAAAAACAAAAAAGTCAATAATTGTATCTTGTTGTAACTTTGTTGCTTTAAGTAACCTTTTATTCTACGCTTTTTTTCGAAATTTTAATTATTTTTATTATCAGCTCATCAAATCGGATTGATCTAGTCACCTCACAGGACCAAGGACAATTTCTCTTTCCTGGAAAGGACTACGTTAATTCGATATACAAGGCTCTACAGGAGGTTAACAAACCAGAACAATGTAGGTTTAAGCAAATTTTACTCATGATTTCGTATTAAATGGTATTATAAATACATTTATCAAATATTAAAATTGGCTAACTGATTTTATTAGAGATGAGAAGGCTGTCTATCATGGTATAACACAAGTGACTAACAGTCTAGATTTCATCGTGAAGAAGTTTCATATTTTTAACTTTGCAGAATGTAAAGATAATCTAAAAATATCCATTCTGAATTAAATTTCTTTGTCCGAGATTTATATGCATCATTCAATAATAAGATTCATACATAAATTTCTGTATTCTGAAGTGAAGTCAGGGTCACCAATTTGTAGCGGATTTAGCTACCTAACTAAGCCTGACTGTACTCAGAAACCTCAGTGGCAATCTCTCCTGGTTGGTACTCCCCACTAAAGTAGCTAAGCTACTGTAAAGTCAAGAAACAGACGTATTGGGAGAAGCACGTTTATTCACCGTGACAATATGGCGTGGTGTGTGGTACAGGAAGCGTAGTCATAATCAACATGGCGGATTGACCAAATCAAGCGGAAGTTCCTGATTGGCTATGTGTTGGCCGCACTCAATCCGTACTCGTAGTTGCACGCCCGTGCCTTCACGCGCGCGTGCGATGACGTGTCCCACAGTGCCTATTGGCGTAGTTGGTGTGAGTAATTAGGTGACATCATACACACGTGAACCATTTAGTACTATTGCTGCACTTATAATATAACTAAATGGAAAGCTTATTACTACTGTCACCATCCGTATCTTATATCAAGCTATTTAAAATAAAAGATTGACTAGTTTTGGAATAATGATCGCATTTGAAGAGAAACATTCTAATATGTTTTTATTCATTTATTATTATTATTATTTGTAACTTATTTAATAGCTATTTTGGCTAGTACTGGAAAAAATTACGAAATGCTATCGTTATCATATGGGTGTAGCGGATGGCTACACTAGTAAACATGGACTATACTCAGTAATCTATATGGCAGATTCTCCTAAGTTTAGAAAGGATTAGTTTAGCTACCGCAAAGCTAAAGAGGAAACAGACGTATTACGTCCAGGACGTTTATTTTGTATGGCGTGCTGGTGTGCCGGTGAGGTGGAACTTAATCCTTATATACACTTTCTGACATGATAACCACGTACTGGCTTTGATCGTTGATTGGTCGAGAGGCTTCTACATTTTTCATGCTAAAGTTGTGTTCCCTACATGGGAGACACAACGCTTATATTGGGTAGAAATAAGGAAATTGCGAATCATGTAAGGTTCATCTTCTAGTAAATTAATTTTTTTCTTTTCCTAGCCTATCTAGACAGAAATAAAGTACCCCGAATGCCTTGGCATGATGTCGGAGTGGGTTTGAACGGCAAAGTGGTCAGCGATTTCGCCCGACATTTCATTCAACGGTGGAATGCCCATAGAGTAAATTGTCCATTTGAAAAAATTTACAGCTCACAAAAATGGAGCTGATTACGCAGTTCTGATGATTTCAGAAACGAAAAGCAAAGCAGGATGGTAAACACTTCTCAGTGTCTCGAATTCCGCCCGTTTTAATTCCTATGGAACCGGCCAATCCCAACTTAGCAAATCGTTTGCACATGTTAGGAGGTGGAGGTAGCTGTTGTGGCAGCTCTAATACCGCCAAAACCTCTCTGAAAACTCAAGCTCTACGCTCCGTAAGCCACTGGTCCTTAGTCTCAACACGCGACGCAAAAGCAAATATGGTAACATGGGGAAAAGACGCCAACGCCTCCGTGATTACTGAGCATTCCATTCAAGATGCCTACGTGGAGGCTATTAGGAATGCTGAAAGCTTCATCTACATTGAGAATCAGTTCTTTATCAGCTTCATGCAGGATGAGGATTCCTCGCCAAGCGTTCGGAATAAAATAACTCAAACAATTTACGACAGAGTCGTTAGGGCCTATAAGTAATGAATACTCACTTATACAGTACTCTTCTTTCCACGACCAGTATTCAAAACTATTTCATTATTTAATTTTTAGGGAAAAAAAGCAATTCCGTGTGTATATCATAATTCCATTACTTCCAGCATTTGAAGGAACTCCTGGTGATAAGAAAACTGGAACCAACATCCACACCGTTCTACACTATACCCAACTCAGTCTCTTCAAGGGTAAAACTGCGTTGTTGCCACAACTTCGACGTGTTGTTGGTGATGTGGATAACTATGTCAGTGTTTGTGGTCTTCGAAAATATCAACAGTGGCCTGAAGGACGCTTTGTAGGCATTGTTTTTTAATAATTACCTCATCACTTTTTCAATTTTAGATCCATTTATTGCTGTTCTCCTAATTTATGAATGTTGACTCACCACATTTGTTATATCTAATTAATTAATTAATTATTGTCACGCATGCAACCGCCATAGTTTTGGTGACCTTTCCAGTTTTGGAAAAACGATTTTAATTAGTGATCACCAATGCAAATGTATGCATTATGTACGTAATATATTTAATAAACAAATGTCCTTTGTTTTCAAAACATTTACCGATGAGGCCTCCTAGTGTACTTCCAAAGGATTTTCAAGGTCTTTTTTCCCCTTATTTAATGCCTGACTAAAATATTTGAATAGAGTAAAGGTGACTAAGTGTAGATGACGAGATAAACTAATGTACAGAGAGAGGTGAGTCGCCAAAGTCTTTGTTTTAATAGAACCGACGTGACATATTAACTGCTACTACTTCACTGCCTTCAAAATGTGTAAAGGTCTAATGTAAAGATTAGTCATGAAAATTTCAAAAATGATCACTTATTGTGTCATGCAGTTCGAGCTTTCGAACCCCTAAACCTGTCATTTGAAATGTCAATAAACACTTTAAATAGGCTTTTAAAGAAGATCAAAACGCTTTAATTTTTTAAATTTATTTTGATTTACAAAGATTACAGAACAAATCTACATCCATGACAAGATAATGATCGTAGATGATCGAAAGCTGATAATTGGATCAGCTAATATAAATGATCGCAGTTTACTGGGTGAGCGGGATAGTGAGCTCGGTCTCTATGTGGAAGAAATTCCCTCGCCGAAGTTTAAAATCGGAGAAGGTGTTATCGCGAACATGCGAATTCGACTGATGGCCGAACATCTGGGTGTCCTCAGCGCTGATCGATCTGACCCCCTTATCTGTTGTCCTCAACTCCTACTTGAACCTGCGTCAGATAAATTCTACCTGGGGGTATGGCGAAAAACGGCGTACAATAATATGGAGATTTTTGATAAGGTAAATTGCAACTCATTCGTGGAACAGTCCACGTCTGTTAAGAATGCAAAAAAAACTTTTTTTGGACAAATTCACTGAACCACATATAGCGTCAAAACTCTCAGAGATCTCCTTTCCATGGGGTTCAAATGAAATAGTCGTTTCTTTTTATTCTTGCAGCGGATTGCTACACTAGTAAACCTTGTCTATACTCAGAAATCTCTATGGCCGATTCTCCTGGCTGGTAAGTCTCTCGGAATTAGCTAAGCTACCGTAAAGCTATAGAAGAAACAGACGTATACCGTGGAACACGTTTACTTTGTATGGCGTGCAAACGTGCTGTGGCATGTATGATGTAGACCTTAGTCCTTATATATATATATATAAGCTAATCTTAATATTTTCTATTCATTGAAAACTGCATATTGTTCTACTTTGTCGAGATATTAATAATCATTTTAGCACATGTAGTCCTGAAAGGATGTGAGAATTATTGATTCATGAACTATGCGCTACGGAGACTTGGTCTTGATTTTGTTTTAGTTAATCGCATTGTTGTAAATTCCTACACGACTTCCAAGTCAGGTCTAGTGATGTGAGTGATCAATCCCATTTGGTAAGAGATTTAATAGATTTCGCGTTTCTCGTCCATGTAGCTCCAGAATATGCTTACTCGTCTCAAGTAATTTTAACAGAACTTTTAAGAAGTGCTGCTTGAGTCAGTGAAACTACTTAAAGAGTCCAACCAAACTATTGCCATTCTAAAGGCTGCCAGAATACATCTGTCTTTCCCAAGTCAGAAGACGAAGAGGTGAGTTGAAAAACGGATGCACTGAAGCGATGTCGAGGAATGAGGGAGAGAAAGTAAAGGAGGAATAGAAATTAAAGGGAAATTAAGCAGGTGTTTGCGTTGGGTGACTGGAATCCGGGGAGTGATAAAACCATGGTGAGCCAAGGCGTAATGAGGAAGTTGACTGATTTCGTGCACTTTTTTCCTCGATGTTCAATGAGATTTTATGAGATTTTAAAATTGCTACTTAATAAAAAGTAAGACTGGATGACACTTATTTCACTTTCTTCCTACAATTTAAAATCCAGCAGTTGGCGAAACTCTAATAATTATTACATTCATATTGTAGGTATTTAAGTGCTCACCCTCGAACGACATTCGAGAGTACCTCCCGAATCCCCCTTCGACTCAAGGTTGTCAGCCACTTGGCGAGGAGTTCGCTACTATGTTGAGACAAGTTAGAGGTCATCTCTGTGAGTATCCTCAAGAGTATCTTGTAGACGAAGACCTAACTGCTCCTCCATTCACCAAAGAACGACTTGTTAGTGAAGATATTTGGATATAAAATGACACATTACACTATCAGGACAAAACTTCAACTAAGATAAACCAGAGGCCCTATTATTTTCACTAATTTATACCCAAAATGAACTATTTTTTATTTAACTATTTCAATATAAGATGCTTAAAACATACTATTAGATTGTTCTATTTAGCTGGTTATGATTGGCTGAAACATAACATCTTAAATCCTGATTGGCTCTACTATGGGTGGTAACTTTTTGAATTGTAGCTTAAATCATGAAGCCAAGGAAACTGATAAAACTATACTAATTTAATTGTAGAAAAAATATTTAAACACGTGGAAAATTAGGGCTATTAAGATGAATGATTTACTTAAACCCACTCCCCCGCTGTATTGAGTGAATTTTTATTGGTCTTCTTCCACCCCCTAACCCCCCTCCCCCCCCCCACCCGCAACTGCTTCGTTATGACTCAGTTCATATGTCAGTGCATGTTTTCCTAGTTTTCCTGCATTATGAGCAGACTTTTGATCGCCATTTCTGCACCCTTTACTCTTGGTAAGCCAACATAGCATGTTGTTAATGGTGAATTTAAAGTGGACTAAGATAGCTCTAGTTTACTTGCGCTTTACTCCCTTTTCTAAAAGGTGCAACTGTACCACTTGTTGGGGGGAGGGGGGAGGGGGGGGAGATATGAGGTGGTTTTAATAAGTTTGAAAAAAATAGTAAATTTACAGGAGAAATTAAATGGAATGACAGTTCACAAGATGTTTAAAATATAGTAATTGGGATTGAGAGACATGGAGAGAGTACACTGGTGACGAAAAGCGGCCATATTGACTAGAAAGCAACAGTCCTCTCGGGTTCGAGGAATATGTGAACTGGACTACTTCTATCGCGAATGGTAATTTAAAATAAAATACAAACTTTTTATTCATAAGAAATTAAGAATCAATCTGCACGTTTATTAACTTAACTATTAATCATTGACTACATGGCTGTAAAAATGCACGACACTTATTTGTCGCCGACTAGATTAATTTTGTGCAGCTTGTAGCGGATTAGCTACTTTAATAAGCTTCAACTGTTCTCAGAAACCTCTATGGCGGATTCTTCTAGTTTGTAAGTCTCCCTGAATTAGCTAAGCTACTGCAAAGCTATAGAAGACACAGACGTATACCGTGGAACACGTTAATTTAATATGGCGTGCTGGCGTGCAAGCGTGATGTGTCTCGTATGACGTTTAACTTAGTCCTTATATACATTTTATGGTATAGTGACTTTGGTCATTGATTAATCGGGTAATCGTGTACTGGAATTGACCATTGATTGATCGTCTTGGCCTTTGTCATTGATTGGTCGAGAGGCTTCTGCACTTGTCATGCTAAAATTTTGTTCTCACAAGCTAAAGTATATTTAACCCCGTGTTGAGTGAGTTGCTGTTATTTGAATGCTTTTAAGGTTATAGCAATAGCGAGTAGAAAAAGGATAATTTTCGGATTTTCCTCTTAATGTCGAAACTGAAAGTTCTACTAAACTCTCCACAATCTGCAGGAGTAAAAGTTCTTTCAGCAAAATTGGAAGGGTTCGAACAAATGGATCCTTCCATTAACACAATGTCCTCTATTCTTTCATCTTATTCTATTATACCTTCTGCATCTGTGGAAACTCCCGATTCTGTATTTACTGAAAAAAATCACCAAAATTTTCTTGAGTTTGTTTATGATTCCAAATCAAGTAAGTTCTCTGAATCGCTGCGCAATAAGCAAACATACTTTTAAGGTGAATCTTATCAAATGGGATGAGAAAACAAGAGTTCGGGAAGCTGAGCCATATTGAACAAGAACGCTACTTAAAGTTGTTTCTGCTGAAGGAATTCGATGAACTTAACTATTCTGAGAATGTGTAGGAAGGAATTTTGGCCAGAACTTCCTTCTCTTCAGTGTCCATTTTAATCGCCTCGAAATTGTGCTTGAGGATGGAGAGGATTATTTAACAACTGGAGATGGATTAGTGGAGAAAGAGCAAGACGTCAATACTGAGTGAAGACAATTTGATTCGTGTGGATTTACTATAAGGTAGTTGACCGTTTTCGTATCCGTTGTTCATTGATGAGCAATCGAAAGTAGTAACCAAAGACTTCCAATTACGATGGAGAATTCTATATCACAACATTTGGTCAGTTTTAAATCTCACTTGAATAGTAACGTTTATTTTGAGTTTGAGAAATTAAAACATGAAGAATTTTTAAACATACACCCTTTTAAATAGATTTAACCCCGATAGTGATTTAAATTATTTATCGAACATTTCACTTGCTTTTCATAAATATTCCTTACTACAATTTTAAACAGTCTTATTGTATATTTGAAATTTTAGACTCTCTTTTCCTCAAAATCTCCGCGATCTAGTTAAGCAGAAATGAACCAGAGGTGCATTGAGTCAGTTTGTTCTGACTTGTCGACCTCTATAATCATTTTGATCCAATTTGATTGACCTCACTCTTCAAGTATTACACCCACCCCCTAGGGTTCCCTCAAAATTAAGATATTTCGAAGTCTCTTTTTGCACACCTTTTTCTTTATTACCACAGACACAAATTTGTCTAAATACGTTCATTAATCACATTCGCCTTCAGTAATATCGATTTCACCCAAGGCATTGATCAATCTCGGACCATTTCCCCTATCTTAAGTCTAATCGCTTCTCTTTCCAAACACTTTTGTTACAAAACCTTCTTGAATTCAATCGAGGTTTATAGGGTACCTATTTACAATATCATGTTAATAATTGTTGGTGAGGATTATAGACTACTGTGTGGTATTTTAATAATAAAAAATTCGAACTTGTGCTCGGTTCTTGTATCCAAGGTACTCTTTACTAGACGGAATAGCTATTCAAGGCAGTTCTTTTTATTTCTTCCTTTAATCTTGAAAATTTGTATATATATATCAACATAACTGCGGTACAGTGGTCGTGGTAAAAATGTAGGAAAGACATGCTCATAGTATAAATTTAGATTGAAAGGTAGAAAAAATTAAAGAGAATTGAATATTGTCATCTGAGTTGCAATACGAGTTACATAAGAAATGGAAATATTTAGAAATAATATTGGTCACATAGCATACGTCGGATTTCTCAGCATTGGTAGGAAATAGGCACTAACTTCAGCATGGAATGAAGAGGAGGGCACTGGCAAAGAAAAGGAGGTAGGGGGGGGGGGGGTAGGTAAAGAAAAGGGAGGAAAGACGTTTCAGAGATGGAAATATTCCAGATGCAGTGTGAGACAGTCAAGTCCAAACTATTGAACCGATAGCGTTCTCTTTTGATAGCTGCGGCGGTGTCAAATCCTCTTTGGAAAGGAAATCTTCAGGAAATTTCACTAAGTGGCCATGAAGACCTGCGATCAACTCATTGGCCTTCTTGGGATCACGTCGATACAGTGGTTCTACACTACGTATTTCGGCCACTTTATCAAAGGATTCCATATTGTTCGATGGCACCATGGCGAATACCTAACAGAGCGGAAAAACTACATATTCTTGCTACTGATAACAACTCAGTAACACATATTGCATAAGTCACTTACATCATCGAAGATCTTCATATTATTCTCGGCGAATTTGCACCAAATATCCTGAAAGAACGCATCACAGACAGGGTCGTCAAGAAGATTATGATCCCAATCGGCTGATTCTCGGGCTTCTTTTGTCAAGACTCCGAGATGTTCGGCCATGAGAGATTTGCGGAATCGGCGAGCTACTTCACCGACAAATACCTTTTGGCCTGCGAATTTTGCCTCTTTCAAGGAGCCGACCTACACAAAATAATGAATTTCGAATTTACTCAGCATATTTTATTCCATATTTTAGAATAAAAGCCTAAAGACAGATAGAAGATATGAGAAGACGAGAGTGGAGAGTCTATTTTGGGGGGATAATACCTATCAAGATTTTAAATTTTTTGCCTTAGAATAAAATCAAATTTAAAGAATTTAAAGAAAAACTCTCAGCTTATTCACCTAAATGACTGAAGTAAAATTATCCAGCGTGAATTAGCGCCTACGAGGTTACAACTACATAAGCTTTAAGATTCAATTAGCATTCAGATGAGTTTTTAATCTTTGATTATAAAATTTACGATTAGGTGGGAGGAATTGTGCGCAAGTCTTCCCATATCACTTATCTTCATTTTTACCTGACGAGCAAATTATCTGCGTATAATCCACTATGTAGATTTTTACCCTGCTAGGAGCCTTCACCATGTCTTAAACACAGTCACCCTGATCCCGCTCTATCCAGCCTTCCATTTTTAGATCCCATTTTATTCTGGTCTGAGTGCAATGACATCCTTTCTCGTGGCAAAAGGGAATACCTATCTATCAAGAGCCATTGCAAATAAAAAATTAGATTATTCAAATAATTAAATGGATGTTTTCGATCTCTCACGCGGGATCCTAACCGAAATAATATTAGGCAAATCTGACGTGAATATTTTAATGTTTAAGATCTCACCTCTGCAGTATCCTCAGCCACTAGAGCGAGTTCACTATCACGGTAACCAAGCATACTTCGATCATTGATATTTGCCGACCCAATGATCAGTTTACGATCATCCACGATCATCAACTTTGAGTGAACGTATATGAACTCAGTTGCCTGTAATAAACAATACCAATGGACTGAAAAAGATTTGTGATACGATAATGCAAAATTTAAAACATAATTTGCTTAAAATGGTACGACATTTCTTCCCAACCAGAAGAACACGAATTTTAAACTCGCCATAAATATTAGCTTTACGCCCTCACATTTTTTCTGTCCATCTTTTCTTTCCAAATGGCTCCAAGTTGTGGGGTGTGATGGTATTTACTCAAATTAATATACTGCATTCATTTTACGATATGATTGATGTGGGAGGAAAACGTAGTACCATAAGAATCCCAGTTCATAATTTGTAAATCGTGAGAACATGGAGATTGAAAAACTGTCTCCGATCCTGTGATCTGAGTAAATTCTAATATGTTTGCGAGTAAATTCTGCAAATACAATCTCTTTTTTTCATTTTAAACTTCATATTTACCCATCCCGTAGCATCTACACAATTTGACGCATAAAAAATAGCTGTTAAATCTGTTTTTTTCATTTGAAGCATATAAAGATGCATTTGAAGTGAGCACCGAATGTTCCATCAAAATAAATGTCAATTGACTCAATTTATTCTAATTTTAATGGAAATACAAGTATTACCAGTCTACCGTCAGGCCAAGTATCGTAGGTGCGAAGGCCACAGACGCTGATGTAGTTCTCCGGTTGTGCTAAGATAGTTCGGAGTCTAGGAATAAGTGCACTTGGACCATGGAAAAGGCTTTGTTTGATAAATAGCAGCTCGTAATTTATGGAAACACCAGTCACCCGAGAACCCGCATCACCTTCAAATCCTGGTAACAGGGGCATGATTATATACACTCGGAATGGTTTATTTTCCCTAAAATAAGGAGAATAGTCAGTGCGTTGGTTGAAATGCTCCTTAAACAGAAGAGCTATTAATCCTTCTTTATGATGGGAAATAACTACGTCTTACAGCGCAATAGAACAAAATGATTTCATATAGCATCAAGCGCGTTAATACTGAGGAATTATGGATGGACAAGGTGAGTGACCTCTTCAGTCAGTACGAAAGAATTTACCAGCACCCTGATCTATAGTTGGAGGGGGGGGGGGGGGGGGGGGAGAGTAATTGGACCAATGAGAATCCAGCGCGTGAAAGTTACTAATTTTTAGATCAAATCTTTTGAGGGTGGGCAGTGGCCATTATTGCAGATGATCGTTTCCACCTACCTTGTTACCTTTTACTGCTTCCTGGTCTGCCTTTCTACCTTTCTTGCACACACTGACGTTTGTGCCCTATCTATAAGGTGTCATTTAATAAATACTTATTCTGACAATGTCGTTTGGGGTTCAGAAGAACCAGTAAAATCCAAGATAAGGCAGATACTTTTATTACATAATTGCAATTCATATAAAAGCATTGTAAAATAGAAGGCAAATGCTAATGAGCGCTTTTCATGGGAAGGTGCGGCTTCCCAAAATGTGAAGCGAAAAAATTGACTGTACGCCAAATGTAACCCCTTTCAACTTGATTGGAGACCCAATTAAATCAAGTGCCAGAGTATTTCTAATCCAACAGCTGAATCGAATTGCATATATCGAATTTCGCAATATCGAAAGTATGGTTCTGCTTGAACTTGCAAAGGACAAAGGCATTTTAAATACAAGACAGAAAGTAGTCAAGCATGGTGACGGAATAGTTACCTAAATAGAGGATCGAAGACAGAAATGATGACTAAATTGCAAAGCGAAGCTGAAAAACCCAGATGCTAAAGTGGGAAGTGGACTAACCGAAGGAAGAGGGAGACACAAGAATTGAATGAGGAGTATAAAGTCCCTCAATGTCCTTTTTTGCTAAGCGTGCGGTGTTGAAGAATGAGCAAGGAGTAACGTTAAATAACTTCATTAAATATCATCTTATCATATCTAGCATAAGCAAAAAAGTCTTTAATCCTAAAACAACAAAACCCCAAACTAAGGTCAAAAATAAAGACTTCTTTTTAAACAACAGGATGCTACTTATAACCTCTGTTTTAAATTAGGACTGTAAAATACTTGAACAAAAATTAAAACAAATCCTCAAATCTCAAACAAATAGGATAACTTAATTTATAGACATGCGTAAGTAAGATAGCTAGGCATTTATTGTTGGTAATGATGGTAAGTAAATGATAGGAGATTTAAAAAAGAACAGAAGAGAAAAATTGTTCAATTTTGATAATTAATTAATTTAATTTAATTATTTTTACCCCTATTGTCTCCTTTCTCTTTGGTGTAAAAGGATAATGAAGGAATGAAGTGGTAGAACCAATCAGGAAATTAAATCAATACCCAACCCCGCCTCCTCCGACAAACACGATATTGTGGACGTGACTTTGCCTATGAATCTGGGAATTAGTAAGCCTACAACTTTGCTTCTGCCGTTTTCCAGAAGATGGCGGTATTATTCGGTAGTAGTTGAAATATATTAACCACAGATGTCGAGCACTTTGTTTGACATTTGTAAGTATAACCCTACTTTGATATAACTTAATTTGTGCTTGCATAACAATGATATAATTTTTAATTAAATATAACCGAATTTAAACCAAATTCTCTTTATATGCGGGAAGTATTGCTTTTTTATTTCAATATGAAAAAAAGTGCGGACTGGCTGAGGTTCACCGGATTATCTCAGATACTTATGGTAAAACGGCTATTAGTCAGTGACAGAACGTGTCGGGAATGGTTCCAACACTTAAAGTGGTGAGTGGTGGTTTTGCTGTCGAAGACGGGCATAATGGTGGAGGGGAAAAAGTTATTGACGATGCAGAATTGGAGACGAGTGATTCTTAGTGAAGACTCGTATCAAACTGAAGAAGAATTATCAAAATCATTGAGTGGGTATCAGTGAGCAAGTAATTTCAAAACGCCTGAAACAGTTGGGTATGATTGAGAAAGAAGTATATTGGGTACTCCACGAGTTGAAACCATGAGGAGATGTGGAGCGACTTTTGTTTGCTTGTGAACAGCTGGTGGAAAGACAAAGGCGAAAGGGATTTCTTCATCACATTATTACTGGGGACGAAAATGGGTACTTTACACTAACCCGCGGACGCAGAAAATCATGAGATTGTCCGGTGGTCATACTGCTACGTCAACACCTCAGCCGAATATCCATGGTTCAAAAGTCGTCATACTTTGTGCTTCGTGGGACCAGCTTGGTGTAATTTATTATGAGCTTCTGAATCCGTCTGTCTGAAACCATCACAGGTGAGCGTTATAGAACGCAATTGATGCGCCGCCCGAGCCGTACTCAAGAAAAAAGGAAAACGGCCACAGTGCAACGAGAGACACGATAAGATGGTTATTTTAGAGCATGATCATGCTAGACCTCACGTTGCAAAGTTGGCGGTGAAAAAATATCTCGAAACGTTGAAATGGCAAATGCTACTTCACCCATCGTACTCTTCAGATGTTGCTCCGTCTGCTGATTTTCATCTCACTCACCTCACTCAGTGCCACACTTCACCTCGCATGAAAAAGTGAAAAATTGGATCGGCATATGGATCATATCGAAAGATGAACAATTTTTCGCCGTGGGATTCGCCTGCTGCCCGAGAGATGGGCTAAAGTGGTAGCTAACTATGGACAAGACTTTGAAACTTAATGCATGTAATCGCCTTGATGTAATAAAGCTTCAAATTAAAAAATTCGGTGGAAGCAAAGTTGTAGACCTAATAAAAAAAGTGTGTTGGACACTGAGACATGACATTAGTGAACCTTTCTCTTGATGCAACTATGTACTTCGCTGCGATGCAGAAGTGAGGCAGAATAGAGTGAGGCGATGGGTACCTCAACTTCACAGAATACTTTTGCGCGACTCTTTCCCTCCTTAGGGCTAATTTTGACATTCCTCTTAGTGAGATACTCTCAGGTGATTAAAATGTTTAAAAGGCTTTGTCCTACCATTGGCGATCACCAACTCTTTACTTAGGGGAAAGACCTAATTTTAAATAAAGGTGTAGAATAGAAACTTCAGTAGAATAAGGCTGTAATTTGTTTAAAAGCTATATGAAGTATGACTGACTTGTAAAATAATTAAATATGTGGCCAAATTACCTATAAGCTCGTAAAATTCTATCATAGAGAGCTTGAACAATCATATTCTTCACCAAACCCGGTTGCAGTTCCGACTCCATTGGCATAGGACTTCCAACACGCGTGCCGTTCCTCGAGGCCTGAATATCGTGTTCCATATTTTTCTCATTCAACCAACTCACAAAGAATTGATTCTCAATGTACACGTAGTGCTCAGCACTACGAATTGCTTCGACATAGGCATTGTGAATAGATCGTTCAGTGAATTGAGGAGTGATATTTAAGTTGTTTGGCTCAATGGCAAAGTCATTATCCCCACCAGTACCCCCACTTCGGCTCACCACCAAAGACCATCGTGATGCGGACCTTAGAGCTTGCATTTGGATGGGGTGAGCGCGCCGATGACCGGACACAGCAGACAAACCCATCTGTTTCCAAGGTTCGCTGGGAGGCGAGGGAAGGAGCATGGGAGGAATCGAAAGTTTGCTGCTATGGGCTCTTCGCCTTTTTACTTTACGAACCTAAAGGAAAAAGTTTGGTTTTTTTCTTTAAATTATTCCATCAATTATTAATTATTTTCATTCATAAAACTTAAAGCACCAAACTCTGACGTATTATTTTATACGACTTTTAAATTAATTAGGTATTTAATTAATATTTTCATGCTCCATTTTAACTGGTTTATTGCATAATTTTATTCAATCATTATTTACGTAGAAATAACATTAATTGTTATTACTGTCACGAAGATACGAGGTTATTAATAATTCCTACACTTCCATTAGAAGTAGTATGAAACGCGTACTGGTAAAGGGAATAGCTAGAGGTCAATTATGCTATTAAAGGCAAATAGTAAGAATTCAGTTAGTTTTCACACTCTATCAATAGATCAAAATTTGCTAATTTAAATAGGCGTTGAATGAAGGACTTCTAAGGACTAATTTATCACTCAGTAATATGTCCGCATGTTTCCAACTGTCTTCAGAAAGCCTTTATACCTCTTTCTGCGCACAAATTTAACATGAAAGTTAGAATTTCCATCAACGTTTGTTCAACTGGTAGTCCTCAAAAGTCACCTTTCTTTTCAATTGGCTTGATCAACCAAAGTGCCAATAAAGGTTTGGGTCATCCAAGACGATAAAAAGTGAATTAATATTCGTTTTGCAGTTTCAATTAATTTAGCGGAAATGTTCATGGGTCGTGCTGATCTTAGGATAATTTTAATCAATATATCCGATCGTGAATCGCCTTACATACGTAGTCCATGAAGATTAATCTAAACCAGTAATGACGAACTTAACTGGCAGAACATTGTTTGATTAGGGCTAAACGAATATATGAGCCTTTTTCTAGCCTTCATGCTTTCCTGGCTCCATGCTCATGACTGCGAGAAAAATACCCATGAATCAAAGCGGTATCTCCAAGTGATCAGTTAAGCAGCCCTGTCAAGGATCTCTGAAGAGGCATAATATAGACACTTACACAGATAACCAATTGTGTCCAATGAGGGTAAAGCTTTTGAACATCTCGCGAAGGAAGGTTACTAAATACTTTCAAAATTCTCTTGAATTAAGACCCTTCACATTTCTCATGTTTGGGTCCGACTTATCACTTGGTACTCATGAAATGAATAAGGACAAATGCTGACGTCAGGTACAGGCACCACTTTCTCCAAAATGTCTACTTTAATTGGGTGAGGAAATTTTTCGCAGATTACATTTTAATGTGCTGTGGGAAATAGGACTTCCAATTACAGGCGATTTTTCTATTCTCTTCGAAAAATATTAATTACGTAGTCTACTATTATTTTATGCCGGATGTTGATTCTAAAATGCACAAATTTCCAGTCTTTTTGTTAAGGCAGTAATATACTCCTGTTTCTGTGCCTCCTCACGTTTGTCTGTTTGTTTAAATTGACAGTGTCGGTTTAAATGTCAAATTTTGAGATTATGATCAAGTCGGCTACAAGTTAAGTTATATCATCTAAAATTACAGGTGTTTGTGTGTTCATGAATCATACGATGGTTTTGTGGATATTAAGACTACTCATTAATATAAATCTGCTTTTATTTTGAAATTCCTAAATTAACTAGTCCAGTCTGAGTGAAATTGAATTAAGGATGAGGGTTGTGAACTTACACGCGTGGCATTCCATCGTTGAATAAAGTGACGGGAGAAATCAGAGACAACTGATCCAGTGACAACGCAACCGACATCGTGCCAAGGCATTCGAGGAAATTCATTTCGATTAATTCGATCTGAAACAGGGAAGGAAAAGGTTGGTTGGAACTAACACTCTCAGGTGCTGAAAAACGAAAGTAGGCAGATTTATGGTTAGTGTAAGGAACAATTTAACTTTCTAAATTGAAGCTTCATTTGTCAGTTTTTTAAGATCTTATAATTTCTTGCTATAGTCAGTGAAAAAAACTAGGGCCACTATCCAATTAGTGGTATTTTCGACTCCTTCAACCACAAGTCCAGAAAGAAGACAATGATTTAAGTAGCTGTTTACTGGAAGTGACCAAACTGAGGCTTTACATAAACGGGTCATTGTCAGTGCTCCGGTACAATTTGAGATAATGGACCCAATCTTTATGAATGAGCACAGAAAATATAACAGCAAAAGAGGAAACGTCGAAGGGGACGTCGATCATTTATTAACTGTACATTTAATTAATTATTTAAGAAATGGATACAGTGTGAATACACGTAAACAAGAGTTTAGGCGGGATTTTTGTTCAGAAAAAGTTAACAAAATTAACCATAAAATGCATTTTTATACGATCATGGACACCTGATGGATGTAACGACAATATCTGATATCAGATTTCAATTTTTTACATTGTAGGTAGGACAAAACATCTTCTCAGCCAGGCTCTTCAAGTTGCTTCCAAATATTTAATGGCTGTGTGAATTTTCATTGCCGAACTATATTTGGAAATGGCGAGATGGCCTCTTTTATGACTGCATATTAAGAAGATTAGAAGAAATTTTGCTGAAATACCCCAATTATTGATATTACATATTATTTTGTGCATTTAAAATGGAAAAATTCCATTGTTTATTTTAACAGCAGTAGAACTTGAATGAATTTTAATTCGGCATTACTAAAAGCCATACCACACGTCAGAAGTTGGTTATTAACCTAGCTAGTCGAATGAAAGCAAGCACATCTTCATACAGTGTGGATCAGTATGGAAGAGTAATCTTGAAAGGTCAACTTGGTCTTTGGTTAGGCCAGTAAGTACACTAAGCTTCATACTCTAGGTGCGAGATAATTGAATTCAGGGCAGATGGTCGCCTTTTCTCACCAATTTTACCATTCCTTATTTTTATCCTTCATATATTCGATAGATTTTTGCACTTTCACCTTAACTAAGTATACTAATCTGGAATTTGCGATGTTTATCCCTCCCTGTATCTCGTGTCAAGTTGAAGCCTGTTATTGTAATTTACCCTGGAGAAACTAAATCGATAACTCTCCCTCACTTAATTTTGCTAACGATTCACTATTGGTATGCTTTGAACTTTGGTTCAAATTAAAGATAATTCATCATCCAAGTGTGCTGCCATTTGTGCATGAATGACACACATCCATAATCACAAGGCGTGATAGCTTTTTGCATTATAAGCCAATATTTACTCAACAAGTAGACAAGATTAAGTTTATTTGGAATGCCAACGCCTCTCAATTACATTTTACTCCACTTTTTGTTAGTTAATGAGTGATATTTTGCATTATATTGACATAGTTCTTGTGGAGTAATATGATTCTACCTATTGATGCGTATCCATGGAATGGTAGTTATTCAAATGGCCAAAGGCGAATCCAAGTTTTGTGATATGCGATGTATCTGCCAATCTCGTGTTATTTAATTTAGCGTGAAGAGGATCGGATCGAATATCAATAAAATGGTTTGAAAATGGTCGGAACGCCACTTCAATTTATTGGTGCTTGCAATCGTTTTTCGTGCAACTTCTATCTTATTCAATCGCAGATATCTTTATTAAAAATGATTGCCTGGGTGTGGCTTTCTATCTGTCCTCAATTTTTGGGATTAGCCAATTACTTGTGGCATTGAATAGCAATCTTTTACTTCCCATTTGCTACCTCTAGCACTGTCAAAAAGTATTGTCCCTGTAATTAACTCAATTTTATTGCTGTAGCCAGACATACCTATGTCATTAATTATTAATTGAACCCTGAGTCAAAGAATTTCGAGTCGGCGAGAGAAGGCCGAAGTTTACCTAAATATTCAGTTGATAAATGGGTGTTTGTTTTAACCTTGATTCCTATGGCAAGATGAAGTTATGCTTTTCTGTGCATCGGAGGTACAATATAAGAATGCCACCTTCGTGTTAATTTCACGTTAAAACCCATGTTAAGACAAGACTGACTGCCATTTATCAATTGGTCTGTTTTTTGACCAACCATGTTAAGTCATATTGGACACGAATCCCATGGATTAGTAGCCATCCTCTCCTCCCTAGGGTCTGAACAACTTTCACATATTACATTTCAGTTGGCTTTACTACACATTACAACAAAGTCTCATCTATCAAATGCTGCTCTTAAAAATCCGAAACAGCGCTCATTATTAGATCATGAAAAGTGGACAGACTTATTATGATGAAAGATGACCCCTCAGTAGGAGAATAATTATATTGAGATTACCAAGCTACCAGACGGACCAAAGGAATCTCGTGCAGGCTGGAACATGTCAGTTAGTGTGCTGGTGATTACAGAGACCCCCTAATCTATCACCTATTAGTTTCATGCAATTAAGTGCAAATTTGATGGTATTTAATGACCAAGTATGTTGGCAATCAACATAGCCAAGGACCGCACGGCAGTAAAACACAGTAGCTATTTTTGTTTTCAATTGGAAACAGTTGTTTGTTGTTGCCAATCGTAGGCTATAGTTTTAGCTTCCACGATTTGGTTTCGATTCATTAATTCCTACAATTTGAGTGTCCGATATATAGCACCGCTTTTTGGTCTTCTAGTTAAATAAATATTGCATTGTTTTAAGTGAAAACTCTAAAATCATTGACGATATTTGCATAGCGATTTGTTGCACCCAAATTAGTAAATATGACGTGCAATTGATATTTTGTATTTGGCATTTCCCCCAGAGGGTGTAATAGAGTCTATCGTGAGAATGACGCATTTGAGATACTAATAAGATGTCGACTGAGCAGTTTTATTCACTGGATAACGCAAACAATATCCTTTTCACAGAATATACAGAATATGAGTTGATGGCTAAGGCCGTGTTCTTTGGCCTCTTGAACGTGCACTCGACATGTGTGATCTCAATTGGCTCACATTTGGCGTAAACATTACCTTCACTTAAACGAAGTATTTAGGATACTCAATGAAATAGAATTTCTCTATTAAGAGACAGGTCATGAGGTCAATACTCATTGATGCACATTCAGTGGTGTGATTGACCAACCTTTTGGCCAATTATGGTCAACCCTAACGTGCTTAGGGTGGGCTGGATCATAATTTGTTAAGTCTTGAGCGATTGTCTGGATAGAAAAACAACTCAATCCTTCACGAAAGTTGTCTAGAGATTTTCATCTTACTGATACTGCTGGTGAGAAAACGTTAACTTAATTGAAAAGGAATCAACAATAAAGGGTCTCAGCTCAATCAAGTGATAAAAAAGAGTCGAAATACCTTTTGTAATCTCATAAAACTAGTCGATGAGTGGATTTTGAGATTTAAGCTGTATAAACGTGCTAACATATACTTGGTTAATTCATACCGATAATGGTCAACTGACTTGACCTTCTCAGACGACTTATTACCAACCCATTACCAGAATGCTGGAGATATCTAATCTAAACCTGACATTTATCCAGTTTGTCCATATTGCATTTAAATTCCAGTAACTCACCTTCTGCAGGTCTATTGAGTTCATCGACATCTCTAAGTATCCAGTTTTCATAATCTTTTCCAACAAACAGAAATTTCCTTGAAAGTTGAGCCACCTCCGAGTCTTCTCCGGGTACCAGCGAGTCCTCCCTTACTTCTGGAGGTGGGATGAAATCCTGTCCACCGCGAATCCTCGAAAATGGCGCTTTGCTCTGCTTTCTCTTGTTAAAGTAACCTAAATTCACATATTCAATCTCATCCGATTCATCTGAATCAGATTCGACGATTCTTGCAATAGGAGATCGTTTACGCTGAGAACCCATTCGAGCAAACATGTTCTGAAGTCCTGTACTAATCTATAATTGAAGTAAAGAAAAATGTGAACGATGATTTGACTTAGATTGAGCAAGTTATGAATAATGGAAGGCTCACATCAGCAGTTGAGAATTTTGATTTCCTCGGTTTTGGAGGTTCTTTAGCTGATTCAGTGTCATTTCGGTTTACAGTTTCAAGAGGTGGAGTTAAGGACTGACTTCTAGAACGTTTCCGAGCAAAGTTGCCCATTTTCTTCGTACCCACTGAGGAGAACCGTCGTGTACGTACATCTGTTTCATGTCTTCGAGATTCTGGACCTCCACCAGTTGGTTCGATGGGAACTTGAAGACGACCGATGGCAGGAATTTGAATGTCCATTGTTGGCTCGGCGTCATCTCTAAGGTCCTGAAGGCGGTGATTACCTTGGCCGTCAACCAAACCATCATCTTCTTTGTAGCGATTGTGACGAGTACTCCTTCGAGTACGTATGGAGGACCGTAAACCAATTTGACCATCTGGCATCATCTTGAATCCCTGTTGAAAGTGGAATACTAAATACTGAGCGATACTGTCGTTACAACCATTTATGTGAAAATAGTGGCAGCTGTAAAAGACACCTCCCAGAAGATCTAAAGCAGTTTGCATGAACTAAGGGTATAAAAACTCTAGTTTCCACATTTAATATAAAGTGTAATTAATTTAATTAATTAGAAGCACATCCAGTGATGAGAATTCACAAGCGATGCTCCTGAGCATATTCCAATTGGATGTCGACGTGTGCTCGAATGAGATTCATATTTAATTTCCATTTGTTGCTTCTCCGTTCCTTTTCTTTAAAAATGATGAAGTATTATTTCTAATGTACTTCAATATGTGCCAATATTTTATCCTACTCATTGTAATCCCTACTTTCAAATATGTTTATGTACTTCACCACATATTGAGAGCTCACAAATATCAGTCAACAATTGTGTAAAGCGGAGGCTATAGTGCCTCAGAAACATACCTCCTAAATTAGAAGACGTTGACACAAACGTTGAGATTAAAGCTATAGTTAGCAATACTCAAATGGATTTTAAGGAATCTTTGTTGAATGGTAAGGACAGGAACGACGATGTTAAGAGCGTAAATTGACAGTAAAGTTGTAACATTTAAAAAAGAACACTTGACAATCCTAAAATTTCTGAACGTTGCAATCACGCTGTAATTCCAAAGCGTCACCTCAATATGCCATGGGCCATGGTCATGAATTGTTTGTCTTACGCAATTTCCCTCTTTAAGTAGAATAAATAGAATTTCGCCACAACTACCGGTGTGCAAAACCGCAACTGTAAACAATGAGCATTCTCTCTTACCAACCACTGCCTTCTTTCTCACTTGGCTTGAATTTGACTTAATAAAGTCCATGTATATAACGATCTAAATGGCTTTAAGAGGATTTTCAAAGTTGAAGTTTTGAAACTTTTAGTTTATTGATAGTAAAGATGAACTGTAAAGTGTGTCTTAGAGGTATACTTCATACTGTCCACGCTAAGACAAGTAACACAAATCTCTTTAGGCACTGATTAATTTTAAGGCTCTGATTAGCCGGTCTTATAGTAGTAAAACGACTCTATTACCAGGTGAAGGATGTGAAATTTCTATTGCCCAGAGACAACAAATAATGCCTGTCCCATTCCACTATCGAAACTAGCCAGTTCTTGTCTTACGGTCATGGTAAATATGCGCGGATATATATTGGCAACTATGCCATTCCAGACACAATAACAGCCCCCTGTGAATGTGGCGGCAAAACACTCTCCGTTCTATCACCATCATCATTTCTATCATCATCACCAGCCAAAATACCGACAAAAGTGAAAATAGCAGAACTGATAGATAACGATAAATTTGAATTTTTCTTGTTTTTGTCCAAATCAGGAGAGCTGTTTGAAAAGCATTCGAATTTTTTTTTGAAGAATATAGGTTCAATTGTGAAAATAATGAATAGTATTGAAATTACCAACACCTGATAAATCACAGAAGAAATGTGTGGGTTTAATTCCATTAAACAATTATGACTAAACTAAACTTTTTTTAATGGGAACAACTAATATAGGTAGTACATAAAATGCACTAAATAATTTTCCAATAAAAAAATCTTTTATTTCATAATACATCAATCAAGCACAAGCCCATTTAATGGCATCAGAATAGATTGGTTTAATTACAGTTTTCATTTGTAATGATGAAAATATTCAATTTAAATATTTTCAAAATTAATTAAAACTTTAAATGTGATTGATTTAAAAAAGACGTTTACTCTGTATAAATGGGGAACTAAATTAAACTCGAGTTCATTTGGGAAAGCATTATACACTTCGCATCTTGGTACGAGAATAGCATTGCTAGGGCCTAGCTGATAAGAGACGCTGATCCTATCGACCTCTATGTTAGCCGAATTTAATCCGTGAGGTTCAACATTCCAATCACTGAGTATGTGTCGATTGAAATCGAGTCCGCGATCACTAACAGTATAGGCATGGACAGTGACCTAGGTCTTTTCCCATTTTTGGGAGTTATTGGTCACATTCAGAACTCGCTTCTTTTATTATTACATTCAAACGGTTTTATATATTAATAGATTCCGGTTCTTGTGCTCTTGAAGACCCATGTCTTTTGAACCAGAAATCCATTTGCTATTCAAACCCATTCTCTAATTCTACAATCGAGTTCTATTTTCCTTTTATCTGATTAGCCTCAGGTTGCAGTACACTACGTAATTCATCATACCTCTTTAGAGAGACATTGGTGACATTTTTTCTTAAACAAATCTTTTGAAAAATACAGTAAATAGCATAATTGAATTAGTATTTTAGTGATTTAGTGAGCGAGTTCTCTCTATTCGCATATAAATCGATTTTTACGTTTCAGATGACAAAAGACAGAATTTTTATCTTTAAAATTATAGGACACGGTTCACAACAGGTTGAATATTGAGCACCACTTGGCTCTGCGATTCTTTTTTTAATCGAAACGGGTTCTTCTAAATTTACACTCACGAAATTTGGAAAAGACAATGTCATGAAGGTGACTAACCTCTGATCGCAATGAAGTGCAGGAGTAATAATGATCTCATCATTTAACATCTTGGGAAAAATGGAAGAACACTAGCTAGTAGATCAGCACAAAACCGAAGAAGTTCTTTTACTTGAAGGCCTTAAGAATTAATGCTAATAAAGAATGGCAGTTAAACCAAATGAAATTTTGGAATCCAGATGAGGATGGTGATGATGGATGGATGGATGGATGAGGAGGGTACTTGAACTAATGAACCTGGACATCAGATGAAATAGGGTACTTCTCTGCCTCCCACTTCTACTGCTTTAAAACTCGTAAACATGGGATTTCTCTTTGCTTGTGTTTGAATGAATTTTGCAAACATTGGGGCACGCTTTCTTCCTCAAAACTAAGCATCTGTATTGGAATTTTCAATCTCGTCAGGCCTGCTATTTTTAAATTCCGATAGATTTGACTAATTTTTGAAAATTGAATTAGTTTCCTTATTGATTTGACGATTTACATTTGGCAGGGTATCCATCTTTAATTCCTTCCAGACAAAATGATTTCGTTTTTACACGTTCAATCATAAAATAATTAATTCACTTACGTTTCAATTTTCTTGGCCTGAAAATGTGTCATCAGTTGTTGTGGAATTGACTTTTTTTCCTTTAACGCTAAGAATTTTATTATTTCCCTTCATTATCATTGCAAGAATGATTTTTAAGGACACCGTAATAATACTAAAAATGCGAAAATCATGCAATGATGAAATCAGTCTGACTATTAAACGACTTTCGTCAAACTTGGACATATTTGCAAGACGAAAACTACGAATACACTTAATCAAAATTATACAAGACTCTCTTTGTAAGGTCCCAGTATTTTCTGAATAAGCACTTTGACTCACAAAGAATAAAGAACAACTATCACGCAGGTTGACAGAAAATTATTTGTTCATAACATCTTCGATTGTTTTTACTTTGCAAGGATTTTCCAAGTTATCGGAGTATTTTTAAGTATTATTAGAAATGAGTTATTCTATTACTAAGAGATACCAGATCATTAGAATTGCTTACGCTCAGATGGATACCCAGACCTGGCCAGAACAATTTTGTAGAAATCAGGCCAATAGGCTCTTTGGTGAGGTTCCAATCGGTTTAAAAAGCGACAGAATAATGCTTAAAATTTTGAATTAAACTTAATTATATAAAATTAATCCTCTATAATCATTTGAAGAGGAAAGTTGAATTATTACTAGGTTATTTAATTTTCCAAATGGAGAGTAGCTTAATTCGTTTTTTATTCCAATATAATTAAGAAAAATAGAATTCCTATCTTCCACTTGATTCAATTAATATGGGTTAAAATGGCTCATAGTTCACTGAAAGTTATTGCATTGGTAAACACGTCTCACCGTCATAATGATCATTCTAACCAGCAAGAGTCTCAAATTTTTTCGAAATAAAATAATCCAAAAGCCACACCTTGAATCTATTTTTATGTCCAATGCGGGAAAAATCAATAAGGATGAAAATTTATTCAATAGAGTTCTTTGAAAATACTAATCGTGAAATGATTCCTTAATGTCCGCTTTTTAAACTCATCAGAGAGCCATAATACCGATATCGATTTGCATAAGACCTAAGCGGTTTGAAACGGTGCCTAAGTTTAATGTCATTTTCCCTATCTATTGAACCGCACTGTATATGATCTCATTTTAATAATTCCGACTTATGTAGTTTATATGGAAGAAGACAACTTTAGTGCTTGTTTTGTTATCGAAGTTATTCCCGTCGGGAAACATTTAAAATGTTACAGTTAGTGGAGATAGGAAGACGAAAGGAGGACGCTTAAAATTATTAAATTAAAATATAGATTTTTAATTTAAATCAGTGCTTTTATACACATTTAATGTGCATGTCTTTGTCATATACTCTGCCGATTATTATAGTGTATGTTTAAAATTGATTTCAATGAGATTAAATGGATTTAACAATCATCCCATTCATGTTGTTCAAGAAATTCTAAATTGAGACCAGGCGTAAAAGAGTTGAAAAGGAATTAATTAGAAGACAATTCAATCAAACAATTTATGGATCGTAATTTCTTGGCTAAAGCAATTGGCTTTCGTACACATCTTCCTACCTCGCCAAATTAAGTCCCTCGATCAAGAAATGTTAACGTGCTGAATTGGATTCTTTTGATGAATTTGATCTAAGTTCACGGATTTCGATCCCTGTTATTCTTTTGTAAATTATCGAGCCTCTTAATCCTGGCTGGATGCTATCATGTCACTGGTGCATTATAGGCCAACTCAATGGTTCATAATTTCCTTTCTACTCGGAAAGCGTCGTATAAGACACAAATCTTTCATTTCATTCAAGTTTAAAGTACTTGTGATCTTCGCTTGTGTGATCACAGCTGAGTAAGCTTTGGCAATGGAAACTTTTCTGGTTTCAAAGCTATAAATCTTGGATCATACCAATTAAAAGCTCTACTGAAATGAAGGTGGGGGGAGAGGGGAGAGGGAGGGAGAGGGAACAATCACTCTTTCCTTTAGGGATCAAACGGATTACATATGGATAGTGAAACTGCAAGAGGAAATTACGATCTTCTCTCAAGAAAATCGGTGCAATTTTCATCAAGTACTAATCTCCAAGCAGACCTTGAGATACAAAAATATCCTGAAAATATCGAGATATCTAGGGTTTTTGAGAACAAGGTCTAATTATGTTGCCTTCATTCCTCTATTTGCCACCGTAATTTTTAAGGCTATACGGACGCCAATTGAGCATTTCTGTCGATCAATTGGACATGGTTTTATTGTTTCCTTTTGCGGGAATCCCCAAATTTTTGCAACTACAATTAAGATCATATTGGCGACTACTACCTACTGTGACGTTGATATTAACTCATCATAAAGATTTAATTAATTAATTAAATTATCTAATTATTAAGTATTAAATGATAAATTCCTATAAGACTTAACTGCTGACTAATACGAAGCTCTAACGTTTTCTGTTTACGCGCCAAAAAATTGTATTTTCGGTTTCGCATGAATCTCAGCATGGAATGGAGTAGGTGAACTTGTTCTTTCTCTTAAGCTTCGTTTTTAAATTTTTAACATTTTTATATCACCTCATTGACCATGTATCATGTCATTGACTGTTAGGTAAGTATAGTGAGCATAAACCCTTTAAAGACGATTTTGAGCGTCGCGCACTCAGTGATGTTTGCAAACGCAGATGATAGAATGCGAGTTTATCAAATATTAAGCTTCAGAGCACCTTCCCACTCCCTAATTCCATAGCTATTAGGCACTTACCATGGTGAGGTTGGGCAAAGTGCATACTGGTTTATTGTGCGTTCTTCATGCAACCAATTTCTCGGACAAAGCTAATTGCTAATAAAATTATGACATTTCCATAATATGAAAGAACTTATTATTAACGTAATCAAAAATAATAATTTAATTGATTTTTTTGCAATCACTTTGTTTTGGATCTAATAAACGAATAGTCCAAAACCTTCACAAGGAAAACGGATGACTAAGCACTAAAATGAGATACAAATTTCGCCGTTTCGCATAACTTTAGTGTCTAGTCCGCACAGAAATTCCGACATATCCATGACCTTTGCATGAGGAGTGGAAACACTTTGAAGTACAAATAATGTATACTATATAAGGTGTAAAATGTGGTGAAAATATTGTCTAATATACCCAACTCGAATATTTAGAAATTGTTACCAACCATAATGTGCTGCTATGATGAAGAATGCCCCTGTTTCACTTCCGGAAACAATTTTCGGTTACTTCAAATTTTATGGTGGATAACAATGATTGAAGTATCTAATATTGGGATTATAAGCAAACTGAGTCTTCCAGAGCAGGTAAATTTAATCACCATCAGTGGTGGAAATAAAAACAAATTAAATAACTTCAATTTAATATGCTAATTTCTATTCTTTTTTAGAGTTTAAAAATTATTAAGTAGGTTATTTGCAGAATATTTGAATCTTGCTGAAAAGTTGTTTAAGGGGTATTCCAATGGAATACCACCTTCGGTTGGCGGAATAATAGCACTTAGCACGTTCAATGCTGGAAGGAGACGGTTGCATATATTTTCGACGACTTGAGGAGAATTCCTTCCTCAGACACTAAATTTGCGCATTTCTGTTCTTCCCTATGGCACATTCACAATAAAGGTAAACTCTCAATTCCCTATATCCCATCCATGAATGCATAATTTTGTTTTTATAATAAAGAGAAAGAAACTTTCGTCCTCGTAGTTCCTGAAATCACAGTAAACTCAGTGGGCACATTACCGGTGACATTCTTAACACTAAACACTATCCCCGTGTCACCAAAGTCAGCTCAAACAAATATCCACTATCAATTTTTGAGTATAGTAATACAAATATAATTTGAAAAATAATAAAAGGTGGCTTGGGATTCATGAGGTAACTCTGAGAATAATGTTTTACTCTAATTTCCAAAATTTGGCACATTCACATTGTATTACCCAATCACAGACATCAGGCAAATGTTAATGAGTATTAATCATTAATGAAAAAATTTAAAGGTGCGAGCTTACCTCAATATCTTCTTGTTGCGCTGTCTGTTTTCTCCACGCAAGTGCGGCTATGGAAGCATTGGCCACAGAACTAAAGCTCATTCCTCCTCCACGTCGTTTAACCTTATCCCGAATGACTTCTTCTTCGGGGGCGTCTGTTCGCACGAGGCTAAGGGAATCACTACGGCTTGGCAGATTGAAGGTGATATTGTGCAGGTTGGTGGGCGAACCAACAGAGGGTGTTTCTGATCCCGCTTTCACTGATAAAGGAGACCTATCTGCTGTCTTGGTGGATGTTCCATTTGAGTCTCCCATTCCTGGAATTGGCATCATTGGCATTACTGGCATTAAAGCTACTAAAGCTGATTTCGCTGCGTCTTGAAGCTGTAAAGCAAAAGAAATTTTAGCATAATTAGATTGGACATTTAGTAGTGTTTTGCAGCGGCAGAACGCATAAAATTAGGTAGAATATAAAGATTAAATTAAGCTTTTAAACACTCGCAGAAATTAAGCACATACGTATATTCCCACTATAAAGGTGTTACACCGATCGAAAAATATGAAAATAAGACCACATTCTGTTCTCTTCATCTGCTTTCATGCGTCAGGTATTGTCATGAATAATATCGATTAAAGTATGCTGCCTTTCAGAGATTAGAAAATACCAATCTCTTTTAATATTGCATCATTCAGTTGATTAGCTTCACGCCTAAATGAACGTTCAAATGGGAGTATTTACCGACCGAAAATTTTAAATCCTGTTGATAAATATTAATTTGTGTAATTGGATTGAATTTGGAAGTTGACCACCGATGGATTGAAATCAAATTTAACAAAAAGGACATTTTTAATAGAAAAGAAGTAAAGGGGTGAAACGGCAAATCATAGGCAGTTAAATTGTTAATTAAATCAAATTTTTGAGCTCACAGTACTCATGGTTATTAACTTGATAGATTTTGCATCGCAGCAATTTGTAATTGAGTTGAGCAATTACTGCAATGAGCATTTTGGAGAATTATGAGAACGTCAACATTTCATCATTGATCCCTAAGTTTAGAAGCTTCTGATATTTAGAAGCTGGTGTACAATTCTTTTGATTTAATGATTGTGGTGCTGGAGGATGTCAAAAGTCCGAATCAATCAAATTTAAATTCACAAAATTATATGAACAGATTTATTTCCTCGGATAATAGATTGTTTGGTGATATTTCTAACTGGTCATTCTTACGAATAAACTCTTGTTACTACCGGGTAGCTGAATTAATAAGTCAATAATCAGACGTATATACCCAAATTCATATGTGAGTAGCTGTATTTTATAGCAATTAACTAACTAACTAACTAATTAACTAATCAACTAACTTCCAAATTCTTTGTGCGATTTCGGCCAAAGCGGATTTAGATGATCAATTGGTAATATTACAGAGTACAATACATGAAGCGTTTTTGAGAAAAACGCGGAATACCAAATCATGCAAATCCTATATCGACCAAATAAGGGATACATTGGCAATACCAAAATGCATTTTTTATTAATTTCACAAGTACCAATAAGTGATTGGATTGCTTTAGATAATTTTCTACAGGCAGTATACGTTGGATCTACAGAATTTGAGGGTATTGTGGTCACGCAAGGGATAATTTTGCACCACTACCAAAAGATCGTTTAAAAGAATTGTAGAAGAGCCACAAATTACACCCAAACAGTAATAAACAGTTATAGCAATATCAGTAATGCAGCGCTGCACACTTCAACCATACTCTTTGTGATGGCACGTACCACCATAGCGTGGATGTACCACCACGGGCTGACCTGTGACAAAAGCGACCAAGTGGACGTGCCACCAATTCCACGACTGCAAGAACGAGACCTACTTGTTTTCACCGAGTCTACATCATCGGGCTGAGGAAGAAAGTGACAATATATATTTGAAGAGAAACTTCATCGGTAACCATTCACGAAGAAGCCAATTTAATCAAGCACTATTAAACACCAAACTCGGAGTTGAGCTCTTGGGATTCAGGAATCCTTGGTGGCACAGTGGTCAATACGCTCAAATTTTAAGTCAGATTGCCAGCATTGAGTAATTCAGACTAATGGTTGAAGTGACAGAATTCGAGTTTTTCCCAAAAGACTGCTCGAAGACACTTTCCTCAATGGGCATGTGAGTTAATTTTTTTTTACACATTTGCCTGTTTGATAACTTTTAAACTCCTCATGCCCAAACAAATCGTTTATAACCCACGTTACCAAGCCCACTTGTTTGCGGTCGTCTATTTAAAAAAGTAAATTGGTTCATTATTATGCCATTTATTATTTTTATTAATTATTGGTTTAAATTAAAGCTCTTCAGATAATTTGAAAAGTCTTTATAGTTAGGTATGCTCACTGTTTCCATTGGCTAAGTGAGTAATATTCTTAATTATAATTATTACCCCGAAGAAAATAAACTATTTAGACTGCCTACCTGAGACAATTTAAGGGCCACAAATTTCCTAATTAACTCTCTCTCTCTCTCCATGGTCAGCAAGACAATGAAGCAATGATAAATTTAGTTTCATTTGATTTCTTGAAGAAATTGAAAACTTGGAGTAGCTTGCTTACTGGAGTCGATGAAACGGGGACATTTTCTCACGCATTCTAGCGCTTATTCTGTCTAGCCAAATTCGGGAACCACAATTTTACTCGCATACCTAATATAGAACTTCAGATCCTACAATGGCATAGTATTAAACAAGAGGATGGTAAATGACTTAGTTAAACAACCCCCAAAACTGTACACCACATGTAGAAATTCGCATTAACATTTATGCAACTTAAGTTCTCCTTAATTGATTGGCCAGTGTTTGGTAAAACTGTGGAAGAACAGCTACGATTGAGTCCAATAATCTTCAATCACTTTTTAGTAAAGATGCTCCCCTCCTCTCCACCGAATATCAACGATTATTTACCTGAAGTTGTTTCCTCCTGTATGGCTTGGTCTTGTCCACGTCAATTAGACTGAAGAAGAAAATAATTGAATTAATTTAAAGCGCAAATGAACGAATACAGACAAATTTTTATTTAATCCAATATCAATTCTATTAATAGGATACTTTCATGTCTAAGATGTCATTTAGAGGTCTGAGTATAATAGTTAAGGAAGGATTTCATTCCTGAAAACGAGATTCCTACGTAGCTCCAGTCACATTAGGGTCCTTCTCTCCTTTGAACTACCATCTCTTGGGATTATTAAAAAGCATCCACTATAAAATTAGTTTTCAAAGCATGTGTAAAATTGTTACTTTCAAAGACAACAGGATGATATTGAATTCCTTTTGAGCATGATAGAGCTCACTACGTTCACCGAAAATAAAGTACTCAGGTGACTAATCTTTCAAGGGTAGCTGTAAGTCGACCAATGAAGGGAAAAATTGATCACCTGGCATATACCAAATGATTGCATTCATTATCAGTGACAGCAACAATGAAGGAGATAAGGCAGTGCATGTGCTAACTGAGGTGCGATATGAGGATTTAACTTATAATGTGATATGATGTTTTGTATTATAAATTAGTAACCTCTGTTTTGTTCCATGGATTGATTTGATTAGCCGTATTTAGTCTCATTTTATCCTTCAACCCTACAGAAGTCTACTACTTAACTGCTATAATCTCTTAGGAGGTTAATATGTATATTTAAGTCGTAAAAACTTTTTTGGATGCTTAGATGTCAGCGAACACTTAGCGATTAGACTAAATTCAGGTGGCTTGACTAACTCACGAACCAGTTCACTTTGTAACGGTTTGTATTGACTAGATTTCCGCCATTCCAATGACATTTCTCTTTACTGGTATTTTCCTACTTGCCGGCTGAATTTTCATAAACTCATCCTTCCAAAGTACACAAAAAAAGCGTAGAGCGTCGAATGACCAGAAAATCTTTTGCACTTATCAAGAATATGATCTAGACTTCAATAAATTTTTTTGCAATTTTTACTTTTATCATAAAATAATTACATTAAACAGGAGTGATGAGGTGAATATAAACTACACTGACATAACTTACGGATGATCCTGTCGATCCCAACGCCCGAAGCACAGATCAATTCCACCCACGTAGGCGATGGATTGATCAATGATGACCATTTTTTCATGGTGAGACCAGAGCAAAACGAAATCGCGAAGATGGTCTGGATGACGAATAACCTAAAAAACGCGAAAGTCAACTTATTATACCTAGGTCGACATTTTCAGGACTAAATGATCTCTCAGTTAGAGTTCAGTGTTCATTGCTACTCAGAATTTAAGTCTGATCTAGTGGAAAATATGAAAATGGCCGACGGTATTCTGTATTTTCCTTTGAATATCGCCATAACTAAGAATAGCTGGCAAATATAGTTACGTTTATTTTAATATTCACACCTGAGACACCGTTGAAAAATCCTTTTTATTTCTAAGCCTATAAATGGTACTTTAATGCTCTGTGTGAATTCAATGCTAGACTGCACTTGATTAAGTAGCTAAATTTACAATAAATTTCTGAAGAAAGAGTGTGAAAAAAATATGATAGAATAATGGTAGTTTAACTGTGACTGAGGTGAAATGCACCTCAAACTTGTATTTAGTTCATCTCTGAGCTTTCCACTTGTTTAACTTTAACCCTTTAGCGGCCTTAAGGACGTACAGTCCTCTTTCGACATAAGCGCCATTGGTACTAGACACGTAACAAAAGGTGCTATTGCCGGTTGAAACATGTCCAATATATCTGTAGCCTTCACCTGATACCACCAAAACTCATCACATTGGCGGCATCAGTCTGCTGTGAGACATGCGTGAGTGTGGTTGAGTGTATTTTTCAAAATAACAATAATTCGGGCATTAAAGGGGTAAGAATAGAAGCACATAGTTTGGAAATATTGAAATGAGTGGACAGACTGAAGAACAAGTTCATTTCACATTATATTCAACTGCGTAAGTGATTATCTCTGCCTGCAACAAACCATTTGGAGGGACAGACGCAGGTAATTAAAATAAACTACCTACTCACATGAATATTTGGGTGAAGACTAGACAGCCACCTTGAGGTGTGCTTGCTGTTTATGGACAGAGCTTGCGGTATCTCCCGATAGATCATTATGCAGATTCGCACGCCTTCCTCCTAAAACCAGGAACAAAAGTGATGAAGGCGTTTACTATCAGGATTGCATATTTTATATGTCATAAAAATTTGCAGTAAGCTGCAGGTCTCAAGTCGCTGTTCAGGAATCTCCACAAAATGGCGGGGTCAACGAAACTTCAGCTATTTGAGCAGTCTTATTCTGCCAAGTAGGAAATGAAATTCAAGTACCGCAAGTGGTTATTCCAATCCTCCTCAGATAATCACAGCACAGAAATGCCACCCCTCTCCTCCTCTCGATCCAGTTTAGTCTAAAAAGGTGTTTAAGGGACCCAGTTCTGCCATACCACCTTTAGTGGACCGAGTTATTATCGTCCTATAATAAAGTGGAATCTAACAAGGTGATTGATGACCATCTAAACACGAGTCTTACTCCTTAGGCATAAGTTCTAAAGTCACTTCTTGTATCCGATCTATAAATGAATAGAAAAGATTTAAATTACCTTTCCACATCGCATTATATTGCAGACTATATTCTGGTTTCTATACCTCATAAAATATCCAAGAAATGACCAGAAATAAGGAAGATAATTTATAAGTTACCTATAGCTGATTCTTCGGTCTTATTACAGGTAGTTAGAAGCTACTGGCTTAAAGTACAAGGTGTGTACTTTAACAAATGTAGCCTAATCAATGGAGAGTTGGCGCAATAGCGCCGTCTTCTTTAAAAAATGTTTGAGCCCGAAAAATCGAGAAAGTGAAAAATGAGTAGGCCTTTGTAGTTCCTCGAAGCCATAACGATTTAGTCTGGACTCGTTGTTCAATCAAAACAAACGTTCGCGAAAATGTATATTCCGTGGTGACGACAGCAAACGATTTGATAGTATCATCGATTCCTGATAAGTCTTTTAAAATTGAATT
This sequence comes from Hymenolepis microstoma, assembly GCA_000469805.3. Taxonomy (NCBI): domain Eukaryota; kingdom Metazoa; phylum Platyhelminthes; class Cestoda; order Cyclophyllidea; family Hymenolepididae; genus Hymenolepis; species Hymenolepis microstoma. The sequence goes on from LR215991.1 coordinate 18,038,524, forward strand.
GTCGCAAAAGCCACTTCGTTGTACGTTTAAGCTTGAAATGAGCACCACTTTATCTTCTGATTACATTCAACTTCCATTCTTCAAATTTTTTGAAATGCATTTTCATGTTCAATCAAATTTAACCCATCCCCAAGTTAACCTCATAAACTCCTACTATTCGCATTTAAATAATTAATGAAAAAATACATATACGAATTACTGAAACAAGAACTCATTGTGGGTGTCCTGGAGATTTAATGAAGATTGATTCCAATTAACATCACATTAAAATCACCACGAAACCTCAAAGGTTTTGCAAAATATATTTATGATTTAACAATACATCTCATGTGATTAGGATAATTAAGCCCCAATTATTATTTTAATCAATTAGAAATGTCATATTATAGAAAAAATAAATCTAACATATGTAAAATTAGTTCGCGTTTAATAAATTTAAATTTCCGCCTCTAAATTTTATTTTAATCTTCCTTTATATATTCATCAGACCTACGTCTGCACAACGCGATAACGTGTTAGCATTTAGGGGTAACTTAAGTAGTTATTTTAATTAAAGTACTACATACTTTGGATATCATTTGTCAAAACAATAACGCAGCTAAAATTTAATTTCAATTGAATTCATCTACTGAAGTAAATGTATTATATGCTTAAGGCTCCTTAATCCCAACTAGTTGCCACGTATAGGTATTCCTTGAGAATGTTAATAGAAATCCTTAATTCAACAGAAACATCTTGACACTAGTAATATAAGTCATGCTACTAAAACATTATTTTGGCATAAATGCATTTCTTGCGGTTATTAATAATTCTAAGTTGATTTCCTTTAGATTTGTAAAAAACTTCGTAGTGATCCAATCAAATTTCAAGTATGTTCTTTGGAATACATTCAATCGAGTGAATTGATAGTAAAACATTCAAAGTACCCTCCAAGATTTAAGTCCACCTGCAATCCCGAGAGATGTGACATTAAAATGGTTTTTAATAAAGCATTGAAAAGAAATGAATGTAAACTTGAGGTTGGAAATTTATACAACTTTACTGAAATTTAGTGCCATGAAGGGTGGCCTATAAAAACTTGCTTTTAATCACATTCAGGCTAAAAATATGCTGAATTTTCGCGCCTTTATGACCTATCTGACATGTCTAGACGAGGTTATCGTTGCCATTTAATAATGTATCTATATAACAGTAAACCTGAACACATGAATCACGCGAATTTGTAAAGTGAAGCTGTAAATACCCGTTACGTCCCAACTAACCCCCTATCTGGGCGCGAACACACGTTTGACTTTTATCCGCACCTACCTTTCTCACTTATCTCTCCTTTCCCATGTGCCTCTCTTGCTCGCTCGAAACCACATCGTGGTTTATTCAACAAACTTCGGAGCACACGAATATTTGTGGTCCACCTTTTTTAAATTGTAATTTGCAGTTCCTAGCCTTATTGTAAACAGAAACATCAAATAATATAAATAGTGTCTTTGTTAAGGCAACGAATAAAACTTCTACAGGGAGAACACCAAAGGAGCTCAATTCACTATGACTCAGAGGTGTTGATAAAAACAGAATTTTACAATGAAGTCAAGCCATTAGGAATCTCAATTGGTTTGAATTATGAAAGTATTAAGATGTCATTAAGATGTCTCACGCGGTCGTCCACAAAATCCAGATCCTTCTGACGGGTGGATTTACCTCAGCTGTTTATCATACCACTTCGATTTCTTTACACCATTCAACATCCAAAACCATGTAGTGGAGACTAGAAATGACTGTTAACATAGTGGAGGTCATGAGAGTTCACTATTTACTTATAATGCGTGTATATTTCATTATTTTAATAGATCTCAAAATGGCGTCGATAATAAATCCATGTGAAGTATGACTGATAAAATAAGAAAATATCTGTGTAATTAATTCTCTTTGGGATTCAGTAGCATTTTCGTCTTCACCACTGGCGTATAAGAGAGTGTAAGTGCTATAAAGCTGCCTTTTCAAGGTGTCTAAAGTCTTATTTTGGTGTAAAATGGAAAGAACCCTGGCGGACACTGTAGGGGGACTTGCAGATTTGTATAGGCAGGAGATCATGGTAATTATCAGTTTTAGACTCTCGTATATGATGTGAAGTTTGTGGGAAAACAATCAATGCGTGGAATATTTGGGAAAACTTAGTTCCGTGACTACTCAACCTTCGCCACTTCAGGAACATGAAACCAAGATCTTTCGGCCCACGCAGCATTAGCATGTAATCATACTATTCAAGAAATAAATTATGTTCATCAATTATACGTCCTCTAGGGTATTTTTTATTAGAAGTATACGTTTTTATTAAAATTTATTCTAACTTCACTTTTGCTCCTACAATCATATCAACAGACTGTGCAAACGCGCCAATTTCTACTCTGGAAATCCGTTCAGTTAAAAGAAACATTTGATTAAGTTTTTGCCTTACGCTAACACTCATAAATTTTTGCCAATGTCATCGCAGGTATATTAAAACTGTAAAATTGGAGGCATTGCGTGAGATCATTTTGGGAAGAACAGTTGAACTGAAACAGCAAGTCCAATCTTTCTTAATTAAAAAAATAATATCAATCAAAAGCGCTTAACACAGTAGGCAATCTTTTGCCGCGCATTAGAGAACGTAACCTGGATTTTGGAAGGAGAAATGTTCATTTGGTGAATGCTGTTCAATGCCTTGAGCATGTTCTTTGTATCTTTTCAATCTCTTTTTTCTTATCCTTTTTTGGGCCCAGAGTTGTTCCATACACAACTGTCAATCAAAACCCTCCTATCCATTGTCCAATTAATTGCGAGAAACAACATAGTATAAAGAAATCCGGTGCTTTCAATTTCTGTGTACCTTCTTTTGTTATCGTTTTTTTCATTTTCTGGTCTAGCTCTCATTATCTTGGCGTAAGCTTGGCCATAAGGAGAAAAAAGTGCTTAAGGCAGTTGACCAATCATTTTAATTAAGTTAATAAACTCGGAAAACGGTGAGTGCAAGCTGAATAAGGAAACTGGAACTGACTCCTGGGAGTCGGACATTGAACTAATAGAACACTTAGTTTGCAAAACATACTCAAGAAACTGACTGAAAGAAATAAATTTTGTCACTCTTTTGATGTTCTGATTGCAATTTCCGTTTCTTCCCAATTTCCCTTTTCAAAGCTCGTATTGAACTCCGTCATATTAAACTGTGCTCAAATGCTTTTACTTTGTGAAAAGAGTATTTTTTGTTTTAGCTTGAGTGCTGAGAATGAAAAGAGCTTCATTAACCATCTCCTTACTGTAGATGTCCATTTTTAGTTACCTATCTGTTACTGCTGTTAATTATCTAGAAGTCTTGACTGAATGGATACTGAAAGAAGTTCTCACTGAAGACCTTCAGTAAATTCACCTGCGAAAAAGGTAGTTGACTTGGCAGAATCATTATTTTAAAAGAAAATTTCATATTCAATTCATAATCATCCAAAAATGCGTTCAATTATGATTTCTGTCTAAGAAACTTTACGTTTACCGGCATGCAAAATAGGCGGAGTGATTTTGGAGTTATTATAAAACTTACGGCTTTCCTCTTGAGCATATAATCCAATCTCCACCTATCACCACCATTTGGACGCTTGAGAAGGACTTCTGGAGAAAGCCACCAATCAGTGATAAAGATTTCATGTTGTGCATGCTCGATTCCATTGGCTACAGCATCCATGTAAGAAGCACCATCGATACACCTATTAATCAATAAGACAATGCGTGTTAAAAACCAGTCGATACTGTGAAAAAGGACAAACAATATTGAAATTTTGATTTGCACCAAACAGGTAGTATTATTAAGATAAAGATTTTTCGACGGTGATATTTCACATTATCTAATAGGGATTAATTTTATCCATCACAATATCAATTCCTATTTGATATTTTGCGCTTTAGAGGCCTTGGGACTGAACAGTCAAATCCTTATTTCACACTCCCAGAATACTGTCTATCTTCATCCTAAGCATTCTCTTCCATTTTTGAGAGCCCTCTTCAAAGTGGTCCCACTGAAAGTAGGTAACAATTAACCAATAATTTATCACTTTCTGATATATTGAAAAAGAAGCATTTACTAATTGAACATTAGAAGGTGCAAATGATTCAAAGTGGTATGAGCAACCCTCCAATGATAACCTTATTTACCCTACAAGTTCCAAAATATCATGCATGTGAAATCACCTAGAATCTCACAGACCAGATCATTTTAATTGAATTTTGGAGAATTGGGATATTACAAAAGTGATCTCTGCCCCTTACGATGTGGTGGACAACTCGAATAATTCATTGCCGAAGTAGTTTGCTACATCACATGCTTAGAACTTATAAAATTCATTTAAGTATTAATAACAACGGAAACTGTTTAAAAGTATGTTTTAATATTCCATAACACGCATATATATATATATCCATATAATTATCCTAAAAGTATGAAAAAGCATTGTTTGGGAAAAATATTTCAAGTTTTTTTAGCGTGGGATAATCATTCTCTTCCTTGGGGATATTTTGAAGGTAGTTATTATAAGAATAAAGACGTTTTCAATTGGTTTACTACCTATCGTCGTGAAAATAACCCAATCATTGAAAAGGAAATATTTCACTTTCTTACCTTCAGTTATTTGAAAGAATGTTCGAGAACATTAAATATGGGATTAATAATTTACTTCACCAAGTAGGCAGTTCAAATCTAATTGCCGTTAACGAGCATTCGTGCGCATTTCTATCTGATTCAATAGCGACAAAGCGTTAAAAGAAAATATGAGTCATTTAATGAGGTGCTGAAAGGAACCTCAAAACTGATCACCATCACACATGTGACATTAGAGCCTGTTAGGAAGATCGGGCAGATATCTGTCCTACATTCAAGAGGTGTTCATGCACTAATCGGGGAACCAATCAAGCACCACGTATTAACGCCTATATAATTAAATTTATTTTCTTAATAAAAAGCAAAAAGTGATTAGTTAATTCAAAAGTCTTTCTTCTTCTTAGAGGTAAAGGAGTGTTCTTGATTGTTTGGAAAATCCACTGACATCGTAAAATCAGTCGACCAATACGTTCCTAGCTATATACGCATAATATTAACTATCAAAATTTTAAGAAAATTCGGTAGTATCCCGATTGAATTGACAATGGCCAATTGCATACGCCAAATGTTTGAATGGTGTTTTGGTCAAAAATTTGCGGAATTAATAAGTGGGTGGGAAATTGGGGAAGGAGGCTGAGTGCCTGTGTTCGCAAACGCACCGAGACGCAAGTGGAACGGAGATAGACTTAATTTATGCAAGCGAGTGTTGCACACATGTGCCGAAGGACCTTCGAGTGTGCGCACAAACTCTTGCCACAGCGATGATGATGACGGTGTTAGCTCGAAGTTCTCAGGCCAGTGCCAAGTTTATTTAAAAAGCGAAAAAAATTTCCGTGAATTTTCAAGTATTGTGTCTATTTGCTCAAGACAAAAGTCCCATTTTTGATATGCACGTTCCACTCGCTGACCACGATTTTTCAAAACTTTCGTCGACCAACTTTTACAATAAACAAGGAGAGGAGGAAAACCAGCATGTGGGTTCAGCATACGGCGGAGAATGAAGAATGAATAGGTATATCCGCCTCTTTTAAAGCCAAATGAATAAATTTGTCAGTTGAGTTTATTGGTGCTCAGCAGCGTTTTCGCTCTGTTCGGTCTTTGGTTTGATTGATTCATCTTGACTGAAACAGCTGACAATGTTGATTTGCATTTTAGAAGAATAAATACCTTCATCGAGGGCTTTTTGAACGAGAAAAGGTAAAGTGCAAAACTGCTGACCGTTTACAGTAAAGAAGTCAGTGGCCTTGCACTATCGATAGGATTACTGTTTCTAGTGCGCAGTGATCAACTTTTCACATTGGCAAAGATCAGTCGTGGACTTCTAGTGCAAAATTTCAAGTCTTATAGCGAACAAGCGTGGCTAAATGGGTGACATATCAGGATGTCATTCCCAACGTTGACAACAAACTCCATGCGAGTCTCTTCAATAGACAATTTTCATAACTTTACGTCTCGAGTGAAGACAAAACGATGTAGCGCAAGGCTCCAATCCACATTCTATTTTTCTTTCCCAAAACCATATTCTCCCATTAATAGCAATGCACCCGCTTGTGCTGGCAAAAGAACAGGACATTATCTTAGGTGGCATGGGATCTGCAAATTCCAATTGGCAGATATTGAACACAATTCCACTCTGAAACAAATTAGGAGTGGTTCTTGGAATACTTGAAGATGAAAATGCATCGAATTTGGACATCATAAGTAAAAAATATATCTATAAACCAGATCTATTGTAAAATGGGCTCTGACCGAGCTTAATGGCCTTCAATGGCTTGAGCTAAAAGACTATATGACGTAATATTCCAGTTTTAGGGAGACAAGAATTCGTCCAAATATCCCTCTTATCCTTGGTAATTTATGCAGAGAAAGAGCATATTCGCAAAATGACTAGTTTTAAAATTTTGGTTCCCAATCTCTAATACTTAAGAAGTGGCAGAGAGGCGATTTGCATTATGCACTTAACCCAAAATAGATGGGAATAATATTAATTGGCAAATACTAACCAAATTGGGGGGCGGGAGGGGGGAGGAGGGGAGGGGGAGGGGAGGAGGGGGAGGGGAGGGGAGGAGGGGAATATGTAATGAATATGTAAAAGTGGATTTAAATGGGAATTGAAAGTAATATGGTGGAAAATATTCGAGAAAGTTCAGGAAAATCGGATTAGTTATGGGAAATTTAGTGATAAATGGGAAATTTTTTCACAACTTCCCATATCTTTCTAATATTTACCTCAGGTGCAAATATTTGTTGTGAAAACCTCAATTAGAGCGAGGTGGGAACACAAGCGAGGCCACTTATAGACTGCTCTATTACTCGTAAAAGTACACTGGAGTTCTTATTGAGATAATTTAATTTTTTTGCAAAACAACTGATACAGAGATTAAATGATGGAATATTATCAAAGAAACACAAAATAGCAAATCGTAATTTCAAATACTGCATCACACAAATGTGTGACAATTTTGTCACCCAGTGGGGTGTTGTTTAAATCTCCTCAAGCAAATCGGAAGAATTAAATTCCAATTACCTCCTCTTTGCCGAATTTCGGATAAATAAAACTAAAAACGCAATTTAATATCCAAACATAAGTTCCGAAACAGTAGTGAAAATTCTTTTATTCCGATTAGTTTGGCTTGACTGAACAGCCATTAGCTCTAAGCCTATCATATTTTAGTTGAACGCCGTTGGCATGTCCAATTATCAAATTTATATAACTCAACAATAACCCCTAAGTATCGAAATCCGCACTTGCCTAAACCAATTGATATTCAGTACATTAAAAGTGAGCAAGGGAATTGGAATCCCTATAGAAATGTATAAATTAATAACTCCTAAATTGCACATTAAGAGTTCTCTCTATGCTCTGAAGTAATTACCAACTTCTACATGACCTCTCCACATTTCCTTCCTTCATTGAAATTGACTTGCTTTTCTAGAACCTTCCTGAAGTTAAAACTGAAAGATAATCCTGGATAATACTATTTTCTGACCAAATACTCGTTGATGCTATTCCAAACCGACAGTGAGATCGATAAAATCCTATGTGAATTTAAGAATAAAATGAGTTATCATTAGTTATCAATATGCGTTTATCCTCCGATCAGTATCTTATAATTTATAACTCAGGATTAATTCAATATTAAAAGATTAAAGTAGCATTATCAGTAGAGTTCAATTAGGGTCAACTACGTTGACTTTAAATTACCTGTACTCATCTCATCGAAGCCACCCATGCTCGTGAATCACAAAAATGTATCAGTCAATTATACCAGTTAGTCAGGAATCTCTGAACGACCTCATTGGAAAACTCAGCGGTCGAACCAGGATAATTTAGTCATTTAGCATTTGTGAGAAATCAGACAACTTAGAACATCATTTACGCTGAAAATATATGACCTTTGTCACTTGCTTATGTTCTCCTATTCTAATATTGGTACGCCAATGTACCAATAAGTGAACTCTACTGAGCTTTATTAAGTTTAAAGTAACTAAATTAGTCTCATCTCCGCAGTCCTGGATGTAAGGAGATACGAGTGTGTGTAACTGGCATGACTGACCATCTAACCTTGGGATTAAACCAGAAAGATACATTTTTAGTATAATTGAAATTGCAGATTAAATAAGTCACCTGACATCATTATATAACCCCCCCCCCCTCCCACCCCTATTTCGACTCTGGTATAGCTATTGATTACTTTCTGTGCTCAGTTGGTGTCCATTGATGAAGGCTTGAAGGAACTTCTTGCAATGCCCTGCATAGCAATGGTTTAATTTCGTCTATTAAAAATGCTGTGTAGTGCAGAATTCGCTTATTTAGGGTAAATATTAGCAAAATTAGTATGAAAGACCATCATTTGTTAATAGTTAATTTAATTTAGTTTTCTTTAATGAATTCTTTCAAATACAAAAAATATGTCTTTCATACACTCAATTTTCTACATTTGCATTATTTTTAACTCAAAATAATAAAAATAGTTTTAAAAATCCCCATTTGGCGTTATTGTCAAGTGATAAAGAGAGGGAGAGACTCTCGTACTTATTCACTTGGGATTTAGAGGGGCTGATAAGACAATATACGACAAAAGAAAGCGGTAATATCATTTGATATTACATTAATTACTATTGTACTTTCGATGAGTGTTCTTACGGAAGCAGATGAACGAGACCAAAGGGGTATAGAGAGCTTAAATTACTGCCCATTAACCAAATTTGACTAAAGATACTCGATTGTCCTGCCTGAAAAAAAATATATATATTCTGACTAATACCGTTTTTCAGGTCATTATTTACTGTTTTAGAGTGAATGGCTTTGAAGAATAAATATGGTGGCTGTATTTTGACTCAAATCTGCCTTTAACTCACCACCAAATACGCTTAGAAAAGCGTTTTCTAACACATGTAAAGGATAAAGAATAACATACTTGAGATTCACCGGTGAAGAACTAAAATTTTGCCATTTGCTATATTAGCATGATTTAACTAGTGTGATTGGGGACTAGTCTGCACCGATGAGAATCGTACCCGTGACTCCTGATAGATCACACGTACACTGTAATCAATCCTCCACGGACATCCAAAGCCACCTTTGCTTAAGGCAATTACAACGCAAAATGTGTCTCCGACGAATGAAGACCATCACGTGCATAGTGGCGGCTACAATACAAGCGACTTTATTGGACCCAAATTCGAGACTTCTGCGTTAAACTATTTGCTAACACATCTAGCTGATAACACCTCGACTGACCCATGTTATGAGCAGCTGTTTGAAAGACGTTGTTAAGATAGGACTTAAGTTCAAACTTAGAGCATAAAGCACAAACAAATCAATGAAATCGATTCTTACCTTAGAAATGTTTAACCTTGCATTAACTATTGTGTCAACGCTCTTTTCAATATGCGGAAATACTAAAGGTCGAAAATTAACATTTTAGAGAAATTTTGTCACGAATTGCGCGGCTATACATTCATTTTAATAAAATTGGAAACTTTAAAAATTCCCTGTTAGTGATAATACCAGTCGCCATAGTATGACTAAATTATGATTTTATACACTAATAATTCTTTGTGACATCAATGGAAACTAGGAGGAATACTAACAATCTCCGTAAAATATCTCAAAGTGGTTATGATCAATCATTCGATCAAATTGATGCACAATCACCTAGGCGTAAAGGTAGCATGAAATCGCACAGTTACCAGGGTATCAAATTATGAAAAAAGGAGCTTTAAAACATACAAAGTTGACTATATTCCTTGTGAGAAAGTGAACATTTCAATGCCTCGAGAGTTCATATTCGGTAAGAAATTTGAGATTACGAACTTAATATTTGTACTTCCCATTTCCATATTGGATTCCTTAGCTGTTTCCCTATTTTTCAATTTTTTCTCACGCTTACAATTTTCAAAAGTTTATTGGCATTATCATGCGGAATAATTATAAAATCTCCTGCCAAAACTCATAAACTCAACAAGAAATGCCATATTTTTGTAACTATTGTCTGTACAGCACTCGAGTTGTTCATTCATTGGTCAATGAAAATAGGTTTCAAGCAGATTATAAGTGTAATTGTTTTGTGAAGTAAATTTTAATGGAACTTACAGAAGAATTTGTCCATCCTTTCGAACTGGCGCGAAGGAGTCATTGGGATTCAGTTGAACGTAGTCCAGAGCTGTCGGCCGACTTAGCACCTTTGTAATTTCCGCCACCCAGTCGTTCGGTCGCGGCGTTCTCATCTTTAATTCACTGTTGATTAAAAGGATACACATTTTGGTATTTAAATTTAACAAGAATTTGACGGACATATTCTTCCTTATTCCTTCCAAATCGTCAGGTTTTCCTTGAAGTATTCAAAGCTTTAAGCGGTCAGTTGCCAGCTGAATAGGTTGAAAGCTTTTTTGATGTTCTGACTGACTTTTTGCAATTAGATCAATGGATATCTTGGTAATTTTATTAACTATGGCTGGATGTAGCGATAGCAGTAATTTATTTTTTAATTATGCATAAGCGAATAAGCAGATTTTTTATGAATTAATTATATTCACTCTATTGAAAAACCAATTATTAGTCATTTAATTAAGCGAAGACTGCCTAATTATTGGGTAAAATATTTTAAACACTTTTCATTAATAGGTGTTTGGATTTTCATATTGCGTTATATTACAGACTATATTTGAGTAAACATTTTCGACTTGAGAAGAGGCTATTTTAAGCCCACTCGTATACCGTCAATAAGCAGAAAGTGGTTTGAACAATCAATCAAATTAATTGACCGATAATAAGAGCTGGAAACCACGGGCGGAATTAACTCCGTTAAAGGATTGCAACACTTGCAATTCCTTCATTGAGTAAAACGTCTACAGCTTGGATCCAAAATCGAATGATCCATAAAAAGTGATGTGACATTTTGTGACTTCTCGACATCCTTCCATCATACCCTTACTGGAATATTTAACCAATCTCACACCTAAAATGGCAATCTTACACCTAGCCCTGAATAATAATTCACTTTAAACCCATAGTTATAAGAAAACCATGGACTTAGCCATACTGCATTTAAAGTATTATTGCGCCGTATTTGAGCTTTACTATAAAGACGAATAAAACCAATTTCAGCAGAGTTTTCATTATTTAATTTTATTGATTTATTACTAAATTGTTGAGAGGAGGCCATTACTTTCTACTTCCTGCTCATCTAGTAACCCTCTCTTCAAAATTTTTTAACTTTACAAGCGATCCATTTTATTGTCAAATCTCCTTCAAATAATCATTTGGATCAAGAAAAATATGTACAGTGAGGGTGGAAATTGCTAACTTTTGCAATTCTCCAATTCAAAATTAAATGGTTCGCAATAAAACTGTAATGCAAGATCATACGATTAGTTACGCTAGGGAGCCGATTATGTGTAACGATTCGTTTGCCAATCAGGGTCTCAGACTTGGAGAGCTCAACAATTAGATTAGCAGATTAGCTATTTTTGACGGCATAATTGCCTCAATCTAGGAATCATCAAATTTCACCAACTTTGGAACCCCAAAAGGCCCTATTCTTCAAACGTTCTCAAGCCAAATTAGTGGGTGACAGTTAAGCTCCCATCATCTCTTTCCTCACAGTCCCATGCATATCAATTTAAGCCTCGATATACAACTGGTTTACTTTCTTCATTTATTTACTTTTAGCTTTGTGGAAATGTCACTTCTTGTCCTTTTCATAACTTTTTTCCTATTCTGAGTCCGCTTTTTTTATAGAAATATCCATTAATAACTTAGGAGATAGTTTATTAATACTATTCGTGGGAGTGAGTGCATAGTACAATAGAAGAGTGGTAATTTTAAGAGTAGAAGAGTCTATGGTATTAACGATAACTGCTTCTCTTCTCAGCCTATTGCTGTTTCTTCAAGTGATTTTTTTATCAAGAGTCGCTAATTAAATTCGATTTCAAAATTGACAATGCCAGCCTGAAATGTGGAGTTTCAATTGACTTTGTGTTTAATAAGACCCGAAGTAATTAAAATTGCTTGTTTACCGTTATGCCAACGATAATATTCGAATTAACTGTTAGCCGCTTTCCACATCACTGTTTTTGTTTAAATTTTCTTTTCGCTAGCCAGCTTCATTCATATCAAAGCTCTTTGTTCTTATTGACTCAGCAAAGAAAGTTCAACTATTTGTCTACTCGTACTCACTTCTGCCGCCTTTTGTTTAAAAACAGAAGAAGAGAATAAAAAAACCGAAATTTTGATACCAATAAATAAACTCTATTCGCCTTTTTCCTGTTATTCAGGCATTCTTGAAGTACAGCTTTAAATTATTTTGAGGAAAGTCTCATTTAACAAACGTGAATCTACACCTACACTAAGGGTGAATTTAGCTCGAAATTCAGGAAGGTATTATTTAACGTTTTTTCATGCTCAAGTGGATTCTCAAGTCCCTAGCAATGAATTAATTTGACTGTAGTCATCGCATCGACATTCCCGTTTCTCAATTCGCAGCTTTACGTTTTCAAAGAAAACGCGTCCATAAACAGAGCTTGATCGCACCTGAACCTTTATGATTTGAAATGAAAATCGTGGTGTAAATCACCAAGCATGTAGCTTTCAGGAACCTGGAACTGATCTAAATTATTCACCTCACCAGCCAGGAGGGTAACATTTAAAGGAGCACAGACCAAAATGAGAAAGCACCAGACATTGGTTTGAATAAGAACTTTAGGCCCCATGGCAGAAAGATGATCGCTTTCACTCACATTTGTACTCCTTAACGCATCTTGGCCCATCTGTCCACCTTTCATCTCCCCACTGGCCTTTATGCGCTTTAATTTATTTAAATAGTAAAGTTTTCTATACCCATTAGTGATGTTGAGTATGGTGTAGAATTCGCGTTCACAGACAATAATCTGAACCATTTTTATGCAGGTAGTGGGTCACAACTTACTAGTGCATATTCTTGATAGTCAGAATGGCTCCAGCCCCACATTGTTCAGTGGAGTACTTAAAGAGCTGATCCATGAGAATGACTTTGCAGAACCTCCACCGTCGGTTTCGATGATACCACCGCTGTGTGGCTTTGGGTTGATGGTGTATTAGATGCGGCTCCTCCCCATTCCTCGTCACATCCGTTAGAAGCGTGGATTGGCTAGTCGTCAGTCGGTTATTCTTTGACCCACCATTTTTCTGCTCATTGATTTTACTTGGTTTAAGAATAACCAGGTAGGAATCTTTGAGCACCAGCCATCTATGTTGAACAAAGCTGAGAAATAGATAAATGCAATGATTTGCAAAAGGGGGTTAGTTTACAAAATGGGAACACCGTGATTTTAGTTAATGAGACCTCAAGTAAAGTACACAGCCCAGATGTTCTTAAACTTTCTCACTCGTAAACATGTGTTCCCGCGAACTTTTTGTTTAATGTGCACAAAACCGTAAGTAAATGCCTTTGTAAATAATTTATCTTAATTTCTTTGTGAGCCAAATATACAAATTCGCAAAAGTCTCCGAGACGAATGTAATTGAAAGTCAATATAATAGCAAAGAAACACACAAATTTCATTTTGTCATTGAGCATTAGGTGCCAAACAGCTATCAAACTAATCATTCAGGAAATATTTGACGTCCAATGCGTCATAGCGATATCTAGAAGGTCTTTTTGTAGAAAATTTCAGCTTAAATTTCATGGAGTCATTCTATTCATGATTAGATAGCAGGTTAATAGTGTTTTTTAGGGTTAAAAAACGGTGCGTAGATTTTTTGAAAGTATCTTTAGCTAAGAGAGCAAGTGGGAAATTAGGACCAGAAAATTGAAGTTTCTTTGACTTCTTCAACTTAAAGGGCATCTGCTTCTGAAATAATCGTTAAATTCAATTGAATCGAATACCTAAATCGCATTCCTCTTTACTTCAAGAGAGAACTCAAGTCTTCAGCTAGGCCCTTCTCATTGCTTAGTAAGTATATACTGGCACAAAGTTCTACAGTTAACAGACGGAGATTTCTATGCCAAAACCGATGGCATCAAACTTTCCATGAAAAATAAGAACTAAAAATAAAGAAATACTTAACTGACAGCTTCTTATCTATGTAATCGTAAACGATAACACCATCCAATCTCTTTGCATGGAACTCAAACTCTTAACAAGGCCAAAATCGATTGTTCTTTTAATGATGAATACAAACCTTATTCACATCTTTTAAATTTTAACAAGATTTATAATTCGTCATCAGTCCTTAAATGGTTTTCAAAATGCGTAGAGTTAGCAAAAAGGAGGCCATTCGAAAATCCAAAAGAAGAGTCAAGAAACATCACTTAAATTTCTGCCAAAACGGGAATCTGTACAATGGTTGGAAGATGGTGGCCTTGGTATTATTATTTACCGCACTCAACCATCCACAGTGAGTTGGAGTATTTCACAAATTGAATGGTAATTACTACATAAAGCCTGCGCGCACGTCATCTACCAAGTCATTCATTGCACTCTTCACGTGAAGTTTTCACGCCTCGGCATACATTGACTCGCAAATGGTGCAAAGGCACTGCAGACACTAAAGCACGGAGAGCAAACACAAAGGCTTTACCGAGGCCAACAGAAGTTGAATCATATTTAATTGATGCTTAAGTACGCAAATGCGCTGTAGAGTTTGAAATGCTCCATACAGATTTCAGGCTCATAGCGTTTGCACTTCATATTCAGAAAAGCATAGCACACTAGACCAGTGAATTCACTTATTATTAGGGCACAACGCATTTCATAAACTATTAAGGTTGTGGCAACATAGGCATTACTGGCATCAGGTTAAAGGGACATTCACAAGACATTATAAAGAGAACACCTTTGGATTATATGCCGCCAAGTATATATATACATATACATATATATATACATATTAAGGGGAAGACACAATCATTCGTCTAAGAAGCTACCCTTTGTCTTTATAACTTGATTTTAAGGATCGTGAAGTGTTTAAAAAAGCAACATATAAAGTTTGAAAATTTTCTAGTTTACCGTATGGAATGGACTAAGGTATATGTGCAATCATCTTGTGCTGATTTCGAGTATATCTTTATTCTATCAGAATGTAACTTTCCAAAACCCCCAGAGAAAAACTTGATTTCATAATTTTGGATGACGTTCACAATAAACATTGACTGAGCCCTATAAGAGCTGTCTTTCGTGAGGTTTAAAATTTTCAGAAAATTGATATTCCAGAAGTAATATCAATAATAATGAGCAACTTAAGAATTTGTGATTTAAAAATCTCAATGACATTGATTGATATTTACCTCATTTTAACTACTTCATTGAATTACACAACGCCTTTCATTTATCTTCAAACGATTGATAGCAGTTCAGTAAAACAAAAATATCAGAATTCGATTTCTTTCAATTATTAATTACTCGTGAAAAAATCATAATCTACTCTTTACCGTACGATAAACACTACACATTAAATAATGAATTAGAAATAACCCATTAATCCACTATGAAACGGAAAAAAATCGAATTCAAGTTCAACTTTTTCGTTGTTTAAGTTTGCTGGAATGTGTTAAACTTCAGGCTCAACAATTTCAAAATGTTACCTGCTTTATTATATATATACGAGCGACTAAACAAATGCAGTTCAGATTGGTGGTAAAAGGGGTTCAGAGCAAACGACTTAACATGATTTACATTTCTAACTCCAAACATGACTGTTTTGAACAAATATTTTGACATTTCAAGTATGAATTGGTACTTTTCAAGTCCTTAAATCGAGCAAATTTGGGTTAGTTTTGTAACAAGCATTCGATTTTTTCGCTATCGGCAGAAACAAGTTCAACATTTTATAGGAATTAATACAACTTCCTTCTTTGCTAAATCTCTCCATGTGCATCAGAAGTCTAGATCAATTAGCAATCAAAGAAGAGGTCAGAAAAAAGCCTACAGTTAGACCAGATTATTTTTAAAATAGCTAACGATGTCAATTCTTGCCTCGAAAAGAGCAAATTTGCACCTCAAAGAAAATTGAACAAAACTTTCGAAATGCGAATCCTCCAACTCCACGAGAAAGTTCGCGGCAAAGAAAGTAATATCTCCGTATTAGTGACGAAATCAGTGTTTCCCTGGTACAATAATCGGTATGGAATTGTAGTGTCCAAGTTATAGAAGCCATGATATTGAGTGTAATACTGGGTTATCTTTCAGGATAATTGAATCGGTGCGTATTTCAGTTACCTTATTCCTCGAATTAATGAGAGTAATGGCACTTTCGATTCAACCTGAACTGAGTAATGAATAATTAAAATCCTCAAATGTTGCAGCCCACAAGGCACGTATTCTCGCACTTGGGTAGTAAAATGCCTACTTGCTTTTTTAAATATAAGTCTTTGAAAAATTAATCCAACTTTCAATTCAAGTAATGGCCGAGTTCATTTCTCCTCGGACTTAATTAGCCAACTTTTCAGATTTGAAGCCGTTTATTTGTCGGGCAATTTGAAGAACGTAAATTTTAATCTCCTCCGAGATTACTCTCCGCCTTAATAAGAGCATTCTCCTCAAAATCTGATTTTAAAGTTAAAATAATTACTTAGAAGTTACTAAAAATGCCTTAACGATTCGCAAATTCGATAGCAGAGCTAAATGTTAATATGAATAGGTGGGTTAAAAAGGAATTGTTCGTTAAGAATACTTGCGATTATCTGAAAATTAGATCTCTGTGGGTCTGTTAATATGTGGAATTGTAAATGAATGTGAATCGAATTGAATAGAACTGTATTCTATCCGATTGTCTAAGTATATATCTCATCAATTTAAAATGAAATCGATATCTCTATCCTAGCCCTCCTCTCTTGAGAAAGTCGAATTCCACTAGCCCCACTCAATGCACTGATACGTATCAGTCCCATGTCCTCTGACCTCACTGATGAGCACAGTTAATGATTTTGTTTACTTCTTTACTGGATCCACTCATTAAAAAGTTGGTGTTTACATAAACAACGTAAGCGCAGTACAATGAAATTTTGCTGTTTTAAGGAAGTACTTAGGGCGAAACGCCAAGAAGTAAAGGAAGCAAAACAAAGGGGGAGACCATGTTGGAGATTTGAAATATTAATCCATAAAATCGATTATTATTAATTTCAGTACAGGAATATGGATGATATAGAGGATTATTAAACAGCAATTCCCTCAAAGGATATTCTCATGGGCACACCCCTTGGAGTGGGTAACTAATTTTTTGACTAAGACGATGGTAACGAATAGGTTTGAAGTAGCATGCTCGTGTAGGTGACCACAGATTCTACAATAAAGCACCAAGAGGTTTCAGAAATTGTAGACGAGTGTTTACATGCGATCCTAATTTGAAATTTTTTACCTTCTCGTTCATTTATATTTCGTGCTTCTGCTTTTTTATAAGAATCCAATTTCCTTCAAAATGGCTTACAGATTAATGCGTTTTACTCCATTTAAGAATAAAGATTCAAGTAGAACATTAATTCTATAGTATGATGACCTTCATTCAGTGAGATTCGGAATTCGGTAAAAGTTCCCCAAATCCATTTTAAAATCTGCCTTAAAAAGATCAAAATATTCAAACAGAGCAGTGTATTTGAAATTATTCTTACTGTACTAAACAAACTCTCTTATAGCAAACAAATTTCCTTTTGTGTCCAAGTCTAAAATTTGTATAAGCATAGTATAAGTTGTTCTTGATACAAATATTGCCAAAGTGCAGGACGAAATTGCCTATCTAAACTGCATGGTAAACCCCCCACCCCCAATCTAATTCGATGGCAATAGACATTGGAAGCATTGTAGCTCGCAAGCCTAAAAAGCTTGTATCTTTATGAACTTTTGCATATTTCAAAGTGCCGTTTGTAAATTAACCATTTTCTAACAACCTGAATGTCCCTATGACATTGTGCTCTACTGCGGTGGTTATTTTACTGCCAGTTAAACAAAGCCCTTGAGAGAGACAGAGAGTCAATGCTGAAACGTGTTTTCTAAAACATAACTGTTCAAAATTTATTGATGTTATTTGTGCCCTTGCTCTTGTTATGTAAATGTTGAGGACCGGAGGACAGTGAAGTGGTCGGAACAATTTTTTTCCATTCGACACAACAAAAAACCGACTAGAACTTATTTCAAATCCCTAAATTAAATGATCAGTAAATATTGACAAATCAGTGAATTAAAATATACTGATTACTGACTGTTTAATTTCCCTGAAAGGCTCTCCGTAAGGTCTTTTCTAGATGTGTGTGTGCGTGTGTGCGTGTATGTGTGTGTGAGTGGGAGAGGGAGGGAGGGAGGGAGGTGGGGGGTATAAATTGATCCAACTACTCAGTGATCAAACATTATATCTTAAATATGGGCAAATGAACAAAGAGGCCTGTACTCTATGGCGGAAAAATAATTTTCTTGCAAAAAAAATTGACTTTATACGGTTCGCTTAGTTAAAGCCTCCATTAGTAGGTACAGTACTTGGTAATCTTCTATTATTTTGTAATATGGAAATAAAATCGATTGCTAGCTTCCATTTAATTAGAACAAACTAACTTAGTGTTACTTTTAACATTGATTTTTTTCAAAGTTTCTCTTGGTTAAGTCATCTTTACCTATTCCAAAAGGCCGTTCACATTCTAAGATAAATCTAAGTTTGGTGACAGGAATAGATTCCTCTCGATGCTCTTATGCAAACTGCTTAAAACATAGCTCTCAAAGAAGATTTACAGACGTTTGACTCTTCAAGAACGAGCCGGATTATTAGCACACTATGATGCTCGAAAACACTTGTTAGTATGTAAAAAAGGTGTACGTACACTCAGGGACCCAAATAAATCTCTTCCATGACCGATCTCTCATGAGCAAAGGAGGCAATAACGCCAATTCCAGTCTCTAAGTGCGCAAATTTCTCCCTAAAGGACATTTGAGAAAAATGGTGCAACACGGAGCTGTCAAATGCTTGCAGTAACTAAGTCGGTGCTCTTGCACTATTGAGAGTGTAACTGTTTCTCGTGTGCTCTGATTAATTAGTTCCCACGTTATGGTTGTTGAAACACTACATATCAGAATGTACTTTATAGTTTTCAGTACGAGTCCTTAAGAGGAGGGTTTTAAAAGCAAAAGGAAATGTTCTTCGGGCTGAGAAGAGACGATCCAATCATCCTTATTACCCTGCATCAAAGCCCCCGACCTTTCAGAAAACCATTTTCTCTCTTCTATAGCTAGGTACATATATTTTGTTTTGAATTAAAAAATAGTTTGATTTTGAAGACCAGCAACTTCTCCTCCCTCCTGCTAATTTTTTCCCAGAAATTTGGCATCTGAAATCAAGAAGAACTTAACTAATCTTGCATACCGCCTAATGGGGTAGCAAGCGGCAGCGAAATGTTTATGGTTACCGTAGATCAAAGCTCGAAGTTGGCTTAGCAGTGAATCGCCTATGGATACGTAAGATTGCCTTTTAAACCCGGGAGGTATATGGGATGTAAAATCGCCATAACAATGCAGGGAGTCAAGTCATGGTTTCCGAATTGATGCAGTCCTTCCTATGATATTTATACACTAATTATTTAAAACCTCATGCCTAGTGAAGAATGAGAGTTTCGGCATAATAGCCGCTTTATCCATATTCTTCGTGAATTTCAAACGATAAATCGAGTTAGTATTTAAGCAGACTGGAGCCATGTGTGCCGAAATTCTATTTGATCTACGATCGGCTTAATCTTATGAAATTCTTACCTTTTTAGCGTGTTTTATTTTTAATTAGACTCTTTCAGATTATCGGTGAACAGAATATAAGAAGGAATGAATACTGAAGGGGTCGCAAACCGAGCATTTTCGAAGAGCTTTCAAGATCCTTTAGGAAAATCATTATCAACGCTTAATCTCGACAATGGTAGTTTGCTCTGTAGACGCTCGTTTGAGTTACTCACATTCTATCAATTCTTGTGTTTAATGGAATTAACCATTGGAGTTTTCTATCCACACCACTGAATACGCTCTGAGTAACCTCGATCATGTGATCTATGATTACATGGGCAGGCAGTTTGACCAAGATATTATTTTCATAAAATCTTTCATTGACCTTTTAAAAAATTAGTTAGCAAGATGATCTGATAGGCAGCGACTAGAAGTTAGGCTCGGAATATGCAAACACGAAAATCAAATCTTGGCAATTTAGAAAGACAAATTTCTCAGAATGTTACGCTACTGCTGACATACTTTTCGTGATAAAAATGCTCAAATTCAAATAAATAATGTAGGCAACCTGGTGGAATCAGAATTGAAATGGAGTAAACCTCTTTACTAAGCTACTAAGGAGCACTCACCGAGTTTATTTGATCCTCTTAATATCAATTAGGCTGTGATTCAATTAAAAAGATGTGAAAATTTGATCTAGTTTCCCAATGATTACAAATTGAGTTTTCCAAGCCTCCAATTATTGGCTAACAACCTCACCAATATTGTCGACTACTGTGAACCACAAAGCACTGTTAATAGAGCACATAATCGAGTTAAATGGAGATTTAGCGATACGAATGGAACTTGTAAAACGTCTCTTACAATATCCTCTCAACAGGGGTGCACGATAGGCTTACCACCATGTGGTGCACTCTGAGCAACTAATACCCATAGGACAAAAAAGTCTATAAACCGGTAGTTGACTTCAAACTACCATGACGCGACTGTATGTCATTTTCGACCACCTCCACAGTACTCACCTTACCTTTTTCTCTACTTTTGTGCCTGTCTCTTTGACATCTGTGTATCACTCTTCTGTTTCCTCTCTCGAGTATGTGTGACTTTGATGTTCCTCCCCTCCCCTCTGTGAAGCCAGAAGTCAACTAAAGGGCTAATATTAACTATCATAAAGTCTGCCATTTGATAAATAAATATTCCCTCAACAACAGGGTGCCTTAAATTTGAAGGTATATTTGTGTAAAAGTGCCAAGCGTTGACACAAGCAAGCAACTTCATTCATTATTGACAAATTCACTGAAACTCAAACAAATATGATAAAGGGAAACATGGTAGCGAATGAGATAAAACTCCTCACGGCGCGAATAAGAAAAAAGGGAATATGGAATAGAAAGAGGTAAAACTAAGAATAGCTTTGAAAGAAACTTGGATGACAGCTTAATGGTTCATTTATAAGTACTTCTGAGCTGGAAGGAGAGGGAAAAGGAAATTGAGAAATGTTGGTTCTTTAAGACAATTTAATAGTAATCAATTATAGAGACCAGATGAAGGAAATTGGATACGGATATATGAGTCAACAGATTTTAGCAATCTCATACCAGGCGAGATCATTTTGCCTCCTGGTCAACAGGCAATGAACATTGTAAACAAGTATCTGGTGCCGTCCATGAGAGGAATCATTAAAATTGGATTTGGGAGCGTAAACTACCCTTGAGTCAATATGCTAAGATGGTGAGCGCATGCATTGCAAACATTTCCACCACAGAGCAGGATCCCGAATCCTATCCTTTTTAATGATTACTACAAACCCCATTGGAGGTGAGTACGAATTTAAATTGAGGATTTTCCCATTTGGAGAAATTCAAGGAAAAGATTTTATCGTTAATATTTTTACGATTATACCAGAGACCAATGCCATTTAAATTTAACCTAATAAGAATGAGCACATATACAGAGTGTTAAAGACAGATTTTGGCAAACTATATTTGGTCGCTTTTTTCTAGATCTGTTAGAAGTATTCACGCTCATTAAGCTTCCATTTAAAAGGTTCGGCTCTTTTGCATTCATATACATGATAACAATGCGAATGGTTGCCTGGATCCCACCTGAATTACGGAAGAGAATAACTTGTACCACGATTTTCGCACCCGAACTTCAGAATAATGGGAGCAGAGTTGGTGCTCAGTGCCTCATCGACACCTTAAAACGAATCTAGAATGAAGTAAAGAATTACAATTGAGTCTACGAGGCTGCTGTGATTCGAGAAAAGCCACATAATAGACCACCTGATCCTATTGCAGATTTGGTCGGAAATCTGTTGCAGAAAAAGCGTTCGAGCAACTTGGTACTAAAATTCGGATTTTGTCGTCAGAGTTACTTGGATGCTTTAGCTGTGGATATAGCACTTAATTAAGATTCACACTACTATAAGCTCATACAAGCGACGCAGATGTCACCTTCTCACACAATTGACCCAAGAAAATTGTCTGGCGAAAATTATTGAAAACATGTAGAATGAGAAATGGGTCGACTTTTATAGGATCAAAAGGACACTCTTTGAGTCATGTAGACTGCAAACTGTTATGGTTTACGAATGTAACATCTTCAAAGAGTTAAGTGATGCCTTCCTTCGCATTTGTCTAAAAATGGATTTAAGTTGAATTCGGATGCCTACGTGGAATTACTGACCACTGTAGTAGTAAAGCCCTGAATAGCAAATGAGAGTAGACAATAACAGATCGTATCTATGATGGCAACAGAATTCGGTCCCCTACCACATTTCAAGGAAAAGTCAAACATGATTGGCAGATAATTTTTCCATCAGCGATAGTCTCTAATCTACCTGGTGGGTATTTAATGAAAATAGTGGCATACGATGCAATTTTCACAGAACCGCCTTTAAAATTTAGCTTCATCAATATTTGACAATAGCAAACATCTTAAACCGCATAGTTATGTAGGACTATGGAGGACCTATCATAACTCCAGCCGCTGAGAAATCTCTAATTTACACAACCTCTATAATTCACTGAATACTACACGTTGGTCGTCTCTAGTAAGTTAAGACTCTAAGTTGTTGAAGACCATATAGAATGATTTTCCCTCCTCAACCATTGGAAGAAGAAATTTAATTGAGTTAGTAAGGCTGACCATCATGGTTAAAATACCCTTTAATGAGCACTACTGTGGTCCAGAGGACGAATCACGACTTCTGAATCAGGGAAGTGAATTACTTATCTAGAGAATGTTTAAGAAAATGTATCTCTAATTTCAAATCAAGCATGTCTCTTTGGTAACTTGAAGGTGGTCTATGCACCTCTTAAATTCCTTTCCGTTCAGTCAGTCAATTTCACTTTCCTCCTTCAGTTAAAAACTGTAAAAATATTTTTATTACTGTGGCCAATAATAACCCTAAATACACACAAGCTCACACTCAACATTTATCAATCGGATTAAATATTTATGAATGCGAATACTGAACGGAAAATCCAACAGATAGTTAAGGGTCTGAAGTTGAAGATGAAGTTTAAAAAAAGGCCTAATGAAATCGGATACGTTGACAATCCTCTAGCGAGCATTTGTTCCAACAAGCAGTCATGTGATTGTAAGCGTACTCCTTCCAAAAACCCGCTCCTACTCAATTAGAATTGACGTTTACCGCAGAAAGAATTATTGAAAGCTGACGAAAAATAGGAGAATGTGAAATCCTTAAAGTAAGAGAAAGTGATAGTAAACGTCGCTGTAAATTTGCTCGTTTTTAAATCGCTTTTTAAGTGAATTAACTAACAACCAATATGTAATACGCTACAGTACCGTAAATAGTGTTTAGCAATTTGGCTCAATGTTTGGTAAGATTTAGGCGGTTTCTATCTTAAGCCCATTTTAATTAATATATTATTTTTACTTTTATTTAAGAACAATTTAACATAATTTTTAAGGCAGTAAAAGAAAAAAGACTTGAAGATATAACTTGGCAAACACAAATGAATTTCATTGACGTTTAACCTCATTTATGTCACTCCAGGACATTACTCGATGTTACAGAGTATTTTATTGATTATTTTTATTAAGTATGGCAAATCAAGAATGAATTTTGTATTTTTGTAATCACCAAGTCTGTCTAAACTGAAGGAATGATTTAAGTTTTTCAAGCAATGTCTGAAAGATTCAGGGATAAGTTAAGAATCAGTCTTGCGCCATCTGAATTCTGAAATCGTCAAGTTACTAAACGGATAATGCAGTAGATGCCAGCGGTGTTAAAGAGCAAATGTTTGAATTACATATGGTCAGTTGCCGATCAAAGGTGGAGTGAAGACTATTAGAAATTGAAATGGTTGTCAACCAATCAAATTTACAAGCTGGCTTCAGAGTATATGATAGTGAAATCACTGAGAAAATAAGGAATAAAACCCGAAATTTAGGCATTTGAACCCGAAGCAAACAACCATTTCCAAGCAGAAAACGACAAACGATAGAACTGACAACCGCGCTTTGTAGCATTCATCTTACACTCTGACTCCAATGTCTAAGCCTACTCAATTCATTTTTCTACTCATACTGGACTCCTTTCCATCACCAAAAGGGGTAATCGTGTTTTTTGCTTGTAGTAGCTAATACTCTGACGAATGTACACTCTTTCCATTTTGAGCCCCATAGCCTCAATACGTGAGTATCCTTCTGTATTGCCAAAGGACAAGGGGTTCGATATCTGTCTCTGCACTTCCAGTCGCTAGTCATGTTGGACGCAACAAGAGACTCTCAGACAAAAGTTTCCAAATTCTTTCCTCTACTCTACATTTTTAATGAAATTCACACTCCATACTCCTTTTTTCTCAAAAGGATGATTATAAAGATCATGACCATCTTTCATTAATTAAATACAGCGATTCCAGGAGTTTTTTCGTCAAAATTACTTTCTATTTTCACTATTGCATTTAAGTTTAAAATTACTCTTTAAAGTAAGTCACAGTGGGTGACGATATCATTATGTGGCAAAATCATTAGAAATTAGACAATTATGACAGTTGACAAATCAACACCACCTATGTTACAAAAGGGTCTGGTGGGTAGACTAATAGTTATTGGAGCTCTATGGTGTTAATTTCATGAAATTTAATCTGCCTCTCTGCAGCGCCATATTGAGTGTATCAATTTACCAGTTGTCAAACTGAAACCACCAATCAAGGCATTAAGTAATTAAAGCGTGACGTTGACGTATTAAGCAATTCTCTCAAATCATGCCTCAAGAAATTGAGACCTGGAGAACCACACTAAAACGGTCTCAGACTGACCAACGTCCTTCTCACTGCGATTATCAATAGAGTTGCTGAATACGAATTTCCCAATCTATTTGAGGGCAAATTTTTGGGAGTAAATCTCATTTTAGAATTTCAATAAGATCTTGAAAGCCTATAAACTACGTTGCCTATATGCTTGCAGACCCTCTTCTGTCATGAGAAA
The DNA here is from genome assembly GCA_000469805.3 of Hymenolepis microstoma. Lineage (NCBI taxonomy): Eukaryota > Metazoa > Platyhelminthes > Cestoda > Cyclophyllidea > Hymenolepididae > Hymenolepis > Hymenolepis microstoma. Next base: position 18,063,773 of record LR215991.1, read on the forward strand.
TTCTATCGTATCTTGTTAAATTTAAATGAGGGCATTAGTTTACTTCGAGGATATCTTTATGTCTAATTTTATTGGACTTCCAGAGTAGTTCTGCCGGTGGAATTTAGAGCTGAGTCAAGATCTAACTGTTTTGGGTAATGAAATTGAAAAAATAGAATTGATCGCAAACCAAATTGACCAAATTAAAAGATGGCTTTTAAACTGGTACCCGTCAAATATAAAACTATTCTCAGTGTTCATACAGGTAAAGGTTCAAATCATTAGGCCAACGAAGTAGATACGTATTTAGAGATGAAGTCATGAAATTGAGCACACATTAAGCACACCTGAATTCACTTGATGAAACATGTGAGAGTTGCTGAAAGGCAATCCAATAATAAATCTAGGCAATTCTTAATTTCTTAATCACATGAAGTAATGACAACGGTTATGATGACCTAATTAGCAAACACGTATAAACTGAGCAAATAAATCGACTCAAAAGGACTTACCGAGTTTGCCAAGCGCATTCGTATACACAGAAGGCCGTGAGTCGAATTGGAAATTTACCAGGTTTTGGAATTTTGGCCATAGGTCCCTCCTTAAACTTTGAAGTACCCAGTCGTAGCCGGAATGTTATTGGGGATATCTCAAAGAAGTTCATCTATGTAGTGAACCAATATAAATAAATCCATCCTGAAGAACGGGAAGAGTGAAAAGTGATTAGGCAGACTTACAACTCCCTCCAGATACCGAAGAGGTTTGTAATTAACGATGGATTGAAGATATTCCTCAAGAAGTTTTTGGCGCTCTTTAAGAGCCTCCTCAGGAACGTTTAAAGTCCATCGCTTTGGGAAAACAGAGAGACGACGTTCACTTGTTACCTCCTGGTCAGAAGAATGATGGAAACCCGCCTTTACAGATTCTCTAATCAATGCAAATCACATATAATTTCTCAAATTAGAAATGAAGAAGGTGCAAGGGTGTTTAAATAATTACACCTACGTTGCTCTTTTAACTTTGCGTTTCATTTGATCAAAACCGATTTCTCTATGCAATGCATATATGTCATTGTAAGTTTTCATGAGTTGCCATTCAAATGGTCCATGAGTGACGGTAATCTCATATCGGCTGGGAACACGACCCGGTCCACTAGATGGTTCTTCACTATTAATTGTTGATTGGTCCACAACGTGTTGAGAGAAGCTCGGGCTCCGTACACGGTCTTTAAGATAATTGAATTTACTAGTCCAGTAAACTTGAGTAATCTTAATAGTTATTGGCACATTAGGTAAGTATATTTGTCCAGAATCAAATGTCTCTCCGACTGTGGGAAAATAACTATCTTGCTCATCTGTACTTTCATCTTCATCATTCGAACTACCTTCAAATGATAATTCAATAAATTTATTCATGGAGGGAAAACCTTCTAAAATAAACAAATATGCATTAAGCAAAACATTTAAAATTACATTTTGATTAATATAAATAGATTAAAAGTCAAAACCGAATTTTATACAGTATGATATACAGTACATTAATAATTGAAGTAGGGTATAGATTACGAAAAAAAAGCATTTTGAAATTTAAATAAACAGAATAAATTTTGAAACAGACGTTAAATGAAATTTTATTAAGAAAATTGAGCTTGCTTTTAAGTGTGTGTTAGAATAAATATTGTTGACGATAATAAAAACATAATATACGGTAAGGTATGATAAATTTAAGAAGTCGGAGGCGACTTGAATGACTTAAACAAAACCAGATGGCCTTGAATTCAATATATACAAATGTAATTTATTTTAATTATTTCTTAAGATTTGGATTAAATTAACGCATAGAAATTATTTGTGTCATTTTTTAATGATTCAATTGGAAAATTTATACTTATATAAGACTAACGAATACATTTGTAATGTCTAATAACAGTGTTAAATTCATCAATACAAGTTATATTATTAAAAAAAACTTGATTTAATCTCAAAATGCATTTGGTAACGTGGATTATATTACATGAAGCACATATTTCTATTCTGATGAGCCGCTACTAAGCCCCTTACTGAATTTAATATCATAAGAATTCGAAATTCTTTGAAAGACAATATTCGAGAATTTAATATCGTAATCCATTTCTATCTTAATCACGCAAAATGCTTAAGACATGTATTTATTGTTTATTGCAGTGCAAATTCAAAATCAAACTCCCACTTATATACGTTTCATTTTTTTCGCACAATATGAAAATAAAATATTTGAAACTTATCATCTCCTTTAACGCACCACAGTCTTCGCTCTATGTTTTTTTACTGAAGTCTCATTTTAAACGTTATAAAATTTCTTTTTCGAATGAGTTTCTTACATTTGTTGTTTAAAAAATAACCATTGTCAGAAATGATTAAATTATCGCATTTTAGGATTAGAATTAATATCAATTAATGGTATAGTTATGGCCCTATATTGTTGGCACATATTCTCATGACGAAGTTTCAAAATCGGCCGAGTATATAAACGTCACCTGTCCTGTTTCCAATCGTGAAAAACTGCTTATGAGTTTATCAAGTTATGTTTTAAGGCCAGTTTGTTTCATTATTAGTAATTTGGCATAGAAATGAGGAAATCTTAATAGCAATATACTTCTAAGAAAAATAATGATTCAATGGATGCTATATCAGACGTCAAATAAGTCATTTTAACTCGAATTTGTTTGTACAATTTCACTACTGTCAAAAAGTAAAATCAGACCGCAATATTTTTTGAGTTCAGTTTCATTCGATTCCTATTTGTCCTCTCATGCCAGTTGTAATTGGCAATGCTATTATTTTATTCAATTTAAAACTTATTTACGTTTTATCCTACTGCACTTAGTACGCTGCTTACTATACGCAATTCTCATAAATTGCCAGTCCCACTTAACATTTAAAAGCATTTGTACTGGCACCTAATACCATGCTCCGTGGCAGTGTGTTGACAAGAATAAATTATTCATGCATTGATATGTCATAATAGACTTGCCAACCAGCGAAATCCTTCAATTTACCATTGCCAAATAATTTTGTTATATCAGTCTGAGTTATATGGGTAATCTTTCAATTTATATTTAAATGTCTCGGTAATAAGTCAAAATGTTGATTTTTTTCTAAATAGAAAAAAACAACATTTAGATAAATTGAGTAAACTTGACATTTGACGATATGCATTCGAACCATTTGCAAAGAATAAAGATTGCAGTCATTAAATATGCAGCAAAGCGTTAATAAATTGATGATAAAATATCTCTAGTTTATTAGCATTACGGTGCTTATTCAGTGATGGCAGCTAAATAAAATTTCAGATATAACAAAAAATTGAGAGAGCAATGCATTTAATTTTCACCTTCGATTAAAATGTTGTTGAATATCAGCAGCAATTAGCCATTATATCATTTTTAGTAAATTTTTATAATTTCTCATATTTGTTTAATCCACGCACCATATCACCGCTCCGTATGGTGTAATTATTGTGTTTTCTTGTTTGTTCCCTGTTGTGGCGTAGTAATGCTCAGGTCTAAGTTATGTTCGAATGGCCAAGGAGGCACGTTGTTTACGTGTTGCATTGCCTACGAAGACCCATCTGTAAGAGCTGTTTTATTCTCTCAAATTTATTCTCAGGAAGGCAAAATTGACCGACGGCTTATCGGTCCTCCGATGGATTTTCGACATCTGGCACATATGGGTTCTGGAGGGAGCACAAGTGTAGTGAGCTTAATAAATATTGCTTATAAATCATCTAGTTAAGTGAAATTCATTTTTGTTTGTTTCTGTCATTTAGACATCATCGATAATTAGTGGGGTTGGACTAGATGACTCTTCTTCACCTTTGGCTCCTATAACCACTCATTTGAAATTAATTGACCTTTCTGAAGCCCTCGCAGTTCATAATGGTTCAGCAGCAATTCGTTTTGCTGATCAGGGTTCTGAAAATACCTCGGAGTATTCTCCTCAACAGACAACAGTCAAACAGAGAATTTCGGATTCCAGTTCTCGGGAACGGCGGAAATCATCTTCAGCTTCACGGTTTCTCATAAGTGGACCTCTTCCGCCGCCACCACCACCTCCGCCATCCACTCTTATTACTTGAGTATCTATTCCTTAATTTTGGTCCCTTGCATTCCTATGTAAATACGGTCTTGCCTATGTCGTATGCATTCGGCCTGTGCATCATCACATAATATGTCTCTATTTATTTGTGTTTTATTTAAGTCATGAGAATTTTATTATTATTATTAGAATTCATTGTTGTCTTTTAATTCTTATTGTTTTTACTGCTAATTGGTGTTGCAATTTTATAAAAAAAAATGTTATTTTTCATTAAGCGGCTTATTTTGTTTTCTGTATTTGATTAATCTTAAATCACAACAAATCAACTGATTTGAGAAATGGAATTCCTTTTAGATCGAAACCTTGCTCCTACTTTGCTAACTTAATTGTACGATACATATATTCCTTTTTTAAAATGTTTTCTTTCGTTATATACTGTGATAGTTTAGTTGAGTTCTTGTTCGTAGAAATTAAGTCGTTGGGATGTCTTTGGTTTAGCGTCTTGTCTAAACTATTCCTGTAATTCGTTTGGAGAAATGATTATCCACATTTTGTTTGATTTTAGGAGGTTTTATTCCCTCAAATGTTTTTATTTCCCCTTTTGTGCTCCACGATGACTCATCGGAAGGTTCGGTAGATTGGTTTTATGTAGTACACGGCTGTTCAGTTTTACTACGGTAGTAACTCCATCACGTGTTCTCGGATTTGTGGTGTTTAAAAGTATTGCGCCTATTTATCATTTTGTGAGTCGATTATACCCAAGATATTCGCTCTCTTTTATGGTGTTTATAGCTCTACTAATTGATTATGTGAGCTCTTGGCCTTATATTGCGTTTCTTTAATGTATATGTGCGCAACTACCCCGTCTTATGCAAAATCGGCAAAACGGCGAAATTATGCAACTGAGATTCGGAGTATTTCAGCTCAATTAGTCACGGCAAATACGCTGAACTGATGCATTCAGTTGTCTTAAGTGGTAGTCTAAAATATCGCATTTCCATTAGATTCGTTCGATAAATAGTTATTAAGTAATCTTTAAGTAGTATTCTATTTCATGAACATGCTCATTTTCACTTCATTTATTAGTTTTATCCTGATAGATTGATCGATAGTCCAGTGATAGCCATTCACATATACATTCCTAAAAATCGTAAATAGTTAAATAACCTTTCTAACAAGCTCGAGCATTATGTTTTTGTCTACTTAATTCAAGAATTGATGTATCATTGTTGTGTTCATTATCCACCTAAGACAATCAATAACTTAACAACTGCTTAGTTGAGCTAGTGACTAAGGCAGACGTCTATTACGGTAATGATATATTATGTCCCTTATTTTATGAATTTGTCAAGCCTATTTATAAAAAATGTCAGTTAATTGTTTTGTGATAGTTTTCTATTTGCTCAGACGCAAAACATTGATGAACCATCAACCATTTACTGGTCTATTTTTTTTAAATCGGCATTGCAGTCATATAACACCCAAACTTATTCAAATTAAGTGGATCGGTAGCCATGTGCAAACCCACTTGGAAAAAAATGCTTAGCCATAAATTGCAATTAGGAAATTAGAATTAGGAAAGAATCCACCGCCAATAAACAATGCAAATGGACTCGAAATGGATCATATCAAACAGTCGCCTTGAATCAGTGAATAACTTGATAAATAAGCAAAGCAGATTCATGTGATTAACCTGTTTAATTAATTCTCCTTATTCGTGATCGCCAATCAGTTAAATCCCTCAACAATAACCAAATTCCCCTATTGTAGTTGCAATTGGAATGGATCGGTAATTTCGCAGCTGTTTATTAACTAGCAATTTAAAAATCCATAAATCATTAAATGCTTATTTACCTCATAAACTCAGCCAATATCTGCCTTGTATTCTGCTAATTTATGAACTTTCGAATAGGTGGATCGATAGTCCAATAATTGCTTAAGCAATCGATAAACCATTAGTTGTTTAATCTTGTTTAAAGATTAAGTAGAATTCCATAAGTCCAATAGTGCTCTATCGAGTAACAAAACTGTGATTCATCTCATTCATTTTGTGGGCTATTAATTTCTCGTGCAAATATTACCATATTAGCCATATACTTTTATTTATGGCTACAGAGATTACTGACATGGCTTTTGGTATGAACTTTACGCCTGAGGTTTTGCTGAATGCCAGGTCAAACGTCATGTTAGACGTAGTGGCAGTCAAGTCAATTTGAACTATCACAGTAAAGATGTTGGCTCTTTTCTTTGGTCTTATGATGAAAAATGACCTCACCTAGCTGATCAGTTTTGCATAGCGCGACAAAATTTACCAAGGAATACGATAATTGGTGCATGGTTGTTAGTGCTTATACATGCATATTATGCATGGCATTAACACCTTGAGTTATGCAGGTTTATCATATGATAGTGATCGAAGGTAAATTCAGTGACAAAATTCTATGATCGAGATAATTGCCCGTTTTATCGGTCTACTGAGTGACTGAAAAGAAGCTTCCTGTTTGAAACTTCAGTAACGTCAATGCCACTTCCCGATTTTTTAAACAAATAGAACGAAGCTTTAGTTAGCATTGGAAATGTGCATTAAGCATCCACCTATGGTCAATTTGGAAAAGTGTAAATGATAGTAAGGTTGGGTAGAGGTAATGCATAATGGAGCCTCTACTACGAGAAAATCACATTCTACCACTTCTTGTTGAACAAAGTAAACCTAGGGCGGTTGACAACATTTATCATCCCGTCATAATCGCCTTAGTAGACGTGTACGCTAGCTGCTGAAGTCCCTTAAATTTCTCAAGATTTATTATCGATTAATTTAATCGCCTGTGGCATTAACTTTCCTCTGTTAGTCTAATTAAATCCTCGTGTTTTAATTAGAAAAAATATCAATATAGATGGCTTGACCTTTATGCCACTTCCATCTGAAAGCAGTAATATGGTTAAAATAATAATTCTATTAATTGCTCAAAAAATTGAACACAATTTGGAAAACCCTTTTCATGAAAACGCAGGAATTCTATCCACCGGTCTTTAAACGCTACATGAAGATTTACAATGTTCAATGCAGAAATTGCCAATACTTCTAGAGTGATGAAGTCAATTTGCGCACGTCAGCATGCTAGTAACATTATCTTAACAGATTATGCGTCTTTAATAGAAAGTAGAACTGCTTGTCATAATAGAATCAAATTATAACAATGCGTGAATTCTGCAGATCCTAAATGAAAAAGAAGTGTAAATTTAGGAAGGATTTCCCAAGCACTCGCTTTGTGTTTGGTAGAGGTGAGAGAAGAACACAATAGAGCTTCTTTGATAAACATTCGAATTCTGCCAACCATTTCAATAGTCATGCACCGATGGGTACACAATCCGTGATACGTAACTGACTATGCAGGCGTGCACGTTAACTACTGTGGCACATGGGCACAGTGGAAAATCTCCCTTCATTTGAAGTTTATCCTTCCGATTGCGAGGTGAACACCAATCGGTATCTAACCTATGATCCCTGGCATGGCAGACATGCAACGATGATACGTCATTAGTGGACATGAAGTGTTCAAGATAATTCAATTCCCCAATTGGTTAGTCATTCTGGTGCAAGTTTTAAGGTTACACAGTTGTAGGACTTGAACAAGTTTTAAGCACTGTACGTTTTGATACCAAATGAGTGACTAATCATATGGGAAACATGATGGCTCGTAACACATAAATATTCTGTTTTAAATTTTCGCTTAATTTATTTGTCAATAAACCAATTATTTTAGCAATGAAGAGACTTGGTCACAGTAAAAATTGACAAAACAGGAATATTGAAAAATCTATCATGTCGATTTGTCATATTTAACCTAAAAATAGTGGGAATTAAAAACTTATCAAGAGAATGCGCATTATAGAAGCTTTATTTAGATGAAAATCGTTTTTAAACATTGCAAATTTGGATGACGTTTAATTTCCTTGTTCTGTGAAAAATGACAAATTGATAAGTTGGATGCTTTTATGCCCCTTATATTTGTTAATAGTGAAGCTTTACCCACAGTCGTTCTTACACCAATCAGTATTTGCAATATGATGGAGTAGAAACTACAGATCGAAGCTGGTAACGAATTTCATGATCATGATGACAACGCTCCTCTTTTCACAATTGTTATTTGAATCAGATGGCAGGCTTTATGATAGTTATCATTAGCCCTTTAGTTGACTTCGGGCTTCACAGAGAGGAGGGGAGGTACATCAAAGTCACAAATACTCGAGAGGGGAAACAGACGAGTGATTCACAGATGTCACGGAGACAGACACAAAGGTAAAGAAAAAGGGTAAGGTGAGGTGAGTACTGTGGAAGTGTTCGAATATGACATACAGTCTATCCCGCATTCCCCCTCCCACCCCCCTCCCTCCCCCCGCCTTTTCCATATTATAGGAGCGCAGCTTTGCATCCTATCACCCTATTTACATTTCTATGCAATTTTACATTAAATAAACTTTATTAATAAAATATCCTGGGGCTTTAATTTCACTTCAAACGATCTTTGGGATTTGAATTGTTCAATAATTATTTGCACCTAAAATAGAGCAAGTTATTTCAAAGCGAATAACGAAATTTCAAGCCATTCGATCCTAAACAATTGTGGAGTACGCAATCCTAACACGAGTAAACTATGCAACCCAATGCACATCCGAACATTCTGGAGGGCGTGCGGTAGTGCATACAGAGGACTTCTCGGCTAATCAGCTACTAATGTTCATTCAAGTTATGTTGAAGGCATTCGATTACTAATCATGCTTGCTGTAAGCATAAGTGCAATTGACGCTATACGTCTGCTGCTTCTGTCATCGAGATAGCTTATCCAATTCCGGGAGCCTTTCTATACTTGAATATTTGCCCATAGAGATTACTGAGAATAAGTCAAGGCTTATTCGTGTAGCGACCCACTACACACTCCTCTTCTTCAAATAATTAGAATAGAATCAGAAACTAGGTCCAAGTGCTTGAGTTCCCAAATACTTTTATTCTCATCTATGTGCGCAGATTTTCCATTTTATAGGATCTCCTAGTGGACTGTAATCATTATGGTAAATGAGAATTGCAATATATCCGCCACAGTTTGTTATTCCGATAAGTCGTTTAGGACATCCCAATGCCTTTAGGTGAGAACTAAAATTTAACTGCCTTTCAAATGGTATATTATAACATTTGCATAAATTGAATTAATTGTTATTTTACTTCCTAAACTCATAAGATGGTTTATATTTTAGTGTATGCAAATATTGAGCGGTTAAACTCACGCCGAGCTGACTAAATTGACATTAAACGATCTTAACTTAATTAACGCATTAAAACGCATCGTTGTAATCCCAGTCCCTAAATGTAACGTGGTGATAAATTTAAAACTTTGACCGTATCATCTTGTTCATATTGATAGAGCTTATTCATATTTTCTCTTGATTAACACTTTTAGTGGTTTTAAAATCCAAGAAACGTAGTAGAAAAATAAAATTCGATGGACGTTCGTGGTAATGGTCGAAAGATGGAAAATCTGGATTGGAGTGGTAGTTGAAAGGCAGGAAGAAGAGCTTATTGTTGAATTATAGGACTCTCAATTAAAAATTTATGAGGATTTAACACCTTAATGCCCGAATAATTTTTTTTTGAAAAATGCCCTCAATGCACTCACGCGTGTCTCACACGGCATAATGATGCCGACATGACGAGTTTTGGTGATATCAGGCGAAGGCTATAGACGTATGGAACATGTTTCAAACAGCAATAGCGCCTTCTGTTGAACATCTACCCTTTTTCAATATCATCCGATGGTCTTCACATCAAGGTGACCCTTGAAACTACCATTTCTATCCTTTTTACAGATATCGCTATGCAAAGATATATTTTTTTGACTCCTAACGAGGTGGTTTACCTCGCCTTCTAAAGATAAATTTCGAGCTATTAAGTGTCCTTTTTGCTATTTTCTTTCAACAACCTCCATTTGTTTTACCTCTCCAATTGGCCATAACTGATTACATTTCTGCAAATCTTCAAATGGAGTCGTTTTTAACTAAATCTATTAAATCGTTACTTCCTGACGATTTTAAATTGGCTGTCGATATGCAAAGTTGTGACATTCAACTGACGGCATTCAGTCTAATTGTCCTTTAGGTATTTTCGAAGCTAAGGTATAACCCCATCTTGAAACCCCAAGGCAATCACAATTCCATTTTTATAGAAATTTTTGCTTCGGTCCCGAAATCTGAACAATTAGGGTTCTTCTCTCCACAGACGGTGTTGCATTAAAGGCACAAGATTCCTCTCTCTCTCTGACTAATATCTTATTGCACAATTTGATTAAATTTGTTAAGATAAATTTAATTAATAACTTCAGATCATTTTATTTGCTTGCTCTTTTAAAAGAAATTACTCAGCATATTACCTCACTTTTATCAGACTAATGTAATTACGTTTATTAATATTTTCACTTTCAAGTGGTTTAATAATCCGAGGAAGGCACAAGCATCAAACTGCAAAGATTTAGGCAATTCGCTAATGTTATCACTACCATCTGGGTAGCTTTGAATAGATTAGCTGATATAACTCATATTTGTCACCTATTAATTCTAATTATGCTATTAAGCAAAGTCTCTCTAGTTTTTTTGACATCTATGGTGCAATACACGTGTCAGCCTTCCAAGACTGGCGCAAAATTAACTTAAATGCGGTTGGTGCGTTTACAAAAGTGTAGTCAATCCCCTTACGCCATTTGAATAAAATGAATTCCAAAACTAAACAAGCGAGAAACTAGCATGGAATTTTTCCCGCGATAGGTAAAATGATCTAAAGGGAAGCAGTTCTAGTCAAATCCCTTAAAGCAGAATGTGATTTCTCAAGAAGACCCAAACAATGTTGGGATATTTCAAGAATCTTTTAGATCACGATAAGATGGAGTTTGCATCGAGTGAATACAGCATACAAAACTTTGATAACATAAAACCCTCACTTGCTTAGTAAAAAAACCACTACCATTCGCAACCACTAATGAAAACGAAACAATGCATTTGAGCATCAGAAGTGACTTTTCTTAGGCAAAAAACAGCAGTCAAGAAGCATTCAACACTGTAGACAAAACATTTACTGAATTATAAGGGAGTTGAATCCTTGAAGGTGAGAACTGCATTCATAACCCAAAAATTAGACAGTTGTAATCTAATATTAAAGAGCAATTTTTAGGCTTCTCAACATGAGGATCGAAAAGGAGTAAAGTTTTATTTTAATTGGAATTTGCAAGCCAGTTGAAGAACGTCATTTGACTGATCTTACTTTGGGCAGAGCATTGACATCCTTGAATCTCGCCTAGATCCGCCTTTAGGGCAATATTAATTATTCCAGTTAGCGACATTTTTCATAGTATATTAACCGATGAATTTCTACCCCTTTATTAACAGCGATGGTACTTATTATGCCCTCCGTATGGGGAGATTCATAGCTACAGTCGAGATTAAATTGTTTGGGGAAAGAGTGCGGTAAATGGGCCAATAGGAATCAGAACAATTAGGTCTCTTCCGTGTTCCCTTAATCTAACCTACTTCTTTCAAGGAAATATTTTGGAGAGGCTCACACAAAACTTGACGTCAAAATTAACGCTGACATTCTAACAAGTGTCTTTCCAATCATTCGTGTCTTGCATAAAAATTCAGACTCACTCACTGATGGATATTAAACCCGTGGGATCTATGCTACTATCGCACGAAGATCAAGCTGTTTGGAATCAAAATCCTATGAAGTCTGACGATATGTCATGCTTGGTTAGGTTCCACGCATGTTAGCGTGGCAAGAAATATCAGAAGCACGCAATTTCTTAAGACTTTTACGAACAGTTTCAGACGCAGATTTCGTAATTTAAGTCGGAACAGACAAATAGACGGATATAGTGGGAAAAGAACGAATTTCCCTCTTCTAATTATATCATTATTATTATTATTATTTCCCACATCAAAATTAGGCAGTTAATGCAATCTGTGCATCAGTAGTCTTATTTCGGCGCAATGAGGACTTCAAATTCGCAAAGGTACGAGTTCATTTTACTGGGTACTAACACTCAGTCCCATCATTTGACTTTCGGCTTCAAGCATGAGAAAAATGTCCATTTTCTTCCTGTTTATTTCCCACTTTTACTGCCGAGAGCATTTGATATAGCTCAACTCATAACAGCTTACTCAAGGCGAGCTATAATCAAATAATATAATCAAACGTTGAGTTTAAGAGTTAAAATTCTAAAAAAGTCACACTTTCATTTCTGCCTATGTGACATAATTCCATATATGATTTTCACCTACTGTACTGACAGTTTAAACGAAATAAAAATGCCAAAATCTTCTTCCTTCACTTCACTTCTACTTTATTTTATTGATCACCTATGTGATCTGCACTATAACAAAGAATATATAAGTGTAAGTATAGCAACGAGTTGATATTCAAATTCACGCTTGCCCACCTGATAAATCACACGTTTTCTGACATAAAATAGGATCAAAAAATCTTCCAAATTTATTTGTTTGTTGGAAATGCAACGTCCGCCTGTTGCGCGTATACGCCTTCCTGCTTTTTGGCCAGATCAAGTTGAACTCTGGTTCGCCGCCTGTGAATCTCAGTTCACAGCTTATGGAATCCATAATCAGCATGCTCGCTACTCCTGTGTTCTTGCTTTGCTCAGACCTGAGGATTCCTGTCGTTTAAGTGATCTAGTCCTAAATCCTGATCCTAAACGCCCATATGATCGGTTGAAAGCCACCTTGATAGAGCGAAGTCAAACACCTCAATGGCGAAATGATAGGGATGAGACACCTTCAGTGATACTCAATCGAATCCGAATGGCGATGTATGAGAAGTCGATGGAAGCAGATGAAACAGCTTTAAAGGAAATGTTGATACCGTTCCTACCACCAGCGGTGAGAACAATTCTTGAGCCTGTAAAAGAGGTTGCATCGCTAGATCAGTTGGTTCAAATGGCAGATAGGGTGCTTGCTATCAAGTCGGAGCAGCAAGCTATGGAAGCATCATTTGGTGACATGCTCTCAAGACGCCAACTACAACATAATTATATTCAATCACAAAGTTTTAATCACCCGCAATCTCAACTACCACAACAGAATTTTCATCAGCAAAATCGCCAAGGTTGGAGGCAAAGGTCTGGAAGGTTTAACAGACGGAGTGCCAGCCGAAGACCACGAGCCGCGTCACAATGTCCAATTAGACACGATTACTACTAATCGAGAATCGAGGAAGCACTAATTATCCAATGATAATAATAATAATTTCATCAATGATTAAATAAATTATGAGCAAATGAACGCAAACAGTGGATCAAAATAACTTCAAATATAGAAATTGCTAATGGATTGAAAAGTGCGTTACTTTCCTCTTATTTGTGAAACCATTGAGTAAGATTTAATATTGGTTCATTTACTGAATCATAAAATTTGATGAATCAAAAGGCGTTTTTGTCATTAATACTTGCCTTAATTCAAAAGGTTAGAAGAGAGTATGGTTCTTTTCTACATTTAGCATAACTAAGGTCACTGATAATTATTTGGAAACTTTCATGATCAAGGGCATTAACAATTAAAATATTTTCCAGAAAGTAGGGATTGTGAAGGTAGATTGTAACTCATTGGAGTAGATACTACTTTAAAGCCCTTATTTGAAAAAATTATCCATTGTTCCTATTCTGGTGCGTTAGGATTAGTTGACGATAAAATGAGGTTATTTTAAAAGTCCTCTAACGATTATCCATTTATAGTAATCTTGAATTATATACTTATATATTCGTAATTGAAATCTTAATAATATCTCAACTACACCAATAGAATTGCATTAAAGTTGCAAGATATTCAGCTGTAATGCTAATTGTTCAGAGAATAAGAAAATATCATTATAATTACTATTAAAATACTCCCCATTTTCAATGAACATAAATTTTAAAGGCGCAAACAATGTTTAGGTAATACGTGGTGACGTCATTTTATGAGTCACAACAGCAATTACTGTCGAGACCAGAAGTTTCGAAGGGCCTAGTATACGAGTACTTACTTTTACCAGGAGTAAAATGTGATAACTGCGAATAATTTGAATTTCTATCAGATCTGAACAAATCGCACTTACTTTTCAGTTTACTTAAAGTACAAAGGTCTGAAACAAATTTGTAATTAGAAGAATTTATTGCTTCAGCTTTATAGCGTCTTGTAAATACCTATTGAAAATTCGTGAACAAACGACTTGTCACCGACATGCCATCTTAACACAATGGCCCATAATCTTGTTTAAAAATCCACTTGGTGCAAATAGGTAATTTGACTCAAAGGATGAACTAACAATGAAATTGGTTTTGGAACGCAGTTTTACTGCAATTCAGCAACAATTGTACTATTTAGGTAAATGTGCTTCATGAATTTCACAACTTATGCGAATTAAGTTCATAGTTTTTTGGGCTTTATTCAATACAATTTCAGATTATCTTGATTGAAATCATAGTATTATTAAGAGCGACTTGTATCTGGTCTTTATTTTAATTATTAGGTGGCATTCTAATTGATCTACCCAGGGTACGATAAAAGAGACAGATTACCACGTGAAGCATTATGGAAGAGAGGCTTTTCGAAATTAGCAACAAGTCAGCACAGTCACTGGAATTCTGTGGTAGAAAAAAACTTTTTACCCGAAGATAATAAAGACTGGAATGAATGTAAGTGGTAATGCCGAATACTACCTTGAAGTGCGCATTTTGGCGCAGGAGTCCTGAATCTAGATGGTTTATGTTGCCAATGATATACCATGCGCCGTCTTTAGAAAAAAGCGTAATAGTAGTTGTGCAGTCTGTAAGTAAATGACTGCGTGATTCAGTTTTTGTAGATTCCGCCAAGACCCTACTTTCAACTGGCCATGGATACAATTTTTCACCAGTGGGCAGTGTGATCCATCGAGTTCTAAACTTCACATCGCGTACCAACTATTACCACCTTCTAATATAGCTGGTCAGACACAGAGAATGGAGGCTGATTACCCGTAGATCAATTAAAGTCTTCTTTTAATTTTCATCTCATTTAAAGCGTCAACTAGTTAACTGAGAAGAAATAGGAAAGACTAATTGATTAAGTAATTTTTAGTCACTAATTAAGCAGTTAGAATACTTAGGTAAACGAAACCAAAGATATCTGGCAAAAAGACTTGCGAGACTCACATGATTACTGATGGTTCAACTCATGCCAATTTTTGAACTTAGTTTAAACAGCCCCTATTAAAGTACCTTATTTGACCTTTATACGCTTCTTAGCGTCCACCCAACAATAAATACATATTAAAACCGATCCTTCCAACACTTGCATGACTTTTACTATTTTCTGTTTCATTTCCTTGCCTACCAATCTTAATTATTTCTACTGGATTTCAAATAGATTCTTTTTGCAAAGTTTAAAATGGATTTTTACTTGGCTGGAACACATAGTATAGAAGGTCTTATTGTTAATTTACGCCATAAATAAGGTTAGATGGCCTAGTTTGAGTGGTTATTTTGTTAGCCATCCATCATTTAATGTATCCATTTATGAAATATTTGCCCGAAATTTCATATGATAAATTTTGTTTCCCATTAATTCAGTTAGAGCCCGAGTGAAATAAATCGAAAATTGAAAGGAATAATGCTATGAGAAATGGGCGGAGCGTTTAAATTTCGCTTCGTAAACTGAATGCGGATGAAATATGGGAGAAAGTGACTCCGATATATGATTCTCTAACATTTCCAACCGAAATTAGTGCTCTTTTTCGTCCGTAAAGACTGTAAATCTTTACCGAAGAAAATGTATGTTTGTGGAAGAAACTATATTTTTGCATCTAGCCAAGTAAAAGGAAAACGGAAAAGGCTAAAAGTAGGATAAAGATGTGAACCAAACCGGCTTATTCTAATCAGTAAGAGGAATATGAAGATGTGAATCTCTCTCCAGGGCGAAGCCAAAATGCCTTCATTTCACCCAAGTCAAGTATTGTGAACACTTCCAGTAATGACGTCTGTAGGGTTTTTATATTTGATGAGAAAATTTTTATTACCAAGTAAATCACTCTTTTTCTTTTCTCTTTATCAAAAAACAAAGTCTGCAATTGCAGAAATGGTATTTTTTTTAGTAAAGTAGCAGCTTGTAAATAGCCAATCAGAAAAATTGGAACGGTCTTTTTTAAATATCTAATATTCTAGTAACTCGATATCAGCATGTTTGCTAATAAAACAAAGGAGCCTATATGGACGCCGATTGATGGGGAATTATTGGGAAAAATTTTGTCACCGAAATAGGAAAGTGGCACTTTATTAGTGAACATCCAGTGGGCGAGGATTAAGGCGAATTGATTCTCCTCGTGTGTATTAAAGCACTTAATTCGGTTTCCGTTGGAGTATTTTTATGCAAAAGAAATTAGAAAATAACTTACGCATTTATCTTTCGTATTAATAAGTATTTTCAAATTTTGTATAACTGTTAAAATCCAATAAAATTGTGAGTCTTTGCTTGGACTAATTTTAAGTACTTGTTCAATTAATATTTGATTCAGGGGTTTGTGCCTGCTGTAATTATAACCACGCTAGTTTTTAATTTTAATCTGAGAATGCCAAATACTTGTAATGTTTTGATACTTAAGCAAATACATTGATGAACTAGGTTACGAATCACGAGGACCTTTTGTAAAATATTCCAGAAAAATTTTTATTAAATGAAGTAAGTCCTATTTCGTTAATTTAATTTCTAACTGAATTTGAATTGTTGGTTTTATTAAACAACCGTCTTCCTTTTAATTTATTTTGGCCTAAATTTAAACTTAAAATACCTTTATTTGTACTATTTCCATTTTTATGAGCTACATTTGAAACTCTAAATGATTATAAGCATGTCCCTAACATCATTTTAAATGACTAAACAATTCCTTAATTTGTAGGCTGACTGAAAGGTAATTTACCTTCCCAGCCCAAACCAGAATATATATGGAACATTTCTTACCTTCATGCAGCCAAACATTGCAGGCTGATCATGATGCCCTGCCAACCAATGAGATACCAGAATATCATACTCTCTTGACTGTTGTTATGCGCTAATTTAAACTTTGCTCAAATAATAGGGTAGGTGGTTTGGATTTCTGACTGACTAGAGGTATTTGGAATATTGTTACGGATGAGAGATTCGCTAATACTGGTAGTTTAATATTCACCCTCCTCACAAATATAGTGGGCTCTATGCCAAATCCTGGTCAAACACCAATGAATTTCTACAATTGCTTATCTTGGAGGGAAATCGAGAAAACGTGAATGAAAAAAATAGTATAAAATGCCAAGTTCGAAGGCAGGGTAAATGTTTTTAAATATACTCGAAAAGTCTCATTTTAATATTTTGAAAAGCTAAATTATTCTTAACGACAACTCCCTAATCACATCGAAATGGACACAAATTAAGGAACATCTACATTATTAAAGATAAATAATTTATTTTTAAGAAATTTAGTTAAGCAAATAGCCAGTAATTTTAGTTAAAAGTAACATTGTAAACGTTTTGAGACTTTGGTGAAACTTAAAATCAATTTGTAATTATTTTATGCGGTAATTATTTTGGTACCCATGCAAACCATTTGAACTGATTTTACAAAATTTCAATGCCTCCTTAAAGTTATATTATTCAATTTTAAGTTTTTAAAAGAAAAATTATTATTCATTTAAAAAAGTTATTTTTCCTCCAAGATGTGTTCGTTTTTTAGTCTTTAGGGCAATCATCTCTCAAAATCACGTAATTTGAAATTTGACGGTTTAGCATACTTTAAATCTCAGAAGGTAGGCCGATATATTTATTATGAAGAAATCGAAAATGACACCATTATTTGTGTCGGATGACCTTTCGAAAACGCCATTAATGTACTACCAATTTGTTGGCGTACTGAAAGTAAAGCGTTGATAGGAAATGGTCCTACCGACGTTCGGGAGTTCAAAAGTGAGGGTATTTCAGTCATCATTCGTGAACTGATGGCAGTAAGCGAAACAAGCGTAAAAAAATATTTTCCATAATGTGTCTTTCTCGAGTAAAGTACAAATCGTTTATTATCAAACGAAATCTGGGTTCGATCTTGATGAAAATTTTTCGATACTCAAGCAATAGGAAACTTTAAATTATCTAATCGTTCTGGCAGATCATTACCGCACATATGTTTAGAAAGGAGTCAAATATTCATCTGTAGAACGTGTTGATTGTAAAGACGAGTGCGCTCGAAAGGAATTCCAGACAATGCTATCTAACTTTGTTCATAACATTAAAAGCAGATACAGCACAAAGTCAAAAGCTCATCTTTAACAGCCGTTCATAACTTGTCTTTATGTTTTGATCAATTATACTTCCCGGTTAAGAGAAATCCAAAATTTTCCCATTATTATTACTATTTTTTTATTGTAAAATATATTCCGCTTAATCATATTTTGCTTTCTTCGAATTTTTTGTCGTTCTACTGATTTCAGCAGCGGTATCGTATTGACGCACTCAGAATATTCTTTAATCAAGATGCCACTAGGAATATATATTTATGATTGTGAATTTCATTTACGGTTGCGCTGAGTGCTTTTCAACATTCTACATAATTAACTATTGAAGGGCGAAGTTGAAACCACCCACCAATTTGACCTGTACCTAAATTTTTGAATTACTTACATTCATACACTTCTAACATGCAGTACAGCTTGATAAACAGTTATCTTGCTCCGATCCGTGTCTTGGAATTAGTTTGAGTTTGGATTTTATTGAATTCAACCTAATTTAATTTCGTGAATATTGCGAAATTACACGTGTTTTCGTTCAAGAGGGAACCAAATCGATACCTTAATGGGGCTACTGTGACGCAAGTACAAAAATCTACAGGGAAATTGCAGAGTTTGAAATATTCGTTCAAAATGTGTTGCACCACATAGCTCTCAATTCAATTTCGTCGTATAATAATAATGATTAATTTCTTTTCCAAGTGAATGAATTAATGTAGGCACAAGCTACTTTTTTGGCTCTTTCAGTAGTATCCGCCTGCCCGATTGCATCTTGAACTACGCACTAGATGCATATTACATAATACTTCGTAATAGCAGATTAGTCCCATTATATTTACTTTAACTATGGGAAAGAATAGATTTAACGTATGCAGCTAAATCTTAAAAACTTTCTAGTGAATGCAATGTCAAATTCGGTAGTACTTCCATTGAATCACAAAACATCCTACTTATTAGCTTTGCCTGCATTTTTACAATCCTATTGAAGAAAGCGTAGTAGGATAGCATCATGAAACTTCTCAGATCAGAAAGTAAAGCTATGCCACAGTGTTTATAACCCAGACTTAATCAGTGTTAATGACAATTACCCAGACTAATTTCGTATTGATGGGCATCGGACCCGCGACCTCTAAATTCGCAAACGAGTATGCTCAGAGCATGCGTCAAATGAAAAATTCCATCACGATATTAATTGGATTTATAATCATTTGCCGACTTTAATTAAAGAGATAAACTAACAAGAAATACTTGGATATATTTGCTTTATAAATCAGTGAATAAATAAAACATAATTTATTCCTTTCTAATGACCTCTTCTTCAAATAGGAAGGAGAAATGATCACCTATTTTGAATGTTTACAATTGCAACGTCGAATTTTTAGTTTGCGTCTTTTAATTATTATAAAGGTAACTCTACCAAACATGTTCAGGTAAAAGTTAGGAAAACTATAAAATGTAAAGTTATATTAAATCGATTGAATACTTTAAAGCGAACTTTAAGACACTTGCTTAATTCAGTATCGATTAAACGACTTCCCCAATTTGTTATTCACGTGTGCATTGCAGTATTGATCGATTTAAATTGAAGTTAAATAATCGATCGATCAACTCATAAGGCATGAATTCACGATCGGGTCAAGTCCACTCTTTGTTGAATGCTCCCAAAGTGTGCAGAAATGTGTCCTAACGCTATGTAATGTATGGAGTTATGGAACCTCTTTGGTTCCGTGTTAATTGAGTACATTTTTGGCAAGTAAACAAACCAAATAAGGAAGAAATAGGAAATCCTCAACATGTTTGATCCTCTATAGCCACTGATACTCTTTCCAACTGCGTAGTAGACTGACACGCATAATACGATGGCTATTAAAACTCAATCGTGTCGCCTTCATTAAATCGACATTTGTGTGTCTCTTCAGCAAAACTTTATCAGTTACTATTCATGCTAATGAATTACATTAGACTTACCCCATTTCGTTCATTCGTCACAATCTGGACAGTCCACCCGCAGCACTGACGCTGAAAAAGGCTGAAATCGGGTTTTCGGTTTGAAAGTGTAATTTTGCCTCGTTTTTTTGATAGATGAATTTGACGAGCACTGTATTTCGACAATTTTTTTTAATAACTCATGAACACCGTCAACATAAACGTTCTGACTTTGTATCCTTCATGCCTCGAAACACTTTACAAGGGTAGGAGTTTCTATAACTCAGAGCTGAAAACAATGATAAAGATGAACTGAAGTGTCTGAATCAGGAAATACGTAGAGCTTTTGTATCTTAACTGATTAGCTTGATAATCCAATTATTATTCAAAGCCTATCGTCCACCTAGCGGTATAAGCACTCGCTCCCAAGAAGCACATTTCCATAATATTTATTATGGATTTAATTATTCCACTTAACGAAAAAAAGAAATATACAACTCATCATCCAATCCTAAGAAGTGGATAGAAGCACTGAAAATTCACCGATTTTGGGCCTTAACGTTCGCCTAGCTCAGAGCGAGATTCAATTGCGTAAATTTAATTCCCGTAACAAAAGTTGGGAGGTAGTTCACCTAATTAAGTCCTAAATTAATGTGACAATTTTACTAACTGGTTAGTGTTAAGAGCAAGACATTTGAAGAATGGCATTTATAGCAACCCGCATATTCATTAGATCCTGTGCTGGGACTGTGCCATCGTAGGAAGGGCCGTCTAATTATCTATTTACTAAATAACATCAAATAGATAGGAAAATATTGAAAGGTCATAAATGTCTAAAAGAATATGAACCAAGATGCATTAAAGAGTACAAAAAGTGCATTTGCCACAATAAAGCCCTCTTTCCATGTTTTTGTTTCCATTGGTCGCAGCTCTTCTGCGTCAGCCTGCGCGATGGAAAGTACATTCTTATCGAGTGGCAGAGCCTTTTTCTATTCTTGAGAAATAAAGTGCTTGGTGATTTGTACTGCCCTCTCCATTTGTCGATTTTATCCCGCCTGTTGGCTCCACCATTGATTTACCCTTTAAAATAGGTTCAGATGATCACTTATCCGAATGTGCATTCATACCTGGTTGGTAAGATTATTTGTTACTAATACGATTCAAGTAACTACCATGTTTCCAATTAATTCATAGATTTCGCGCATTTCAAGATCCCTCTATTTCGACATTTGAATCATCATATTTTGTGAATACTTTCCAAAATTATAAGAACAGGAAATGACAGAAGATGCGATGTGAAAATACAAAATAATCCAGCAAAATTTCGTGAGTTGAATAATAGTATGAGGAGGGGGAAGTATACGCTCAAATATTTCAATAAGAAAAGCACATATAAAATTTTTAAAAGACATATCTTATTAACTTTTTATTACAATTAAAATATTTACAACTACAAAAGAAGACACAGTTACAAACTGTACAAAAATCACCCGTGGTCATCTTCAGTAGGACCTGGACAATTCGTCAGAAGATCTGCTTCATCGTAGAATTGTGCACCGCACCAAAAACAATAGAAATGTTTCTCTCGAAGGTAATTGGTAAGCCGAGAAAGGATCACGTCCGGCTACAAAAAGACGAAATCAATTAAACTGATTGTATTAATGATATTCCTATTATGACATCTAGGCCCAATTTAATAGCAACATTCATCAACCAAATCCATTCTTATTGGCGCTCTGTGCTTGAGGAACTTCGGCATGGTGGGAATAATTTCAATAACCATGAACCACTCGTGCCATCTTGTCATGTAAACATGGATCATTTTGGTACTGAGGTACTTAACATAATCCACAGGGATTGGCAGTACTAAGAATGTTAGCATCAAGAATTGAACTGTCAATAGACCAATGTTGTAAAAAGCTAGGAACAATGGCTCATTTACATTAAGCAAAAGTCAGTTCCATTATCATATTAGAATCAAAATCAAGCAAAACGCAAGCATAGTAATTTCACCTATGCTACAATTATGACTCAAGGAAAAAAACAACTTAGTAACAGAAGCTACTTACACTGAGCAAATTGAGAAAAAAATGACCAACATTTCTACTCGTCTTTGAACTCTATCAGCATTCAACGCTTCCAAAATGTAATTCTACAACCACGATCCCTGAGTGCTAACAAGTTTCAACCACTAAAGGGGACTTACTTTAAAACATATCATTAAGATAATATTAGAGTAGCAAAGGAATAAGATTGAAGATGACTCCTACTATATTAAAACCATGACAATGGCATACCTGAGATTCGACAGGACCATGTTGAGCAGCATCAATATCGCAGTATTCCTCTTCATCTGACTCAACACCAAGAACTTTATCATATTCTCCACGATATTCATCTCCAAATTCTTCCAAATCACTTCCCTCTCTGCTTCGATCACGTTCACGACTATTATCTGCATCATATTTCGGTCGTTTATTCCAAAATCCCCGTGGCCTTTCTGAACGACAAATCTCCCGGCGGATCAATCTTGATTGGGCTAGGAGTTTAGCCCGGATTTCATCTGGAGGCCAGAATGCACTGTCAACAGGCTCCTCCAAAGAGTTAGATATGTCTAGACGTTTGCAAATGTGACGAGCAGCAAGAAGCTGACGTTGAGCCCGCTCTAACCGAAATCTGGAGGCCATTGTAGCGCGGAAATCAGACTGATGGGAAGACAGACATTGTTCTCGTTGTTGACGCAATTGCTCGAACTTCTTTTCGACATTATGAAGGCCTAAACCCCGACGACCTTCAATTACTTCAATAGGAACTGGTTCCGAACGGCCTTCGGCTAAGATTGAGTGGATTAAAGGTGAGACAACTTACCCTTCTTACCAAGGCCTCCATCCCCCTTAAAGCCCATTTTCATCAGCATCTTAAAGCCAATATTATCTTCCCCAATAGGCTTTTTTAAGCCTTCTTCTCGATTAGCAACCATTTGTTTCCCTCTTGGAGCTGTTTTAGAAACTTTAGTTCGTCCCTCTTCGACACGACCTTTGGCTGACTTTGAGATAAGACCAGAACAAACTGGTTTAACTCTGATAAAAATAAAATGTAAAGTATTGCAGTTACGGCGGATTCAGGAACTTGTCAGACATATAATCCTCATCATCACTGCCGTCATCGCCCATTACGTTCGAAAAACGTTTGGCTAAACGAATACCGTTTTAAGTGGACAAATAGCAATATAAATAATAAATATTAAAATACGCTTTTATATTTATTATATACCATAATAGAATTTATCTAGGTAAAGTTACGTATATTTTAATATAATTTATGGTTAAATGAATTAAATATCTTTGAAATGATAAAATAATTCCATCGATAAAGATTTAAGTCGTGTTTAATTTCTTAATTAAGAAATTAAACCCATAACCTTTATTATTCCTTTTAAGTGTAGCGCTCATTATTTGAACCTTTGTCAAAATGGGCAGGCGGGGGTTAGTTTCATGAGTGTTATTCACATATACATTTATTCAAGAAGCTATTTTTATGTTTAACGATGGTTTTTTAGATCTCCGAGTCCTCAAAGAAGATCAGCAATACCTTCCAGGCCAATGGCAACTCGACCAGCAGTTGCTCCACCTCCTCCAGTCGTACAACAACAACCCAGTATGCTGAAACAAGTTGCCGCTACAGCTGCCGGGGTAGCTGTCGGTTCTGCTGTTGGTCATGCAGTTGGCAATGCTCTTACTTCTGGTAGTGGTGGTAATGCTGCTCCTGAATCCGCTTTTGCTCAGCAACCCCCGGCCCCTCCTGCACAAAATCAGACTCAGAATTGGAATCCTTGCCAATATCAAATCGATCAGCTCGTCAATTGCTCTCAGCTTAACTCTGACATTTCCCAATGTCAGCCAATTGCCAACGCTTTGAGGGATTGTCAACGCATGTATAATCTTCAGTAAATATTCTAGCATTAGTTTTCCGATAAAATCTCATGTACTCTAATAAAGTGGACACATATTCGATTTTATTCGAATTTTTTAAAGTTTTTTACTGGAATGATTGATCAAGTGCTGTTTGTTGTTTTGATAGGATTTTTCAGAAAATTGTATACTTGCTATTTTCCTATGTAAACATGCTTGCAAAGTAGACTTTGCTATTAACTAGTGAGTTACTTGGGTCTTGATATATTTTAAGTTTTATCAATTGTAGTGTTCTATTTCTCTTGCTAAATTAGTTTCCATCATATGCTTGACACTTGTTTCTCTAGCTAATTTATCATATGGTTATGAGTCTCGAAGTGGAAAATGAATTGTTTGGCTAAATTGGAGCGGCCAAAGCAAAAAACGTAGCATTACTACAAAGTAAATATCAAATCCTTGTGGAATAGTAATGGATAAAACTTCCACTTGACAGAAGCACATGGTAAACAAATAACCAGTGAAAAATATACGACGAAGTGCAGGATGCATGTTTATTATCGACAGTGGGGATAGAATTACCTTTCCCTTTCCTTTGATAGCGTTTTGTCCAAATGATTGTGGTGAATGGATGTGGGCATTTAAGTGCTCACAAGCCTCAAATGCCTGTGGTGAATCTTCAGGGCGGATGACCTGTTGTGGCATCCCATTTTCTTTTGACCCAGCCGTAAGCTACTTCTAGCCCATCTCACTTTACTCTAAAAGCGCATCTTGATAGAATTCTAAAAGCCCACGCATTTCATTCCACTGTCTATTTCTGGTTACCAGTAATGAACCATGCTCCCAACGGTGTGGTCCATTTTTTAATGTGATGAACATCCTAAGTTCAAAGGTGGTTGTAATCATAGTAAAAGGGAAGGAGGAAAAAGGAAAGTGATCGGGGATTATGCAATGCGCAGCACAAGATGGCTCGAGGGTAGCTACGGGAGAGTGCCAGAAATAGATAGGTTGAGTAGTTATTACGGAGATGAAGTACGATTCAATTATTAAATCAGGCTAACATGACGCGACAAGGCGTAAACTGCGACTACTCTCCTCCTTATCTGCCACTGATTCATCACTATTGGTACAAATGAATCAAGAGCATATTCTCTTCGAGGTCAGTGCTCAAGTATACGACAATTGTCCCAAATCAGATTGCAAAGTATTTCATTACGAAAATATTTTGATCTTCAGATTCTTTATAAGCCGGTAACTTTGAGATAATAAATGTTGGGCAAGCTTGATTTCACATGTTTGATTGTGTTCGTTATCCTTCATCTTTCACAACTTCTACTTTGTAACTCCGTGTTGGGACAGAAATTGCAGTTAATCAGTGCATCTGTCAAGTTGTATAAGTGTACTTATGAATAGGAATAGATATCAATGAAGAGACCAAAAAACTGGCAGTATTGTCCAAAGTAATGCTATAAGTGAGCCTTTTAAGTCATCGGAAGAAAATTAGGTAAGGGATAAAAGAAGGAAAATACAAAGAAAGCCAGAGGACCTAAATCTATTTTAAATTGTCTTAGAGCTAGTAGGAGCACGCGGTAGCAACACATAAACTTTAACTTCGGGTGATGACAGTTTTCCTCATAATCCGAAATGTATAGAGTTTTAAGCATCTAAGGTGGTTATGCTTGCTTCGATGGGTCTACATTTTCGTCATGCATTTAGATTATCTAGATAGAAATTACCAAGATGCTTTGAGGGATGTTATTGCAGGATCAAAATTAAGACAAAAAGTGAATATTGACAGAAACCCTTATACGTAGTAAAGTAATGCATTCAATAACTTTAAGAGCGGACTCATAGTTTAGTTATGAAAACACTAATAGGTGTTTGAAAGCAAAAGATTCCAAAATCGTTTGGTCATCTTCGCATCAATGCTAATCAAAATGAAGCAGACTTACTTATTTTTAGCCCATTTGTTGATTACTTTATATTATATTGTTAAATTTTGATAGTGATTTTGTATGAAAGAGTCGTTTTTCACGGGCACTATATCATATTTGAAAATAAAGTGGATTATCATGGCATGCTGATTATAGGGTAAGATTTATTTAAACAAGACAAGCTTCATTTGTATTTCTCTAATCAGTAAAATCAGATCTAACTGATGGAAAACGGATGTAATTAAATAAAATGAATATTCCTTCTGATTAACACTATTTCAAGTAGCCATTATAAACCAAACTGATTCAAACTGAAGTAAATACGATTACATAACGAAATAAAACTAAACGAATATAAAAGAAAACATTAAAACACAATTTACTTCCCAGAAATAGTTTGTACGAATTCAACTAACATTTATTTGTTCGTATCACAAAGCCCCGCCGTACTTACTTCTATTCGATCGGGATTCGTAAATATTGTGGCCTTTGCGCGTTTTCACGCTGGTAAAATGACTGAAGAGGTAGACGGTGTTATTGTTGGTGAAGCGGCCAGATTTCATAAACCTGGCGAAAATTACAAGACTGATGGTTATGTTGTAACCAACCACACCCATACCCTTTTGAAGGAACATCTAGCCGCTACTGGGGGAAAAGTCGTGACCCGTTTCCCTCCTGAACCAAACGGAATCCTTCACATTGGACATGCCAAGGCCATTAACTTCAACTTTGGTTATGCGAAAGTAGAATAAAGAATTAATCATGACCTTATTTTATTAGAAAACCGGTGGTGTTTGCTATTTGAGATATGATGATACCAATCCCGAGGCTGAGGAAGCAAGATTTTTTGATGCAATTCTCGATATGGTTCGATGGTTGGGATTCGAACCCTACAAGATCACATATGCATCAGATAACTTCCAACAGCTCTACGAGTGGGCTCTAAGGTTAATTGATCTGAATCTGTGCTATGTTTGCCATCAGCGTCCAGAGGAATTGAAGGGTTTCAATCCACCACCTTCACCGTGGCGTGATAGACCTACTGAGGAATCGAAAAACCTCTTTATCGACATGAAAAATGGCAAAGTACGCTGATAATTTCCTATATTGGGCTTTGTTCCATTCGGGTAGTTCATGTCTGATTGTTTCAAGCAAAGAACCCCTTCTAGCCTCCTTTTTTGTTTTTAACTAGCTAATGTTATTTTTCAATTTCTCTTTTGAATTTTGTGGCATTTTACTAGTTTTGTATCCAATGTTACAGTTTTTACATTTAAAGAACCAGTTCTAGTTCTTTTAGATTTTATTTTAAGTTAACTTTTGCACTTCGTATGGGTTAACTTTAAATGGTCTCGTTTCTGATAGATTACAAGAATGAAAATGGTTGCATCGGTGATGTCGGATATGGTCTTTAGGATGGGATTTCTTGATTTATTTCTCCAAATAATTTTTGAAAATGTGCGTCCGTGTTATCCTAACATCGGGTTTTAACTTAATCATAAGACATATATCGAGATCGATTATCATCACCACGCAACCAGTAATATGGATCGTCAATCACCCAACGCGATTAATTCTGGTTAATAAGTATAGGCGCAATGCAAGTTTGTCGTCAGAGCTACTCTAGTGTTTCTTCGCAATTGTCCTTACGGACCCGGATAGTTTAACAATCAGCACAGTTGAATATGCCCATGGTTAATGGTTTTGCCAATGATTTAAAATCACATTTGGTTAGATAAATCTCTTGCAAGATTTGTGTCATCCTGGGGTGAAGCGGTTATTCATTTTAACGTCATTCGAAGTGTATTTATTCCAGACATCCCATTCTATTCCATTCTTGTCTTAATTTTTGAAAAATAGGTTAACAGGCAAGTAATATTCTCTAAACTGCTGTATTCGTAGGAATAATTTTCCTCTCTTGAAACCCGTTGATCACTGGCGTTGCAGGATCAAGCACTCATACTTTCATGTTTTGTTAAAGAAATTATCATCGGAATTTTTGCTTTTTGTTTTAGTTGGAAGAGGGTTCAGCCACTCTAAGAATGAAGCTGACTCTTGAGGATGGCAAGCAGGACCCTGTGGCTTACCGAATCAAAATGGTTCCACATCACCGAACCGGGAATGAGTGGTGCATCTACCCCACCTACGATTACACTCATTGCCTTTGTGATTCTATCGAAAATATTACTCATTCACTCTGCACAAAGGAATTCCAGTCTAGGTGATTCGAAATTGTTGATTTTCAATGTTGAAGAGGCAACGACAATGCTCACATAACTTGTATTCGTGACAAGGCGTTTAAAAAGCAGGAATAAGAGTGCAAATTTTGAGGTAGGGTGATAAAGGTATAGTAGAAGTAAAAGTCCAGGAATTGGGGCGATCTATCTTCATTTAAACTTCATAAGTAACGAGATCACTTTATTTGTTGTACAGAGGTATATCGGTTGGTCAGTGCCTTCTTATTTCACTTTCAGTAGTGCAAATCGTTGCCAACATACGTCTACACAAATAGTTCCTCCTTTAGATACTGTTTCGGAACTTTTTTTCAGTGTTTTGAATAGTCATTGATAAAAGATCGGTTTGCAGTGGAGTAATTTTTCTCAATGTGCTAATATTGAAGTACCCTGATAATATTGTCTTCAGAGATCGTATATACATGTATTTGTCAAACTTAGTGTGTCACGAGGTACTCGAGGTAACGGCTCGGTTACAGGTGCGCCGGTGGTGCAGTGGCCAATGCGCATGTCTGTAAACTCAGAGCTCACGAGATCGATACTCGTCGATGTTATATGGGTAGCTATTCACATTGGTTAATTCTGATTAATGAGAACGGGTTGGTAAGATGCGAGTTTCCCCATAAGAGCGATTTTATAAGAGAAAGTATTCTTTTACAAACTGAAGACTGTCGAGAACTTTGGGATTGGCACGCTAGTTTTTCTTCTTTTTAATTTTCGTAATATGCATTGTAGAAAAAATTGGTTTCTTAACGACATGGACTTCCATCAATTTCCTTTCTTAAAATCTCTTTACTTCTATATTTGTCTTTGAAGCCCTAGTGGACATAACAATCATTCTGTTTCAGCGACCCTGATGTTCTAAATTTGTCAATTACACCATTCGGGGATATCTTAGGGCAAATTCAAATATTACCCTTCGAATTTGCTAAGTTCGTGAACTGAGATTTTTCTGGAATCATGTGATATTGAGCTGCTTTTTGTGAATGTCAAGGTTGAATTGAATTCTACGTTTACTAATGGGTTGAGAATAGGCACTTATTCTTAGAAATTTGAATCCTTCTATTGTTATTAAAGGAACTTGATTGGTATTCGGAGATGCGCGATTATAAGCAAGTATGCCTTCCTGAGAAGAAATTCATTAAATACAAAATCCACTCACGAAACGTTTTTGAAACTAAGCCCAAGTGGAATGCATTATCCTCAGCTTATCAAGTCAGGTAGAGCTTAAAGGTACTTGACCAATATCAAATTTGAAATCACATATATTGTATCCATATTCTGATAAAGTAACTCATTTAACCGACCCTCCATGATTTTTCAACATTTGAACAACATGTCATTTTGGGTCATAACATTTACTACCATATGAATTCTGCAGTTGGGCTGAGTAGTTTTTATTTTATTTAAATAGCTTGTAAGAATTGAAGTGCTTGGTGGTGCCTAGTCGTTCAGACAAATTCTTTATTCAGAGGAGTTCCAATGTCCTTTGATATGTACGCTTATTCAGTATAGAGTTATCGTTGAAGCGAGGGAATGCATTTGCTTGTCTTTAGCTCTTACGATCTATTTCCTACTTTTTTAAGCATTCTTTACAAATGTCAGTCTGTCGCTTGGTTTTCACTTCTCCATGCAAGTTGCCTTTGTGCTAAAGCGAAACAACAAGTTTCCTTTCGTTTATATCTACTTAAATGTTTCAGTAGCAACGTCATAACGATCGAAGTTCATGTATAACTGGCCGAGTCTCTATATGCTAAATTAGAAAGTTTAGTATAGATGAGCAGTAGGTTATTTTGTTCTACTCATTGAAATATACATGTATACTTACGGGAGGGGGGGGGGGGTTTATTATTCCTTTTGAAAAGAGATAAATTAAAATATTTGAAAATTTCTTATCTATTTGCTGTTGAAATTGACTTCCATCAATCAATATGGTTTTTGCTAAAGCCAGATAAATGCATCAATCAACAGTTTTTTTATGATTTCACCGGCCCGACACTTGGATGGGGTTCTAAGCCACAGATGAAGTTAACTTAGCTTATTTTTTGAATTCCGTAGAGATTTAGAATTCTTTATTGTAAAATTATTTGATTCAACTTATCGTTTCTATACAAGGTGTGGGTGTATGGTGTAGATTTCTGTGTTTCCTCATTCAATCAATTATGCTGAGCAAATATATTGTCATGCTTTAACCCTTTCGTGTTGAACCAATTAACCATAAAATCTACATTTTCAAACAAACTTACTGTTTTTTACTGATTGCATTAGATGTGATTAACAGTGTCACGAAAGCTTATCTCATCGCGGATATTTATACCGCAAGAGCTAAAATCTTATTTGCTTATTTAAGTTTAGTATTCCATCGAAATAGCCATTTCACCTTCCTTCCTCCTACGATATAATCAGCCATGACACTTGACATAAACTCCACACACGCACAAACACTTTACTTTTTGAGGTG
This sequence comes from Hymenolepis microstoma, assembly GCA_000469805.3. Lineage (NCBI taxonomy): Eukaryota > Metazoa > Platyhelminthes > Cestoda > Cyclophyllidea > Hymenolepididae > Hymenolepis > Hymenolepis microstoma. The sequence continues at coordinate 18,094,603 of LR215991.1, forward strand.
GAAATTTAAGCAGCTTTTGATATTGCTATTTTCCGTATCTCTACCATTTCCCGATAAAGAACCTTTGAATAAACTCATTTAAAGTGCCCCGTTGCGCAAAGCTTTTTAAAAAGTTAGCTAATTAACGAGCATCGAAGTTCTAATTAAGCTAAATAGAAAAATGTTGGGTTGGTGTTTGGATTTAAAAATGTGATAAAAGATTTCCATATTGTCTAATGAATAGATCCAACCTTCACCTGAACCGTGGTTTTTACAACACTTTTTGTACCTTTGAAAGGATAAAAGAAGGATTGTTCATGTTACTTACGCTCCCTATTTCAGGCGTTCTTCATACTACTGGCTCTGTAACGCTCTTGATATCTACTGTCCGGTTCAATGGGAATACGGCCGTTTGAACTTCAACTACACCGTGGTATCTAAGCGAAAAATCCTCAAGCTAGTTTCTGCCGGTATTGTCGCTGATTGGGATGATCCAAGACTCTTTACTCTCACTGCTCTACGTCGACGTGGTTTCCCACCTGAAGCAATCAACCGATTCTGTGAGCTTATTGGTGTCACCATGAGTCAGACGGTGCTTGATCCCTCGGCTCTGGAGGCTTGTGTTCGTGATTATCTCAACAAACATGCTCCCAGACGCATGTGCGTTGAGGATCCTGTGAAAGTTATCATTAAAAATTGGAAGGAATTGTATGGAGATAAGGAGTTTGTTGAGGTGAGTGCAACGTATTGTGACATCCTAGAGAAAATGTCTTATCTAGTTCAATCATAAACGAATAGAAAGACTAACGGGACACATTTTATGACAACGAGAAGTCAGTCATACTTAAGTCCTCGTGCCGAGAGTAGCCGGTATTTGTGAAACGGAGTCGATTTAAAGGCATTTAATTGTTGTTAATGTTGAAATTCCCAATTTTTTTAATGACAATTAGCTGTTGTTAAAGTGTCCGCTTAGTATCCGAATTCAGTGATCTTGTTGTGCTGGCTTTTAGCGCAAATTTTATTTTCGAGCTTTTATGGTCCTTGCATGAATGCAATAAAGTGGTTGTTCCAAACGGATTTAGGATCTAATTTTAGTGATTGTGTTTGAGTAGCGGTGAAGCGGAGGTTGGAGTTTAAGCGATTTTTGACTTTTACTTATTTCAGAGTCTCCTTAAGGTCAACTTTTTTTTAGATCAGTTGAGTATGAATGTAGCTGATTTTTGTGATTAATTTCGCAGCCGATACCGGAAGAATTGTGCTAGATGCATTAGGCCAGGCCTATTTTCTCATATTTGGCTTTTAACAGCTAGGATATTTTTAGGAAGTGAGGGCAAAAAACCCATGTTATCATCTTAGTGGAATATTCTACTGCAGTGCATTAAGTTTACTTTGTGAGAAGAAAGCGAAGGTCATTCATGCTAGGACAGATTCTCACTAAGACGGCAGCAAACGCTCACTAAACGATTCGACCAGGAAGTTAATGCCTACCTAAGTGTGTAATAACCATGAGTGAGGTAAAGTCTAGGTATTCCCAAGATAGGAACAACTTGAGTACTCACATTTAGAAATGTCTGTCCCGCTACTAGTGTATAAGCATAAAAATAACGAATTGTAGGAGAAACGGAGTGGTTCTGTTTTGGAATATAACTATAAGAGATAGTGACCCATGTCTATGTAGCCTTATTTTGCCGATGGTCACACTAAGCTCCCAGTTTGACTTCCTCATTGGTCTATTCTGCATGCGGCGTGTGCTTCAGTCTGGGCCCCGGCAAGATTGCGAGCCTACTACCTCTAACAGGCTTGGGTCCGGAAATAGTTATCATTTTGGCGTGCCGTAAGTTCACTATATTATCACATATGCAATCCAGCTTCCAATTTATTTAATAGCAGCAAACTTCTTAATGCCTTGTGAGTATGTCGCTTAATAAGAAAATCACAATAATTCAACAGAAAGGGCGCGCTTATTTTCGAAGATTTAACTACTTACTTTTTCCGTCAGTTTGAATAACTATAGTCTAATATAACTTCCTTTCATAATTAATTGGTTAGTCCTTGGTTTACCAGTTTTGGATGAAGTCCTCTTGATTACATTCATTATTTTCCCTATAAACAGTATCTTTATGCAATCTGTTAATTGCATTATTACGATGTGGCTCATTTAATGCAGCTAAATATCAACATTGCGTATCAACGATTTGACTATTTCAAATGGCTGAACTACGTAGCTATAATTTATGTCCCTTGCGAAATGCAGTGTAGTTCCTGTTTCCGCTATTGAGGCTGAATGACATGAAGAACTTTACTTGTTGAATACACGATCTTTTGGTTATTTCTTTCCTATGGGAGAATATGAAACAGAGGCTTTTGGGAAACCTTGACAAAGTATAACAACAATATGCACTTCTTACCTTTGTTACCATTAACGAAAGTGCAAAGTTGCCATTGAAAGTGGTTTGTCTGTCCCCGATTAGTTTTCACCTCCGCATGTGCCCCTCCTAAGGCTAAGAGCACTTAGTGCCAATCAGATGCACTTAAATATATTTCTTCCCTTTACAGCTGACAGTACCTGATTTCCCCGCCGATGAAAATAGCACTACCCGTACTGTTGTTCTTTCTAAAGAACTCTATATAGAGAGGTCCGACTTCCTGCGCAATCCTGTATCGGGTTTCCGGCGTTTAACACCTACTCAACCCGTAGGAATTCGCTATGGCGGTTTAGTTCTTCATTGTGGGGATCTACATGTGGTGAGAAACGCATTACTCTCTGTCCTCTTAATGACACTACTTGTTAAGCGCCTGTTCTTTTACTCGTTGTGTATTGTTTTCTTTAAGGATGGAGAGGATAACATTCAAGAGATTATGGTCGAGGCTGAACCTGTTTCAACGACGAACAAACCGAAGGCCTTCATTCATTGGGTCTCCAATCCTCTGAAATGTGAACTTCGTCTTTATGATCGACTGTAAGTATCTTACCTTTTTTTGTTACTGAAAACCCCAGTTGCGAGTGCACAATTCTTGTCCTTGTCGTGATTGATTTTTCAATTGTCATTCCTCATCATCCATTATCGCTATCTCTAATCACCGCCCTGATTTTTGTGCTTCAGATTCAATGAAAAGAACCCTGAAGATTGTCCTGGGGGATTTATGGCTGCAGTTAACCCGGTATGTGTGTCTGAGAATGCACCTTCACTACTAATTACCTATTCAATCATGGTAACATTATGTGCAAATTCTGCTTTTTAGAAATCTCTGGTTGTGGCGGAGAACGCACTGATTGAGCAATCTGTGAAGGGTTCCAAGACGTACAGTCGCTTCCAATTTGAACGCATCGGCTTCTTTACCGTTGATCAGGATAGCGAGCCTGGCCACGTGAGTTTATTTTACCCACCCAGATCTTGTCATAAGGCAGTAATCAAGGCTTGTTGTTATCTCGCTGAGTAAAGAACATTTCAGGCTCGGAACAGTTGTGTCAGGCCATTTAGATTTCTCGTGTACTTTATTACGGGGTTTATTGTTTATTTTAACGATAATTCCAAGGAGGGACAGGGAAATGTATTGAAGTATGATGAGGGTGAACCTTGAAGATTTAGATTTTCTAAAAAGAGTTACGGCTTATCAGAGATCATTTTGAGAGGAATAAGTCCGTTTGAAGGTTGGTTTTGAAGGGGATTGGATGCCAATTACTTATCATATCGTTTTTTCAACTGAATGAGGACTCATACTCTCTTGCATTATTATTTATTTCACAAACCGGTTTTAATGCGCCCAAGGGTTAAAGTAAGTGCATCTCAGGGCGTTTAAGCAATCAGGTGGGTGATCCACTTCCATCTTCACATTTACAAGTTTTGCAGCTGGGGGCTCCAGTCAAAATTTCAAGGATGAAGAAGAGCCTGACATTATTAAAGAATGATAGAAAAGCAACTAGGCTAGGGCCTCTATATGGTATACATGGGGAAAAGTATTCATCTTTAAGATTGGTAAGCTGAACTTCTGACTAATTAACAAAGTTAGCTAACCTTTTCATTTTGCAGTCGGAGGCAACGGGTTCGATACCTGTCGGTTTAAATCCAGTGGCTGGAGTGGGAAAATGCACCTTTTTGGTCTCTGACAAATAAAGAACAGAGTTTTTCACAAGGAAGCCTTAATGAGGTTACTCCTCTCTCTACCAGAGATGTTCACTGAGTAAAGTTAAGGTGTCTCGTTCTTATATTTGCGAAAGTAATTTACTAATGCTTTCCGAAAGACGTTGAGATTTTCTGTTTTTCATCTTTTAACTATAAATCAATGATGACTTTAACTTAGCTGTGCAAATTTATTTACTCATGACAGAACTTTATTGTGACATTTATGGCCTCTTTCAACGTCGATATACTTCAAAGATTTTGTACTTAACGAATGTTTTTTTTTCTTTTACATGAACACACTGCTACAACTAAAATTTGCTACACATTTAATCTAATCTGAGAAGCCTAAGGAGTTCGCTTTTCTAACTTAGCGGCTTGCGTGTGTATGCCAATTATAAAGCGGCATTTACCTGCCATTCCGAGCGTATTTGCACCCATTTAACTTAAATATGAATCTCCGGTACTTAAGTTTGATTTATTACTAAATATGCGTCAATAAATGAATGTCCTAATAGGATTTGTGAAGAATCGTGAGAGTTTTTCGAAATAAAATTCCCAAGTCCATTTTGGGAGTATTTTTGAAACTCATCTTGGCTGCAGTAACGTCGTAGGATCTCCCTTCTGACTGATTCGAATTATGCCACCCTCTGTGTGTTCCGATGGGAGTCAAACGTGTGATCTCTGACTTGACAGACGAGCACGGAGGTGTCCAGAGAGAGAGGGGATCGAAGTTTCGACCTTCAAACTAGAATAGTTTTCACTCAGATACGTTCGTAGTTCTGGTCAGTCGAAAAAAGTCCCTAGGATCAAGATTTATGGCTGGATTCATAGAGCAATAACATATCGTAAATGGGCCAGCGACACAGTGGTCAACGGAACGTCTGTCAAGTCAGATGTCGAAGAGTTTCAACCAGGCGCACTGGTTAAGATGAGTGTTTGCTTCTCGTAAAGTAAGCTTCGGGTTACCCTTCTCTTAACTTCGGATATCCAGAGTGAATAGTGTTAATTTGAGATCAATTGTAGTATTATTGTTAATTTCCTTAAAAGTACACGTTTATAATGATATTTGAATTGCTATAGCGAGGAAACCTATGTGGAATATGATTGACCATCTTTGTCATACTGAATTTTAGTATTTATGTTGTCTTGAATGACTTTTATTCCAAGTTAATTGCACCTTCTTTATTTTCTAGTTGGTATTCAATCGAACCGTGACATTGAAGGAGGATCCGGGCAAGAATGCTTTTGTGACAAAGAAGTAAGGTCTCTGTTACAGGCTCAACATATCTCCCGTTTCTGGAAAGCCTTTCAGGTTGAATATCTTCCTCCTTTTCTTCCCTCCCAAATGCCTTTTTTCTCATATGTGTACCTGTGCCATTGGTGTTCTCAGTAAATTTTTGCATGGAACACACAGGGTGTTTGTTTATCTATTTTATTATCTTAGAATAAATGGTAATGAGAGGGGGCTACGGCCGTTTCTAAGGCAATCACAATGATAGTCCTATTGAATCAGAAGATTGAGTCGAGAGTAAAGAAGAATCCATTTGGCAGCAATTGCTAAGAGCAGAGATGTCACCGTGTCCTCAAATTAACCGGGTGGATCGTTGTAAAGGATGAATTATCGGTAAAGAGGCGAGTGCAAAATCGATAATCAGTGTTCCAACGAATGCAAAAATGTAAAAGTGCCATTTGCCAAAATGAATTGAATTAATATCAGTAGAAGAATATAGGAAACTTTGTTGGTGTTGGTGGAGATCTATAGCATTGGGTGCTAACAATGATCACTTAAGCTGTCTGTGGACGTTTATAGGAGGGAATGCATTGATCTTGCTTTATTTTAAGGATCGCGGTTTTTCAGGCGCAGCAATTTGACCCACAAAAGTCAAGGCTGAGTGAGCCGCTATACATCAGAATGATACCCAATATTAAGTGAGAATCAATCTGTTCTTTGGGGTCTCTTTAAGCTGATGTATGGCAGGCGGATGAGCAACTAACGTCAATAAATAAAAACAATCTCCGATCTGAGTGAAGTAGTGACCACGCAGGAAACCGCTCTCTACGGGCATTATCTTTGCCCCCCCCCCCTCCCCAATAAACACTTATTTTGGAATAAATTGGAAATATAAAGTGGTGGTCTTTGGGCTTCTACGCTCACATTCATGTTTTTAAACATATTTTACAAACGAGCACAATTAGGCTGATAACAGATAGAAGTGTGCTTCCAAAATTGCATATGCTTAAAAATGCTGACATTGAGATGCATTCACAATTACTTGGGCTTTTGTGGTACATCACACGATGACCCAGAGGCCTGCTAAGCCTAATCAGCCACAAAGCAACCCAACTCTAGGCGCACTTTATTTTGGCAGTTACGGTGGTTTAGACCTATGACGCACAGGCCTCTTTTCTAGAGCTCCCACTGCGATCCCTCGGAACATCACTCGTTCTGCTGATTTGGCAGAGGTTATTACCCCCTTGTTAGTCTTTTAGACCGTTAGATCTACAAGAGGGTATCTCAGAGGGCTCATAAAAGTAGCTTTACTGGGATTGGGGCTAATTTATTTGATTTATTTATGCTTAAAAGAATTAAATATAATTAAAAGGCCCACCATTGAATAATTTAGCTGAAGAAAAAAAAGCGACACCACTTAAGAGAACCGCGCCTTTTTTCTTATTTTTAAATACCATCATTCCTTTTCAGGCAAATTAATTTCGAAAATTGATATTCTGGCCAGATACAAATAAGAAGTGTACCACCGAAGTAAGTAAAATTCTGTAGCCATTAAATGAGTGCATTCAAACAAAAAGCACAACTTATCCACACCCTATATAAATAAAAATATGCATTAAATTTAATGTATGTCCACCACCACAACAATATAAACTTTTTTTGAAATTTAATATAACTTTATTTTCTCAAGATGTTATTACCTCTCCAGTTCCTCCAAACTGCTAACTTCTTACGAGTTTTGTAAGTACGAGGCTAAAATATGAGACGATGTTGAAGTAGTTGAAGCAGATTGAAAATTCTAAATACTCTTTCTCCGTGTTTTAAGCAGAGAAACTGTAATAAAACGCAATCTAAAATGGCAATGCATCCCATGAACTATTCATTGCTTCCACGAACGGCCCTAATGAGGTTTAATAGTCTCCAAAGGAGGAACGTCCCTAATTACTAAAAGGAAAGGGATTGAGTGGTGGAGAGTTTGAAAGTAAAATGAGGTAATTTCGAATGCAGCAGAAAGGGAGATTTGAGTATTCGCAAACGGATTTGGCAAACATTTTTCCCTGATGCATAAAGATGTATTAGCACAAAATTGAATAGTAATGCAGAAAAGAATCTAAATTGACCAAATCTGAAAAAAATGTGGACAGATCAGTTTGTGATAATTTTGGTTTTCGTTAATTATCTTGTTAAATACAGCAAAGAATATACGGTCTTTCTTCAGCATCAAGGCTACATGGTTCAAATCCCTAAAAGAAACGGTGGACAGGCGAGCAAGCTTTGATTCAAAATGGTTCTGTCAATGCATAATTTATAGAAGATTGGAGCCCTCAGAAATATTGTTTGATTTATTAACCGCTGATGGAGCCGTGGTGATGGCTCAACTGTCAACGTGCGTGTCTGCTTAGTCAGATCTCAGGAGGTTGATGTGTACCCACAACCTCTGATCTAATTGCAATGATTAATTATGATCAACAAGAGTGATTGATTAAGAGTTTCCAAAACGAAATGATGCAGAATAATTCAAATACACGCTAGTTTTGTTTTAAACAGTTCACACATTATCTCATTTTCAAAAGAATCTCCTCTCTATTTTCTGCAAATACAAATACAATTCGTTTCAAAAGCCGTCCACCATTCTCTAAAATTTATTTATATCAAATGACAGGCTTTATGGTAGTTATCATTAGCCCTTAAGTAGACTTCGGGCTTCACAGAGGGGAGGAACATCAAAGTCACAACAAGTCGAGAGGAGGGGGGAACAGAAGAGTGATTCACAGATGTCAAGGAGACAGGCACAAGAGTAGAGAAAAAAGTAAGGTGATTATAGTGGAAGTGGTGGAATATGACATACTATGGATACAGTTGATAGCTTGAAGTCAACTGCCGGTTTATAGACTTTATTGCCGTGTGAGTATACGCTGCCCAGGGTGCACCACGTGGAGGTAAGTCTATTGCGCACTCCTCATTCTCTAAAATAAAATCACAGTACTCACCTTACCTTTTCTCTACGTTTGTGTCTGTCTCTTTGACATCTGTGAATCACTCTTCTGTTCCTCCCCTCCTCTCGACTTGTTGTGACTAAAGGGCTAATGATAACTACCATAACTACCTTACAGTTTTGAGACTGCAAATTTATCATCATATAATTTAAAGTATGCAAATTCTGACGTTATAATTAATGACCATTCGTGTGTTAAATTTTACTAAAAATGAATAAGACTATAAAATAAGAAAACAAGTAATTTAGAATAAAGTTACACATTATTTATATGCCAATTGCACCTTAAACTTCAACATGACCAAACACTATTGAATAGAAGCAGTTTCTTGCAAAGTCTACAAAAGTGAGGAATCCACTTAGATTATTCAACCAAAAACACTTTAAATAGTTAAATTGATGCCAATTTAATAAGAACGTTGGTGAAACATAACTTTTACGATTGTCAATAATGGCAAGATGAAGGAGAGTGAATAATTTTCCCACGGGAAAATTCATTGCCAAGCGACAGGGAGAATATATTAGGGTCAATTAATCTAAGACGATTAAGCGAAGAAGTTAATTCATTGAGCTTGCTAGTTAATTATCTTTCAGCTCGGTCCAATTAAAACTAATTAACAAGTATGAGATTATTAAATATAGTAATATCATTTAAAATTTTTAAGAAATTGCACATTATAATACTTGAATATTCAGTAGTTTATTTAAATACAGTTTGATGTATAAATGAAGCATACTATAATATTGCCTTTAGATAATTTCATTATTTAGGAATGGCTACTTGGTTGAAGATACAAGTTTTAAGAATTCCAAGAATTGGGCAAGTGAAGTTTAAAAAAATCCAACCAAATGTCTAGTTGAAACCGCTGTACTATGTTAATATTAGTTAATTTTAGGGTCAAAGTACTAATATTAGTAATGACGACTGCTAAATTTTGATTTGAAGCCAACAGGAGCATGAGGCTTTAAAAAGATTTAAGGAGGTCAGTTTGGTATGAGTGGAGAAGAAATAAACCTGATTTCATATTTTATTATTCCCTTGTTCTGAATATTAATGTTTACATTAAAATTAAACTGCATCCACTTTTCAAGCACTTGAAAACTAACGTGGCTAGTTGACTCAGATAATGCAGTGCCAGGTCTGAGAGTTATGCCATTTTAGAAGCGAGGCAAAGCTACTCGAGATATCCACTCATACAACAAGTGATCTCCTTAAAGGCTTACAAGAAGTAAAATCGTTCCTGAGCATGACTACCAGTAAGTTGATTTGACAAATCTACCTAAGACTTTTAAGAATAAACGATAGGGAAGAACAGGATTGGAAAGACAGAAGAGGTGTCCCCACTGAATTATGTGCCGAAGACAAGATAGGATGAGATAAGGTTGAGTAATTTCACGCTCCCTGCTTATTGATGAGCAAGTAACAAGTATGGCAGAAGTATAGAACAGTAGACGTTCAATGCCTAAGGTGAATATGCAGACCTCTGACCCAATTGATAAACAAATTGATATAAGTAATAGTCTCTTAAAAGTGTAAAAATGCAGAATGATTCAAGCATTGTGTTTTGCTTCAGAATCAGTGCCTCTGGAGAGGAGTTTACAAAACTTGCTTTCTATGCCAGGTAAATCTTGAAAATGTTATCAAAACAATTTGAGTAAATCAGTTTATTGAAACAAAATTTAGAACAGTTTTTTATCAGCATTTCGCAAATTTTCTTTAAATATGTGAAGTTATTTTTAACACATATATTACATTTATCGCGCATCGAATGAAAGACTGACTAAATTATCAATTTCATTAGGATTCCAATCAAACTAACCTTGACGCCATGCAAAGCCCCCGACAAACGGATACTCATCGAAGAGGGTTCTACTTGGAATGTGAAAAGATGCAATGAGCTCGGTTATGTTTAAGAATTGAGTTATTGCATATCATTTGATATTGTCCGTCAGAAAAGAATGATTATTGGTGGTGCGTGGAAAGCCAACCAAATTTATAGAATTTATCAATTACGTTTTAATCTTGTTAGCATATAGAAGAAAATTTAGAAACTTTTTAAAGGACGCATTAAGTTGTATCCATCATGTATACCTAGAAGATCCAATTGGTTCTAGAATTTGAAAAGTAGTATGATTCAAATTAACCTTGGATTACCGCCTCCTGGACGAATAAGCTGCTTCGAATTTTTTTGAGTATCCAATTAATTAATATTATTGGGTAATCCTATTAGGAAATAAATATATACGACAACTAGAAAAAGAGATAGAGTATTTGGCCAATGTAGAAACTGGTCTTGAAATTACTCTCATTATCAGTGCTATTCTATGCATGCATTCATTAGATTATTCTAATTATGTTCGGCGAAACCAACTAAAACTGATTTCATAAACAAACTCTTTTTCGAAACAAAATTGTACGCATCAGAGCTTGTAGCGCAATTAGCTACCTAACTAAGCCTGACTGTAGTCAGAAACCTCAGTGGCAATTTCGCCTAGTTAGTACGTTCCCAACTGAAGTCGCAAAGCTACTGCAAAGTTAAGAAGAAACACACGTATCCAAGGTATGCGTTTAATCTAGACATGCATGGCGTGGAGTGTGAATAGGGAGGAAGCTTAGTCATTCAACATGGAGGATTAAGTAAGACGGGCGAAAGGCATTTGATTGGCTATTGTTTGTGTCCTCTCTGCACTCAATCCGTACGCGAAGTTGAACGGCCGCACCTTCAAGTCACGCTGTGCACTCATTCGATGACGTGTCCCACAAGCTATTCATCCGAATGACCAATTCTCATACGTGATACCACTTTTAAATAAACGCACTGAACAACGAAGTGACTAACAATCTGAACTTGGTAGGATGAAATGATGGAAAAGGTTGCCATTGTGTGAGGCGCCGATGGATGGATAAGCTCTGTAGCATTTGTGAGAGGGATTAGAGGAGATGACGCAAGAAAAGCAAACCCTACAGCAATAATTTGTATGATGTAACAAAGTGGCAGTAACTTGAATTTGCCAAATGCGCTTAAAAATCAGCGTGATACTTTTACTGCAACATTTCAACTTCAATCTGAAAAAAATCCACTTTTTGCCCTTTCAAGCATGTTGGTTTTTGAGAAAGCAAAACGGTACTATTTGGAAACCATTTTATCCCGATTCAACTTTTCAACTAAACTGAATTAATAATTGAGAGATTTTACCATCGCATACCATTTGGTGGAAATGCGATTGGTCATATTATAAACACAGTGCGCTCATAATTACTTGATACTATATCCAAATACTTATTACGATTCAATTCCAACTATGAATGGTATAATATGATTCATTTTGGTTGATATAAACAGTTTAAGTTTAAGCGTTACCTTAGTAAAGTAAAGTAGTAACTTCTTCAAGGAAAAAAAGATTAAACCGTGTTTTAAAAAAATATACCCTCGACGATTCACAGTGGGTTATAATCTTTTCCAACTTCGACCACGGAGCAACCGCTTTATGTGCAAAAGTATTGCTAATGAGTTTGACGAGGCAATGGGGGAATATTTCGATATGATTAAAAAAAGTCGTTAAAACTATTAATGGTATGCAACTGGCAAATCTGCGTAGAAAAAAAGGCTCAAGTTAATGAAACAGCTGCAAGACTTTTAACTGGGAAAAAAATTATTGGAAGAGAAAACGTCTGCTATTTCAAACAAAAATTCCACTTTTAGGGACATTTTACGAGAAATTGGGATTAGATGACTTCTCAAACTCTATCTGAAGTTTGCTTTGGTGAGTTATACGTGTTCATTGTGGATATGTTGACAAATCTTCCGATCAATTAGTTTCAATTTCACATTTCATCTGCTTATCTTGAAAAGTCAGTTACGAATACGTTACTAAAAGATCCAACTGTTTTCAATCCTCGAATTTAAAAATATCAAATTCAGGAAAAAGGGCATTTAAAGATCGTAATTTTTTGTTTCTAGCAGATTATTTCTGCTTTCATTTTTTTAACCTTTTTGCATTTTTTACAAGCTCGAATAGTTATGGTGTCATGAAATTTCAAGCGTTTATAAAACCAATATATTCATAACTTAAACCATAATTTTTCAAATTGTTCTATCTGGATTTTTCTACACCTCTGAGCTCGCATAAAAATGTTCAAATCTGTATAGAATTGTTATCATTTTAACCGCTTTACAAGTTTTCAGCGTACTTCCTAGACCACATCATGGAATTCGCAACATGAGAAAACTCAGCAAACGATGTAAATTTGTGGCATAATTCAATTTTATTATTAGTTGAAGTTAAAGTAATTGATTTAATTTTTATGGAAAACTGTGAAAAATTGTCAAAATTTCATTGGGATATTATAAACTGCACAGTGGTACTTGTTTCTAAATTGACAAACACTGAAGCAGCACATAATCGAAAAATTGGTACAAAAATGAAATTGATCAAGTTGACAGTTTTCTACCAACCCACCTTTCTCCTCCTAAGATCACAAATTATAGATCGATCCATATGCTATTTGATCAATTTGGACATGAATTTTCATTGAGCATTTAATGGGGTGTGAATAGCAGAAAATCTGTCGATATTTATCTTGAAAACTGGATTTCTATGGCTTACGCTGTGCTTAGAGTCTGAGTTCCTAAGAATTCCAATGGCATTCAGCTTTCATGCTTGAATGAAAAATCGAAGCAGACGCTGTTTCCAAATATTATTTTACAGTTTGACACCATTGGGGTGTGTGATAGACTTACCTCCACGTGGTGCACCCTGAGCAGCGTATGCTCATACGGCAAAAAGTCCATAAACCGGCAGTTGACTTCAAATTACCATGATCCCACTGTATATCTTATTCCACCACTTCCACAGTACTCACCTTACCTTACCTTTTTACTCTACCTTGGTGTCTGTCTCTCTCACACATCCATGAATCACTCTTCTGTTCCCCCTCTCGGCTTTTTGTGACTTTGATGTTTCTCCCCTCCCCTCTGTGAAGTCCGAAGTGAACTAAAGGGCTAATGATACCTATCATAAAGCCTGCCATTTGAAATAAATAGATAAATAAATTTGACACTACTCTAATGTGTAGGCATTTTTGTCATCTGACCACCTTGCTGGCAAGATGTAACTAGCAAACATGCTTTTAGCATATCAGAGTTCATTTGATTTTTCATTCTAAGTCATCATTATAACAGCATAATGAAAAGAATGAGTTTTTGATTGTTGTTCCAAAAAACGAATGAGAAATAATGAAGCCTAACTGTAAATATTATAGCAACCAATTGAAACGGAAGGTAAAAAATTGGGACATATGTCTTGAAAACGTGGATATCCCTGGAGCTTGATTTTCAACTTGCACATCTTTTCGTTAACATCTTCAGGATAAGTGAAAATTCCACTTCTGCTTAATGATCACATATTTTTTAATTCAGTTACAAGTTCTCTGTCTCGATTCGAATGAGGTTAAGGAACTCCTGTTGCCCCCATTGCCATCTTCATTTGAGCAAATTGTGTTCAACAAAATATTTACAGTTTTTTAAACCATACGTGACGCACTGAGTTTTATTCAACTAGAATGGTGAAGTTATACTATAAATCCTTGCGTAACCTTTAACCTTATTCATAAATTACCCACATTTCGTGAATAAAGGAAGGATAATGGTGTTGAAACGTACCAGATTGATCGATTTGGTTAACATACTCCGATAGGAAAACGAATTCGACCACACAATCTTCGCAAATTGATAATTTATTTCATCTGATCTATACACAAATCAAATAGATAGTTAAGTAGTAAAATTTGATCTCACCGCCTTGAATCCATTCTAAATGTTCTAATGCTTTGTAAATAACTCTAACCAGCTGGAGATCGTTGTTTGATGTATTTAATTCCAGCTATTTTACATGACTAAGCATTTTTCATGGAAATTTTGGCCTTTTAAAGTGACTTACAGGGTTAATTTTATTTTATCGAAGTCAGCCAAATGTGTCACATTTTAGCAAATATATTTTATTAAGTTTTGTCTTAAAATATTTAGTAACTTAATGTATGCCTACCATAAGACAAAATGGTGGACATGGTTCATTACTAGGTAGTAGACGCTGGCCACATGCATTCAGAGTTCATGGATTTGTGATTTGCGATGTTTCGTTAAGTCAGTATGAATTGGAAGTTTTGAGGTAATATTTTTCATTTTATTTTTCAATCGAAAAGATGTGTTTCTCCAATAAGATCTTCATCAGATTGTATTTGGTTGGGAAGTCAAACAAATTGGCCTAAATCACAGTTTTACAGTTCATAAACGGAAGGTATTAGAGAGAACTGAAATTTGCCATTTTCATTATTTATTGAATGATATTGCCTTAAGCATGACAGTAACAGTCTATGACATTCAATAATTTTTGACAGTAAGTCATTTTGAATCAAGTGATCAGCCTACTCTCAGATACCCTTTCACCTATGCTTGCTATATCACTTTCTTTTATCCACTCACTGAGGCCTCTCAACACTTTCACCTATCGTTTTCCTCCCACCCACTTAAACATTTCCATCTTACCTCTTCTCGGAGTCTTAACCTTAATCAGGTATCGAAATCTACTAACAATACCAAAAACGGCGATTTCTTATGCAGCTCCTTTGATTTACCAGAAAACGCATCTTATTACTCTTCGCAAATATTACTTTGAGGGCTATGCAAAATTATGAAAATTATGGAAATTCCTTTTTTTGCATGCAGAGAGGTAACCAACTTATTTCTTAAATGTAGATGTTTTCAAGTGCCACTTCAAGCCCCTTTTGTGCCTCTTTTAGCGGATGCAAATTAAAATACGCAAACAAGTTAACGAGTTTTGCTTTTAAAAAGTTATGCGAAATGACTTTTGTTTTGATTCACAGAATTATGGCCCAAACTATGAGTTATAAAGTAAATAAACTGACTCCATTTCTCTCAACTTATTGCCAAGTTCTAATTCCTTCCTTTGGCATTTCGATGAAATAAGCTTCCCTTAGCGTCTGACAATACACCTTAAAATAAAAAAGCTTATGGTATCAATCCAGTCTTGCTTACCCTTAAAGAAATCTCCACAGAAAACTTTGAAAATTTTATGCGTCCTTTTATAGGAGCTTTATCCAAACTTATATTTAGGGCTCAGTTTATTTCCACCATAAAATACAAAGCTGAATAGTTCATGTATGGGAAATCAGACGCTGGAGCATATGTTTGGATAATTTATGAAAGATCTTAGACATTTAAGGAGTGTCGTCTCTGTTATGACACTAATGGGACGGCGATATTTCACAATTTTGTTTCGTTTTGTATTTCTTACAAAATTAAAACATTTATTAAATAAATATACTTTAGGTATTTCATGATTGTTAAAACAAAGTAGGAAAGATCATTTGAGTTCTATCATCACTTCATTTAATTACAGGATTGATCTTGCAAGAACAAGATAAGTTAATTAAATTTATCAGAGCTCGTTGACTGGTTGATAAAAACAATTTTACACTTACAAGGGGTTGATTGGGTATTCCAACTGAGTATTATATTGCGTCAAGAGTGTTAATGTCTATATAAGCATGGAACCAGTAAAGAAATTTTTAAATCTCTTAAATACAATTTTATAACATGAGTATATACGTCCTTTTGTAAAAATTCACTAAAAATCATTATTTGCCGTCTGTATGAAATGTTCAGCTGATATAGGAATATTGAACCAGACTTTATTAAGGAATGCAGGCACTAAATTACATGTTTCTGCGCGCAAAAATAGATTTCTTTTATGAGCGAATTATTATTATTTCTGTTTTCATTTGCATACGCTTAGATAGGAGAAAACTGATGTGCTATGATGTGTTTATAAGCTTCATGAATTAAATAGGACTAATTCAAAGCGCACAAATTTTGTGCAATGTGTTTGTAAGTATTTAAAAAAAACGTTCGCACATATACAATATTCCCACTTCTAAATGCGTATCTATCATTGGTTTGGCAAATTTTGGTTTTAAGAGCCACTTAAAGGCTTTGTTTAAATAAGCTTGTTTCATTTTGACATTGTTGGATCTGACACTTTAAAAATATGAACTGATATGGATTTTAAAATTAGCCTTTTCTACTAATTAAATGAATTTGACTTTTCGAGAGTTAAAATTTATACAATAGCAAAGGAAAAGATTCAGGTCTGGTACAACTGTAAGGTATTTCCTTCCTTAAAACATTTTAATTTCAGCTCTGATAAAACAGATATGTTGAACTAAAGTTTGAATTTTCATCTATTTCATTTTTAATCCTCAAGTTAGCCCAAATTAGTGTTTATAATATTTACATATGTAAACATTGTTATTATTCCTTGGTTTACAATTCTTCATACCACAAATGAATTGAGTTAGTGTTTGTTTATCTTCGTTATATATTTAAATCCAGAAAGTTAAACATGGAAAGTGACAATCATGGTAAATCTAATTTACATTTTTATTTGAAGTATTTAGGCTCGCTGAAATATCTCATTTTATTCTCTTATCAAATCACGCTAAATCAGTTTTTTTCCTAAGACTACTGCTAAAGCTGACATCTTTTTAGTATCAAGAAGAAATCCAAATAAAATTTTAAATAGTAAAAACGGTAAAATTGAAAGTTTGGAAAAGAATGAAGTATTTAATACCGCATTAATGATGAATTCCTAACCTCCAATTGGCGAAAATTAATTTATCACCACCAGATAGAACACATCTTAGAAGTCTCTTGAATAATTTATCTCAAATGCTAATCCAGAATATTTACTTATATCTGATTTGATTAAATCTGTTTACAGTGAAAATATTTGTTTAAGTCACTCTAGATGTTGCCGTCCACTTTAGGGGCACATTTAAATCAAATCAAAGAGAATGTGAAGACTTAAATTTGCATTAATTTGGAGTCAGAGGAAGGCATTTTTAATTTTACACAAGCTGTTTTACGTTTACATCCTGGCTTTCCTTTTATTTATAGTACCCTAATATATATGACCTAATGAATTGTCTAATAGTATCATGATATTTCTATTTGGTATGATATTATATAGGTCATTTAGTAACTGAATGCTCTTAAAGCCTCTTGCACTTGCTCTTAAAGTTGTATTGAGATGTCTTAAGTACTGCTTTATATTAAGGATCGTAGATTTTGTTCAAATTTATTAATTCCTGATCAAATTAAAAGTAATTGTAATTAATGCTTTTGTAAGGCCATTTTTAGCTCTAGAGGTATATTACCAAGTCCAAGATTTATTTATTCAGATAAATAACCCAGTATGATTTCTTTTATTTGGAATGAGGGAAATGAAATTTGAAGTAAATTTATGTCAAACCAGAGAAAAATTATTAATTGTGGAATATTTAAATCTTTAAAATACAATCAGGTAGCTAAAAATTGTCATTTTGTTTGACTGATGTTGTTTTGTGGTCATTCTATTAATAATTTCATTATTAATAAATATGTCTGATCTATATTTTCATTTCAAATTTGCTTCTACACACGCTTGTTTTCTAGTTGAATATATTTTATCACTCAGTTTAAAGGCTTACTGTTTCTATTTACATTCGAGTAAGAGGTTTGAATGCGGCTTTTAAAAGAGTCAGTCGGATGGAATGGTAAAGTGGAGTAGCAACGTAGAAATGCATCTAAGATACACTTTAAGTTAAAAAGATCATTACTTGTTTGAACTTTGACCAAAATGATATCAGAATGATGTTACAGATTAATTCTTAAAGCAAAATTCAACGGTTTATCTATTTTGCTGTTGCTAAAATTTATCTAAAATTGATTTCACGCGGTTTATTTCAGTCTAGCAGGATTGGGACAGCATTAGTTAGCAGAAAGTATAAACCTAACTTGGTGCTTCTATAAATACAGAGCCTGATTTCGATTACATCTTATACTGATTTTAAGAAATCCCCTAAAGATATCATTTTGTTTCTTTGCCATTGGAAGTGTAAGCTAATCACTTGCAAGCTGGAACTTATGAAAATCCAGTGTGACTCCACCAACCGATGATTTCACATTGGTGGCTTTTTTTCTACAACCAAACAAATTTAAACTGTGTATTCACGAAAATGTTAACGAGAAAAAGGCGTTACTTTTGAGATTTGATACCTTCAACCCCCCACTATAGTGCCTTTACAGTTGCTCATAACTCTGAGCTGTTTAAGCCAGGTAGGGTTAATGGACAAAGCGACACTTCTAAGGTTATAAAAACATCTTTAGTATCAGAACGAAGATCTCCAAAGTTTACAATTCTCTCCCCTTCCCTAATAAGGCATGTGATTGAACACCATAATCTCTCATTTAAATCTTATCTATATTTAGATAAAAATACATTCATTTGTGAGAGTAAGAGACAAATTGTGACGATGTACTAGCGGAGAGATGGACGTGGATACTTAATGGTTAAGTCTGCCAGTGAAGCTAAATTGGCAAGGAAGATATATTCACCTGAATCGTTCACGCGAATTTTGAATTACGTACGAGTTGCTATACTTTTTCGGACACATAGCTGTAAGGAGGCAACGATAACAACTGACGTTAGTTTACTTCTACCTCATTCTAATGGAAAATTTTCATCAAAATATTTAAAACGACCTTGAATTTTTATGCTCATAGATGTTTGAGAAGAATACCAATCAAAAACTCGCGGACAAATGTTTAATCATTCTTAAAATCAGGGATGGACCGTTTTGTGTATTTTGGCAGACTCTTGACTTTTTTCTTGAAGATATTCAGATGAATTCATTAGCCCAAAATCCTTCGATCATGATTTCCCATTGAAAGGGGCTTTTCGTCTTTACAAATAATCCTATTATAATTTTCAGTCAAGAAGAAAAAAAAACAAATTTACCTGTTGGAATTTTAATCCAAAATATTTTAGCGTTGTGAAGCAAACATTAGAGAGACATTTCACCACTACTAAACGGCCATAAAATCCAGTTTTTGAAATGATTTGATGTAGTGTTTTACAGGCACTTGGCGCCAGCTATATACAAGACTACCTTAAACTAGTTGCCGTTTCTTAGTTACGAGTGAGAATAAGTCAGCTCCCGAATGAACAGCTAATGACGACGAGATTAAGTCACTAGAATCGTTGTTAGTTTTAACTTAATTAGTGATTATAGCATTTTCTTGCAATTTAGTCGCTGATTGGTCGCTTTTTTTAGTAATGAACAGAACAAAGACTAATTTACAATTTCTAAGGAATCAGTATTTTCAAGTAAGTAAAATTTTGAAGAAAGAAAATTTTCTGAGTACCAATTAGCCATTTTTAAGAGCTTGAAAGCATTATGTTTCGAAGAATTCCAAGTTGGCAAAAAAATACCTTACAACTTAAATGCCCATTATGAGTGGAATTGGACTTGAATGTGTAACAAAAGGAAACTCGGCTCCATATTGGCAATAAATGTCATATTTAATGCCTTATTCAAGGGCATTCTGGTGAAAATCATGCGAATTCCTTCGAAGTCCTCCCGTTTCAATTTTCTCATGTACCCTTTAAAGAGAAGTTAACTTATTCCTATTATAGTAGGGCAATGATCTCTTTAAAGATGACGTAAGGCAAAAATGACCAAACGGAGAAAAAATAAAATTTTCAATTGCAGTTAAGGAAGGTACGTAGGCTTAATAATCTTCATTCTTGATTATCAGAATATTGCGGTTTCATTCCCTCAATTGAATCATCACCTTTCTGTAGTTGAGGGAACACGATCTAACGTCTGAATCATTTGATGTCTGCTTAGATCAGAGCTTTTTGAAAAATTTGCCGACATTCCAACTTGACGGCACCTTTTCCCTTGGAGATATCAAAGGCAATGTTTAGGAAAGCACGGGAACCTTCAATCTTACCTTTCAATAGACTCACTTGTTCTGGAGTCTTTTTTCATAATTGAATTACAGGTGCTTTGAAATTGTAGAGACAAATTATGCTACGAGCTTAACTGAAAAAACTTACATAGTGTGTATGCTGCTTATTTTCTTCTGAAATAATAAAAATGAAAAAAATAATATCACCTATAATTTGGCTTGAAGTATTACAC
Source organism: Hymenolepis microstoma (assembly GCA_000469805.3). Lineage (NCBI taxonomy): Eukaryota > Metazoa > Platyhelminthes > Cestoda > Cyclophyllidea > Hymenolepididae > Hymenolepis > Hymenolepis microstoma. Next base: position 18,114,978 of record LR215991.1, read on the forward strand.
CATCATGTTTGTGTTATTAAATTTCTTATTCTCTCTGGTAGGAGTTAAGCGATGATTGAGCCGATTGAATCTTGCAATTGTACTCTTTTAAATTTTACCGAGTGCTAACGCCATGCTAAAACCTCTGTTAGTTACTGATGCACAATAAGTGAAATTAAAGTACTACATTGGCTATAGATAATATATTTTATAAATATATATTATTTATTAAGATATTAATGCATGAGTGGGCATTGTAATTTAAACATAAACAAATCAAGTATATTCACAACAACCCAATCTCAAATTTGTACTTCGTGATTGTAATTGCCTTCAGAGACATTCAATCGAAATTATTGTTGAACAATGAACCAAAATATGAGATTTAAAAAAGTCTTTTACCACTAAATCAAAATAAATCAAAATATTTTCATTTTGCTTTACTCTGATTAACCTGGAAATGAAATCAAACCTGGAAATCAAATTTGGGACTAGAAATTTTTAATTTTGTTACTAGATTCCAATTTTTCTTACCTGGTTTCATTTAAACACAAGCTCTTAACAATCTCTGAATATTTCATGAGCGAATAATATCGTCATTTACATTTATGGAAGACTAGCAAATGAGTCAAAAATTTAATTTTTACTTTTTTTACATAATTTAATTAGGTCGAATTTACATTTCACGTTCTTTCCATTTTTCAAGTCCCAGGGTTCTTGAATTGGAAATTCGAACAATAAAAATAGACCTTGACTATGTTCTTAAAACAAAAATGTAGACTACCATTCCACAGGTGAATTTTTTGTTCAAAAAATTGACGTTCGCAAAATAAACGAAAATTTTCTTAATTTTATAATCAATAATTATTTCTAATATGATTAGCATACTTTGTCCAAATATTCTTAAATTTTAAATAATTGAAAGTTGCTAGCCTCGATACAATCTAAGGTTGACATGTAGAAAGTACTGTGATTTATATGTCCAGTGTCACGCGAAACTGAATAAACGTGTATAAATTCAAAACTTCTCCTTAAAAGAAATAAAATTTCACTCTCTCTATGTTTGACTTAATAAGGTATGTCGATTTGAGTTGATTTTAAGCATAGTGCTCTGTAATAGAAAATCAGTTTTCACCTATTGCCATATGAAACATCATATGTACCTGAGTAAATTCTTTAGAGCACACATATTAACGAATATCTTTTGTTTTAGAATATTAGCCACAGAAATTCGACCTTGACTGATTAAATTAAATTTACTTCCCTACTTGTCCAAAATTTATTTATTTTCCCTTAAATTAAGCCCATTTAACTAAAGCTATGATTTTACACGTTCCTTTTTTAAATTATTTGGAACTATCAATTCTCTCCATGGTTTTACCCTGAATCACGTGTCTTTCATTATGTATCATTTCTTTATAATTTCCTGAATTTAACTTATATTCATAAAAATTGTGCCTTTGTGTTTAAGTACGCATTTAAAAATATGTTTGTCTTAAGGGTATCGCTCATAAATATATACGTCTCTCCACACTGTGGGACACGTCATCGTAGGCACGCATGGAACAAACAGCCAATCAGAAGCTCTCGGCTGTTTTAGCGAATCCGCCATTTTGATTATGAATAGGTTTCCTGTATCTCATAACACTCCACGCCATGCATGCCTAGAATAAACACGTTTCTGTAATACGTCAGTTTCTTTCAGGGGTCTTACGAACTAGGAGAACCTGCCATAGAGATTTCTGAGTACAGAATGCATGACACAATAATTGACCATTATTTCTCCAGTAATTGCAAAATAAAAGTATTCTATATATTAGAAGAATATAAATAAATATTCATAAATGATTAGTCTCAAAATTTAATAAATAGCTGAAGTTTTAACACGACTCTAGCCGAAAACTTGCCGACACACTATAGAACCTCTATGCATTTAACTGAACCATATAAGTCTTCATTGGCAAACAATTCGCATATTTCAATTAAATTTTGGTTATTCACTTGCAAATGTTGGCGATTGGTCAATTTCATTAAAGAACAAATGCAAAAATGGGGAAGCACAGAGGAAACGATTACCTCCAAAGTTACTACATTTTGTGGTATGTTATGTCAAAGTGATCTCAAGGGAGAAGTAGAGAATGATAGTGGAAACAGTAAACAAAAGCTCACGTTTATGACCCCCAAAATAATACACATATAACTATCTCGTGTTGATTGTTTGGCTTTCTGCGAACTCAAAATAAAGGCATAAAGCAAATTGCTCGGTCATTTAAAACCTATGGGATAAATTGGCTGTGAGCATTAGCTTTATTTGGGCACTTAAAGTGTTTTTTTCTTGTCTCTAATTCATATTTTAAAAAATTCTAATTAGACTAAACAACTGAATTATAATAGTGACTTGAAGAAACTTGATGGAATTCGTTTGAAATAGTAGACATGTTAAGATATTTAACGGTAATCTGAGGATCTAATCATTCAATATGACAAAAATCCACCTAACTGGGAAATAAAGAAATCTCTGACTTTCTTCAACCTGCGTTTCAAAACAGCTACCAATGAAGGTTGCTTCTTTATTCTTTCAGATTGATTATCCTACTCTGAAACATACATTACGCCATTTCAATTTTTAGTCTTAGCTAATCCACGCATTTTTACCTAATTGTTTTTTTTAATTTTAAATTTTTCTGATAAACTCTATTCGGGAAGCCACCTCGAGCTTTAAAAACACTTGCATGTGGAATGATGCTGATAGAAAGAATCACTTGTAAAAAAAATTATTGCGTATTTTATAGTTTTAAATTTATTCTTTGATGTTTATTAATTGCTATCGTGCTTTTTATATCATTTTTGCAAATCCGAAATTACAGAGCTGATGTCTCTTCGCATCATGAGTCATAAACTTTAATGACCCACTAAATTGAGTTTAATTTAAGGTTTCACTGATAGAAAACGTTTGCATATATTTTGGTTTATACTTCAGGTAGAATTCGTCTGGGGAGAGTGCAGTCTATTTGTCATTAACAGATCAATCTACCATTAAACCAAACTTACTATGTCTAATGAAATAGCTATTTCTACTCAAGCATTAACGGTTCACTTATAGACCAAGTATCTTAGCTACGACGTGAGCACTAAGCATTTTTCCAAACACATCTTAGTACATTACTAAATTTGTTCACCAAATCCCTTGGACATGAAAATGATTCTGGAGGATATATATATATATATATCAATTTTTATTTAACAAATTTTATTCAATTAATCAAGCATGTATAAGAGAATCAAATTATTTCCCTGTGTATACACTTATGTAAAACTCTTGATTTTGAATAACAAAAATGTCATACGTACTTCTACAAACAACCAACTTGTATAATTACAAATTTCTTCTACTATTCTCTATTCCCAATGTACCATGTAAGATGAATTTGAAAGGTAGAACTCGAATTCAGCAAGTGCCGTACAGCCCGAAAATCAGATGAATGAAAATCTTTTGATGTCTTGATGCCACTTCTGAAAACTACTCATTTTTTCATGAGTCAGATTTTATTTTCACAAAATTGATTATTTTAATATTGGATCTAATCTTTAACTCGTCAGTAAGGTAATGATCTGTTTGTTCGCCTTGATAGAATTATTTCAGTTATAAATATTAAATCTCCCTTACAAGCAAACACTTTACAAAGTATATAAAACCATCTTAGTTTTTGCGTTTATTTCATTCATTCGCAAGTCAAAAAGATATTATGCTAATTGAGGTATCAGATTTTTGTTTGATGAACTCAAGAAGCTGTCATCAAGAGATTCTGAGATGCTTGGCACGATGGATTCTATTTTCTGAAAAGTTTTTTAAGACGGCTAGTCTTTGTGGGATATCATTGCTGAAAATAGGATTTTCACCGCATGAACACATTGGCGAGCGTAGAATTCTTAAAATCTGCCTGCTCTCCAGCTGATTCGTCGAGGCTGGCCCTGTAAGTATTGGCAGCCAGACATGTTGTTATATTTATTAGAAGGGATTTTATCCTTATATACATAAATAAGCATAAAGCAGACATAAGGAACCCTTTTGTATAGTCAATTAAAGGACGTAGGTGGAGCAGAAATAGAGGACAGTGGGGCCGGTGTGGAGTGAATTTAAATTTCATTAAAAAAAGACTAACGAACTTTAGTTGATATGAGACAGAATTTGATGCACACCTGCGCAGAGAGGATTTAAGACACATTAAATAGTCACAGCCAAGATTTGTTAATTACACTCAACTACGTACATGTTTCAATTTAAAAATAAATTGAAGATAGTAATCAGTATTGTTATATATGAACCAACAACGATATGATACCATATAAGAACTGCTTTTCGTGTTGACTGAATCGACCAATTATTTAAGTGAAAGAAGTGACGAGAGAATATTTTATTCTCAAATTGGAGAAAAATATAGAAATTTATTTATCCATTCTAAATAAAGGTTCATAATGTCTAAACAAAGACGACTTAATTCCTCCTTTTAGTTGCCTGAAGTCAACTGCCGGTTTATAGACTTTTTGTCGTATGAGTATACGTCGCCTAGGGTACACGACATGGAGGTAAGTCTATCGCACATGAGTGACAAGTTGTGAGCACGCTATGGCTAATGAGAACTATTACAAAGCCTGCTATTTGATATAATAATGCATCCTTTTATAAGGCTATAATTATGACGATTGCCTTGTTGCAATCTAAGTTTGTCATCTAACTCCATTCGCTTACACCTCCCCCAAACCTTTTTTGAAAATGAAAAATTCTGCTAGTAATGCTATTGCGTATTTAGGGAACAACTTTGATAGAATCTACACTGTTTGGGTCCATTAGTGCATTTTCATGCTTCTTTCCACTAAATTAATGATAGCAATTTTTATCCAAGTACAGAATTGGGGGATTAATTTTGAATTTTCTGCCAATAAAAACAGATTTATACATAGTTATAAAGGCTTGAAAATAAAATCTTATAATGGACATTCTTTTTTAACTTCCATTGGAGCAGATGTTTTTGGCAAATTGGCAATTGGCAACAGCGTAACCAAACAATCGAATAAGAAGTCAGTGAAATTAATGAAACCAGTGATATTAAGTGCCAATTATGCAAAGTAGCTTAGAATACCAAGTGTAATTAGACCCGTTTGAATGACTATTATGAAATTTGATTTCAAACTTTCAGTTATTACACTCGCCATTTTTTCATCAGAGGAGAGCAACTTAACTTGGTGAGGACTAAATACAAAAACGCTGAAAAAAACAGAGATTAATCGGAATCAAGGTGTCATTATTTGTCCTTATTGTGGTTGACCTCACTATGATCACTTGTAAATTTGGAAATTAATTGTTTCTTTAATGCTTATAATTATCTCAATGAAAGTAATATCATTCCAATTGCGAAAGAAGAGACGACCTTGAGATGCTAAATTTACCCTCAACTTGTAACCATATATAAATTTCTCCAGTGCTTTGTTTAAAGTAGAAGTCTTTGAACAATTTATTGCTCAATATTTTGGTAAAATTTAGTTGCAATTCAAATGTCGCCAAGAGATAATTAATAATTCCTGTGGACAATAAACAACGGGGTTTCATGCTGAACAACATGGTAATGTTCTTTATAAAAGCTAATCTCAATCGGACTGAATTGCCGTTAAAAAGTGATTTAGATCTTTTGAACAAGAATCATTTGGTGTAAATCAATTTCTGAATTTTTATTGAAAAACGATACCAACTTTTAATCATGAGAAAATTCGTTTATCTGCAGTAAACAAATTTGGTATTGCAAATTATGTCGTTTTCCGCAGATTTACTAAAGCTGCCTTTTGTTTAAAATAAATGTGGGAGGAGAATAATTTTTTCCAAAGCGGAAAAAACCCCCTGCCGTTACAATCAAAGTGAACTGAATATTTATTCAACTCCCATTAGTAATGCATCGATCCTTCAACATTGGATGTGGCCCTTTCCTTCCTAATCGAGTTTTACATGATATGGTTGCATACCAAAGAGTTTAAGCAGTCCTTATCATCATTATTGTTAAATCAAACCCATTGAGTTCACCATCATCGGCCACACCCCCTCGCAATTTTATAGCCTTACCAAATTTTCCATTTGCATCCTGTAATTTTTAATTTTTGCTTAGTTATTGGAAGTAATTGATCAATTAAGAAGAATAAAGCTAGAAATGAACAATGATCTTCATTCTATTTGATGGAAGTGGGGTAGATGATTTTGGCATCAATTTGTTTAGATTGTAACCGAAATATCAAGTGTGACAAGGATATGACTTTTCACTGTCTTTACTCAACACCATCATACATGTCCGCATCAATTATGCACTTATTAACGGGCAATACTCTGTTCAAGTACATTATCATCTACCACAGCAATACACAAATTTTATTTTTTTTGAATTTTTACCACCATTTGAATTGGATTTACAAAATTTAAAATAGGAGACTAAACCTTTACTTTCAGGTTGATTATTAAAGTAATTCTTGCATTTAAGTATCATAAATTGTCCACCGCTCTCCAGCAAATAATTGGAGATGCTTTTACCGAACAGATTTCAATCATGGCGGTCAGGCTTGATTGAACTTTTAAACACTTGAAATGGGAAAATGATCTTGCTGATATTCATCGAAATATTGTCAAAATATGCTGCGGTGGGCAAACTGTGTTCCCATAATTCCGTTTTTACCTTCATGTGTATAACCGGTTCCATACGAGCATTAACCTTAATCTTTGAATTTATCAAGACCCCATTACTTCTACTGAATTTCGCTTACGCTTTCATTTGAAATCTTCCGAAATCGATTATTAAGTTAATTGTGCTTACGTTTATATTAAATAAATTAATAAAATAGGAGAATAAATGAGCGATCAGGCAATAAGCAATGGAGACACCGGAAAAAACGTGTTGTTTAATCCAGAGGAAGTATTACTCAAATTGAATTGAACAGGAAGCAATGATACGCTCATTAAGTGGACTTTCTACAATCGAATCAGACTGGTAAATTAATTAGCTTTAATGCGCCATTATTTTGGATTTCTTTCTCCTTAGAAGTTTCATTTATTTTAATTCAATTAAAAGTAGTAAATTTTATTGTATTGCTTTAAATTTAAAAGGCATATATATTTTAGAAACTGTGTGCAGTATATGAATCGGAAAGTGAATGATTAGCGGGTTATCTTGCAAATTAATGTGAACTAGAATAAAATTGCCACCACCTTAAACAATATTTCACTCGAGTCCCTTAAGAGCAATAAAAGGAAGACATGAAGTGGGTCGTATTTTTCCAATTTTAGCATGTTCTGATGAATGGTTCACGGAGATCTAACTCTGAAAATATCCAAGAGGTAGGCGGTAACGATTCGGTAATATATTCCTCATCCTAACAGCGTTTTCATCTTGTATCATAGTTTTCACTAGTATAGAATTAGGGAAAAATTAATCAGGTAAAATTCATCTAACCCTGTTATCAAGATAATAATAGAAAATATTTGAGCAAATGCTTTTTAAATTTGTCCTGCTAAGAGTATTTAGCGGAAATTATGGAAAATTTACTTCTAGCTAATGTTGAAATAGATTTTAAATAGACAACGTCGTGCTTTTATTCAACAATCAGTATTGTTTTTTGCGGTCGAATTTGTATGACAGAAATAACATGTTTTATCAAACTAAAAAGGAAAAAAAGTTCCAATATTTACAGCAATTGCAATATGCAACCAGCGTTTATAGCTGACCAACTATTGCCCTTTTGCAGAAATGCGCAGTAAGTGATTTAAGGGATATAAATCAGATGGTTTGAATTTAATTGATTCGTCAAAATCAAGACGACCTGGGTATGTCTCTGATAACGTATTAAAACCTCCAGTTGAATCGGACCCACGGTCACCTGCGCTGGAATTTTCTCAGAACTCATATTTCCATGGCCAAATGTTCGATAACACTCTAAACGTTGAAAGGGATGAGAATTTGCTGGTACCGCATTAAGTCTCAAGCGGTAACCAAGATGAGCGAAGCTAACACGTACATTTCTTTTTTGTTTTAACAACACAAGGAATTAGACCTCTTTTTACAATAAATTATCAATGAGGCGGGGAAATGGATCGTTCAAAGCAACCCTGGTAGAAAAAACAATGGTTTTCTTAAAATCAATGACCTATACGACCTCCACCCCTCCCCAAAGCCAGGTTTGACAAATCGGAAACTTCGTTTGTGCGTTTTTTTGGGTGTAATTGGGGTAGTCAATTACGAATAGCAAAATACGGGCTGATTCTTCAAACTAATATTGCTCTTACAATGTAAGAATAGTCTAACTATTATCTTCAATATTGATCAGACCTCGATCCCATCCCAACATCACATTTTCAAGTCCATAGGGCATACTCAAGGTGGAAAACGATATAGAAATGCGACTGAAGTCAAAAACCACCAGAACGAGTATTTTGATTAGGAAAGAACTATTTTTTTCACGAAGTGGATCAAAAACCAGAGAACAATATGGAAGGAATGCAATTGATGGAGGGCAGTTATACCATATATTGCCATATGCATAACTTACAAAAACTATATTGTTTTCAAAATGCCAGATTTTGTATTGCTACCCCTATTGTATAAACTTGAATTTTATAGTATTTGGAGTATTAAAGTATATGTATGGCAATTAATCATGGTATTTAAGTGAGCACAACTACAGAATAGAAACACCAGTAGAAAAGTGGTTTGTTGGTTCGGCTCATAGGATCCGGAGTAAGTAAACCAATGTTTTCCTTTTCTTCCTGATCGATTTGTTTTAGCCACGACTTGGTATCAGTTATCGTTTAAATTCTCTTTGAAATTGTAAAGCTCAAATTATATAATGAGGTAAAGAAACTGGGAATCCAACTTTTTAACAACCCGAATGCTTGCTTCTTTTCTTTGAGGTTTATTTTTGAGATTCTTCGTTGAGTCCTTTGATCTAGGTCATCAAATTTCGGAGCTCTGCAATTTAACAGTATTAAGATTGGTCTCCATTCAATATTAATAAGAGCCTTAAGACTGCAGTTGATAAATTGCTAAGTGCTTTCTGGAAAGGTCACATAGATGATTGATACTACAAAGGTTTTGTCTGGCTAGATTTTACTTCTTTGTGCAGAATAGTTCAGTATTTAATGAGTTGCCGATGGGCACTCCATATATTTACGTGTTACAGCTTCCGTTATACGTATCCACATTCAAATTAATACGCTGCTCAAGCTACGTGGTAGAGTGTACTGTTAAATGCTATTGATCTCAATCGGTGTCTATTTTCCTTCCGCATCAGTTCCGGCATATATCCACACGTCGTAATTATCTATAAAATTCTCATGCTATTATCTACTAAAATTTGTAACACCAAAACGACCAGCCATCAATCTTGCATAATCTAGAAAAAAACTAGAGCTTTTGCCAACAACTTTTCGCCGACTCTCTGGTTCTGATTTTGAGTAGTTCGGTGGTTTACATTACAACAACCGTAAATAAGTGTGTACGGTTGGTGAGAACTTGAATGGATAGGATATTCCTTTATCTAACTTAGATTCAATGAATAGGTCTGTTTTGAGAAATAAAAATGTTATAAGATGGTACATCTTAAATCCATGGAGAAATTCAACAGACAGATGCAATAGCAACTCCTTGACAACTCTTAAATTTTGAAATACTTCATTTAAATTTAATTTAAGTAAATGAATTCACTCTATGGATTAGAGATATCCATCTGAATTTGAAATGAAAACCCTCTCAAGTCTTTCGTATATCTAAAGGAGTTAAAAATAAATTAAGCTATAACTAATAGTTTAATGCATCTATAATGGTTGAAACAAAACCCCTCATTTAATAAATTCTAAGATATCATTAGCAAAAAGTTTTGGTTCTGACTGTAACGGCTTAATAGTCTAGTGGATTACTATACGAATAAGCCTGGACTTATCTTCAGTAATCTCTATGGTAAAATAAACAAGTATGGAAAGGCTATTGAAATGAGTTTTGTTATAGAGGAATCAAACGTAGAGTGGGTATAGCGTTTATCAAATTTGTGCAAACATGATTAGTGATTGAATACATCCAGCATAATTTGAATGAACATTAATAGTTGATTGGCTGGAAAGTCCTCAGCGCGCCCGACTGTACCCTCTAGAATGTGCGGGTGCGCAGTGTAATCGTGTTAGGATTGCGTACTCCACAATAATGCGTCAAAATTGCACACATTATTATTAGTTCTCTTAAGATAGTCCTAACAGTTCATGCTTTAGAATGCAAATAAATGCTTAGAAATGATCGATGTATATGCATGCATATATATATATATTAAATTATTCAATTATTGCACCATCATCTATAAAATGCAGCTCAAAAGCTTTTGTTATTTCTTTAGCAAATCTTTTTTATGATTAGATTAGGATAGCAGTTCAATAATTGTAATAAAAAAATTAAGTGGAACAAGTTGAAAGTCCTTATCATACGTTAAGATAAAGGGTATTTGCTATCAATTTTGAATTTGCCACATAATGTTCCTCATTTTGAACGAAAATTGCCTATGTGTATAAAAGTAAACACTTTGCGACTGCGTATGAGGTATTGTCTTTTTAAGAAATCTGAATGCAAAGTAAATATGAATCTATAAATTTTCTGAGAGTATATGCAGAAATATTAATTCTTAGGCTCAATTTAAGTTACTAATTTAAAAGAGAATAATTATATTTTCAATCATGGGGATCATCAAAGCTATGCAACAGTATATCTACCCAATGAGAAATAGAACAGAAGCGAGGGTAAGCTCTGACATTTCAAAGAAATAGCGCAACCTAAATTCCACCTTTCTGATTAAAGTGCATTGATTTGTGAAAAGTTAAAAGTGAAAGATGCTTGACAAGTGATAAATATTCCTTTTCTGTGGGCAAGGGGATTGCTACAATATTCATAATCTATTCCCTGGTTAATTTAATTCCCTGGTTGATCATGACAGTCGAATCATCTGTATAGTTAGATAGAAAAATCAAGTAGGTACAACTTCTGTTGACAATACTTGGCAGAGCTCAGCACCCCACAATTTAACCAATTTGGCAAACACACATAGAGACATCTAACAAACCGATGAATATTTTCCTGGGGATTGCATAACCTGAACAGTGATACATGCCGAGCCAGAGTCTTTTATTTTTCTTTCCCTTTTTTTTGTTAACCGCAAATTAGTACATATATTTGGGATTTTGGCCCTGTCTAGAAATGGTAGAAGTGAACTTCACGCATAATATTGTTTCCCCGTATATTTAGTCTCTATCAAAAATGCTAATATGATGAGTAAATATTGAACCTTATAAAGTGAACTCGGCTTGCTTCATCTTATGCAATTTTATAGTATTAAAAATTTAAATTAGAAGAAAGTTTGTGCAGAAACTTGCATTCGCTCGTCGGTTCGCCTTTTGAAGTAAAATCTTCATATTGGATACATTTCACACATAAAACGTCCGAGAACTCAAAGTATCTTGTAAGTGAAAAAAGTTACATGAAGAAAATTGATCAAGGGGGAGTTTAGAAAAATTGAAATACCTTCTCTTCCCCCCTCCCCAAAAATAATATTTAAATATCCTTAAAACATTAAGGAATATGTGAACCTTAGTTTATCTTAAAATCGTGGGAATGTCACGTTAAATATAAAATTTATGGACTCAATTTACCATATCAGCACTTTTCTTGGTTAATTTATACTTGGAATAAAAATTTACGTATTGTTTAAAGTCTTTAATATATAAAAAATTATAAGAATACATCTTGTAATTTTGTCTTAAGAAGCTTTATGTATTGTTGTTAATAGCGCCCAGTTATGGGATACCGATATGTTGACGGATTTTATATTGCATTAATATAAAAGCTATAAATTAAAAAAAAATAATTACAAACTCCCTAAAATTGGCTGAATTTTAAATTGCCATGCCAAGTATTACTTGCTCTTACCTTCACAAAATCAATAAATTATTTACTAAATTAAAAAAATTAAGTTAAAAATGGAATGAAAGCAAATAGCGAGACTGGCCATTACAGTGAAAGAGCCAGTTGTAGTTCAGTGTCTAATCAGTCATCCTAGCAACGAAGCTCTAAGCTTAAAATTGGATATTGAAACCCATAAATTTAATATTCCAAAATAGGAAACTTAAGATCATTTCAATGGCTCCTGTTCAACTTCAATCGGAAGTGATAAAGAGGTTTGTGCCAAACTAAGGTTGATAGAAATTTCAAAGTATCAAGTTTTCTTGTTTCATTGAATTTTGTCCTCGAGTGTACGATAGTTATTATATGGGTATCTCTTGTTTAAAAATTTATTTTATGTGATTTGTCTTGCGGATCCCATAGAAAACGAGTTTATCAAGTTCAATGCATTTTCAACACCACGTGTTATTGAAATTGCTCGTTTTGACACTTCCATTTGAGAAGTCGAATTCAAAGAATTCGTCTTGTGTGATGTAGAAATGGTGACAGTTACTTTACTTACATCCGATTCTTAATAAATTTATTAGTTGAAATTTGTTTATAGAAAAAATATTATTTCATTTGGATTGCGGAAATCATTTAATACTTTAATTACAGAATGATGTTCATTTTAAGTGTTAACTTGGCTTATTCATGCAATTTCTTTTAGTGAAGAGTTTCAGTGGCACGAAATAAATTGGATACAACTTTTCCTTTACATTAACAAATTATTCAAACTAATACAATTTACCTTGAAGTGAAAATATCCTACATCTTGAAATTCTAATTTTAAGCCTTTTGAGCTAAATGTAACAATATAAGTCTTTTGAGGAACGATGTGTAATAAATACAATCACCCGTTTATGAACCAAAAATTTGATAACATTTCTCTTTTTTGACCAAAAAACACGTTCCTGCAAAGCAACATGGCAGGCATTACATTCTTGAAAATAAATGCGTCACAATAGCCCCTGTAAAGCAAAGGAATTTTGCTTTTCTTTCACATTGGAGAAAAGTTTAGTAGATAAAATTTGAATGCGACGTCAGGGCATTTATTTGATTTTTATATCCGGATGGTACAGCGTTTAATACACGAGTAGACCACATTTTAAAACTTAATTTTAACAATTAATTTCCGAAAATTTAAAGAAAGTACACGTACGTCTAATTATAGCACAGTCCAAAGCGGAGATGAGGTGGAAAAATGCGAAATTACCAAAACTCTTTTGAGTTAATTATTTTACCCACCAAGGCCAAATTCATTAAATTTGGAGTTGTCTAAATTTAAATACGTTCAATTTGAGCCAGATTAACTGCAAAAATGAAGCTTAAAATTTAATTAACATACTATTAAAAGACTGTTAACATCGCAGAAATTGCTTCCCGTATATGGAAATAGTTATTTGCAGTCAAAAGGATATGATTAGTAAATTGTCCCTTGTAATAAATTCCCGAATTTATGTCGTACGTAAATTTATTTATCTGAAACATCAAATCTAAGAATAATTCTCCAAATAAATGTAATGAGGATGTTACGTTTGATTTAATGATTCCAGACAGATAGCTATTTACATTGACCCTATCATATCGCCAGATCTCATCACAGAGAGTGCACCAGTCTACATATTAGAACTTGCTTGAAAACCAAAACCTCCATTTTAAAACACGATTCACATATTGCCTCTTGTTTATTTCGGTTAAACGTTAAACGATCAGTTTATCCATAGATGTTCAGGTGTAATCTTGGACCGACTTCCAAGTTCTCATTGGATATGACCCCTTTAACTCATACCGATCAACACCTGCTGTCTGGTTTTTCGATCAGCACCTCTCTATCTATAGTACCTCTTATCTTCTGCAGGCGTAACCCTTTCTATTTCCCACTGAGAGGTCTCATTGAAAACTTTTACTTTTTTATATTTATATTTATCTAGTATTCAGCTCTTTGGCACCGTCACAAACAAACTATTTGATTCTGCGCCAGGGGACGTATGATTATTTTCCATGTTTTGCCAAACATAATGCACATTTGAAATTACATATTTTTATGCCAATCAATGTGGTTAATTGCAACTTTGCGCACACTAAGTTTAGTGAAAATGTCGTGAATTACCAAAAACACTAATTTGCAATGTCGGCTAATTACTGAATGGTTAAAATCAGCACCCATTGATGTAATGCTCCCAATACGTTCATCTATCGTAGAGAAGGCTTTGACCCTGTTCGGGAAACTACTGCGCATATCCAATGCCACATTCTGGGGCACCTACGAAAATGGACTAAGACACCTAATAATGCAAGCTGGCCTAATATAGAAAGCAGTAGAACTGAAGAAGATATTACAAACTGTTAACAAATCAGAAAGCCTCTATTTACCTTGAAACTCATTAAGAGACAATGAAGCACAGTTTAGCATTCAATTTCTTGGCCATTCCATGAAAGCAGACATCCTACCATATCGAATGGGATTATTAGCACTTGAGACCATTACCGATGAATGCCCCCAGGTCTTCACTGACGGATTAAAAGTAGGAACCCAAGCGTTGGTGCAGGAGTTTACTCTGAACTATTCACTTCGCAGCAGCAGGACAAAATAGATCTGCATTCGAAGGTGAAATAGAGGCTATTAAGATAGCCTTAGGCCAGTTGTGTTGCCGGGATACTAAATTCACCAACGCGGTAATTCTTTTAGAGTCGCAGTCAGCAATGCAATCAATTGGAAACAGAGAACCACCCAAAAGAGCTGAGATCCACAAATGCAAAAACTCTGTCACTTACTCGAAAAAAAACGATGGTTCTTCAGTGGATCCCTGGTCACTGTGGCATTATAGGTAATGCGCGCTCTGACACACTTGATAAGAAGGGGACCACAATTTTGCAAGTTATAGACTGGCCAATATCTTTCTTCACGATGGAGAACTGTGAGGACATATCTTTAGCATGACAAATGCAGAAGCCTAGCGACCAATCAATGACTTATGTCAATACGATCAATCATTGGTCATTCGATTACCTGACCAATCTATGATCCAAGTTATATGAGGTCATCATAACATAAAGTGTATATAATGGCTAAGTTCCACGTCATACACACACATCACACCCCACTCCGTGCGTGTCTAGAATAAACGCGTTCACTGGATACCTCTGTCTCTTCTTAGCTTTGCAGTAGCTTAGTTACTTAAGTGGGAAGTACCAACCAGGAGAATTTGTCACTGAGGTTTCTGAGAACAGTCAAGGCTTATTAAGGTAGCTAATCTGCTACGGACCATAATCAGGAGAGAATTCAAGACTTCAAGAAGCAACGAACTTAAAGCCCGAACAAAGGAGAATCAGTGGGTAGCGGCACTCTCCAACATAGCCGACTGGCCTAGACTCGAAGCTGTTGCAGAATTTAGACTGTGTACCGGACACGATTGCCTAGAGGAACATCTTCACAGAATAGGAGTATACGCGCAACCAACATGCCCCTCTATGTGACTTACAGGAGGAAATGGAGAAGACCCATCTGATACGGTGTCTAGCCCCAAAGAAAACGACAGAAACCCAGAGATACTGCGAAGTCAGAAGTCAACTAGTGGGCTAATGATAAATATCATAAGGCCTGCCATTTGATATATATTTTGGCAATGCCATTAATGGCTAAAATTTTTAGACAGTTTAAATATCCTATTTATTATTAAATTAATTTCTTGACAAAAACAAATTTTCTGCCTTAATTCATGATAGTATCTTAATAAATATTGTTCAATAACATCAGCAAAACTAAAATAAATAATCTAAAAAGTCCTATTTTACGCGTCCATCCAAATTTTTAGTAGTTATTATGCAAAATTAAATCGTCATTTATGTATTAATGCTTTTATATTAAAAAAAATAAATACACAATGCCCCTACATAATGACGTAATATTAATTTTGGTTTCCTCTGAAATTTCATGCACTACTGGACACGAATGATATTTCT
This sequence comes from Hymenolepis microstoma, assembly GCA_000469805.3. Classification (NCBI taxonomy): domain Eukaryota; kingdom Metazoa; phylum Platyhelminthes; class Cestoda; order Cyclophyllidea; family Hymenolepididae; genus Hymenolepis; species Hymenolepis microstoma. The sequence continues at coordinate 18,130,928 of LR215991.1, forward strand.
TTAATTGATAATATCCTTTAGTAAAACTGAAGTGAAATTTGTGAATTTCAACAGACAACAGTAGTAATTACCAATATTTTTTTCATTGTTGATTTTGCTTTGACCTAACGCAGATTAAAGGGCTCTGATAATTTAAATTTTCTAGCTTGCTTCTCTCTGCCTTGTTAAAACTCTTAACAGCGGAATATTACATAAGATCAACTATTGGGAAAAACTAAATAAATTCAAGCGGGAAGAACGACCCTTACTGATCAAAACACACCGACCAATAAGCATCGATCAATTTGGTAGACAAATCAGAAAGTGAACTCCACATTTAGAAAATGTTGTACAGACCGAATCCAAAGTCTTTAAACGCCCTTTATTTCCTCTCTGTTTCACATTATGGGCACGTTCTAATTCCAAACCTAATTTTCGGCTTCAAATCGTTTCGTGCCCTTTTGTGCATTGTTTTGTAAAATAAGAAATCCTAGTGTTTTGAAGATTAAATAAGCAATAATTCTTCCAAAGGTCTATAACTTTTCTCTGACAATAAGTTTAACATGTTAACAACAGCGTTTAGCGTGTTCCGTTTTTATTAAAATTTTTGACCTTTTATGTTAAGTTAGGTGATTTATTAAGAATGTAGCAATGCTAGAAGGAAAGTGGAACATGTGTTGTTGAGCTTTCTAGGTCACCTGTAGGGCACTGACTTGGTTCCGGTGTTGTGCGACCTCTGAGTCTGAACTGACCCGACCATCTTGGCCATCTCATTTTTATGCAAAAACGTAATGTTTTCAGTAATCAAGGTAACGTAAATTTGTCTCAACTAAATTTATTTTATTCAAATCTGTTATCGGTTCTTCATTTCCTTCTTAAAGAAATCAAATGACGTGTCATTTTATTTGTCTTAATAATATGAAGTAAATGAAAGTTTGTAGACGTCTTCCCTCCAGCTTCTTTATTCATAGCAGTTCTGTCATTGGTGTTTCTTCTTGCTTCCACTTATTTTTTTGCGACTTACTAGCCCTGATAAGCTTGAGGCGCAGATTAAATTCTATAAAATTACGAAACCTTGATCTTAGGAGGCCTGTCTTGCTGAGTTCTGTTTATTCTTCCTCTCGCTAACTAAACCGTTAGGTTATTAGGTTATTAGCTGTAAAGGCTGAAGAGAACAAAATCTCGCATCCCAAACTATTAAGTTAACAATTTCAATCTGTTCCAAAGTTAGAATATTGAAATATCTGGATGGTCTAATTAGACAAGTACATGAAGGAACTGTGTTGGAATTCTATTTCATAGTTTAAGCTCATAAGTATAGGTGTTTTAGGACAAAAAATGGTGTAATAAGTGTTTAACTGTATGCAATATCATTATTAATTCAAGAAATATGATTAGTGATACTGCATGCCTGAATCGACCAATCAGGGCTTGAGGATGCAAAATCATTAATTATGTATGTGAAAAAATAATTTAAAATTGATTTGCCTTATCAAAAGATAATTAAAAGTGTAACTACTAAAACGTATATGGCTGGCATGAATTCATAGTGTTGTGTCAGATTATGAGAGTTTTAAGACAAATACGGTCACGACAAATGCTTTATGTATTTTAATTTTAAAAATGTTTGAATTCTTGTAGGTGATTCTTTCCAGAAAATTGGAAATTAAATTACACCCGTTTGACCAGCTAAAGAAAATTCAATTACAATCTGAAATTGGAAGTTTAAAAGTAAAAATCCATTAAATATTTGAAAAGATGCTGAATGAATATTTCATGCATAACTAATCATTGTTCTTACTATATTATAATCCTTAAGTACATTTTATAAAGTAGATATAATTTCAAGAATCACTTCAAATTGATCTATACACTATTTCAGAGAATTAATGATCTTTCTATTCCTTACAAAATGGATACGTCTTTCAAGTACGGGAGGAATGAGACTCAAGAAAGATTGCTGATTAATTGGACCACTGGAGATAAATGAGTAGACAAAAATAAGGAATTGAGGGAGATAGTAGTTGGGAGAAAAGTTGGAGACGACAGAACCGATTGAAGACTGCTCAGCTAGTGATAGAGAAGCAAATAGGTCGCGTTTTGAGAAACACGATAATTTGCCTGTGTTTGGGCAATTGTACAACTGTAGCAAGGAAATTCGACCAACACAGAGAGGGAGCAAATCAGAAGTAGATTTTAAACGTTTTTCTTAAGAATAAACTAATGAAATAATATTTTTTTTAGTTTTACGCTTAAAGCAAAATTTTATAATTACTTGAAATAATGACCCTATGAACAGCATGCGAATTATTAGAATTTTTCCATTAAACATTAAAGAAATTCACTAGTTTTGCTAACGATGAGGATTAATTCGATTGTCAATATATCAGCTCTATCGAGCCATCGAGCACTTAACATCTGAGTATTAATTCTGGACTGTTTTTAAATTTTGAATTTGCTCAAAATATCTCCTGAAATTTTTCAAACTCAATATTAGCCAATTTCAGTTGTAAAGCGTTGTTGCTAATTATTTTTGACAGTACTTTGAAAAATATTAATCAGTTAACTTATCTCAGCTTATTGATTTCGGTTTGTATTTGATTTTTTTCAATCGAACGCTTAATGCATTTTCCAATTTCGTCAGATAACAAGGCTTCTTTTATCACAAAGACTGATTGTGCTTTTAAGGTGGTAAAAACTGTAGCATATGCAAAGTGTACTTTAAATAACTTCGATCAAGCGAATTTTGTTAAGTTATTTTGCATTTGCAATGCATTAGGCGGAATTCAGTAAATTATTTAAATTAAATTTTTATATAATAGGGCAAAAACACTGTAAAATTACTTTCCTAATTTAGTCAAATAAGTTATATAAATAGTTTGAAGAATATTCCTTAAATTCTGTTTCTGTGAAAGTATGTTGTGTTTTTTTTACCGAAGGATTAACAAGTACTTTTGAATCGAAATGACGGCAAAAATATGGCGCTGTTAGGGAATTGAAGTTAAGCTTTAAATTATGAGAATTTCCTGAACAGTATTTCCTCTGTGTTTTAAGTGGTCGAAAGTATTATATCCTGAGTACAGGTTAATGAAGATTACCAACAGCATGTCAGGGTAGGGAGTTCAATCATAACGAAACGCACTGAATTTTGAACGCACACAAAAATTAGTCGGTCTGAAAACAAAGGAGATAGGTTTGACTTAATGGACATTTTTAAAAAAAGAGGGAACACAGATCAATTGGAACCAGATATCGATAGACTGAAAATGTGTGCGTGTAATCTGAAGACAAAATCTCAGCCGGTGCTCTTTATGGATGCGGAGTAACATAACACCTTGCTTTGACATTTTTAATTTCATGCACAAGTCAAAACACTTATGTTTTCATTTCGAATTAAATTTATTTATTTTCCATGACGGGAGAAAAACTGTAGAACTCTAATTAATGAGGTGAAAGGAGCGTTCAATGATATATTGCGAGAAATTTGTAAAGAAGAAATATTCATATTCTTGGGATGTAAAGGACCAGGAGAGGACTGTTCCTTCAGAGGTCTGAAATCGGAAGGTCAGTTGGGTTTTAAAGTGAAGCTCCTTCACAATTCTTCATTCTTTTAATCGTCAAGGAGAATATCTTGATTGCAAACTTTGGTGTACTCTCGCGCATATCCTAATTTCGAGGAAACATTGTATTTCTCATCCATTGCAGAAACAAATCATCTGCATGACAGACCATTTTTGGATCAGGGAGGACCAATGCGCCAGTACTTTATTAATACAACTTCGTTTACAAAGACTCAAAGGTACTGAGATTACACCCGTTCAATTAATCAGTCAGGGTTAAAAGTTATCAGTGCAAGTGATATACTTATCAGCAGAATTCATTACCCACGAAATTGTTCACCTTCTCACATACCAACTATTTGCAATTGCATTTAGGCATTTAAAGAAGTTAATTTGGTTAATATAAGGTAAATTAGCAATGGAAAGTCATACTATCGACATGGAAATGCGAAAATCTGTTGGATATAACTGTCGATATTGCCGAATCCACGAATTCACCTACGTTTACCATCTAAGGGAAGAGACTACTTGCAAAGATGCAATTGTTTGCCTTCAATAAATTTTAAAGAACGACCTACTTACAGATATTCAGGTAAGAAGGAACTAAAAGAACGTTCAAGCTGTGAGTTTATAGCCGAATAAGTAACAAAAGCCGTTGCTCAGTATGTTGAATTTTTGGTTATACTTTAAAAGAGCAAGGAATATACCATGATGTTATGCGACTATTACGACACTCTTTAGTAGATCCCAAGATCAACGTATAAGTATTTTCATTTGTTTGTTACCCGTTACCCGTATCTTCAAAACTAAAATACGGGCTTTCAGTCCTTTTAAAACTGTTTTTCAAGGCTTAAGTCGAGTAGATGGAAGGCATCCTAGAGTTGCCCTTGAGAGAAACTAGCTCTCTGCCACCGCCTTTTTTCACCAGAAAGAACTGGAATGGTTGGTTATTCGCCTCCCACTGGATGCGCACCGATGGGCATTGATCTCATTCACCTGGATGCTTACCTTGACCACTGCATTACCGCCGCAAAATACAGGCTTTTCAATTTTGTCATTTAATTTAAAATGTTCACCACTATTTACAATTACGGTGAATTTTAATATTAATTAATTTCATTAATAATCGTTTTTTCCCATTCACTATAGAAAGGTGCCCAACTCTTTTAAAACCAGATACGTAATTATTCTGATTTCTAACATTGCTTTTATGGGCGACTGTGGTCAAGTCCATAATTTCCCATCACGAAAATTATATCCCTTCGATCGTATTGGGTGTATTTAATTCGATGCTTTTATATAAATCCGCACTGCTTCTTAAGTACCGGGCATGGACTGAGTAAAACAGTAGTACTCTGAAATAAAGTCATTGTTCTTCGAAACGGATGAACATTTAACATACTCCTATTTGGTATCATTTCAAAGTAATGCATGGCCAATAGGGTATTTTATTAGCTCTGATTGAATGAATTTACAAATAGCTGACTGTGGCATATTTAAAGATTTCAATTATTTATTGTGCAAAATATATCATGAAATTTATTTGAAAATCATATAATTTCTCTTAGCTGTTAATACTTCTTTTTCCCATTTTCATATCAATAGATTTTTATCTTTATTTTTAAGTGAACATTTATTTATTAAATGAAAAATTTTTTAAAAGCAACATTTACAACAATATCTGAAAATTGAGTATCGTTATTTTGGTAAAGTCCATCTAACGATTCGGTTCATAAATGAAAATAGCAATATGTATGTATATATATTCATCACAAGGGTATCGAAGATCTATACTATACAGAGGATCACAGGCTTTACACTTGTTCATACTCATTTCTTACTTTACAGTCAACCTCCCAAAGCTATTATCAAAGAGGGTACTATGAGAATTGACATAAAAGAGCTCAGCGGCCGATCACTAAGATTTGTAGACAAGGAGTGTGTTGGATAATTAAGGGGTGAGGAGAGATGGAGGGGTTGAGGTTGACCGGGTCTTGAAAGAGTTCCGTCATCGCCTTGCATTGCTGAAGGGTTTGATCCCGCTGAGGTAATTAAATCGGAATCTGAAGGACCAGGAATTTGGTATTGGTATTTACAATCTTTTGGTAAACTCTCAATGAAATAATTAATGATTAGCTGAACTGCATCATTTGAACAGTGAGAAGTGAGCAAAGTATGAAGACAGTTCAGTTTTTTCCTCATCCCTCTAAAAGTGGAAAAACGTAATATTTACTGGAGATGATACTTCATAAAGAAATTGTTGTTTTATAAAGCACTGCGCATTGAAATCTACCGAATGATTGTAGAGTGGATTTAAATGCGAAATATCCTATTAAAAAGGGGAAAAGTGTAATTCATTGGGGGTGGAGGGGGTGGGGGGTGGGGGGGGGGGAGGGGAGGAGGAGCTGTGAAAGAGAAAAATAACCTGAATCATTTAATAATCTTGATTTCGCATGAGTTATCTTTTCACTGTTTTAACATCAACTGTACACATATTGATTTCATATACTTTAGTATTTCCACCAAAGTAACGTTGTTTACTAAATTGCATCTATTTGCAGTGAAAATTTGTCATTGATATTGCATTGATGATCAAAATTAGTACGCACTATAAGGGTTATCCTATTTACAGCCATTTATATTTTCATTTTTGAGCCCCCAATTAAATGATATAGATGGGATTTCAAGGTTATAAATACTGTTAGAATGTGTACTCTTCAATACACAGAAGGCATCTCATTAAATGAAAAGTCCCAGTTCGTGCACCCAAATATTCAATTTTCAATTTTGGCCATTTGCCAATTATAAATTTATTTTAAAAAAATTGCACACACAAAGCAAAAGATTCACTTTTTGACATTGTAATGTCAACTGAATAAATTTTATTCGCGGCACCGTACGTATGTAAGCAATAAATTTAATAAAAAATATTAAGAAAATTACTAATTGACAGCAAATAATCAAATATTTTGTATGAGGCCAAAATATGCCTTTTGGGCTATTATCAATCACAGACTATTATAATATAATTTGAAAATCTAATTTAACAAATGGTAAATGGAAATGGGTCGAAAAAATCTCCAATCATTTGGTTTTAGGACTTGAGTTATACAACATTCTCTAAGTGGGTTCTTCGCGCTCTAAAATTTAGCTTTCACAACTCACATCATGAACTGAGGCAATTTATTTCCTTCTATGTTCAGTGCTTATTTAATCAAGGGGGGTTGGTCTTGCAGTTTCACTCAATTTTTCCAATGGTTGAAAAGATCCATGTGGTAATCCACTTCTTCGAACTAGCTAATTGGTTTGTATTTCCATATGCTTTCTGTATGTTAAAATCATTTTCTTTTAAGTAGTTATTTAAATAATTAACGTATTGGTATGTTTACCATACAAATATTTATCCTATTTAAGCTCGCTTTTATGATGATGCCTCAAAGCGTGCTTGATAAAACAGTCACTTTAAATAACAGAACTAACTTACTTGCACTCATATACCTGCATTATTCTCTCCAATTCCCTATGATTAGTGTCACTATTGTCATTCATTGATTGATTTTTAAGTGTTCCAACCAACTCTTGAATAGATTCACCTGTCTGCCTTGAACAGCTCTCTGCTGTTGGCTCTGCTTCTTGAAGACAGGCATTCTTGTGTTGTTGAAAAACTAAAAAAATTCAATAGTTAATTAATCAATAAAAATGTCAAAATTGAAAAAAAACGTTACAAAAAAAAATAATTCGACTTATTTCATTTTTCCTATTTAAGTTGAAGTCGATATTTATGAGGGTCTATTAATAGCAATTAAAATGTAACTATTTGAGAACATTGATTCAATACTAATATACTTATATTAATTAATAATTAGAGAGATACTTTACCTGTAATTAGCCCTACTCTAACACAATTTAATTGTCTATTAAATAGTGAAATAAAGGCAAAAATATGTTTAAACAGGTGCTTTCTAATTATTCATTATATCTTATGAATTTCAAAACGATGTCGTTCTATGTTCAGTTCATTTAAAATAGAAAATTTATAACGGAAATAAATAAAATTTGCGAAGTGCATTTTTAATTGAGGATTTTATTATATTATTTAGGTTTTAATTGACAAGTCCTTAAAGCAAAATAAACTATACACTGTAATGATACAAGGCATGGAGGTTTAATTTAAAAGCAAACTCCAACACCAGTGTTTATGGTTGTATAAATGTTAATTAAAACCAACCCACTTCTAAAATTGTGTTGTCGACAGATGTAGGCCGCGGCGCGTTCATATCTTTCGGTGTTTAGTGTGTGCGCCAAAACCACCTTTAAGATGCCCGACTCGGTTGGCAAATCCGAAATTGCCTCCCAACGTTCTTTCACACACTGGATGATTTTTATGTGATACTTGGTTCTAAAATGTCAAATTGAAAACGCAACTCATATATCAGATGTCGAACGCATGCAATTTGAACGGTAGTGTTGTAGATGATTTCATGATTGTGTGTTCTTTTAATTTATTTAATATGATCGATAGTAGCTTTTTATTATGCCCTTTTAAATTTCGATAATAAAATTATAATTATTGTTCGAAAGTTAGGAACCGGGTTTACTAGGCGTTTATTAATAACCTTACCTCATTCTAAAATGAGAACCAAGTAGAGCATCGGTAAATGTAAAATACATTTTTAATTAATTATATTTATTGTGAAAGAACGCTGTATTAAACTCGTATTCTGTAAATTACATCAACAATATGGAATGTTAAGGTAATATAATAAGATTTCGGAATAGCCTGCAAAAAAGTCTAAAGACTTATAGCAATAGCAAAAAGACTCAAATAATGTTAGTAGTAAAATTACAAATTTGTATCATTAACTACTACTGTTGCAAACAGGAGAGAATGGCAAAATATCAAAAATTTCCTTCTTAAAATTCAAATTAATTTGATCTAAAAATTTTGCTTCTTTGTACTATTAATTGTCATGACAACTGATTAATCGATTTCTAGGAGAGATTACTTTCTAGAGAAATGATGTCACCAGGACTGATCTCATGAACGGAGATTTGCATTCTCTTATTGTTTTTCGAGGCCACTTATCTAAACTTATAGTTCTATCTTATTTGCTACAACAAGGTGACTATCATCTACAAAATTTGTAGAAATAATTGTTGGCTACATCATTAAGATTTCCTTCTATTATTGACGGTCGTCTAGTGAAGTTATTATCCGTTGGAAAAAAATAGTCAAGCTCTGAAATTTAAATTTTGGGTGTCATTGTGCAAATGAGGGTAAGTAAAGTATTGAATACCTGATCACCGTGATCTTAAGTTTGTGAACTAAGTTGTCTTGCACTTTCCGCTTTAAAATCTAACGGTTTAGCTATAAAACTGTTTTTTTATCTGAGGTAGTGAATAATCTCGTGCATCACATATATTTTACCGTGAGAACCGGATATCTCTTATAAAGTTCGCATATCTTTAAATTCAACTTTTATGCTCCTCCCTACTCCTATTTTTATAGATATTTTAAAATTTTAAGTTGGCAACAGAGTTTTTTAAAAATTCACATTATTGAAAAAAACTAGTGCAGAAAATGTTCCTGAAAACAGATAAACTTGAATAAATCATGGAAAAGCAACCAACAAATTTCATGAAACAATGCAATTATGCTGCAGTAAAAAAGTGCGATAGCTTTGTTGGGAAATAATGAAATATTTTACGAAACTTCGAAATCTCACTCCTGGACAACCGAAGCATTCTATCCATAAATTTTGCCATGACGATCGTGTTTTAGGGTCAGTGAACTTCTTGACCACTTTCTTTTCATCATAATTTTGAAAAGGATCGTTCTCATAATAACTGATTTTTAGTGCATGTTTGCTTTCCAAAAAACATCTGTTCAACGAAAATAATTGAAGCCTTCAAGTGTCAAACATTTACTAAGAGTCAAGATGGGGGTTGAATTCAACTTGCCACTGTAATGAATGAAAAAATTGAACAATCGGACTTGAAATCTATTTCAAAATGATCATCTAAAGTACCTTTAATTTCTTTTGTGGTCTAAGAGATTCCTGCTGTATGGATATCCGCTTAAGTATTCTCAATATAATTAAACAAAGGCACGAAATCATCTTGCCTAATTTGGATGAGGAATGTCAAAGAAATGACACTATCTTGGATGACACAACTACAATTCAGACAAGTGCCAGTAACAGTGGTTATGTCTGAGGAAGTGTAAAGCAATCTGTGATGGAGAACAGGCGAGAAAATGCTTTAAACATTATAACCCACTACTATGTTGACTATGCGCTACATGCATTATTGGAGGAATCCACTCTACAAAAATCACATTTTTAATGTTTTGGGGAAATGAAGATCATTGAGATCAAAATTCCGTAGTGACATGCCCGCGTTATTTAAAGAAAAGTTATTGGAAAGTCTACTGAATTTTTGTCGGTTCAATATATAAAGACTGGTTATAATGGGCGACTTTAAGTAACCCTGAATGATAAGAAAGTTGATTTGTAATTGGATACTGCCTCGGACATCACTTTGATTTCACAAAAGACCTGGAGAATCTCTGGCTATGGAGTGCTGAAATTGATAACAATAGAGTTCGATTAAGGCTTCTGGTGTCGCCTAGTGATCATCCAATTACTCCAAAATGCTTCATAACAAAACTACCTGACTTGATTCTTCGGAATATTGATCGTTTGAACGAACTGGAGCTTCTGATGCTGAACAATTATTTGTGACTCAGGTGGCGGAAACAAAAGAATCAGCTGGAAAAGGTCAGATGGTAGAATGAAAAGAGCAAGAAGAATTACAGAGAACCTCTCAATTAAACAAGTAGGGGGAAGGTTTCTCAAAATGAACTTTTAAAAATGAGTAGAGTATAAGGAATCAATTTTTCCCTGATTTTTGCCACCGCTTGGATTGATAAACAAAAATGAAACCATGCATGAAAGTAAATGCAAAATCACTTTTCTTGACCGTAGTGTCCAGTTTCATTTGCTGCTGCATAAAGCGTAGAGAATGAGCTACCACTTCTTTTAAGAACTTTAACAAGACACTATCATTTGTGGTTGCATGAAAATTGAACAGTAGCATTTGATCATGCACGAAATTTTCACTAATGTGAATGTAAATTATCCATATTCCCTCTGTCTTGCTGGAAATATGCGTACAACAAAACTCTGCTATGTTGGAGTTATCATGGGTTTATCTGTAAGTAGGGGCCTAATCAGAATGTCTTGAATATCAATGGATCAACGGCAATGCCATAGGTTTTTAACAAACCGAGAAAGAACTGAGGAAGCAAGTGGAACCCTTACATGAGCGTATTATCTATGAGGATTTCCATCTGAGGAAAGAAAGGTGTGAGTTCTTGAAGTAAATAGAATATTCTTGTTTTCTTTTGACTCGGAAGGTTGTCATCCTAAACAAATATAAGCTACTGAAAACATGCCACCTCCAGTCGATGTACAGACTCTTCGCTTAATTCTGGAAATAATTATTCAAAAAGCATTTTCACCTTCGTTGCATGAATTTTTCCGCCAATTGAATTGTCGCCTCCAGAAAGACATTGATATGCTGATTGTAAAAGAGGGCTTGACATGTTCCAATCAGATATGCTTCTGACTCATTAGGATCCTTATCTATCGATAGTCATCGCAGCTGAGGCTATAAATGATATTATAAGAACAGTGACCTCAAAAGTTTTTCCAGATAGCTCAAAGTAAGTGTGAAGTGTCCACCTCGTTTAGTGATAGCAGAAGAAAAATCAACGGACATCCCGGTATTGTTTACGAGGTGAAGAAGCTACTTGAGTCTGTCTGAGGACGTCACTTTACTCCTCAGAGAGGTCACAAGCCTTTGTTAACAATATTTTGGCCCATGAAACGTGTTGCAAGGTATTAAATGAATCCATCCAGCCCTTGTTAATAATACTGACAGAGTATGACTTCGAAATAAAACATCGAAAGATTGCTAAGTTCGAACAAGGTAGTGGATTATAAGATAAGCATGGAAGAAACCATTATCTCCAGCGTGTCTCCAGAAAAGGAAGTTGATGCACTCTGGCAAATTCTATCTGCAATATTCCTGTCACGAGGGAAGTGGGGAAATGAAGTCTCATTTCATAACGAAAACACCATGGAGTAGCGTGCATGTTGATTGTGCCGGATCAATCAATAGCACTGACGCCTTAGTAAAGGTGAATCGGGCTTCAAGTAGTCAAAAGTGTTATCAACATTTTCGACAAATGCTGCATCGTTTATCACCGCCCTTGGCCTAGGCGCCCTGTGTAAAAAAATAAAGCAGGTTCGTACAGCGAACTTTTAAAAGTACTCCTGTCAAAAGATCATTGAGCCCACCCGTACACATGTATAACGTTACCACTCAAACGGCCAAGCAGGGCAACTTGTTGAAACGTTAAAAAGAGGAAGGGAACAAGGGCGCGAGTTATTCAAAAGTTCTTACTGACCTCCAAGACGCCTCCTCATCCGATGCTGGATGTTAAATCACCTTAAGGACTATTCACAGCTATGTTGTGAAACGGATGAAAGCAAGAATTAACTAGCGAAAAGTCATAAACGAGGTGATCTCGTTTGTTCAAAACGGCCACCTCTGGACGCTTAGAACTGCCACTAAATTACGCAATAATGTCATCCATGAAATCCAGATGAGTGATGCTACTTGGCGAAGGCATAACAGAAAATAAATAAACCCTTGTATCAATCCAAATTTAAAAAATTTAAACTTCAAGCAAGAAAATCGGATGGATATCGATCAATAACTGCAAAAAATCTGATGTGCCGCTCACAAGCACTCACTGAGAAACCAGAAGATTTGAAATGATTTCGAAATGATAATCACATGAGAAAGGGTAGCTTAAAATGGTGAGATGTCATTGAGAAAATGAGAGGAAACAGGTTATTAAAATTTTTCCTCTTCACGATATTCAAATTTTATTTAAGATTTTACCCCTTTCTACAATGAAAAAATTTTGAATTGAGGAATTTTTTCGAACCAACGAGTAATTTTGTGTGTCACTGAGAAAGTTCGAACTTCGTATTATTCATTATTCATCCTCCTCTCTGCTGCTATTTTGGGAATATTTCAACATTTTAGCTGGAATTGCGTCGAGAGGAAACTGATTGAATTGAAGACCCACAATGACAGAATTAGTTGATCCTTACTTCATTTGAACTTTGGTATATCTGAAGTGTTCACTTCTCATAAAGAGCTTGAAATTAAATGCGTAAAAGTTCGCAAATTTTGCGAATGAGTGGTTGTGTCGAGTTTGTTCCCATTTTTGCTCAGCATTTAGCTGCTCGAAGATGGGATTAGCAACCAATTTTCCATTTAGAAAGCAACCTGTTTACTCTATCAACTTCTAGTATTTCAACTTCTACATAAGAGTATTTGTTTTTAATTGTCCAATCCGTTAACTCGTATCCAATCTATTAATTAATTGCTTAAACGGAATGGTTAGTCGAATTGTTGCATTACCTCCTTTTTATTCAAAAGATCTAATATCACGAAATAGCATAGCACAGTTCTCTCGAAATATAATTAACGATGACATTTCCAACTTCCACAGTTAATGCAAATTCAATTAGGTAGTGCGAAAATGTTGGTTAAAAAGGAATAGATAACAAACAATTTCATGGTTGGAAAGAGTTGACACATCGCAACATGATTAGTTTAATTACACTTTGGTTTAAAAGGCCAATTAAATTCATGGCATGCGTAGGAAGCATTAAATACTTTTTTCGAAATTCCTGTATCATAATTGCACTCTGATAAAATGTGTTAAAACTTTAAAATGAACACGCTATCACAGTAGTTTCTAGTACGTACTGGTCTTATGCTTAAAAATTATGACTAAGAATGGATTTCATTTTTACTGTGTCTTAGAAATAATAAAACAAGTACACTTCTACAAGATTTCGAAGAAGATTAATTAATGATGAAATTATTATTCAGGAAAGTTTGCTTGAAATGCAATCAACAAACTGGTCATCTTTTATTCTCAATTATTTCAAAAGGTGTTTTCTTGCCCTTAATTGCTGACAAATACGAAATACTAACTGGAATTTTTCGAGACTGTTTAACTCGGAATGTGCACCTATAAAAGTGTGGGCAAATGAATAAACGAAATTAAAATTCCCTATTTTAAAGGAAAATTTAAAGGTTACACAAGTATTGTTGACTCCTAAAGTAGGTAGCAATTGAAATATTTCTATCAAACTTGAAAAAATATTGTTTTAATGCTTGAATTTTCATAGGTATTGACTTACCGGCACATGTATTCCGTGTCATTGAGTGACCCATAGCCAAAATCGAAACCACGACGTTTGTCAGATAGGCGGGGTATTCGATGTATTCGTGAACATTCGTCCATTTCTGCGTCGAGATCGAAAGCCAGCGTATGGGGAATTTGTTGGAGGAATGTACACAAACAGAGAACTAATATCGCTAAAATTATCAAAATATATCAAATAGGGCCTTAAAGAAGCTTTACGTGAATATTACAAATCAAAGACGAAAATTGTTTCCACAGTAGTACTACGAAGTAATATAAAAAGTTTAACTAATATAATGAATTTAAAAAATACAAATCAGTATATTGTGCACGCTAGAAGCATATCTTATTAAATAGAGATTAATCATAAATAAAATCTGCGACCAAGCTGTTAATACAGAATGTACCTAAAATTTTCAAACTTATTGCTATATATAATTTAAAATTCGAATTCACTCACAAGGGCAACGTATATTTATTGGTTTTACAAATTCACTTAACATAATTACTGATTAATAATAATGAATTGCTCTGCTGAAAAGTGCGAATGCATATATATATTTACAAAATTCCAATTAGGTGAGCAGGAATTGCTTCTATTAATGAAATTCCCATAAAGTGCCAAGGAGCTAACCACTTTGTTGGGTTTTCAGAGTATTTGCTCCTTTCAATGCCTGCTAGCAACTGCACTACTGCCGAAACCTTTCAAGTTACCAAGCTAAAAAACACTTAGCGGTCTTTTTAAAGTTCATGTAAGCTCAGAACTTTTTTATCTGCGAGATTTAAATTTAGTTTCAAGAGCGATTGAATGCCGTAATGATGTTTATCGATTTTCTGAGGCTAACTTTAAAGACCAAAAGAGTTAGAAAAATCCACCCTTTATCGATGCGTATATATGTAGCTTTTTAAGTGTAAGAGTACGGTACCTTCTAAAAATATGTGCATTTTTCCATTTGCAATAATCTGCCACAATGATTTGTACCTGGATAAATTTATAAATTTACGCCAATTTGAATGGAAGAGCACAAAAATTGCACAATTTTCTACATAAAATGTATTATTTCCTTCTTATTGAAATTAGAAGAAATTGAATTTGTTATTGCACATTTGAATTACTCCAGCCATGAACTAAGTTTTTTGAATTTGTATTTGGCCTACTCAAGTTAGCTCATTAGTTCCGGTAGGAATTATGTTTGGGTCAATTTGGATGCCTTTCTAAATGTATTAAAGTGAACGGAGCACGGCACATTGTCGATAGAATTAAGCTTTATCCTTCAGCCTCTTGGTCGATAGGCTTTTTAATAAATAGTTATGGCTTAAACATTAGTTGAAGCCCCAATTTTGGCTGAATGCCTACAGAATAGTGTTTAAGCTATATGAAGTCATTTGATTTTAATATAAATCGTTATTTCATCAATCAATACAACTTTGTAGTGATTATTTTAAAATATTACAAATAGACAAGTTCTTGTGTCTAATTTTCGATAAACAGTTTTATTTGAAGCTTTATATTTAATTAAATTTGAATTTTTCTCGCCATATTTTTTACTATTTATTTGGTAAAGATTGTGTACTTGGGCGTAAAGCGTCATTAACAAAAATTTCCTAATCATTTTTGACACTATGGCACTTCTCCTAATGCCGATTAAATGTTAATACAACCAGTAGTGGAAACAAATATTTGAGGAATATAAATTTTAGAATGGAATGTCTGGCTTTAGGCCGGAAATGTGGGGTATGATGGAGGATCATAACTTTTCCTCACATGATCCTCAAGGTTAAATCAGTAGTAGAAAGCGTATGAGTTTAGATCAATCGGCTGATGCATAATATAAAAGACAACGCACATAAATATAATTAGTGCAGAATTTGGATTTTTTCGCCTTAAGTAATCTCTTGCAAACAAATGTCTGAATACATTGATAAAAATAGCCCTTAATTAATACGAGAATGTGGAGTAGGAATAGCTGATGATGTGTGGTGTAAATAAGTTTCCCATAACCATCTGTTCCATTAACTTTAAAATTTCTGAGGTTAAATACTGGACCAATCATATTTCGTTAAACACTAATTAGGTTATTCCTTTTTAATGAACCATCACCCAAAATATTCACTAACCACCCTTAAAGAAATATATAAATACATATATTGATCTGGAATCAACTTTGACATTTATGATTTGGCTGAATGGAAATAAAACCTGTCGATAAATGTGACGTCATCGCTTTAAATCACACTTCCTAACATTTCACAGTGCGGATAATCAAAGCAATTAAAGTGTTCTTTTTAGAACTGTAAAGGCTTGTCGTATCCCCACGACTTAAATTATTCACGAAAGTATATCATCGAGTATATCATAAAATTGAGGCATGTAAAATTGTTAACATGGCAGTAACAGGGCGGACTATTCAACCGAGTTGCTTTCTTAAATTTCTGCTAAATGTACTATAAACTGAGACACAGAATTTGACAAGATTTCCCATACATTTTAACTTTTGAACTGTAGCATAATATTAAGTATTTAAAAAAAAGAATTAAGTAAATTAATTGCAGGTCTAAGGGACTTTATGTGACTTCACTTTGGCGTATATCTTGACGCACGTTTCTATTGTGAATAGCTTTGCGGGTGAGGAATGCTCAAGTAAAATGTCGAAACTGAAAGTGAATTAATGAATGTCCACACCATTCAACTTTACCCAAGAGTTAGTTGGGTTGGCCTTGATTAAAAGAAGAATTCTAGAAATCCGCTATGACGGAAAGTTAGAACGGAACAGTTGTGTGCTATGTAGAATGCATCACTGATAATTTCATCTACATGATTCTGGTAGTGGGAAGGTGCAAATAAATCAGTATGGTTTGACCAACTATGTAAGTAAATCAAACTTATGAATCTGGAGGTCAAAGGATGAAGACTGACCGTTGGGATATCTCGCAATGTAGGCTTCTTTAATGAAATTACGGACAGTTCTGTGTTTACAGCTAAAGTAAGAATTGTTATGTCCTGATTTCATTGTCTACACTTTATTGACCTCTGCAAGTATCCATCTTATTGGACCTATTTCCATTCATTTTATTTAGTTTCTTCTTGTGATCTAAACTATCAAAGATTTTAGCCATCAGTCAGGGTCAACAATGCTACCTAAATCTGAAAGTAATTTACACGTTTAAATAAGAATAGGGAATGGTGACTACCTTTTGAGCGCTTGCACCATATCAAAAAAGTTTTGAGGTAGGTTTGGAATGAAGCTCAAGATGTTATAATGGAAATCTATCAGAAAAGTAAAATCTTTAGGAAAATTGTATTTCTTATTTATTTATAAAGGCATATGGTTCATTATTTTGTGCTTTAAATTTTATCATTGCATAATATAATATAATTAATACTTTAAATGCTCAATTTATAAAAAGAAACTAACAATAATCTTTAAACTCTGAACTTACCGGAATTTCTGATGAAATTTAAAGTATCAATACTTCCAAGTTTTTGCCTCTTGAATGTTGACATTTTTGTCTACAGGTTAGATGCATTTTGTTCCCTACATAAGCGACTTATCATCCGAAGTATTGAGGCTTAAAAGAACAGATTTATTATAAGGTAAGCTAATACTAAATGGATTTTTGAAACTTTAAAAGGTAAGCGTGTTTCCACAAGATTAAGACAAAGTAGCCACACATGTCCTTCGTCCAATCACATCACCCTTCCTGTCCAGGCCAATCAAATTCCTAAGGTTGATAGAGCGGATTTTCATTGGACGATGATATTCATTCTGAGTTTCTACAATACTATATACGATTCAATATTAGAATTTATCATTTTAAACAAATAATGAAAGCTTTTCTCGAGTTTTAACAGTGTTAAATAACTAAATTGATAAAAGAACATCAGAACATTTCTATAACCAGCATTTCAAACATATTTTTTTTGAAAATGTAGCATGTTTTTTAAATTTTGCTTTGGTTGAATGAGTTTCGAAGGAATGCTCTTACGTCTCTCTATAAAAGAGGAAACATAAAACACTTTTGTTTATTTTAAGGCGAAACCACTGTCAGTTAGACGCGTAAAGTACGTAATTTGACTTCGAGAAGATCATAAAGAATGAAACAAGCGTTAATTTGGCTAGCTCCAAATACGCATTCACTCGGAAGTAAAATATTTTAATAACATATTCCCAAACTCTTAAGGCTCTGGTGAAATAACTTTCAAATCCTATGTTTTTAATGATAAGTCATATTTATTGCAATAACTTAAAAATAAATATTAACTGATATGATTGACAGAATCAAGTCCAGACAGTTAAATGTGATGCATTGTAATAGCTGCCTTATGGAAAGTAATTACTCATATATTCAATATTAATTGAGTTTTTAGTGTCCTTAATGAGTGGAATGTGCTCTGTGGGCTCTGCTATGTCAGGGTTATTAAGTAAAAAGTTCGATGCCAAGGAAGGAGAAGTTCAGAGGAAGTGGCAAGACCGAACGTCGTATTTAGACAAATGGTCAATGGGCACAGGAGAATGAAAGCAATAAATCTAATGAATTGACTCTTTTGAAGTTCTCGCTAGTGAACATATTGTTTTCCTATTTTCACTATGGCGTTCATAATTAATAATAAAGAGCAATACTTGACCATAATTCATTATATTTGAATTTAGTATGCACAAACATAGCAAATTTTGGGTAAATCTACCGTTTGAACGTAGTGAAATACCCTGGTCTTTGTGGTCTCGATGAATTCCATTTTTCAACCTCTATAATGAAGCTTACAAGTAAAGAAGACCTCCACCGCTGCAAACTCAAACAAACGTTACAAAAGTCTACCTCCACCCGAAAAGACGAAGAAACTTTAGACAACAGTGAAACGCCCAGTGAAGCACAAACAATCTGGTTTGAGAACATTTGCCAATATTCGAAGAGTCTGAAGGACACACTTCAGCTTATGTAGGACAAATATCCACAATCTGTCATGGTTTTGGATGGGTGATCTCCACATCTAGGTGGTGTGATATGATTGCTCCTTCAATATCAAGGTAAAATAAGAAATATTTGCCTGACGATCTGCACAGATACATCATTTTTAATTTGTCATCGAACTCGTTAGATCATAACCCCATTGACTATTAGCTAAGTTGTTGGCACTGTGGTGGAAGACACTAACCACCGTGTCGGTATCGCAAGAGCTAACCGGTTAATGCAAGTGGTTTTTGAGACCCTCTCCATGGAATTGCAAAATCAGGTTATGAGACCTAGACCGGATGAGACTGCAATCAACATTATTGGTGATTATTTGAAGCGAATTTCTTGCACTCTCGGTACCTATAGAATTTATTTGCAAAATAATTTTCATCATCATGGTTAAATCTAAGTAAGTAAATCATAAAACTGAATTTTCTTAAAATTTTATTATGAAAAAAAATTTTGCCTAGATTCGATTAAATTCTCCAAAAACATGATAATCCTCAAGAGATTTGTCGCATATTTTGTCAGATTAGGAAAAAATCCCAAAAATATGAGCACTATAAGAAAAAAACGTTCTTGCATTTTCTGCCATCACACAGCTATTTCTCAATTTTATGATAATATTTAACTTTTTGCCAAAGTTTGAAGTTGATATTATGTATTTTAAGAATTTAAAATTGAATGATAAATACGTCTTGTAATCAGACATGTTCTGTATCCCATTCTTTGATTTTACATGTTTATGTAAAATACTTTATTCAATATCAACTCGAGATCTAGATACCAGTTCTCACCGTCACATTAATTGTCAATAATCTGTCAATCTGTCAATCTGTCTAATGTTCGATTTCAACCGTTGACATGAATTTTTAAGGACTGACTACAATTACAAACGCACTATCATTTAGTTACATCAAATGGCAGGCTTTGTGATAGTTATCATTAGCCCTTTAGTAGACTTCGAGCTTCACAAAGGGGAGGAATATCAGAGTCATAAAAAGTCGAGAGGGAGGGGGAACGGAAGAGTGATTCAGATACGTAGAAGAGACAGACACAAAGGTAGAGAAAAAGGTAAGATGAGTATTGTGGAAGAAGTTGAATATGACATACGGTCGGGTCATGGTAGTTTGTAGTCAGAAGTCAACTGCCCGGTTTACAGACTTTTTACCGTATGAGTATACGTTGCCCAGGGTGTACCACGTGGAGACAAGTCTATTGCGCACCCCCAAGCACTATCATAATGTCCACTAATATGAAGGAAACTCAAATAATTGGGTTGAAAGGAAATTCAGTAACCCAAAGACCTCAAAGTAACAAAATAAAACTACGAAAAAAAATATCGTAACTTCAAAGTAGCCGGTGGGACGACAGACCTAATGTTAAGTGAACTACTTGCCCAATGGTAAATTAATTGAACACCTTGATACCTCCTTATGGTTTATATCGTATGCAATGACCTCAAAACAACTTAAGCGGAAAGTAAAAAATTTGCCTACGAGGCAAGTTCATTTCAGTCCGATCTAACACTCCCAAATTCACTAATGATGCTTAACCTTAAGCGCACACTTTATAGACGAAAATTTTTTCAAATTCATCATGCATTTCCCTAATTATAGGAAAAAATTCACACCTCGTCAACTTGAAGACAGCATAGAACGGAAGATTTAGCTATTTCTATATTCAGTCAACTCCAAGTAACAAAAAAGCGATAGTCCTGCTTCAAGTTTGTCTTTGTAACATTGCAATGTACAGTTTCGAAAAGTAAATCATTTGAAGGCATACAGTTTTTAAGTGCAGTTTGCAATGACCAAACGAGAAACGTGGAGATTAAGTAACTGCTTCACGCAGTCAGATCTCGTAATTTAAACAATTTTGCTTCAATATTTACAAGGAAGCATTAATGCGATATCGGAGCTGTCAAGTTAGAACCCGTGAAACAAAAAGACTTGGGCATGACTGATTCATTCACTTAAAATTTGATTATAACACTATCCGATCTAGGCTAGTGGGGTGTTAGACGGGGTCTTCCGGTAATTCTATGAAGAGGAATAAGCGTGCGTAAATGGCAATTAATTGTTGAACCCTTGAGTAAATTCAATTTTGAACGGATCACGTTTTAGCTCTTTGATGGTTTAACTTAATAGCCAGAATAAGAACTAATTATTTTTAACTCAAAGTTAAAATTTTAATGCTTAGTAGTTGGAAAGATAATTGTAAAATTCGCTATATTTCAATAGAATTGACTAATTTCTTTATTGTATATTTAAATGAAAAGGCATACTTTGTGCTTGAGAATTCCATTTATGCTAATCGATTTTTTGTTGAAAAATGCATAAAAAACACACTAAGAAGAGAACAGATAGTTACATAGTTAAATCAAGAATTTGTATAAAGACATTCTAATTTTATAAGCTTGCATACATTGCGACACCAATTTAGCCAGTCTGGCATAGACATTTGGAGTTTTGGTTTTAGAATCTTCTCAAAAATCTCGATTCAGCCATAATTCGCCTTCTCCGCCTAATCGCTCAAAACCTTTGCACTTTTTTCCTATCAGTCCATGTATTTCCCCTCCTTCTATCATAAATCACCCTCACATATCAACGACTATTAGATTAGACGGGATTGGATAAGACACGTTTTCGCAGCAATTCAGCGTGAGCCTACTATTCGACCAATTAGTCAGTCAGTAATTGTAACAGATTCCGGATTTTGTAGGCACATTGTAGTCACTTCATTTTCACAATCATTCTCCCATATTTAATTTTTTGCTGTTGTGCGGAGCCATTTCGGCTCTCCTCTAACTTTGACTTTGATTAGGAAAAGGCCGTTCTATATAGCAAGGTACCAAGAGCCTTCTAGGCAGTGATTTAGTAGTGCCTTAAAATGAAACAATTGATATTTCTCCGGAGAGCAGTTTTACGTTAAACTGATGCACGATTTGGCCTATAGACTGCCAAGTTTAATTATTCGTAATTGGAAGAATCACAGTGTTCTGAAAGAAATATTCGATGGGTTCACAAACGTGATAAAGGGTAGATCAGCAAGTTGTTCTGAAATAGAAACGCAAAATCAAATACCCACGAACTTCATTACAATGTTCATAAAGGTTCAACTTCTTTTGATTGAATGCTTTTCCCAATTCAGTGTGAGAATGGAAATCTTCTAAATTGGAATATTTAGTTGCTGTTAAAGTGATCCAATGCCTTCCAGAATCCATCATTTGTTTCAGTAGAGATTCCTGTTGGTACGTTTGTCAAAACGGTGAAAAGTCCCTTTTCAACACATAAGTTCTCGCAATTTATTCATATCGGGCGCAATTTTCTTGTAAAATGTCTTCCTATACACACCTAATGTATAAAATTGAAATTCGTGCGATACGATTCAAATTGTCCCCTCAAAGTATTGTTTTCATAAATGAAAATTGTCAGTAGATCATTTTGAGAATTCGCTCAGACTCTAGAGCTTTCGACTAGGAGGGTGCACTTTAAAGTGGCAACAACTGTCAAACAGAAAAATATCCTGACATATATCTGACAGATTTTCACAAAATCTGTCATTTATCAAATTAACACTGCATCACTTATAAAATGAGCCGCTAATTTTTTGCTTAATATTGAAAAATAGCAGATACAATAAGGTTATGAAGATGCCATAAGTCGGATTGCATCATCGAGTTCCCTGTCAGGTGGATAGTCATTTCACAAATACCCTTTTGGTGGCAGTCTTGACAATTAAGGCAATATTTTGGTGTTCTCCTAATTCAAGTGGCTTTGCCTATATCAACTTTCGTTTTTTAAAGAATAAATTCAATTGAGCTTTCCGTAGTTCAAGTACTATTACTAAACCCAAATGATCAATTTAATGCTCGTATTACAAACACGGTTCGGCATGAAGAGGAAATGCTTTAAAAATTCTAGTTATCGAATAGGGAAAATTGAAGATAACTCTGATGTTTCAAATACAGTTTGGGCCTCTCCCTCGCTACCTCTGGTATCCTATGAGTAAACGAGAAGCTCATTTCCAGTGGAAATTTTTTCCACTGCAGTTACGAACAACTGCTTTGATCTCGTGCACAGAGATCAGAATTCTACTATATCTTTATGATCACTTGTTAGACAAGCCAGATCTAAGTTATTTGACGGTTGAAGAAATCTTGGAGCAAAATTTGTACAAATTGTTAAAACGGGCAGTTAAACCACTTGCTTCTTCAATTTGTGAGCGTAGGTTAATATTTAAAACTGACTGAAACAAATACATTTAGAAGAATTCACAAAAGTGCACTTTTCGAACTACATATTAGATCGGTATTAACCCTACCCCTTTGCTGTCTTGGCCACTGAAAGACACAAATCTCTCTAACCGGTATTAATTGAGCCTCTAAATATGCAAATCGTAACTACGTAAAATACATAGGCGTGATTGTTTTCTTATGCTGTTAGATGAATTTTTACGAATGCACATTGTGCTCATGAAATTCAACGTTTGCAGTTTTCACCAATCTGCCAAGAAAGTTGAGCTCCAACTGAACGTTCAAAATTACAGTTCATTAATCAATATGGGATATAGAGCCTGATTGCAAGTGGTGCTATGTGGAAATCATAACTTGAATATTTAAATCCAAAAAACTTGCTCTCAATTAAATTTCCCCACCTTGATGGAATCTTTAATTCAGAAGATTTAAATAAATATGATATTACAAGAAAATTTGCATTTATTCAAAATTTGGAAGAGACACCGCTTAAATGGAAGTCATATTTCAAAATTAAAGATCATTTGTGTTTTTAAATATAAGTACATTGGAAGCTTATCAGACGTAGGCAATTCCTATCAGAAGTGACGATATTAAGGGGCTTTATGAATTTACTAAAGCCAGTGAATGCTGTTTCCTATTGTTAAAGCTTCATATGCATATTTTTTCTAAATTTTAAGTGAAAATCCAAATCGAGTACTAAAATTTCCCTTGTACCACTTTTAATAAAACAGACAGGCATGGGGAGACAGATGACTTCGTGACAGCGCTTTCATAGAATTTGATTTAGAATTATTTCCCTTTGTTAATGTAACGATTGCAGAGATAAGGCACGTTTGCCCACCTCTAATATTTGAGGTTAATTTTAAGAATGTCTCAATGTAGCCTTAAGAGGTTCTGACATAGTAAGACGTTCATAAGCAAGTTTCATTCTTCAATCACTTATCTATAAATTCGCTAAATAATTAAAAATATATACTATCAGTTAAATTAAATTGAATTACGAATATCATATTGACTCCTAAGTGTGTAGTTAACTTTCATCGTCTACTCATTACTCCGAAATAGGCGTAGAATCTGAGAACACTTGGAACCAACCCCATGCTATTTAAATGATACCTGAATATTGAGACTTCTAGATAGCATCTTAATATTTTGAGAGAGCTTTAATTAACCAATTAATATGCGATTATAAAAAGCATTTATTTTGGGAAAAAAGTTAAATGAGCGAAATGACAATTTTACAGAAATTCACCAACTGAACAAACACTTACCATTTATAAGGCAACGTTTTTTTAAGCGTAGTTTGTGTAATCTTACTCCAATAGACTAAAATCTACTTGATATGATTTTTTAAATGTAATTTCATTTAAAAGGAAATTTAATTGAAGTGACATGACTCACTCTCCAGGGTAAAAGTAATTGGAAACCCAGAAAACAAATTCCTGATTTTGTTCACAACATCAGATCGCGAGGAAGTGAACAATTCCCATTGAGTAAAACCTCTTTAATATGTATTAAAAAAATAAATGTAATACAACTCACTTAAAAGCTTGTGTTTATGGTCTATTTGAACCATCTTGAGTAATTTAACTGTTTCTCACTTATTTAGTGAATTAATTAGGCATTTCTCTTAAAATCTCATGTCAAATTTTCAAATAAATTCCCATTTGCACCAATTATTGAATGATAAAGACGTGGATTTAGAGGTATTTGAGTTTAAACCAATAAGTGGTGACTTATCATTCTCGAATACAGTTCTTGTATAAACGGCGTTTCGTATTCTGACGTCAAAATGAATCGTATTTAAAATGCATTTAAGCATACAAAGTTTAGACTTTGATTAAGCGAAAGCCTCCTAGGAGTTAGTGATCTTTCTAAGACCATGTTCTAAGAGCAGCCTTGTACAAGGGAGACTGCCAAGGGTCAAGCAGAAGCGTTAAAAAGAAAAGAACAAGCATCAGAAATGAGCAAAGAAAATTCGGAGACGAGCCAAGGGTGGCATGATATGGCGGTTGGTGAATTTCACGTCCATGTTTCATTGATGGGTAAATAACACTTGGAGTAGAGTTATGAGTCAGAAGGCGCTCATTGCAAATTCATCAATTTATAAGTCAGCTGGAGCAGAAACAACGAGGTCCATTTAAAAGGTTGAACTAATATATCGCCTAATTTTAAATGGTGAAAAAATAGGACTATGAAATTAGCAATTCTAATAATCATTTTAAGTATTCTTTTAAAGTTTTGCGTTCTTTGTAAATGGGAGATTTGATATACACTTGCATATGTCAATGGCGGCTCTAAACCACCTCGATGGGACCTAAATGAATCAGAGTGAAAGCATATATTTCTATATAAATCACCTATTGGGCATGTGTTTAATAAATTGGATATTTCGATTAGATCCAAGGGCAGATATTGTGTTTGTAAAAGGACTTGTAACACATACATGGAAAGTACCCATGGATGTAAAGTCAAGTCATAGCAACGGCAGTAATTCCGTGAGTCGAACATTGAACGAACTATGAATATTCAAAATCTATTGAAACAGTTTCAGGTCATCATGCTATCTCTGTATTCAAGATAAAAAACTGAACCATGCCGATCTTGGCAAAAAAAATAAACTCTGCCATTCAGACCTACGCGACAGGAGGCCAGCTTATTGCTTGGAGGCTCCTAAATGTGATGGATAATAAATCTTCTTATCATGCAAATTACAATTGGTTTAAAGCATATTTAAATTTGCACCTGACCTACCTAGGAGATATCAAGTCAGTCTCTTGATCACCCCTCGAGTTTGCAATCCACTGGATAATTGTTTAATTAGTAGTTCAAAGCAAATAAAAATGACTTAAACGTACAAAAATATATGATATATTCAAAATTCGTATTTCGAGCTTCATTTTCTCTGCAGTTTCTTATCCTACTTCGTTTTAAATCACACAGCTTATGACAGTCATTTGACGTAAATGTATGTCTGTGTTTCTTCCTAAACCATTGCACCCTCGTAGATAATTACAAGTTGTAAATAGCTTAAATGCATATTATTAACACTTCTGTATCGAAATAAGTTAGAATTGGACTCGGTTGCCTTGTTCAACCGGTCAAATCAGCGTTGTCTGCAGTATTTCCAAGGGAATATTTGTTTATTTACTCCGATAAATTCTCATCGTGGGGTAAGATGTCAACTCTCATCTGTGTCAAAAGGAATATTATGTTTATTTCGATTTATTATTAGAGGATGCGGCGGGGGGGGTGGGGTGGCGGTGGAGGGAGGGGCGTGTGTAGTCAAAGATAATATCGCGCATGAACTTTTCCAAATTCCTAGGGCTCGATTTATGTTAGCTAAGATTACCTGGAAAGATAAGTAACTTTGTAAATTTTCATTAATTGATAGTACTGATGGCGAATAACTCTGTTCCATAAGCTAAATAAATAGTTACTGTAAAGGTAAGATGAAAGCTTTTACTTAAGTGAAAATATCATCTAATGTACTCTTGGGAAAGTTCCATATTTTCTATGCCAACTTGCCAAAGCATTTTCCAATGCTCATTTTAGATAGAAGGTAGAATTATTTGAGCAATCCTGATGAGAAAATCGATTATCAGCGTGGTCTATATTACTCAAACCTAACCAATGTTTGTTAGCTATTTCTTTTATAGATGTGCTATCGTTGCTATCGTTGGAAACGTTGTTAACTCGTATGAAATCTCTGACAAGGAGGGCAAGTGGTAAGTTAATCTTATTTTAAAATCTTATTCTGAATCTTGCTTTCTGCCATCTCTTTTTGAAATTGCATACTTTATTTCGCGGAATGTGTACATATCCATTTGTGTTCACCGACTAAGCATCTATGCACGTGGTTAGCAAAGCCTCCGAAAAACACTTCCTGAAAATAAGAAATTTAGAACATCGTGAGAATTACTAATAAAACTGAGCTTATAATTCAAAGGAACGACGAAATTGACGTTTGGTTGGAACTGGTTGGGTAAATCACAAGATCATTAAGATGCCTCAGATTTTCCGTTTCTTCGGCCTTTGATAACAATGGAAATGAAACTTAAAACGCCTTCAGCTGTATGAAATCGGGTGCTTAAGCATATCGAAGGTTAAAATAACTCCAATCGCAGATTTCTATATCAAGCTACCCGTTTCCTGAAAACAAATGCAAACGTGAATGTTAGAGTTAGTAAATAGAATTCTTAAACGATTGGCAACAGGCCTTCTCTTTCAGAATAAAAAATGTGGAAATTTAGAACAATGTGGAATGCATATCAATTATTTTGCCCTTCCAATCCTCTTAATGATTCGAGGGAGGGGTGGGTTTGGAATTTTTGACGATTTATTTTTACCAAAAAACAAAAGACCTTGGGAGAATTTTAGGCAGCTGGAAACAGAAAGCAAAATAACAATTGATGCAATTTAAGAAAGCACAAAATTCCCGATAGCCAGTGTTTGCTAACTAGCTGACTTAATCGAATGCTCGCTTGTAATACTTTCATTCGTTTATAGTGTGAAGGCCTTTTAAGCATATTGCTGCTCAATTTAGTTCACTCATGGTGTAGCTGATACGACAGATTTTGACTAGTGATACATTAACTAGTTAAGTTGAAAATTTATTTCTCCATCTAGTAAATGAGATTTGCGATGCAAGCAGGAAATTGTAAGCTAAATGAACTGAAATGTGAGTGGAATGAACAGCTCACTATTCCTTTTCCGTTTTCCCCAAAAGAGGATTTGTGTTCAAGGTAAGAACAATATCGGGATTGCAATGGATTTTGGTGATTGAATGTCTGAACACGTACTCGTGTATATGGTATATCTCAACCTTATCATCTAGGCTGTTGAATGCGGTCCTATTTAATTACTTCATTTTGGTCTGCATATGATGTACTCATTTGTCCATTTGTCCATAAACTTTGTTTCTGGCCTAATTGGTGATATAAACTATCGTGCAACCATTTCGTATTTTGCCTACTGTAAGGCGTAGAAGAGTAATAATTATATTTCTAACTAAGACATTTTTTGTAAGTCGTTGAATAAGAATCAACCTGGTTTATATAAGAAATTCCTCTGATAGGCCTAGTAAGACTGGAATTAATTTGAGACCACGGAGCCCTAGTTTGAGCGCACATGTGGTTCTGGTGGTAAAGAAGTTCAACGTTGCCTGTATTTTGCGCAACGAATTTTGACACTCGTCCAGTTTGCACGAGACACATATTTGCATTTATCGCGCACCAGTGCCATTCCCTTAGGATGCAGAACGAAGTTTGATTTAGACTGATGTGATTGCTGTGATATTTTAAAGATTGGGTCGTGATGGACGATTCACGAGTTTTTCGCGTCTTTAGATGGCATGCTTTACTTGACACACAGACGAGATTTTGGGATTGTATATTGCATTTATTGTACATTACATTGCAATTCATAGTGGAACGAATTCCCAAATGGATGAAAAAATAAAGAGCTTGGAATTCTTTGCCGTTTTACTCTACCCCTGGCTGATAAGCGCAACTTTATGGTATTATTGGCAATCTCAAAAGAGGCTGTAGTAGAGATACTGATTGAGATTGAGTTTAATTTTTGAAATAGTTGAGAGAAGTACGTTGTTATATGGGTGTTGGAAATGTCAGAAGTCACTCTAACCTCGATTTTCGTCGAAATATAATTTATTTCTGCTCATAATTTCTTAAATATTATGTTAGGAATTGATCAGTCCACTGTCTTAAGAGAAATCAAAATCTTTTATTTTGAATTTTGCGGCGTAAAATCGTTAGAGATGATAAATGTTGTGGGCTCGCCACTTTTACAACCAAATTAGCCCTCCAAAATAGTCACAAATCTTGGAACTCAATAAGAACACGCAATTGTCTTATGCAGGGCAATGAAAAATGCAATTCGACAAATATGTCCGTTTTATGAATAATTAACAATAAATTACTAAGTTGTCTTTTCTTGGATAAGATTACTCATTTGACAAACCTGGTAAAATTAAAAAAAAATTACCATTTGAATTATTTATACTTTAATTAGCGAATTTTAGTAGATGGTGGATTTTTAATTATTTAATCATTTATCCGAGTCTCTTCCTTAACAAGGAAATAATGTGATACTTCAAGGGACTTTAAAAAAAAATTTTGAAGAGTAAACCCATCTTGATTCGTAAAACAAAATGCATTTTAGCAAGGCCTCAAAACGTGCCAACTTCAGAATATTTTTCAATCACGAATCGTGACATGTAGCATCGCTTGAGCTTACGATTTAAATGATGCCAATTACCATCACTAACATTCTGGTTCCAAATTCCATCAGGGCGACCCTTTTGCCACTAAATTGTTTTTACATTTGTAACCAAATATGAAGCAAGCATTGGATACACCTCTTTAAATTTAAATTTCATCCATATTACCAATAAGAACTGTGGCAACACAACTTTAGCATGACAAATACAGAAGCCTCTCGACCAATCAATGACCAATGCCAATACGATCAATCAGTGGTCAGTTCTAGTACACGATTACCGAACAATCAGTGACCCAAGTCGTATGAGGTCACCATACCATAGCGTGTACAAAATGACTAAGTTTCACGTCTTACACAACACACATCACGCTTGCACGCCAGCAAGCTATATTAAATAAACACGTTCCACAGTATACGTCTGTTTCTTCCATAGCTTTGCGGTAGGTTAGCTAATTCCGGGAGACTTACCAACTTGGGGAATCTGCCATAGAGGTTTCCGAGAATAGTCAAGGCTTATAAAGATAGCTAATCCGCCACAGCACCCATTGAAGGTCATTGCCATACCTTTACATTGTTATCTGGGATTTCGAAGGCATCAAGCTACTAACACTAGAGCCGGGTAGCTAAAATTACGTTTCGAAATCAAAAGATAGTCGGCTCAAATTACCAAAAATAAGAAAATAGTATAGAGCTTAGGTTGCTTTAAATCGGGAGTAACATGGGCAAATACGCTACAGACATTCAAGTGAATTATTCTTTGCTATGATTGCTCGGTCAGAATAAAATAGATTTCCAATTCTCAAATTGCAAAGGCCCATCAATATGACGAACTCAACTAATTTCTCAAAAACCATAAAATGTGGATTATCGCAGTAGATAAAGTAGATTTCTATTTCTATAAGCTTACGATTTTACATAAAAAATAGCCTCAGCGGATTTCATGCTTCCAATTTTTGGATGGTTTAAGTTACACAGTGGAAATCAGTCCTCAATTCAAATTGATCTAAGAGACTTATGTAGAGATTCGTAATCTTAGTTAAAAATAACGAATACATAAAATAATCCTAGAAAGTATCAGAAATTATCATCAATTGCTGAGTAAATGAGTGGAGTTGTGACTAGAAAGCATTCAGAATTCATAGGCCAAACTTCTTAAAAACGCCTTCTCAATTTATTTAAATAGTTTTAACTTTCTTCCCTCATTCCTTGATTTTAAAATTCACCGTCGTTTGGGTGCCGATTAAAAAATTTCCATGATTTTGCAATGGAGGTTGAGCTTTCACAAATCATCGACGCATTCCGGCTGTGTAAGTGACTTGAACTATTTCTACACATTATTTTTCAGCTTTCTTTCGCGGCAAGTTAAAAGCAACAAAGGCAAATAAAAGTATTCGTTTCATTAACATAAAGGAATTGAATGAATGATGAACGCTTACTCTTAACCAACAGTCAAATTTGCTTCCAAAAATTGACATTTTTCACCAATGAAATTGGAACGCACATAAAATATCAATGTATCATATTCTAGCAAGTAATGAATTCCAAAATGAATTTACACTTACAATGAAGAGTGATTGTGATCACATTTTTTAGTATTACCTATGTAGAACAAGAAGACTTTTAATTTGCAATCATTCAAATGATCTTATTTAAGAGAACATTGTAAAAAGCCAATTAGGAGAAATAGAATGAAGCAAAGGTGGGGCATTCAGACTGACGCACTGTTATGACCTAATCAATCTTTAAAAACTATCCTTCAATTCCTCAATTCAATTAAACAAATAACTGTCTAAAATGTTGTTAAAATACGACCCAGTTGTTAAGTAACCTTGATTATATATGTTACTTGTATTAATAATTTACAATGAATTAATAATTTCAATTAATGCATGAAATGCTATTAATTTGCAACCAACACTTACACCATCTAGTCTTGAATGTGTTATATTAATCAACCTCATTTTTTCCATATTGCAAGGGCAAATTAGCGCCGTAGGTCAGGATTTACTGACTTGTCAATTGAAGCGGTCCTAATCGATTGGACGCGCTATTTTGATTCCACTATCTCCTCTAGCAGTTATGGGTAAGTTAAGGGTTTTATTTGAATGACCATTGCTCATAGTTCCACGGAGTATAGAAAAATTGAAATGCAAGCAGGGAGACACAATTAGGCCGTGCATTTGGTCAGAATTATCCCACATAACATGACATTCTGTCAGTGAGTGACAAGACTGTGATTAGCAAAAATAATTAAACAAGTATACTGAAGAACTTATGCGTTAGGGTAATTTAATAAGAGGCTCATGAGATGGTATTCAAGAAAGCGTGAGCTTTCATCAACTGTCTTAGTGCTTAGTTAATAGTGTCGTGAACTAGATAAACAGAGACAAAGCTGGCGATTCTCGACTCAGTACCTAGGATTAAAACACAGGCAAAATCGTTTGTAGCATTCGAGGAGTAAATTCCTTCTAACAGATTGCCTACAAATATCTGTTACAAGGCGGTTAGATCAAAACTCGAAGAAAGATCCCAAACGTTCAAGGCAGTCTGTAAATGAACGTTGAACTAATTACAGTAAAAGCTCGTCTGAGAAAATTCACCACACAACTACAAAAGCATTGGCACTTACTCTAGACGGGTCTGTAAAAATAAGAAGATGTAGTTGTAAGAGATTTTTCGATTTCCTAATTACTGAAATTAGAAAATCTAAATTCTCTGATCTAAGAAGCTAGTTCAGACATCTTCACGCTTATGCCACGCAGGTGTTTGGCGAGCGTATGCAATTTGAATGTGGAACAGTGGTGAACAGAGGATTGTTAACAAATCGTAAGACATTTATGTCCAAGCGATAGTCACTTCTAAAATGATGTGAAAAGCGGATGATCTTGATATCAGATCAAAAGTACTGCTGTGAATTTCATTATTCCAGTGATAATTGATACTGTAATGCATTGTGAAATAAGGTAATAAGGAGAAAGACAAAGTGAGGATTTTAAAGACCAAACATTGCAAGGATCATATTCTGAAATTTTCCCGGGATCTTGCGGATATTGTTCGAACGACCTCTTTTTGCAATAAGTGCTCTCCTAATTAAAAAGCGAATTGTTTAATTTGTCAGGAGTAATAATATAAATATGACTCATATTCAGCTATTCATATAATAACTCCTAAAATTGAGATATATTCACAGTTTTATTGGTAAAAGATTCCTTTCCACTTTTTTTCCTATTAAACTTCATTTGTTGACCTTCTAACACAGTAGTTGCACATGTCAATAGAATATTGTGAAAGAAATAAGTTAGCCTCATTAAAAGCATTACGAGTCGGTACTTTCACTAATCGCTTATTAAGTGATCCAAATGGGCAGAGTTTGATCGTTCTCTTCCCCCACAATTTTGGTCACAAATATCGCAGGTTTAATTATTGCATTCGTGTCTCAAAGAATTTAGCTATTTTTTATTTCCGAAATGATCAAAGAGATTTAGTGCCGGGTACGAAAATTCTAGATTTTTTATTGAGATCTATGGAGAGCTATTTCCTGTTCTCAGTTTTAAAGTGATAAATTTACTTCGAGTTTAAATATTAATTGAATTAATATAATTTACATACTTTTAAAGGTTAATGCAAATTTTTTATTAATAGATCATTAAATGACTTTTACTACAAAGCAAATTTTTTTTCTAGGTAAATCTGAAATTATTAACTCGGATTCTGTGTATCTGTCTTCAAATTTTCTTAAACATTTTACGTAATAAACGCTATTTGAACCCTAAAATTCTTCACTGAATAGTTAACGAAAATTTACATCTATTATATTGGTATTAAATTTGTGTTTTACAACTCCTCTCGACGCCAAATAAATAAATAGCTTTCAAGTATAACTCAAAAAAACGATCCCATAAATAGCAAAATGTACATTTCCTTTTTCCTGTCTGTCTTCCTCGAATTCGACAAAGTTCTGATAAATTTAAGATTTTAAACTAAAATGTCTGGAGACCACACAGAGATCGTGGCTTCACCAACGTGCTCTCAGGGCGGGCAGTTTAAACATTTTTGTAGTTGAGGATACCAGATAAGTTTAGAAGTCAAAAGAAAGTTGAATTCAGTAAAATTTAGACTAATATAGCTATTTAGACATCAGATGGGTTTTTTGGATATCCTTTATGGTAGATACAAACCGAATATTTATAAATGTTCTAGTAAGTGACCCTTAATACGCAACTTTCGATGTGTGCAGGTTATGCAAGAAGTTGCCCCTTCTCACCTCCCCTCCTCCCAGAGAGGCATTCAACTCCTTAGGAAACCAAGTCGAATATTTTCGTTAGACTGAAGAGAAATTTATCCACTGGTTTATCGATAATTAAATCCCATACTCACACCTGGATATGTAAGACCACTCATTGAGAAACCGTCAGCTAGACGGCCAGTCACTCATTTATCACTCATTTTAACCCCATAGAAGTAAAGTTTACTTTGCTAATATAGAACCGTCGTTTGAACCATGAGTTTTCACTGTTTTTCTCCTTTGAATCGGAGTAGCTGAAGGTTCAATAAAGATCATCCGAGAAGTAATGAAAACCCCCAAATAGGAAGTCAAAACTCAAGAACTTTAAATAAATTATGTAATAAATTCCTCACTGACGCACATTCGCTGCACTTAATTCAATGGTATAGCAACACAGAAAATGGTAAGTTGAACCTCACAAGAAGAGAGAGATTTCAGACTTGCTTTGACTATGTCACATTTTGTCTGTAAAGATCTTTCATCATTGGAAGATATAATTTTGCTAAAAATATGATTAGAAAATTAATATAACACTGCCATAACGGATTCACTTTCACTTAAAATAAATGGCATTCCTCGCATATGTGCTTTCTTTAGCTATGATGCATATCTGGGAAGGTGCAAAAACCATACTTACTGCTCAATGAAACCCCAAATTTTCCTTGTTGCAGAAATGGGAAGGCTTTCTTCGAGATCCGCTTGATTACTAGCCCCAATTTAATTAAAATAATGAGATTGATTGCCAATAGGATGCCTTCTATCAGGTAAGCAAGGAATGTTCCAGCAATTTAGCTTACTATTACCATCTGAACCGTCAAGAGTCCTTAAGATTAATGACACACTGTAAACTTAATAGGAGTATAAAAATTCATGTAATTGAATCTAACAATCAATAACCGAACGTCTAAATAAAACTCATCGTCATCAAACTAGCCATGGATTAGTCATAGTTAATATGAAAGTCTACTTAAATCGAAATACTTTTTAACTGTATGAACACGAATGCATCATACTATGCCATTTTTCAATCGTCTGGCTCTGCTCCCGATTTTCAACTTCATTTCCCATTTATTATTCCAATGCAAATAAAAACATTTTCAATTGATTAATAACAACAGCAACTTCCTTCTACCTTGGTCATCTAAAGGTACCTCCACCCACGTGCATACTTATTGCACGAATCTTACCTTGAATTAAAAGATAAAAATAATTATTGTTGCCGCTTGACGTAAATGAATATACTTAGATTCTGAGAGCCCACACACAGACTGTTTAAGGAATAAAAGAATTTTGTCATATGTTTGAATAATTCAATAAATTTTCCTTTAATTGAATTCTAATAGGAGTATTAATAGACACTTATACGTAAAATATATGAAGATGTTTAAAACAGATTAGAACTTAAAATGGAGATAAGGAGAATTGACATTGATTTGGCAAGCAAATTTGAGTTGAAATTTATATATCAGAGGCTTGATGATTTAGGATCACATGAACTGATCTTACCACGAATGATCATTCTGCCTTCTCAACGTCTGAACCAATAAAAAAGTGGAATAAAATAGCAAGAATGACAAATCTAATTAAATAGCCAATCAATAAGTACTCACAATCCCGGAGAAGAATTCAATCAATCAATCAATCAGGTAAGGTAGTAAAAAATTTCAATTTTGGAATACCAGCCTTATTTACAGTTTTAAATGACATAGGGAAATCTGATTTAATTATTCTTAATTCATGTTCTAATCTGAAAATAAGACGACATATCAGTCTGAGCAATAAACTTTATGTCTGAAGAATATGAAAGCAATTAGTTCTAATCGATCAGGTTTCGGATTTTCTAAGAACTATTAAAGCTAAAATGGGTATATTTAAAGGGCAAACGAGTCTGTCTGTCCATTGAATTGCGAATATTCATTTCTACATCAACCTCGTTTCACACTATTTGCCTAAAAGTGCATTTCATATGACATGTATCACATAATTTTCCTCAAATGAGGGGTTCAGTCGAACTCACTAGTTTAACCAATAAGTGAGGCATTTAAAACCATACTCTTTCGTATAATTTTGGAAGAGAGAAATCGGTGCCACGTCCATTTGCCAAAAGGTAAGTCATAATGCCCTGATAACATATTTAATTTCGTCATGCAGACAATAGACTTTAGTGTCCATTTGGCGTCGACACCAATGCAACAGACAAAGCCAGAGGAAAACGCAAATATTTACAATATTAAGGAGAAAAATCAGACAGATCTCCTTTCGGATTCTCCAAGAACTGTCATAGGTCAAAATTGTTTCTGTAAATTTGCATTTTTCCATTCTCTATAGGTGTATAGTGAATTCATTTAACCAGTGGAAGTATACTCTGTCCTTTAGACAAGTGGACATCTGTTCAGATAGGCTTCTGATTTGGTCAGTATAATTGCGCATGACTAACATCTAGTGAAATGAAAGAACTATCTCAATGCAAGGGTAACCGAAATACTGGTTAAATTTAGAGACACTTCAGTTAACGATTGGTGATGGTGAGTTGGACAACTTTATTGGTCAAGTTTTCTTTCTTTATTCTAGTCTACTTTAATTCCAAAAAACGAGGAGGACTGAACTCATAGAGTTCATAATATGAATGCCAAGTAGGCACGAACATCTGGTTTTATGATGCACATTAAGAGACAAAGAAGACGAATTGGTTTCCTAGCAGTTTTATCACTACCCAAAAGAAACTGAGACTGTGCTTAAATTGTAAAATAGCCAAAGTTGAAGAGACAGGGCTCTACGGGACAGTAAAGCCAACTCGAAAGTTGAATGGAATAATTGGGTCTACTCAAATGACTCCATTTCAATAGAGACTTTCATTTATCCACATCGAACTTACTATGACATTGGAAGGCAGAAAATTGCATTGATAATTCGAATTGAAATTAATTTTCTCAGTAATGTCGACTCAAATTGAACAAATATAACCCCTATATGATGCTGATCAATATTGA
Source organism: Hymenolepis microstoma (assembly GCA_000469805.3). Lineage (NCBI taxonomy): Eukaryota > Metazoa > Platyhelminthes > Cestoda > Cyclophyllidea > Hymenolepididae > Hymenolepis > Hymenolepis microstoma. The sequence goes on from LR215991.1 coordinate 18,167,490, forward strand.
TTGAAGACAATTTGATGGTCAGAAAGTACATTAGATTGCACCACAATGGTTTTAATGTCTTATTCGCAAGAGTTGGATGAAATTCTACTTTCTCTGCATGTGCATGCTAAACGAAACTGTCTACGCGATGTTTATCGAAGTAGCCTGTCAAGTCAGGCAAGCTTGTTTATCCCACTTTGTCGCCTGGTTCCGCCAGGCTGCGTTATTGCCGTGCGTCCTATTGCTTCCCTTTCTCCCAACTGAGTTGTCTTATCAAAACTGGCAAATTCATTTCTCACTGCTCAAACTAAGTTATGTGATTGTGAATTGAATGCAATAGTTCACCACTTTACTGCTTTCTAGAAGATTTTAGCAATGGCATTTTCCATTTCATAAGCATTTACTGTCTTTCATGAAAAGGCTAAATGTCAAAGAAGACCGTTTGGTCTTCTTAAAAGCGCGTTATTATGTTTAACATATGCTTTTTATAAAGGTCTGTTTATATTACTCTTTTCGAAAATTGTTTACTTCCAATGAAATGATATTATTTGAGTTCCTTATTCATTAACTCCCAGATATTATAGTTCACTATGATATTTGTAGCTTTTTTTAAAGAAAGTTCAAAGCGGTTAGTATTCACGTTGGCCTTGAAGATCTAACTACAAAATTTTTAAATAATCTTTTCTTCCGCATCACACTCAGTCGGGTAATTAAGTCTTTGATTCTGTGTGGCTAAGGAAAAGCAACGATGCGTTGCCTATGCTGCTTCCTTACTTTACATATTTTTCAGCAAATTGTTGATCCAATCTCTCGCCATAAGCCAAAATTTCGCAATGCATGTTTGTGTTTACCACACATGCTGAGTCTCCAACATCGAGCAAGATTAGTTATGGTAGGCAACTCGAAAATCTGAGGTGAGTATGTGAACCAATTGTTTTGCCCAAACATATTTAAAATGGCTTAGGCATGACGCATGCGAGTCAAAGGAAAAATCGATATGCTATATTTGACTCTTGGCCAAAGCGAAGCGTAATAGATCGATCGGTTTATGCCAACATTTAAAAATAAATAGATATTCAATAAATATTCATGACGTGTCTCGGAGGTAAACATGGTTGCAATTTAAGCGGTCAGATTGCAGTTGAAAGAACAGAATTTATTAGAAGTTCACCAACTCGTGCTGACCCTAAACAGTAAATTGAATTATTGACTTCACTCTTTGATCCACAGTTGAAGATTAGTTTTACATTGAAGTAGTTCCTAGTTCAATTGCTACTTCGATTATTATAGCTCGCATTTTGTTTTACCAAATATAAGAATCCAATTTACGCACCATCAAACTAGATTTTTACTACTTGCCTCCTTGATCAGCAATTAGTAAATTGGTAGAAAATTCCATCCAAAGTATTCCTTATTTTCGGGGAGCACTACCAAGGGATCGCGAAGCAAAAGGAGAGTAATGTTTTTTGCACGAACGATTTATGGCATAAAAACATAGTACATTTAGGCGTGGTACATTTTCATCATCTCTTAGTGATTGATGCCATTCCTAATTGGGTAATGCAATGAACACATCAACTTATCTCTCGCATCTGTGAGCCAATGACGCATTTTCAAAATGCAATATGTGATATTTTGTCCTCGTATCACACAATGAATAATTTAGTGTTTTTTTTCTCCATAATATTAAAAGTATTAATATTCGAATTTTAATAAAACAAAGTCTAATATTTCAATGAGTGTACCAATTATTAAAATAGATATAAAATTTCGTTATATCAAAAATATGTTTAGTGGTTTATTTCAGTTTCCGTAACTTTTAAAAAATTAAAAGTAAATTATCTTTATTTCATTTTCTCTTCAATAATTGCACCCACACTAGTTTGTAAATAGTATTAATAATTTATTACCAACAGGCTGAGCTTGGTGTGACTTAATCAGCTAATTATTAATCGATTTAATTTGAAAACAGAGATAATTATTAAATGAATTTTGCTCAAAATTAAGAATAGAATTGCAGTACAATCAAATAATAAAACAAGAAAATTTTTCTGTTTTAAGCATTTTCCCTCCACCTTTGCAGAGTAGTCTCGCATTCTGAATAATCAAAATAGATAGCTTGGCCTTGGGTGTTAAATCTTATACATCAAGATGAATGTGGCGATTTATTTCTTACAGGGGCTTCTGAATAAATTGTCTCCGAGTTTCACATTAATAAGTAAGTTTACTTAAAGATTGTAGCAGAATACGAGTAGAACCACAATGAATGCATACCTTCCACATTTCTGTACTTCGAGGAATAGAAGCCTATAATGTTATTGATTGCTTTTCATCTGGACTGTATTTCCTTGAATTTAGAAATGATAATCTATATGAAACTATTTTCTATTCAACCTACAGGATAACATGAATTTCGAATTTGTCATTTCAAAACACATAGTTAATAGCGCAACATCTTAAAGGAATGGTCTCAGAGTCATTTTCCAAGAGCTTACATTCAATGGTAAATTGTCAAGTTACCAAGACTAAAATATCCGTTTTATAGTGTAGGAGTGCAGAGGTCTTTATATGGAGTTGGCTTTTAATTATACACTGTGCCTTGTTATCTTGTCATTATTGTCACGAATATACAATAAATTAAAGCTCCATGATAGTATTAAGGACACTCCTGTGCATTTATCCGAGTACAGCCGTAGAGATTAACTGTTTCAATAGCAATAATTTGCTTTAATGGTATTCATATCTAGAGGACTTGGCAAAAGCCTGCGTTAAGTGCTCTTCAAAGAGAATGTTAATCTTTCTTCATATATTTCGTTAGACTAACGATCACGCATATTGCTTTGCGAAGCCTAATTGCATAAAATTATGGCTAAATTTAGAAGAGACACCATCAACCAACTCTCCAAGTACCAGTCGAATGACTTTAAGATCTGTTAACATTAAGAAGGGTAGTACACGATATTGTTAATAGATGATTGTAGGGTAATCAAGGTGACTCGGTCTTGGAGATTTTATTATGATGCTTCGGTTAGAATGAAGATATCATTGCATCGAAAGGTCAAAAAAAGAGCAGCATTCTTCATACCTTTAATCTTCGAACGTCGATGCAATTGAACCAAGTCGAAACATGATTATAAATCAACTAAATATGTGTTAAATGCAAGTGAATTCTTACTAAAATATTCACCTGTTTCGATAAACCTTTAAGATAATTTTAAATTAAAAAAAGCTTCCCACGAGGTAGAGATATTTTAGATTTTACGTAGTTTCAAAAATCTGATAGCACTTTCAACACAAAGTAAAATTAATTATTTATGCATTTTAAATTTTCTTAAGTCAAATATTTGACTGTTTTCCTTCCGTAGTTTCTAGCTTATACCATCTGGATTCGGAAGAGAAATTAAGGTGAGAGTGACATTTTTAAGTAAATTGGAGGTACGTTTTGTAATAGAAGAGAGGGAGTGGAGGGTTGGGAGTGGCCAAGAGATTGGATCCATTTCAGTATCTGTTCTTGAAAAACCTGTCTTGAAATTAATCTCAAGCAAAAACTAACACATTAATTAAGTTAAAGGCGTTGTGTCGAAAGCGGAGCAAATCAAAATCTGAACTCCCGGAAAGAACTGTAACTGGAAAGATTGAAATATCCTTACTTTCCTTTCTTCTCTATTTGATAGCAGTTTAATTAAAACATTTATGTACAATTTAATTACCAACACAAACATTAACTGGTCATTTTATTGATCAGATAGATTTAATGCGTTGAACGCTGCTTTTCGAACTTGTATTTCCATAAATTTCTTTTAGATGAAACTACTACTTTGTTTGCTGCATGACTAGACTCATTAACCTTTTGCCACATCTTATTTTTCCAGCTTAAAGTAAGAAGATCTAGAGACGATTATGACCTATATTCATTTGTGATTCATGGCAAAAATTGGTTTCAGGCGTTTTTTGCATCATTCTTATTCTAGAGAAGCTCCAAATGTCTTTCAGTGCAAGTGTTGCGGCTATTTGGGGCTCTGGTTAATGACTCCTAAGGGGAGATGGTCGGAAATGATGAAAGCGATCATTTATTTTTAAATAATGAATGAGAAGTATATTGAAAAATTGGAATATAGAAGGCAGTGAGTTGTGGGAAAAATGTAATCATTCACTGTGGAGAGAGATCCACAATCCCACTTATTGTACAAGTGGTTATATCTAATTTAAATGGAAGAACTGTAGGTCATTAGGAGAAGAAAATGTGAATTTGGAATTTTGCACTTACAAAGGTTGTGATTTTATATTACCGCTTTAAAAAAAAAATATTTTTTTTTCATCAGAAATGAAAATAAAGCTGTCACTTTCCTTTATCTTTATATAACATAAAGGTGGACTTTTCGGCATTTTTCAAGGCATTTATTTCACGACCGTTGAACTCATCTTAAATTTATGTTTATAAAAAGACACAAAAACACTACATTTTTCTTCCAAGGAAGGAAGCAATTCAGCCTACTAAGCAGATAGTAATTTTATGAGGTTCCATAGGGTAATCAAAACACACCTTCCACTCTGTAAGGTCATATTCTGTTTGATTAATGTCCAACAATATAGCGTGCCTGCAAGATTGAAGGTAAAATAATTTAGATTCTAAGCTGCCAAAGGGGAGTAAAAGTCTTCTATCCCTAATTATAACCTTGCTTTGTATCTGCGAAAAATTGGTTTTACAGCGTTGACTAGAACAAAAGACGTGGTTCCGTTGAATGCCTTTTATTGAACCTTTCAATTGTCAACCAATTGTTAAGATTTCATTCCACTGTTCTCCATACCTCAAGATAGGTACTCCTGTGGCTCGGTCACCAACAATGCATTTCCTAATTTCATATTTGTCATTGATACCTAGATGATTTATCTACTGCTTATGCAATGGTGCTTTCCTTTGCCATAATTGACAGGAGAAAAGGGTGCAATATCAAGTGGGGAAGATGTAGCCCATTAGACAATATTTTGCCTCATATTTATGAATTATAAAGCTCCCTTTATCAATTGTAATATAAATTTCCCTTTTATTCTGAGTAAAATACTTTTTTTAGCCAAGTATTTCACATAAAGCGGTCTCATATCTGTTTTTCCAGTGATAAGCCATGTTGACTCATATCACCTGATGGTACCTTGGCAATCAGGGGAAAAGTATTTGAAACGTTTGACAGCGCATCCAAGTTGATGCTTAGGCATGAATTCATCGTGGAAAAGCGAGAATATTCCTAAACCTGAAGTCTTGTTGCATTTACTTTCCGAAACTTGTGTTCCACTATATTGTGCGCTACATAAAATATTTCACTTCGCTAAAAATTTCGTTCCTTTGTCTAAAATGATTCACTGCAGGAAAATAAGTGCTCTTTTAAGTCATGGGGATAAAATTTGGTTTATTAGCTGAGTTAAGATTTTACTAGATCTGGCTTTCCATTCACCAGAGATTTCAAGAAAAGTATTTTGAAATAGTTTTGCCAAAATTCTACCTATTACTCATATTGGTGCAAACTTATATTTTTCAATCGCCGAATTAAAAGTCTGATGAGTCTTAAAGGAGAAATAAATGCACGAATGTGGAGAAAAATTTAACATCTCCAAATTTTTTGTTTCATTTGATTTTCAGGTATATTTTTCTTAATGCTAGCCTAAAAGGTATTTTGACAACGTAAACTCAAATTTCATTATCCGCTCTCATTAGTAGTGAGAAAATTCTTGTCTACGATGTTCCACGCCTGTTGTATGTTTCCTTTCATGATGAGCGGTCTTCCCACTTCAATTCAATTTTACTTCCAAAGAATGGGGGTCAAAAATTGTTGACATGTTAAATGGCGGCTTTAATCTCAACGAAGTGAAGCTCAGATAACCAAAATTTGCGAATCCAAGAAAATTCAATGGAACAAAAGAATCAAACAGCTTCGGGAATAAGGCAAATGAGTCATATCTTAAGAAGAGAGTTAAATGGCAAATTGGGCACAGGACAAACGTCATTGTTTCCAATGCCTTATAACTTTGGCCTTTTCAGAATAGGTATGTTTAGAACTTACTGCTCAATACGTCCCTTTTATTATCACTACTCAGGGCGATTAAAAAGTGCACACGTTTTAATTATGGAAAAAAACATTTAAATACACGATATCGCAAATATTACGAAGAAAGGTGAGTCTAAATGCAACTAAGTCTATTTGAATTTCAGAGATAATGGGTTGCCGTCTCTCCCTCTCTCACCCGCACAAACGGAAAAATTCGAATTTTAAAGTCCAGTTACTTCAAAGTTCAGTTTTCACGACCGGTGATTTTCTGGACGTGTTCATGAGAGATTTTAAGTAGTGATTATGCCCAGATTTATTTCTAATTTTTTTCCAAATTTGAATAATTTATGAATATGAGATTCACTGAGCTTTTCGCTACATCTGCAACCTTCCTCACATCGTTCTATCGGTCTTGTAACATTTCAACAAGTTTTGCTGTTCCACTTTCCGTCATGCGCCTTTCTAGGAGGAATGTGAATAACTTCAAGTGTAGGAGCGGAGAAAAACATCAAAACAGACACTTTCCGCCTAAAATTTTACGATTAATGTAGTTTGCACACCAAAGTTAAAGATGAATTTTACATAAAAATATTTCACTTAAATTAAAATTTTATATGTACTGATGCATTTATTACGATATAATAATTTTAATGAAAAATGATATCGGATATCGGATAAATTAAGAATTAATTATTGAATTAATTAATTCTGATTGTTTGAAAATCGTTTTCAATATCCCACCTTCTTCGAAATTGACAATGTCTAACTCAGATAATCGCTCATGTAGAAAGTAAATGGAACTTATTTCGTTTTCTCAAAACTGGTGCATCAATCTGCACCATTCTTAAACTGTAATCTTTGTTTTGTACTGTATTTAGAGAGGTGGCATTTTTGCGCTCACGACTTACATCAAAGTAACTTAAATTACTAGGCTCAACAGTTCTATGAAAAGATTCACGCAATTGGATAGCGTAAAAATTTAAAATTAATTAAGCGATATAAAATTTATTTATTTAATACTTAAAAAATGACACTTAAACCTCAACTTCTAGAACAATGGAAGGTAAAATTGATTGGATGATCCCCATAGTGAGCATCATTACTTTTACGAATAACAGTTATTCGCCGCAGAAGCAAAAATGCTTTCGAGCAGAAAAAGTTAACAACCTACAAAATAAAGGCACTTGTCATTAGTTTGGGATCCGATTAACCCACTTAGTACCCACTTGTCAGATTTTTTCCCGCCCACCCCGGTTTCTGAGTCTATCTTTGACCATAAAATTCAGTGTTTACTGATAGATTGATGGTTGGTTTTATCATTTCAGTATTGAGATCTTAATGGTCCACTGATTGAATTGCGCGGAAAGTAATACCACTTCGCATTAATTTCATTTCCAATAGACTTCACCTTTAAAATTTCTTTAACATTAAAACGTCTATATCTCCTTCCTCAAATCTTACTTCAATACGATCCATTTTACCGACTTTTTGGTGACCTATTGTATTGATTTTGACCTTACTATGGCTATTGATAATCTTTATTAAAACCTAATTTCAAAGGAGGAGGGAAATTAAGGCCTGACCATACTTTGGAGCTGGCATTTTAGAGCCAATTATGGCTCTATGTAGACATGTTTTTACCGTAGTTTTTCCGCCATGAAGTCACGGTAGCCATAAAATAGTAATGGTGTAAACATACCATTCCAAAGTAAATAGGCACATTTAATGATGGAAAACTGTGGTTTCCTATGCGTGTAGAGCGTTTGAAGTGTGTAGTTCAGGAGTTTTACTTGTAAATATGGAAGTAACATAAACTCTTTTCGACATTAAAAAAAATAATAAATGAAGTCATTAATTTCTTTAAGACAATCATTGTCATAAAATTGTGATTATCATTGGGAAATTGCTGTTCCATATTTTTGGGAGAATTGCTCACTCACATTATAAGCATCCTCGGACACTCTGTATAATGCCCACTTTCACACTCACCTCTGCTATAGTTGAACATAGGGCGTGAAATCAGGTGGTTCTCACAGGCAGGTTATCCTCATTCAGTGTTGACTCATCCCTTTTCCTCGCATTCATTCCAATTTTTCTTCTAAACACAAGGTCCTACGTACTTTGGTCCATTCAATGGAATCGGGGAGGGAGGAGCTACTCTCGTCTATTTGCCTTTAATAAAATCATTAGTTCTAAAAAGGAATATTGTGACTGATTTAGTTAGATGCCTAAATTGCCTTCAGTAGTCAGTAATTATTGGTTATTTGGAGCTAATGAGAATCACTTCAAATTCAGAGCTGCTGTATCTCTGTAAAGTTAACTTGACATTTGTGGAATGAATTTCACGCAGACGAAGACCCTAGGAAGGCAGCCACTTAAGTGCGAGAAGGCCACTTGGAGAAATCCATAAATAATAATCTTGAGAATATAAATTTGCCTACATTTCTATTATTGTCATTTTAACCAGAGACTCATTTCAGTCGATCTTTAAAACAGATGAACGAATTTTGACCACACATTTTATGCACAATTCGCAAAACTGAGACACTTTAGTCATTTGTGTACTTGAGCTTAACATCGTTCTCAAAAAATCACTCTTTGAAATGATCGAAGCATCACTATTTAATTTCACGTTTTGAATAATTATCGCAAAAAGATGGTATTATAAGATAAGTGCACTTATCATTGCCAATCAATTAATCTCTGCTTTCCATATTATCTGCTTGACTCGATTTCTGGTGAGCCTTCTTCAGTGTGTAGTTGCTACCCTGAACCTGCTTAATGAGTGCTACAATAAAATTGATGTCTATTAGATGGTTGTATTCAAGAGGAAATTTTTAATCGGAAATACACCTCTTTACCTCCCTACTTTTTCTATATTTCGCATTTTGTCCTTTCGCCGTTTAAATAAAAATAAACGCATTCAGTTAGCTCACTTCTGAAGCAATATCGTAGTGTATATAAGCCCGACGGATGAACTTAATGATTGACTAACATCTTCACTGTGTTGACCAATCAGCGGGGACTCCGGATGAAGCGCTTTATGGCTACTTGTTGAACCCATAAAACAACATCACGCAGCTTTATAACTGATTTCGACCTCGCCTTCATCCAGACCATAGGCTGTACTTTCTAACTTCTGCTAAACTTATGAGACAGAAAAAACAGCTTTAATCGGCAGATTTATCGCTAAAATTCCTTAAAACGAATTACCAGATAGAGGTGAAATGATCTGAGTTTACGAAAGATATTGTGGTTGCTGGAGCCAATTGCTTTTGTGGCAAACATGAATTGAAAACGCATTTACATTGGAGTATCTATATTTCGGCTAAATTCAAGGAGTAACAAATGAAAAATTACAGGTCATAGCAGTTCTGAAGTAACTGAGACATAACTTTATGGCTGATCAAGTGTTTTAATTACACGAATTACTTTATACCAACTGGGGCAGAGATTGAGGTCACAGTAAGGAATGAGGTGCTGCAATTACGGCAATAAGGGCGTTGTAACAACCTTGAGGTCAAGATAATTAGACTCAGGGATTTTAAGTAAAGACCAGTTGAGGAAATTTTATTTTATTACAACTTTGAAAAAATGCTCTTCCTAATTTCCTGAACCATAAGACGTGCAGATGAGAGGTCTAGCTAATAGATGTTGGGGCGAAGGTATTCCGGAGCCAGCTCGTCAAAAATCATTCCTCTTGATTAAAGTTAACCATTGCATTTGAATATTCCTCTCACCGCCATCCTTAACTCCTAAACCTACCGATGTAAATATTGACCGCTATTCCGTTATTAAAGCTTAGTGGTCCTAACTACTATCAAACCCGTCAAATGAATATGAATTTCTATAGTTTTTTATATCATGGTGAATACCTCAAATTCAAGGTATATCAAGTGTTTTGTACCAAATTCAATTTCATATGGACTAATATCAATGGAGAAACGAAGGAATAAATTATTACTTATTAAACTACGAAAATATTAAATAAACTCTCCATAGGATTACATATATTTTCAATTAATTTCCGAAGAATTTTAGAGTATTAGTATATATATATATATATATATATATATATATATATATATATATATACATATACATATATCTTCGGGAAGAGTTTTCAAGAGGTTAGTTTTAACCAACATAAATAAAATCTGCTACCCATTTCTCGCGTATCTAACTTTTTCGAAGTTTCTAAGCTCCAAATGTTTTTAAAAGTTTTAATACTTTTGCTACAAGTGTAAGGGAATTACTGAATCTTTGAGGCAATAAATATTCGAAATAACCGCCTACCATTAAAAAAAATTATTTACCCGTTAAAACGCTTCAATTAAAGAGCTCATGCAAGCTATTAGCATTTCAGTTAATCTAAATCAATTTTAAATAGGACCAATCGCTTTTATTCCGTTTTATTGTGTAAAATCGATTCAGAAAACTCAGTAAAATGAAAAGAAACTTGAATTGTCACTCAACCTATTCGTGGCGGTTTGTTTAATTGACAAGGTGCCGCCTATCATCTTCTGAATTTAGGACACAGAGTGTGTTCCATAACGTCACCCTTTCTCTATTAACCATCTGTTAAAACAATTTTTTAAATTATCCATAAGCAAAATTAGCTTTTTTAAATATTGTGTGCACTGCATGACGCATACATTACCGATTGGTTCTCCAACTTTTAGTAGGTTGGCGTTCCGTACTGAAGCGTTTTAGAGTGGGATTTATGCTCTACTACTATGGTCATTACGGATAACAAAAGATTGCTCTAATCGTGTGCAACAATGGAGTACTGTGAAGATACCTCAAATATTATTTGTTCATCTGAACAAAGTTAACAAGTTCCATCACGCATTAGCTGGTTTATTGACTGGTTTTGCGAAGTTTATTTCTAGAGTGGAATCTTAGCAGTGCGACTTCCTATACCTGATCATTATTTATATTTCTAAGGCAATAAAATTCATCCCATTCCCTTAAAATTTCATCCTTTCTTAGTAACAGTACCTCAGTCATTTCGCTCTCAATTTCCGGGACCTAAACAACCCTGGCTATTGTACTACCTCGATTCACAAAAATAGCATTAAAGTGGTTGTCAGAAGGTATATAGGGGGAAGCAGAACTCAAAAGCACTTTATTCACCCTCTTGCACCGAATACAGAGCACTATTCACCACAATTTGCCAATAACAAATAAACGGTCAAGGCTCTTTCGATCATCATCTTCGATCTGTTAGAAGAAAGGACAAGTTAACTTTGTAATAAGGGGACTACCATTCTCAAAGTTTACCGGAATTATTGAAATGAGCATTGGTTGATCTTAGGCTGTTGTCTACGGACATACCATTCAACAAAGAAGGAAATGACTATTTCATTTCCCTTCACTGACTTTATAGTGAATGTAATTTAAAATATATTAATCTTATGGGCGGATTAAAGTAGCAATTTTGACAATTGTTTTGTGGTTTCTGTGAATTACCCCTTTTGCTTCTCGGCTCAAAGAAGTTAAGGTATTGCTTTGTCAAACGATCTTTTTAACAACTCTCACAGCATTTGATGCCAAATTTAAAGATGACAATCTGATAAGTGGCGTTTCAATCATCCTTATTTTTTATAAGACTTAAAATGGACACTGAAAGTCCTCTTTGAACGTAGGGATTGAGCAAGAGTAATCAACAGCATTGCTCTCTTAGTGATAAAGTTAGGGGCACATTTGGAAACTTTGCGATTACAAATGTACGTTTGCATTCCAATACGGTGGGGAATTAAGTTATTAGAGATAGCAACTGATGCTGTCGGTAGAGTTTTATAATTTACATATCAAGCTGCTTAATTATCTAACACCGTCATAATCTCTGTTCATGTTGCAATCTCATTAAGTATCTTATGTCACCATTTTAATCCACTTTTAAAATTAAGATCGAAAGAGGACTCACGTGGAGGGAACGAGTGACTTTCATTTACCCAGATATCAGGTCGACATATTTTGTTTGGGAAAAATGTAAATTATGAAATCTTGCTCAATTGGTGACAAGAAGGAGATAAAGCTTCCTAGTCTAAATAAATTTGATGGAAATATCTGATTGGAGGTAGAGGAAACACGATTATAGGAATCCAAGGATAGCAGAAGAGTACGACAGCTCAAGTTGTCTTGACTCTTACTAAAGTAGAGAAAGGGGCTGTGAAAATGAAAGCCACATTATGCGTAGAAAGTTAGCATGAATTTACACGACAGCGGGTAACTTAACAGCAGGCAACCATGTGGATAACAATGTGTAATGAACAACGATAATTTTTCGTAAATACCTAATGTAAACAGGGCTTTGTGATCCCCTTAAATATTACCATAGAGATTTTCATTAAGGAAAAAGAATAAACTATGAAATCTCTACAGTTATTGTCCGATTCCAGTGGATAATAAAGAGCCCTAATGTAGAGTTCATTATATCATCATGCGGTAAAAGTTCCTGTGAAATATGTACACTTTCGCTGATATTTGATAAACCTAACTCATGTCTGCGGCTAAACGCTAATGGACTAGTGGCTGATTTAATTTTTGCTCACTTTGTTAACATTAACTACCATTAATCCTGTTTTAAAAGCACTAATTAGGAATTTCATGATGAACCTAATTAAGCAGACAATGAAAATACCAAGTTATCGAAAAAACTTAACAAGGTTCAAAAATTGAAAAAATTTTCCAGAGCAACTTAAATTTCAGTTAGCTCGTGAATGCAAAATGCATGTGTAGCGTCAAACCGTGTCTTCGTCTTTGGGCTCGCCTGTAGTCCAGCAGCTGGTTCGGTATCCTTCCTCGCAACCTATCTTTTTCAAGGGATTGTTCGGAGAGCGATGCCGTTTAGACTCACTTTCTCCTTTGCATTTACTATTCCATCAGTAACTTTCCATCAATTCTTGGATGAAAAGACGTCCAGAAGCTCTAAAGTATTGCATTCAGGCTTTCTGGGATTGTTTCGTACAATTTACCTGTAAAGTCTATCTCTTTTCTTGCTCATGGTTTGCAATTTTTTGCTTTTGGTGATTGGAGCAAACTGCTTTATTCACATTTTTTTTGGGGGGGGGGGAGGGGGGGAGTGGGAGGGGAAAGGTCTAATTTCTCCTTCTCTTCTTGACATTATTCACTTCTGATTGTCATCTTATAGGTTCGAATATTGACATTAAGCCGTGTTTAACTCAGTAGGTATTAATATTCTGTCAAAAGCAGAGTTGATCCTGTTAGAAGCGTCAAGTTTAGCTGAACAGTTTTTTTAATTGGTTACCTGCGAACTCTTCCTGAGCTACGCAGCCAATGCTTTTCATCTACTCAAAAAAGCACCTCTATATATAATTCAAATTGCTTAAAGTGTCGTCATACTTCGTAGAAGGGAAGCGAATATTTAAAATTCCTGAGTCTTTATTCAATGGTTGAGGCCAATCCAGCGTTATGTTGACACTGTATCAATTCTTAACCAGGATAATTATGCTCTCAGGTTCAGTGGATTGGCATTCTACTTGAATTTCATATTCATCGTGTCCAGACATACAATGCATTTAGCCAAAAATAAACAGTCACTTAACACTTTAGAGGTGAAATCATTCTCTTTCCTTTCTTATAACACAACTCGATAAGCGAAGCAAAGCTGAGCTAAAATAGTAACCAATAAACTCGTTTTGAGTTTCTACTTACCCTAATGCTTGAAACCGTATTCGCCCACGAGAAATTGGAGGTTTACTGCAGAAAATATGGTCAAGAAATTAGATAAGCTATGGATAAGCAAATCCCTGCATCTTTGGCAATTTGTGAAACGATTCCAAAGGCTTGATGGGGTATTCTTATAAACTATATCCTTGCATGCATATTCAGGAATTTAGATTTCAACTCAGACAGTGGAAAAATAATAATTTTAAACAGGGAAATCTGATGGAATATATACCTTTTTGTAGTTTTTTTCACCATCATTTAACTTGACGCTGATCTCCGAATGTAGAAAATCTGGTCAGATTAGGAATACCAAATGTGTCTCTAGGTCGTTGGAACAGTAGTGCCTAGTGAAGACACTTTACAAAAATAAAAGCCACTTCTGATTAGAACTTTTCTTTAATGTTATTTTTCATTTCTCTTTTTAGAACATATTAAGTGTACGTTCAATTTGAGGTAAATTTTTGAAAGAAGTCAGTTGTTTGGGATATTTAAATTGAAGACAGAAGTAGCGCATTTGCAAAAACATGCAATATTCAGTTTTTGAACTATCATATTTCTAGACTCTTCTACTCATAAATTATAAAAGTCTATTCAAGTGATTTTTCAATTGACTCTTTCAGCGTGGGACTTTTATGGTGAACAATTAGATGTGAAGGTAGCAATGACAAACAAATGCGTAAAAATTGCGAAAAATGCCTGGATTGTTCTCCAATTCAAAAGCAAATAATAAGAATGGAAAAGTTTCATTCTCAATGGATTCCGTCTCCTCCTTCTTTCCAAAATTAGAGGCTTTAAAGTTCACTCTCCGCATGTCCTACTTGCGAAATGAATGCGAACATTTTTTTGGGATAAGTATAAAATTTATTACCTCAGTGTTTAAACTGTATTTATAATTTAAAATTTGTCCAATTTTGAGAACACTTGGGAACGCAGCGTTAAATGAATATTAAATATCACTAAAATATATGATAGACAATATTTTTCCTTTAAACCCATTCAACGTGGCTTATTTTTCTGTTTATTTCAAAAGAAGAATTTTACGAAAGGAAACAACTTCATTTATTGGTAAATTCTACGCGTAATGATGTTCTGTTCTAGGTTCAAATTTAATTCTCCCGTCGTTGAAATAAAGACAAATAAAATAAAAGAATTTGGGCAATTTTAAGCTCACATTAAAATAAGAGAAGCTGGGTTTTAACGATACTACTTAGATAAATAAAATTTAAATCTAATTTAGGTCATCAATAAGTAGTATGAAAGTATTACACAAACGGAATTTTAGTGAAGACTACAAAAATAATTAGAATTATCAATTTTTCCGCTATTAGAAGTGCCATGATGACATTAACAACCCCTACTCAAGATATTGCCCAAGAGACGTGCCAATATCTGTCCAAATGATATACCCTCTTTGAGATACGGCAAAAGGGTACAATTTGCTTTGTTTTGTCAAAATTTTCTATGCTCAAGTACAATTGCTACACTATGTTACTCGGTTATCTAGATAAGTCGGGTTTTCTCCGAAATCATTCAGGTCTTTGACACGAAATTCCCTATAGACTAATGGAATAAGTAAATTGAATTCTAACGCCTAAACTTTTAAGCAATATATCGTGATAAGGTTAATTGAATTAATCAGGCAAAATGGAGGCAATCGGAAGAAAAAAAAAATGAAATAAAATGAAGACTTCTGCATTACATCAGTTGAACCCAAATCTATCACTCTACACCCCTTTGGAACTTCTATCCCTTCCTAAATCTATATAATCTCCAAGGTTTCAAAATTGGTATTTTTTACTCTGAAACGCGCAATAAAATAGGAAAAAAATAAAATATAAATTGTATAATAGGGATCACGAGGGAGCGTTCATTTAATGGAGGGATTTTGGAAATTTCAAGGTAGAATTTACGCTAATAGGTGAAAAAATTGTAGATCTAATTATCAAAAGTTTGAATCCCAATGAATTCTATCAGAATTTCAGGAAAACCCGTTTTTTTTAATTCATTCAACGCTTGTATTGGCAATATGTTTTGCCTGATTTTACAATTTGAAAAAATTAAAGAAATCCTTATTAAATGGCCTGTATTTGTTGGTTTAGCACTCTTCTCATTGGTTATTAGGACTAAAATCAGGATGCGGTTTTAATGATCATGTAATCCCGTGTTATTTCTCTAGGCTTGATCCAGATAATCGCGTGAAGCACACAACTTTACAAGGAAGATGACTTACTTAATTCCCAACCCCGTCTGCAGCCCACTGTACAACTTCGTTGGCAAGGATTCCCGAGTATCGAGGTTGAACTGATTACAGGCGTTACATTTTTTTGCAAGAATGGAAGAAAATTTTAATTGGCTAAGAACTTAATAAATTCGATCACTGCAAAAGCTTAGCCTATCTATTCCACATTTCACCTTAAATACAGTCGATTCATGGGATTCGATAAGAGCATGAAGGTTTTAGGTGGTGTTCAGGAAGTACCTTAATGCTTACGATTTTCATCGATCGGATTAAAGTGAGACAACTTGACACGCGGATCCTGAAGATGAATCACGCCTCTGCCTTCGTTTCCATTGATACCGGTTAATCGTTCCATTATAGCTTCACAATGCCAACCTGTCAGAGTGTGAAGTTTTCATTATGCCTTTTAGAGAGCAATATTTGATGTTTTTAAGGTCTAGCAAAAGTGCTCACGAATTTCATGATTAGTTAACCGGTTTAAAGCCCATTTCATTCAAATTGGTGTTGATCATGCGAAAAGATGATGTGCAAAAGCAATGTGAAGCGTCGAAAAGACTAAAGAGTGTCATGATTGTTCGCGTCAGTCATCAAAATAATTACAATGGGGTCACCGCTCAATGCTGAGACAACAGTGCGAAAAGAATCTGGCATGAGTTGGAGAATTATGATGAGACTACGAGGTTGCCGTGACTTGAACAAAACAACAAAATCAAGATCTTGCTACCAGGTTGCATTCAAAAGCCTCTTCCGGTAAAAATCCAGACGGCTTATCTTGCTTTTCATTTCGTGTAATCTTTACTAACTCAAAACGGATTTATGCTACAAAGATTCCTGTACATTCTGTTCTTAAATTTCAACTTAAATCTTCATCTCGCAAACACCAACTCTTCCTTTGAGTTTCTATCGTGTTTTAGATAAGTTAATTCCTCACTTAAACCATTATCTAATTAGATCAATGGGATAAGATTTATTTTCACCTAGTTCAAAAGCAGAATTAGGCACAGATGTATATTTTGGCGGAAATGTGCAACTGAGTAATACTGATTAGGTCACCTGTCATTGAGTTCCTTGTTAAAATACATTAAATGTAATTGAATACTTAACTTGGCGGCATTATTACTGAAGTTGATTTAATCTTGAAAATGGTTCAGTAAATGGGTATTGAAAAATATATAAGTCATTCCATTGATCACAAACGCAAACTTAGTGGCTGGTTTTGATCCTTACAACTAATGCAAACCCGTTAAATAGCATTCATATCCTTATGCAAAGAGAAGGATTACTCTTTCGTGGCAAAAGGGTGTAGTACTCACATATAAGAGCACCAAAGTAAGCCCTGAATCTAAAAAGAGTTTGTTGTTGCCATGCTTCAAACGTTTTCCTTCTCCTTGGTATTCTCCATTTGTAGGGTGTTATGAACCGTCTAAGAGTGCCAAGTAGGCAGCAAGAAGAAAAAGAAGGAGGACGACTTGGGGCTCAAAGCGGTGGTTATTCTATTAAGAAAAAAAGTGCACCTTTAGACGATTGAATATGGTAAATTATTTTCGGTTTGGTTATCCCAAAGATTAAAGCAAAGGTCGTTCCAGTGGTGGTTTAATGTGTCCAGATGTAAGTGTTGAGATCCAGCGTTCTAAACTGTGATCTTGGGAGTTCTTTCGAATGTCCGAAATTATTTGATCAGACTTCTAAGCAAATAATACGCGTTCAATAAAAGTTCAAATTTTTACTAAAAATCCAATGTTGTAAATCTTTCGGTGAAATATTTCCCCAGCCCCTATATTTCAGGAGCTAGATAGAGAAGAGCTTTACATTGGCGCAAATTTTCGTCCACGGTGTCCTATGCTTATTGGTTTGTCTTTTTTTAAGTAAAATAAGTGAGATAACTATAATTTTCCTTTATTTTCGGACACTCCGGGTTTAAGAGGTGAAAGGTATCAAGACCTAACAGAATACAGCTTGTTATGAAATAATGCGCACTTTTATGATTTCGTAGTTAGGGCACTCCAAACCGGACTTAGTCCACATAGAGCTCATTTTTTGCATGAGTAGTTTTTAATAGTTATGTGACTGTATTTATTTTAAATGTGTTTTTCTCACTGGAGCGGCTGTATTTAGCGCTGAATTCTTAGTTGAAACCATTCCTTGTAAAGCACAATCTGAGAAGACCACCTATCTAATCTGCACAGTCATGTGGAAGACAGTGTCTACAATCTCGTTATTTAATGCTCATGCATGTAGGTCAGTTTTTTTGCTATTCTTATTCAAATGCTAATATCGGTCAGGGGGCTAACGGATAAGCCTTCAAATACCATTGTGCATAAAACATTTAACCACTTTAGATGAATTAACTGGGGGGTTTTTTATCATATATCAGTTGCACTCAAAAATCAAATTAAAGGCGATTTGATCCAAATAGATGTTCGGCAATTGGAGATATTTGAAACGTGCAATTTGCAGTCAGATTATCTTAATTAAGAGCAGCCATGCTTCATAAAGCGTCTCATGAATTCTTGCTTTGTGCTCAAGCTGGTAGACTGAGGCTAGAAATATGCTTCAATACGAAACCTATTTTAGCAAATCGTTATTTGTTTAATTTAATTTCACTGATATATGCATGCATGCATACTTTGGCATCTGAAGTGAAATTTCGAAATATTATTTATCTATGCATGGTTTTGTGGAAAACGTTAAAGTACATTATTTTAGCCAATCATCTAATTAGATGACTCAGTTTATTCCATCGTTCTCTTTAAGAAGTAAAGTGAGCTGTCTATTTGTATAAATCTGAATCAAACGTTATCATAAGTCGTCAGGTTGTTTTCTGTAAATAATCCAATGTTATAACAGGATAAGGCTTTAATTTATTTAATAGAAGAGGAAGAGGGCAGTTGGAATTCCATTGTTCAACCACTGGGTGAAGCTCCATCAGCCATATATAGAAAAAAATGTTGACGCAAACAGTCCTGCTTCAATAAGGTATTAAAGGCTGGCTCATATTTGACTTCTCGTTCACGCAGTACTCAAATAAGTTCTTCTATAAAACAGTAAAGTGCTGAACTATTGCACTCAATTCACAATCACACAACTTAGTTTGAGCAGTGAGAAATGAATTTGCCAGTTTTGATAAGACAACTCAGTTGGGAGAGAGGGAAGCAATAGGACGCACGGCAATAACGCAGCCTGGCGGAACCAGGCGACAAAGTGGGATAAACAAGCTTGCCTGACTTGACAGGCTACTTCGATAAACATCGCGTAGACAGTTTCGTTTAGCATGCACATGCAGAGAAAGTAGAATTTCATCCAACTCTTGCGAATAAGACATTAAAACCATTGTGGTGCAATCTAATGTACTTTCTGACCATCAAATTGTCTTCAATCAATATTGATCAGCATCATATAGGGGTTATATTTGTTCAATTTGAGTCGACATTACTGAGAAAATTAATTTCAATTCGAATTATCAATGCAATTTTCTGCCTTCCAATGTCATAGTAAGTTCGATGTGGATAAATGAAAGTCTCTATTGAAATGGAGTCATTTGAGTAGACCCAATTATTCCATTCAACTTTCGAGTTGGCTTTACTGTCCCGTAGAGCCCTGTCTCTTCAACTTTGGCTATTTTACAATTTAAGCACAGTCTCAGTTTCTTTTGGGTAGTGATAAAACTGCTAGGAAACCAATTCGTCTTCTTTGTCTCTTAATGTGCATCATAAAACCAGATGTTCGTGCCTACTTGGCATTCATATTATGAACTCTATGAGTTCAGTCCTCCTCGTTTTTTGGAATTAAAGTAGACTAGAATAAAGAAAGAAAACTTGACCAATAAAGTTGTCCAACTCACCATCACCAATCGTTAACTGAAGTGTCTCTAAATTTAACCAGTATTTCGGTTACCCTTGCATTGAGATAGTTCTTTCATTTCACTAGATGTTAGTCATGCGCAATTATACTGACCAAATCAGAAGCCTATCTGAACAGATGTCCACTTGTCTAAAGGACAGAGTATACTTCCACTGGTTAAATGAATTCACTATACACCTATAGAGAATGGAAAAATGCAAATTTACAGAAACAATTTTGACCTATGACAGTTCTTGGAGAATCCGAAAGGAGATCTGTCTGATTTTTCTCCTTAATATTGTAAATATTTGCGTTTTCCTCTGGCTTTGTCTGTTGCATTGGTGTCGACGCCAAATGGACACTAAAGTCTATTGTCTGCATGACGAAATTAAATATGTTATCAGGGCATTATGACTTACCTTTTGGCAAATGGACGTGGCACCGATTTCTCTCTTCCAAAATTATACGAAAGAGTATGGTTTTAAATGCCTCACTTATTGGTTAAACTAGTGAGTTCGACTGAACCCCTCATTTGAGGAAAATTATGTGATACATGTCATATGAAATGCACTTTTAGGCAAATAGTGTGAAACGAGGTTGATGTAGAAATGAATATTCGCAATTCAATGGACAGACACGAGCTGATTGCGAGCACTTTTGACTCTCAATGTTTAGCAGATTTTCCTTTTAACTTTTGAATGAACTGCAAGTCTTTTAATGTGTCGGTGCAAATTTTTTAGTGGAGACTGTAAATACAGTGTCTGAATGGATTGATTGGTAATAATTGACGTTTTTCAATCTACACGCCAAGAGTTAATGTTATTCAAGTAAACTCCCAATGATTATCTAATTGGCGTCATTTTTAATTTTGATATTTAAAGCTCCTTTAAAAAATAAATTTTCCATTTAGGTTACGCAATATAA
Organism: Hymenolepis microstoma; assembly: GCA_000469805.3. Lineage (NCBI taxonomy): Eukaryota > Metazoa > Platyhelminthes > Cestoda > Cyclophyllidea > Hymenolepididae > Hymenolepis > Hymenolepis microstoma. Next base: position 18,188,208 of record LR215991.1, read on the forward strand.
TATTGATTTTATTTCTAAAATCTAATAGCGTCTCTACTTATAAGAGGCAATTAAGCTCCCTTCATTTTTGTCACAGGCTCAACTCATAAATAACTTAATAGGCAATTTTGGTGTTAAATAATTGCGATAATTTTTCGTGTTCAAATGTTCAAATTGCTAATAATCTGCGATTAATAAAAACAAGGGCGAACGTAGACACTGCTTCATTCACCTTTTATTTGACCTATCTGTGGTGGTGGGAGTTTGAAAAGAGCAAACTTTACTAAGTACGAGAGGAAAGGACAGAAAGTTGTTGGGAGTTCACTATTGATTTCGATTTTGATTCTATCTAATCGATAGGTTACTTTCCGAGATTTAAATTTCGTGAATTTCCAACTGAATTACTAAGCACCAATAAGTGCTTCGTGATAGGCTGTTTTATTCTTGTTGATTGGTCTTCGGATTGTAAATCATTTTTTTCTCCCGAATTTTTGGAAAAGTATATCAATTTATACTGTTGTGATGGATGTAACTTTTAACTTTATGGAACACTTCTAACCTAAAAGTTGCACATATCTCATGTCTGTTAGTGTAAAACTGCAATATGATTACAAAACCTGGCAAAAATGCAAAAATCAAACGAAGCAAAAATGATTGGTACTGTGACGTTGCTCTGAACATTTCCCAATCGCATGCCTTAATGCATTTTTATCTGAATTCTCATATTCACTTTTATTAACGATTTATTCTAATTCAGACTTAATTTAAACCAAAATTGACTTGAACTTTCTCAAACCGTGATTGTCCTCTTGAGTTAGAGTCAGAGCCCTAAAAGTCTCAAAAATCTTTGATTTTTTTCCCAATTTATGTGAGTGAAATTCTTTGCTATGAAACTTCTTGGCACAAGATTCTGGGGCATTTAAGCAAAATGTGTGCGACAGTAATAATATTGGCTTCTGACAAATATTTGACCTTACTAAACCGCTCGAAAGTATTGATTTCTTAAGTGGAATGAGCAAATCTTCTAGAAACGTGGCCTGACTGAACTGAGCTAATTTGCCTTGGCGCGTCAATGTACTTTTGTCTAGTTGGAGACCACGAGATCGATGTTCATGGGTATAAAACGGCTAATTTCAGTGGAAAAGAGCACTGATCAGTTCCCTCTCCTAAAGTCCAACTTTGTTAAAACCTGTACCACTGCATTGTTTGGACTTAAAGCGTAGATGCTGAATATTTCATGATTCCTTTTTTACAGTTCGGAACTTCAATATGTTGTCAATGCTGTTTGTTCTATCGCTTGTTTTGTGCGAATCCACGTAGAATGTAAAATGAACGCCCTTATTTTTACTATCGATAGTATCTTTAACTATCTTCTAGACAACTTCTTGGTGAGAATTTGAAATTTCTATTTTACTTTATATACGCAAGATGTCTAATTGTCACAATTTGTCATCTTCCTCTTAGACTCTCAAGTTGTAACTTTTTTACCAAAAATATTTCCCCCTTCTGGTGTTCATGTGATAATGGTGAGATCAAAGAACATCAATCAAGTTCTTGCAAAAAAATTGTGCGAGAATTAAATTCAGTATATTAGAGGCATTTTTGGAAAAAATTCTTTGATTTATGGAGTTTCCGATGGTCTATTCACGTGGTAAATAATTTCTGACGTTTAGAAATATTCCACAACAAATATTTTATTGTTTTAGGTACGGTATTCTATATACATGCAAGAAAAACGGTAGTTGCCTGTGGTTTCCCATTTCGAAAACCATTTATACATTCATTAACCAACGTGAGAATTGGTATTTATGCAATTCCAGCCATGGTATGCGGAATTCGGCTTTACGAAATGACATTATCGATTTCTCACAGCAAATACTTGGTCACGCTCAAACTTGTAATATGAACTTATTTCCCTCTAAAGAATATTACCTGACTGCTAAGATGTCATAGTAGATGCTGGTAAACTTGTAAATCCTTTGCATGTAAAGGCAATATCGACTCTCACTCTTAGAAGATAGAAATGTGCTCGTATAGTTGTTAATCGTTATACCATCCTATTTATGCCTGTGAATGACTATTTTGCAATAGAAGATTTAAGCTGAGAATAAAAGACGGTTTGGTTACTGCCCTACCAACTTCACAGATAAGAGAGTAGATATACTCATGCTTGAAGGGTTGTTCCTCAGATATTTCTTAAACATATTTTTAGACTCACATTTTAACTGCGAGGCAATTTTACGAAGTTATTTGTATTGTTGGAATCTTTCTTAAAATGGGTTTAATTAGTATCTTTCACTCCCAGTTCGGTAAATCGTAGCTCGCAAATTATTGAATTCCTACACGCCTCCTTTTTAGTGACTCGGCTAATTTGCCATGCGCGTCAATATTAAGACAGCGTGTCTTTTTTCATAAGCTTTCTCTCATCCTAAATTCTTGTACTCTTATCTCTCTCCCTCTCACTGCCTCCTGATTTACATTACTCTTATGCGCGAATGTCGGTTGCTGTTGCACAATTAAAGTAGATCTAATTAAAATTCTGTGAATTTTTATCTGGAAACCGCGGCTATCTGCTTTTAGCCATAACAGGGGACCAAGTTATTATTATCAGCAATAAAACAGAAAAAAGCGATGTTAAATTTTGATTTGTGGAAAGCTGCTGATACTGAATAATCGTAAGCCTAACACTTAATCTGTGGGAAGGAGCAAAAGATACAAAGAACAACATCAAGGAATTGGAGGATCGTACTTCATCTGATTTTTAACCTTGACTTGCAGAAAAAGTTGCCAACTTGATAGTTCGCTTTCTGAAATTCGAAATCCATGACCCGTAGCCGGGATTCCATTAAATCTTTGTCTATGATATCAAATGATTTTGACAGAAAGTGTCAGTCCTGACGCTTCACATGTCATTTTCTTCAACTGATTGACAGGGGATATGGTGTCATACGATGTCACCTTTTTTAACATGGAAAAACTAGGACGCCTTTTTCTAATTAGCGGAGCCTCGATGTACTAAAATACATAAGTTTTAATGAAATTTAATGAGTTATTTATTATTTAAATCCTGTTATTGCAATAAAAATGAACACGAAATGGAAGTCGAAGATCACGTCAACATACTATGAAGGTGAATGTTATAGATTACTGCACGCGTTTATCCGTTCTTACCTATGAAATGCGGTTTTTTTTCTCAACTTAACTAACCACGCCAAATAAATTTTTCTTCTGGACAATAAGAGATAATAAGGATAAGAGAACTTATTCAAGTTCACCGAAGTAATTAGTCTCTTTTAAAACAATGCATTACTGTAATCACACTCCTATTCATGACGTTATGTACTGGGGCTTGTACTGACCGTTATAAAAACTGTTAAATTTGAAAGTTGCTCAATTTACTTCAAAACGCAATTTAATTCGCTTATTTTCATAAAATCATCATTTTGCCGAATTGTTTAGGCAGTTGAATATTCAGGAATCATGGTTCTCACAACTTTATTCGTTTTTTTTTCAAACGAAAGAATTTACATCAAGGTTTTCAGCTTCCGAATTCGTTGATAAAATAATATTTGCTAGCGACAGTCAAACGAGACCAGACATGAAGAAACAAGGCCTACAAATTAGGAGGTAACCATCGTTAGAGTGTTTTCAAGAGAGAATTACATTTAATGTTAATCGATTTCAATTTTATTATTAAGGAAAATTATATCTGATATTGCTGGCCAAAATCTTCCCTAACAAAGGGAAAAGGTGGCTCTTCTTCTACTCGATGAGTTGGGAAGTAAGCTATATACAACTGGGAAGTCTTAAAAGGAAAGCCAACTTAAAAAAAAGAAATTATTGAAACAAATCTTCTGAGAAACCCCAATATTTATTGTGTGGGTCTCGCTTACATTTCACTTTTAATCATCCATAATATGAGGCCAGACATTCGTGTTCTAATCGACTTATGGTTTTGCGTGAATCATTGTAGCCTCTCAAATTAAGTCATATTCTGCCTCATTTAAAATTTTCCAGCCACTGTTACTTAATAGGGTTGAAAAAGAACCATACGCGCCTACATCTCATCTACGGTTGGACAGTCAGTCGCTAAATATATTGAAAGATCATCTTGCCTCCTTCAGGAGTGGTAGAGCAGTGAGAGCAGTGAACATGAATCTGTTCGCAAATCATGAACTTCCTATGATATACTACTCATCATTAAGCAAATATCCTTCAGTCCGAAATCGAAACTTAAATGAAGCAAGTCATTTTGATACCTTGACGTTACTCCCAGCTGTATTTTATGATCCTTTCTTGAATCACTCAAAGCTTACTACTTTACGCATTTCAAATTCGTAAATGATCGCTTTTAATGAGTGTAATAGTAACTTACCCGGACTGATTCTAGTTCTTGCCATCGTCAAAAATAGAAGTTTCGTTAAAACACAATTATGACATAAGCTTACGCATGCGTTAATATACTGTAATTATTACCCATTGCAGGATAAAATAATACAAAATCTCAACTTGGAAAGTGTAAGTTAGATTCTGAGCAGTAGAAACTTCAAATAAAGTGCTTCTTTGGACCCATACTGTACCATTTTCGCTTCTTGTAAGCAGTCTACCGCTGTTCTTTCCGAAGTTAATTTAGGTTTCGCAACGTTTATCATCAATTCGATTGAGTATTCTCCGAATTCAGAAGCACTTTTTTCTTTAATAACCAAGATATTAGTTGAAAAATAGGAGCTCACATCATTTAAGCACAGCAGAGCTTGCATAAATGGAAGTCATTAGAAACAATATATATTTAAAGACGTAGCCTCCCACTTGTTAGAGAATATGAAAAAGTTCCTAATTGCTTTGACCTACTCCTATTTTGGCATTCTTTGTCAATGACAGTTTTTTAAATGAGATTTACCTGGATACTTAGCAATGGAATTTAAAATGAAAAAAAATTTAAACAAAGAGGGGACTTTTACTAACTAAGCGCGCTCACTTTTTTAGAATTTAAACAAAACTTTGTGCAATTCTTTATTGCATGTTTCCCAACTCCAAACTCAGTGATTTATTTCCTTCTTTTGTTTACCTCCTTTATGTCTCGAGGAGTAAAACATCACACTCTTTCACAACTTGTTTCTAACATATTTACAAACATACACAAGCATATATATAAAGGTAGGTGGACTATTTTATTTGATTTTGACTTATCAGTGATATTTTCTTGAAAAAGAATAACAAAGACATCTGAGTTAAACTTTTTGCCATCCAAACGCGATAAAAAATTAATTAGTTGATGGAGATCACTCAATCGATATTACTACCTTGAATATCATCTACTTTTTGTCAGGCTCTGTAGATATGAAAGTCGAAAGGATTATTGAAAACCGCCAATCTAAGTCAATTAGGTAGATAAACTATAAATAATCTATCGACGAACCGTCAGTGACATTAAGCCAATATTGATAGAGAAAGAATTGGCTAAGCTTATTGTAGCAAAGCTTAGAACGATGCTACCTTCAAGTGATTATTCTCTGATGCTTCTTTTAAAGGGCATTCTATGACATGTCTACATCAATAATGACTCAATGGAAGCCATATAGGATTTACCTTTTGCTGATCAACCATTCCCATCCGAAACTATGATTGCGTTCACTTGACTTATTTTGAATATGAGAGACATATCGTTGAGCATAGTTCAATCTCCCATTATTGTGATCTCTTTGTTGATAACAGTAAATAAAAAATATACACCCATTAGGGCCCTATTTCATTTTCAATAGGTTTTTGTCATTTTAACCCCTTAGAATTAGGGTTTCTTTCACTTTATATAAAGATAAATTTAGAAGAAACGTTTCATACTTTATATAAAACTTATTTTCCCGTCTAAGGCATACTTTTCAATTTCCTGAATACACTTCTTACGGGAACTGGTGTTGGTAATATTAGCTAGATAAATTAAAAGTATTGAATTAAAAAAAAACAAAATTTCTCTTTGAACTTCTGATCAGTGCATAGTTCCCACGAAAAGCATTCGATATCTTTCGCAGAAAGTACAACAGCCTTACTTTGCTCCTTTTAACGAATTTAGAACTCACACCGACGCCTACTTAGTTTGGGCAAATAAATGCATTAAAATCTCGCTCGGTTAACGTGGAGATTGAGCACAGATGCCTCGAAAGGAGGCCTGCACTTTTGGTTCGTTTAAAACGCAAAACTTTTTTAATTACAAAGAGTGGATTTTATTGCTCCCAAAGGGGTTGGAGAAAATGTGATTAGCTGGTAAATTAAAAGAAAGCGTTGTGGCTTGGGTAATAAGACTGAGTTAATCAGAAATTCTGCTGGCTTTCACTGGTTTAATAGAAATTGGCCACTCTAGGTCATGAATGGCAGCGCATGAGGTATGTAAAACAATCACTGGTCCAAAAACCGAATGTTCGTGCTATCTCAAAAACGTGAAAGAGGAGCCTAAAATGTAAGACTGTATTGTACTCAAAATTTAGTGAATTTGAATTCAGTCATGACAAAACTATCAAACAAATGACTTCATTAGAACTCCTAGATTAATACGGCTTTGCTATAAATTCTTGTAAAACTTATTCATATTTTTCATTGACATGTAATAACCAGCCGGAATTTTTGTTGTTGCATAACAAGGCAGATGTGAAAATCCCGCACCACATAGTCCAAATCGTTCAAACATTTTTTCAACTAATATTCCTTCGTGCATTTGGGTAGTCCAACGGCTCGTCAATGATTTATACTAGGTGTGGCTTAAAATTTTCAACACTGCTTCTAAAGACCAATATGGGAGAGTGATTGGTGGGTTTGAAATATTTTCTCCAGTGTAAGTTTTGTTTAAATTTTCAAATTTCCATTCGTTTTATTATCTTTTGTCCCTTTCCGATCGTAAACCTTTTGAGAGAAAATTTACTTAAAAATGCTCAATTATTAAAAACAATTTCAAACAACCATTGTTAGCTTCATTCGGTAGATTTTAATTGAAATATTAGTGATTAATTTGAAGGCCTGTTTCAAATTCATTTGTTTAAATTAATTAAAAACCGTCTATTATTTTTAACTAAATCATAATATATTTTGTTCGTTGGAAAGAAATTACTGACAAGAGCAAATGCGTGTAGATGCATTCTCCTCATTAAATATAACTGTCATCGATTTAACTTCTAGAAAAAATATAGTCAGTGTTTAATAAAAATCTAATCTTTTGTGAGAGAGAATAGCAGATATTATTAATATTTCGTTCAGTGGCTACACCCTTCTAACTTCTGCCACTTTTCACTCCAAACTAAATTGAAAATAAAGTATGAGGCAAAATACGCAATAAAGTTACCAGATTAAGTTTTACCGTTTATTTTAAGGCATTCTGATCAGAAAGAAGTTATTATTATAACTTATTTTTGGCAGTAGAATAATCTCATTTACCAACGAATTTCTTTTAGTTCTATTTGCTTTTTAGGTGAAACTGTCAAGTTAATCTCAAAAACTATCCATATTGTGTTGTGATCTTGTCTTGACGTGATCTATTCTGGTCTTCTGGATCTTTTTGCGCTTTTCCCAAATGTCTGCTAAATGATCTTTCATATTCATTTAGAAGATCGTTTCTAAATATTCATCTATATGAAGTCCAATTTCAACTTTCTTTGTAAATTAAGTACAAGATTTTCCGAATTCTCATCACTTTTATTTTTACTCAACGTTAATCAATTTCCCCCACCTTTCCCAAAATCTCATATATGTCTAAAATCAAGATCTTGCTACCAGGTTGCATTCAAAAGCCTCTTCCGGTAAAAACCCAGACAGCCCATCTTGCTTTTCACGTCGTGCAAACTTCACTAACTCAAAACGGATTTATGCTACAAAGATTCCTGTACATTCTATTTTTAAATTTCGACTTACATCTTCATCTCGCAAATACCAACTCTTCCTTTGAGTTTCTATCGTGTTTTAGTTAATTTGATTCTTCACTTAAATCATTATCTAATTAGATCAATGGGGTAAGCTTTATTTTCACCTAGTTTGAAAGCAGAATTAGACACAGATGTGTATGTTGGCGGTTATGTAATACCGATTAAGTCGTTTATTATTGAGTTGCTTGTTGATACACATTAAATGTAATTAAATATTTAACTCAGCGGTATTATTACTGAATTTGGTTTAATCTTGAAGATGGTTAAGTAAATGGGTATTTAACAATAAGTATGAGATCGCCCTGCTTTACATGCAGTGCTCTGTTTCACTCTTGGCATTCTGTGACCTTACAGATCAAGTCCAACTAATATATTGGTGTTAGACCTTGAGTCTCTCACCAGAGAACCTCGATGATACGACTTTCTGCTCAAGACGAGCTATAAAATGCGGATTCTCAAATGTTCTTAAGTTTGTTAAATGTCATGTGGAACGATCGCTTTAGATTTGTCCAAAATGCTCTTCTCTCTTTGGAAAACACACGATAGTAGTCCACCAATAGGAATCGAGTCTTTTTCCTTAGTATTAACTTGAAGACAAGATTTCATTCTTTTAAGTTGCCTTTCAATTTATCCCAGCAATCAAATTGTCCGCATTTGGCCAATGACCACTTTCTTCTCCACTCCCACTCATTCCAGTTTTACATCTTTTACTTAAGTAAGATCTGTCTGTGTTCGCGAAACTGAGATCCCGACGGGTTATTCTTTTAATCGTTTCTCAGATAAATGACTCATCTAGTTTGTGTTTCAATTATTAAAAATCTTTGGTGGGAAAACCGAGAATCCTTTATCATTCATTGGCTTTTGTCATAATAAACTTGAAATAAAGTTTGCAGATTTCTTTACTCAATGAACAAATTTCAATTGAGGGATAAATTTAAATAATGATTGCAAGTCTGCGCATCGTTTTTAGGCTGGATTTTCGTCTTATTAGTCCAAAAATGACCCCTAACAGAGCATTGACCATCATATTAACATGGCAACAATACCCCCCATGGATAGTGTTCAACGCTTCTGGAAGTGATTCGTTTACTGATCTCTCATTTCGCAAGTATCTTGGGAACAGTAAGCATGGAATTATCGAAAATTAATTGCGTTTTGAGGAGGAAAAGAAATGAAAGGTACCTTGAGCTCGACTAGAGATCAACTCATTCAGGATGGTCAAAGGTCAGGAGAAGGCGAATAAGGTGATAAAAATGAGGGGTTAAAAAGGCAATGATTTAGTTTAATTTCTGCTCAACTTAAAGTTAAAAGCTTTATTAGCATCCCATCAATAGTTTTTTGACGCTGCAAATTAAAAAGTTGTTAATTAAAAAGTACAAAAGGGCGAATTATGATTATGAAAATAATTGCAGAATTTTACATCAGTTTTACATTTGCTTGGGCTCTCACAGCGGAGATGACAGAACACAGAGTTAGAGGAAGCTCTTGATAACATCGAGTCCCTGAACTCCACAACAACAGTTGGCGCTAGCCGGCAAATGCAAATCCTTCACCTGTTCCCATGAGTTGTGCATTCCCGGTACCCACTTTTCTACCATAGAGATGGTTGAATTTGTTTCATCACTCCAACCTCCCATCACATAGATCATATCATCCATCACAACTATGCAAAAATTACTCCTCTGTCGAATCATCGAGGGCATAGTCAACCACTGGTTATTTTCAGGATCATATCTCTCCACAGTTCGCAGTCTCTGCAGTCCATCATTCCCTCCAATAGCATAGAGACAGTTCTTGAAACTTATCACACTCACACCACTTCGGATATTCTGCATTGGAGCTAACAGAGTCCATTGGTTCACTTTGGGGTCATAGCATTCTATGGAATCATAGAAGTGGTGACCATCAAATCCACCACATACATAAATTTTACCGTTTAAAGAGTCGGCTCCTGCATCACTACGCACCTGCCTCATCTGCTCCACAAATGTCCAGTTGTTCTGTTCAGGATCGTATCGTTCAACGGTATTCAGACGATGACGACCATTATGCCCTCCAAGTGCATAAATTGCGTCATCCAGAAGACAAGCACAAACATAATTTCGTTTCTCGTGCATCGGAGATAAGTATTTCCAATTTCCAGTAGATAGTTCCAGAGCTTTGAGTGTCTGGGTTGGTCCACTGGCGACATATCCGCCAATAATATAGATTCGATTATTATAGAGTATACAACCGGAATAGGCATGACCTTCGTCAAGAGCGATTCCATTTTTGTGGAAACGATTCCACGAATCACTTCTTGAATTATAAACTTGAATTGCTCGAGATGGACCGAAGTTTGGGTCATCCTGATTACCTTCCCAGCCGCCTACAACAAAAATAGCAGAATGCGGAAGTCGTGGGCGTCCAAAATAAGCCTCCAGTTCGATTTCCTTTTCTGATCGTTGACTGGATTGATTGGACGGAGCATTTTCAGACTGTATAAGGGCCTGAGCGATGGATAAAATTTTCGAACAACTCTCAAGGTTTTCAGTAACGAATTGGCTGCGCTTAAGTTGATTGAATTCATTCAAATTTAGACGACCCAATCGAAGGCATTCTAGTATATCTCGAATACAGCTAGCACGGCTGGACTTATCCACGTTTATCCATTTCTCCAGTTGCCTAAATAATTCCAGCTCGTTGGATGTGTTGAGAGCATCGTCAACTAAAAATAGTTTCAATTTTTCAAATGGTTGGGCAAGAAAGTTGTTTGAATCACAAGTTTCTGTAAAGTGATTAAGAAGGTAGTTCCGACAATACTCGGTTACATCGGAAGTGATTTCTGAAATTTGTTCAAGACCTGCCCAGTAGGACCATGCATTATCAGTAGAGAGTTTTTCTTTCATCGCATTTATAAAGTAGTCATTAAACTCAGGAACTTGAAAATGGAACCCAGCTTTAAGAATTGAGACTAGTTTTGAACTATCTAAGGAATCGGTTAGACTCACTCTCGCTTCATTAGAACAATGGGTGAAAGATAGCATAATCTCAAATCCAAGTAGATCATAGTAATTTATATGAAGGGGTTCTATTTGAAGGTCACATAGACTGCGGGCCCGAGCTCTACGAAAATTTGGATGTTTTTCATCCTCTTCCTCTCTTATTTTTGATTTTTCAAGTTCACCTCGACGCAGTTCGATTAATTGACGTTTAAAGTATTCACTAGCTTTGGCAAGTTTAAACCCACTCACACGATGTTCGTGAGTACCATTGATAATTAACACTCGATCAAGTACATATTCTGGTAGGGTATATACAAAATTGCATTGGCTATTATTCATCGGCCTGTGAAGGGCTTCCGCTTTTTCTTGAACACCACGCCAGGATAGCACACGTGGTCCCTATCGTGGGATTGAAAATGACTCGGGACAAATCGATAGGTTATCTCCTTGGCGTCCTTTCGTGAGGTCAATTGAAAAATCCTAAAAATAAAACAGCAAATGGTTTGTAGTGATTCTTTCGCTTCTGCATATTGGCATAGAGTTAAAGGTAAGTTATTAATTTTTTCAGCAAAAGATGATTCGAGAAAACGAATCATATGGAAATTACAATACTATTAAGTCCAATTCGTTAAATCGCATATGTCCACTACATTAGAAGACAAAACTTCTAGAACTTTCAATTAATGTAAATTACCTGTACAAGGCAGTCAGCGTACAGCACAGATTACCTCGATTTTGGTAAGCTGACATTACAGGTACCCCAAAAGTCAAGCGTTTGGATTTATTGAAGTTTTTTTTCACTACGGTATTTATTCTCTTTTATATACTTAATATTGCCATTTATGCTTTAGCCAACCAGCAGAAAGATCTATTCTTGACCAGTTTTAAAAAACTATCCAGTTTTAATCGTATCGTTCCACGCATATCCTCGTCTATATCTCTCGAATCGATGGAGATAACTTTTAACGTGGTCTAGGTCCATCCTGATTTGGGCAACCTCTTAGAATTATCTCAAATATCTTCCTCTTATCCTCCTAGATTAGCTTCGCAAACTATTGCCCTCGATGAAGCTACGAAATCTGAAATATCAAGCTTCTTTAAGTAGGATATTTTTCGTTAATAGCATATGGAAGTCAAATATGAATTCCTCAGCCGGTGAAGTAAAAACGGAGCTAGACCTCTCATTTTTTGAAAAGATGAGGAGGCGGACTACAAGGAATGATTTGCCATTTTAATTGCGCATAAACAAGTAACTATGACATTTGTCTTTACTAATAACCTTAATACCCACCTTGCTCCCTTCAGCACCCCATCTCTAGTGATTTTTTTCAGACAAATAACCTTTGAACATCTAGGCATTCAGTCTATTTTAAAGTACACAACACGCCCCATGAACGGAATGCCATTTTCTCACTTGAAGGGTTCAAGAATTTCATATTCCTATCGAACACTCTTATTCGATCTATTTCTTCATTCAGATAGTTTATCATAGAAATAGATCCATCTCACAACTGGGACAGCTATCTCCATTTTTTGAATGTCATTAAATGAACCAAAAGGCTATCCAATAGGAAGTACAGAAGGTATGAATATCGAGTTTAATCGAATATTTTAAGTTCATACTTTGTTCAGAAGGACTAGAAATTTTAATTTTATGGTAGTATTTGTTTTTCCTGAAGATGGAATTCATTTGAATTTAATTATTTTCATTTCGGGAGCATTCAGTTGTTTAAATTTATTGCATAAACTGTCGTTCCGATTGATTAACAGGTTCTCAGGCTATCAAGGTGATACGAAGACTCATTTTGAAACGCGTTTTCCAGAACTCATCCTGGTAGCAGAAACAGCTTAATTTGGCTTACTGGTGAGAAACTTGAATTCCACCATTTTCGCTATTAACATGACTTGACTAATGCAGCTAATTGTCTCCCATTGACCCATGACTTTCAACTTAGTAATCGAGCACTTTTGCCTTTACGCCACCTTCGTCAAGCTTCAGTGAAAATTAAGCACAGTTGCTTAGTTCATGTCAGATTATTTGGGGTCGTGACAGCCCACAATAGTGTTCTACTTGGCAGAAGGTGGCGTTCAAGGCTACAAGACGGATGATGGAAGCTTTAAAATCGGCTAGCTTGTCAAGGAAGTAGGCATAAAGATGGAGTATATGAGTGGAAAGTTGATTAATGTAAAGCTGCGACCGCATGAATGAAAGTGAAACAATGATGCAGCATGTTGATGCACTTGTTGGTAAAAACAAGACAAGACGTAAAGGATTATAATGGCAAGAATGGGAGGAGTTTGAGCCAAGATACCTTAAAGGTTACAAGAACGAGAAAATCCAACCCTAGAGGCTCCTTAATCTTTCTGCACCAGAGAATTGTATGCATGCGGTTAAGTGTTTCCCGATTGAATAGTTAACCGAAAGCAATATGCCAATTAGGTTACGATCTGATGTGCCTACTCTTCCCATGACACGTACAAACACCAGGTGCCCATAGGAGGCATGTAGCTTCTCCTCTTATTATTCTTTTGCTGATGATTATACATAAGTATAATTCAGCAATTTTAAAGAACACTTAATACCATTCTCCATACTTCTACTTCCCTAGGTTATCTAATTTTCTTAAGTAGTAACTTAACCTACTTAAAAAATTGCTGACCGCACTCTAGAGATCTCTGAAAATTTTGGACGGTGTCAAAGTCATACTGTAATGTATTCTCATTTAATGCTTCCTTAGGTTACTATTAGTGTATGCCTATGACTTGAAGCACTCGCTCTCAATGATGCATGCAACTATTGGAGATATTATGGGTGAATAAATTAGTGTTGGGGTATTGTCGCCTTTAATTTCTATTGATGGGATAGGAAGTGCAATGCAATTATCCATTTGAGGGCTTTCAGCAAGAGATTTCATCATATTCCCGATAAGGTCACAAGTCTATCCATTTTAGCAAAGTGAACAAAACATCCGAGGTGGTATCTGCCCAATTATTGCGTTTGTAACCTGGCTCGATTATAGGGACAGTTGCCTCCCCTCTCCTCCTCCTCCCCCGCCATTCCGATAGTCATTAATTATATTCTCCTATAAGTTGTTTTGTCATGACATACGTTTAAGTTAACTGTTCCTTTGGGATAGCCAGTGGACATATAAGGCAGAAAAGCGGAATTAGATCTCCTAGCAGGGCTGCATCATAAAAGTCAGACTTTAACAATTTTCCCGTTGTATCTTCTATTGCTATGTTCTCATTTCTTCTCCATTATGTATACAGAAATCCATTCAGCTTGGTTTATTAATTGGTGATTATTTTTATTATTGTAGATTATTTGACAATATTTGATTTCCCTGCCGTTGGCTAAAGTACTATCAGAGAAAATCCATTGAAATATCACCTCACATATAGGCAGCCATTGATATTTCACAGAGTTTCGTTTCACTGGGATTTTGTCAATTTTTCAATTTCAAATTATTTGCCCACTCGAGTTTACTATTCTCGACATTTAACAATATTGCCTACCTACATTATCCGTGCTAGAGGCTTATTAAGGCTTAATGTTGCATTTGACAAAGAACATAACTTAAATGAAGCACCATTTGTTTGCTATAGTTGGACCATTGAGATGACCAAAAGTGACAAATCAACTGACTTCCTAAAATCTCTAGCTAACTGACTTTCCTTCTTCTGTTGAAGGATATCAACCATCACACCTGAATTTTCGATATTCTCCAACCCAAATGAATCGCTTAATTCGTCAAATGAAAATTGGGCTTCCAAATCAACTTCTGAGCCAATAATTAATCCTGTAAATTAAATTTTAAAAAAATTAAGAGTAATGCCTACAATTATATCTTAGTGAGTCAGCAAACCTTCGGTCTAGACTCTACTTAGGCGTTATGATTTTGAAAACTGTTACAATTTAGCTAAGTGTTGAATAGCCTCTACATTCCCTGTGAATTTATAAAGAATGGATGAAAAATGAAGGAATGATTATTCATCTAAATATAAAAGGCCTTGTGAATGTCTCTACAACGACTCAAGGCCACATTTGCCCAGCAGACAACCTCCATGTGTCTCTTAAATTATTCTCAAGGAAAAGTTAATGATTCAGTGTGTCTTGAAAGAAGTGATCATTTAGAGATTAGTACACATTAATTTATTACAATCCAACCCATGATAAGGGAAGGGAGTTAAAAAAAAATTCTTTGTCGGAAAATAACTGACAATGGATAACAATAGAATCCAGTAAAGGAATTTAAATCGATGGTGGGAATAAATCCGGCCTACCTAAGAATTCAGTTAATTTTACTCAATGGGCATTTCCAAGTTTCAAATTCCAGAAAGCAAATTGATGATTTGTACGCCGGAATGCTAGGAAAATATTTTTCCACGATAGTCGGCGCCAAGTGTATCGAACTAACATGTGACCAGGTCATAACTTTAAATAATCTAAGTAATCCAGTTTCTGTAGGAGAACTACCATTTACAAAACCTTAAAGGACATTTGTCAAGTTGGCAAACCGCTCTGATCTTTCATAAGCCCTTGGACAAAGACTTCAGTTACTCGTGCTGGATTTCGACCCTACAGTTTGGCCTGATATCCTTAATAAAAACTTAAACGAAACCCCCCGTCCCATTCCTCTTACTCACCTTCAGGTAACGCAACTCTTACAGCAGTTTGGTTCCCAACCATCGGTCTGAATCAGAAGATCTATCTCATTTAAATACATCCGTTTGAATTTACAAATTAACTTCCTCCATATGCAATAAAAAAACGTTACCCAGTTTATTTACAACGCAATATGGAACCGATTAAATTTTTCCTGCCTTCGCCATTTTAAACTCAGTTTCAAATGTGGTAACTCCTAAATTTCCCGTTCTGTTTACAAACAACCTTAAAATCTGGGTCAACTTTCCTAGGAACGCACAACATCAAGAGTGGCTGTTCCCCACAAACCCACCAAGTATGTCATCTCACTTCCAACGTCGGGTACGTTAGACCCTTTGGCCAGGAAGCTTGTTTCACAAGAGAAAACGCTAATCGCCAAACTATAAACTAAGCCAGCTGTTAAAATTCCAACTCGTTCCGACTAAATTTTTTTTCAACGCATGTTCGATTCAGTTAAGTCAAGGTTAAGTCTCGATTGCGGCCTATTCATTTTGAGTGCATTCGAAAGAAAGCTCGTCTAATATCAAATTTACACTATTCAGAGACTCATACTCATGATTGTCCATGACTTCGTATTGCTGACAATTACCTAATGCATGCAATTTCATACACAGTTTTTTTTAAGTCCCCAGCTCATGAAACTCGTGTAAACTAATTAGAAAATGTGATTAAGTTTTCATGCGAACTTCTTTGTGGCAAACAACTCGTCGTTTATTAGATTGAAGTCAAACCCAAGGGAAATTGTTGTCTGAACCCAAGTTTAAAAAGAAAAAACAAGCAAAACAGCTGCCATCAATGCAAGGCGAAAATGCACATTTTTTACCTTCAAGAAAAGTATTCGCATCGTATAAAATAGTCATGGTTTGAAATAGGGGAGGTGGGATAGGCAATCAGGGCAGGACACTACCAAGACGAACCCGAGGCAGAGCAGTGATTTCACTGAAATGGGAAAAGGAGAAAAGTAGAAGAAACATTTGTAAGGTAAGCCCGTTGGCGCAGTTCTATCAGTCAATTGGAGCTCAAGTGATAGATAAGCAGGAAATTTACCTAATCCGTTACAAATTATACAGGCATTAAGTTCGACAAATAAGAGAACCTTATTAAGTAAAAAACGAATGGTGCGGTGGCTACATCTGTCGAGACTTGTAAACGCATTTAAAACAGCGTTTGTCAACAACTAAGTAGAGTAACATTACGGAGCACTTCACCCCTCCCCTACCCCCTCCACCCTGATGAGAAACTATAATATTATTATTCAGTTTATTAGTCACACTTAGCAAACTGCAAACAACCATTCCACTCAGTGGGCATTTGTCGGTGGAGACCGACCTCGTAGCACGCGATTAACCTCCCGATATAAGGAGTAATGCCAGACTGAAGAGCGTTCGACAATCAAAATAGTATTGACATTAGTAGTAGTACAAATCTACTGCAATCAAGTGGGGCTGGTGATTATAAGTAAAAAGAATGTGCAATTTCGGTAAAAGCCTTGCTAAAGGTTACTTCATTAAACGATGCGAGTAACTCTAATCGAGAAGATGTCCACATTTCCGCTATGGTGCTTTGGCATCAACCGCTGAAGCGTCTGGAGCTCGAAAAACTGGCGTTGAGATGTGCTGGCCTGAGTATGATTTATTCTCATCTGCCGTCAATTGTATTCCATTTACCAGCCCAAATAGTTGCACTCAATTTCCAGAAATGATAAGCAAATACTAATGATTTACTTGCAGAGGATATTGATAGAAAGAAATTAAAACAAGTGAACATAGGCGTCAATCAAAATAAAGCCCATTATTCATGGATATTAATGGTCACAAGATATCTAGTCAAAAATAGAAAAAAATGAGACGAAGAAATAGGTATATTGTCCTTCACCTTCCATCTAAGGGAAATTCGAGTAAAGTCTGTGAAGTGCAAAACTGACAACTGTTTACAGATGTTTGAGGAGAAGAAAGAATGGCTTTGCACTATCAATAGGACTACTCTGCTCTTCGCGTGTCATGGTCAACAAAGACTTCAGGTATCTCATTTCCGGCTATTTAAAGTCTTAGCGAAGACAGGGGTAACTGGAGAGAATGGCCATCCTCAATGCAAATACCCTAAAAGAATCTTCCGAATTGAGAAGAGAGTAAGTCAAATTCAATTCCCACGCAACAAATCTCCAAGCTCTTTCTAAAAAATTTTTTCCCTAAGGCCACAGCTATACATTCGGTAGTCCGAAATAGCAAAATTTACACAATCTTCATTAATGGACGGATGTATCGTGTATGTGAGGATTTTCAGTAAATTTACTCCTCTTCCTCCATGCCACCTGCTTGTTTCCCTAACCTACAAATGCATAAATCACACTCGAGAACAAGAAAGGGAGATGGGAGATAAAGATGCTAACTTATTTCCTTCCCTTCTTGTACCACACACACACGCACACACTGCCTCAGGAGTTGATGAGGGTTTTTGGGCTTTTGTCAACAGCGCGAGGAGAAAAAGGACAGTAGAGGCAGAGATACATCAAACACAGGAAGAAGGCGCAACATTAATAATGAGCAGCACACTTCCTGATGTCAGAGATAGAGAGAAGAGGAAGATGGTGTCAGACCATTTATCAAGACTTCATACTGCCCACAATAATCCAAAGCAGGAAATCTTAGACACCATGGTGAATTTTCGTTATTCTACATCAATGCCTGAAAGCAAGAGAATTCACACAAAAAATGAACCGATTTCTTTCTTCAGTCAATAATTCACACGAGCAAATTTAGGAGTGCTTAAAAGCACTCAGATTGGATAGAGGGATAATAGTATGGAATCCCCTTCATGGAAAACGCAAGTTCTGCCAACTCATTTACCAGGTGGACTTTAGTAGTGTTGTCGGCTCTTCCACTCACTTGAAGCGTGCTAATGACCATCGAACCGGTGACCTCAGACTCCACGGGAAAACACGCCAATCACTGCTCCACGGCATACAAAAAGAGTAAACAGGAACCAGACATATATGGCTGGTACAGATGATTGTATATCCATGTCTGAGAAGATAGTTTCTTCAATGACCTATTATTCACTAACCAATTAGCTAAACACTCCTCTATATACGCAGATTTGCCTTTTAGAATAAGATACGCAAAAGCCTTCGTTTAATTTTCTCTGGGTCCGAGCAATTGCAGCCATAATATGCTTCTATTGGCAGTCTATCCTTTGTTGGATGCTATGCATAGTTCAACGAGTAGGTAGAATCGAAAATCAAAACTCACTCGAAAAGCCGATTAATAAGGGTATCGTCCTCACACTTCGTTTGAGTTGAATCACTGTCGCTATTCCATTTTGCGGCATGAAGGTCCTCAACAGATTGTGGAACGTAAGGCACCAAGTTGATTTTGATGGAAGACCTGAAGCCTTTCTGGTTGTCCTGGAGCACTCTGTTGTGATTTAATACGTTCTTGTAGCATGATGGCCAGACCTAAAAGAGAATAGCTCAAAAAGTAGTAATCAGAAATCTATTAAATTGCTAATTGATATATGAAAGTTTCGTATAAGTAAGACCGTTCATTTTAACCTCACATTTCACACCTCTATAGTAGCAAAATAAGGCTTTGGGGTAAAGATTATTTGGGCACCCTTTAAAGGTGTTTTGAATTGCAGGGTAAGAAGTCACAAATAGACGTCATTTTTCACTATCTCATCAGATCAGGTGTTCGGTGTAACTCAAAACATTCGCAATTGGTCAAGATCAAGGTTATTTCGTTTACCACTTCATGCGCACCGAAAAATAAAACAGCAGATCTAAGTAACGGTGATTTTAAACGACATCATGGAGCCGCTCGAATTCGAGAATTGCTTTACAACAACCCTCTTGTTGACCAGAGTTGACAAGTGCCGTCGATCATTCAAATCACTGGATATGCGCCGATAAGGCCGCTTATTTAAGAAAGAAATGGACATTCGCAACTATACCATCGTCACAATTCAAATTCACTGGAATTTGCAAAATTTTTACCACACTACAAGATTCGGAATTCAAATGTTCAAGCAAAATTATGACAATGAACAGTCTTGGAAACAAAGATAGACAAAAATAATTTTGCTAAATTAAAGGTAACATGCGCTACAATGCAGCGCAAAGTGATTTAGAAGCAGCGCCCGATTGTATACGTAAAATTCCTACTATTCTTGCACAGGCAGTGCTTCTAATACCAAGACTAAACGTTTCAAGTACACAATATCTACCAAGAAAGCCTCCATTGATCAAATTGACAAAGTAATTATAGACAAATTATCCATCAAGCAATTTCAGTCGTTTCAACATTCTTGAAGGTGCCTAATTATCGACCCACTACGAAGTTGGGAAAAAATAATTACAGGTGCGCAGAGATGGTAATGTTTGCTATGTCGTATCTGTGTCAAGGTAAAACCATATTTACAAATAATAACCAACTATTCACCCTTGAAGATGTTTCTAATATTCCTCCTGTAAATATTTGTACAAGTTCTTTCTTATTTCCCCACCGATAAAGGAAATTTTAAATTCATGACTACCTGTCTAGACCTTTACCGAGGGGGGTTCAACGTTACCAATTAACGTGCTTTGTGTTTTGGTTTGAGCAATTGGCTTCTGTGTTCTCTGATCTGCAAGAGTACCACCGAGACCTCTAGTTTTTTTAACCTTATAACAGTTGACTTGAAAATAGCCAATTAAGGAATAACTGAGGACAAAAATAGAGCGAAATTTGAGTCCTTTTTAAACCTAGAAGTGATTTGACCATTTTAGCCAATTAAAACCGCGACTAACAGTGAATTAACAAAGTTAAAAAAAGGTGTTTCACTGAAAGTGAGATTTTTTAAATTTTCGGATCCCGATGTCAGTAATCGAAGTCTAAACGCCGTGAAATTTTAACTCTTAAATGAAAACATTCATTCAACCTTCATGAAAAAGTAAAATACCCCCCAAAGCAAACCGAATTAACCCAAACTATTCGAAAACATTTCCTTAGCCCCTGTTCACTCTCCTTGCAAACAAACAAAACTAGAATTCGCTGGCAAATGCTTAAATCCCTTTTGATGGTAAAACGGCGCCATGCCAAGGAAAATGGAAACCACGAATATATTTTTGCCTTGCAGAGAAAAGTATTTAATGGAAGCTGAGACAACAAGTGATGACAGATCGGAGAAACTTCAGGTGGGAAAAAATGGTGAAATCAAATTACATTTCGAGGGAGACAAACACCAGTAGTAATATCAGACTTCGGATTACTTCAATCGAAGAGCAATGCCTCTGGAAACGTGTTTTATTAAAAGTTATTAACTTTTTTTATTTAATTAAATCTTGTTAAGAAGCAAGGTATAATTAGCTTATTGAAAACCTACGCAACATCCTGATTTGAGGGAAGTATTGGGAGAAAAAAAGCAATACTGGAGGTTTCTCTCGCTTCCAGAATGTTCCCATCATTGAGCTACTGTCCGCATAAATGGAGATGATTCAACAACCAAATGTTATCATGTCACTAAAATGCGAATTCCACTGAGTCCAAAGTCAAAAGACTGAGAAGTTTCACAATATGCCTTTTCAAATAAGGTGCAAGATTAGATGAGAGCAAGAGGCTAGTTTGCAGCACAGCAATTAATAGATAACGAGAAAATTGACCAAATGTGAGAGATTAAAGTGAGACCCAACGCGAATATGTATGTATATTACACAACTGTTAATCACCGTGTAAGGGTTCGATTTAAATTGAAACTTTAACTTTCACGCTTTTTCAGCTAGCCATGTGCACCTTTTGATAAGAGTAGCAGAAAGCCTATTCGATAAAACGAACAAATGGAATTTAAAGCGAAACAAAAAGTGGGAAAATGATTTGCCTTTGAAAGGGTTTTAAGCCATATCAGATGAAAGACAAAGCTGTGATCTGATGGAAACCTATATAAAAGACGGCTTTAACTGCAAGATTAAAAATTAAATCCAATTCAATGGTCTCAGCAAAGCATGGAAAGCGAACACTCGGAAAGAATCAAGGGTTCCCACAGATCTATAATCACCTGTTTTTGCTCAGTACTTTCGTCTTTTGTTAAAGGTATTATGCAATGCAAGTACTTTTCCGCGTTTTGAACACCACATGTAAAGTATAATGGAATCAAATACCTACATTAAGCAATGGAAACTAACAATACAAAAAAATTGCCGTAGGGTTCTCAGAGGAACAAGGAGAAAAATTTCTCCTGCTTTTTGGATCGTCATCACCTCTCTTCCCGTCATACCCCTTCAAATATTACACAAAGACTGGCCGTATCTCCTTTTATAAGCAAATATATTTCTTTAAAGCGCTTATTATTTTCAAATTTAAACAGAAAGTAACAATATCAATTTAAAACAAATGTTTTAGTGAAGCAAAGCGAGTTAAATAATTGAAGTAGGGATTTCAGATCGATTTCTCTCAGGAAATTGCTCTTTTATGAATATGATATCCGGTTCCTTTTGTACAAAGTGGTGCACTTTTGCATTTATAATATACTGCAAACTAATTAAGGCGAAAGCAGTAGTACCAGTCCAGAGCAAAGAAAGAGCAAAATTTCCCAAAGGAGTCCTGTGAAACCACCACTTTTAAAAAATGCACTTAATATCACCTTTGTATGATAGGATTTTCCCGGTGGAAATAGTGACACGCCGAATCACATTTGAGTTGAATTTTTCATTTACGCCAATGTTAAGGAAAAGCAAACTAATGAAAGTCAAACAGTGCAGAAAAGGATGGATACAGAAAGAGAGGCGATAGCGCTAGCACAATGAGACGGAACTAAGCGTATAAAGTCAGTCACTATTTGCAGCAGTTCCATCGCGTACAAAAGTAGAGAAAGCTCCTGACTAAACAACGCTGAAATTCAAATCACCAAATAATGGCAACAGCAGTGGTTGAAGAAAATGTGAAAGGACAGACGAAATTTTGGGCAGAGAATTCGACAAAAAACACAGGGGAAATAGTAGGAAAGAAGAAACGAAAAAAGAAAGCTACTTACGCCCCGACTTTCTTTAATGCCAAAAGAGCCATTTCCATTTGTAAGCAAAAGGCCAAAATGGAAGTTTGAATGGGTGAATATAATCAAATTAAAAGATGAACGAATAGAATTCAATGCCACAAATTCAGCCTGAAGAGCAGCAGCAAAATCACATTTGAATGATATGAGATAGAAAGTGTGTTGTGAGGAGGGTTGATTTCTCAAGCATTAAAAGAGTACTTTTTGCTAAATTTTACGGAGGAGGAGAAGAAGAGTGGAGAGGGGGGGGCAGGAGAATTTTAATGAAATACTTTAAAATCGCAGCCACCCTTCTCTGGGTACTTAAACATCAAATATCCACCGCATAAGCATGCCTTTTGGGTTAAAATAAGTTCTCATGAAACTGTGCCACTGACACAGGGTGATAACTTAAAGATCTACTGGCTGGCAAAAGTGACATTCATAAAGTAGTGAAACTAGTACAGAAGTACGGTATTTTGATCCCAGTAAAAGAAAAGTTTAAGAAACTATTCCAACTGTTGGACTATTTACCCTGACTAGCATTAAATTTGTCAGGTAGAAAATAAGTCATGGTCTGGAGCATTAGATAAGGCTTTCATTCTTCCAACAGATTCGAATTAGGAGTATAGTCATTAGAGTATAATCACGAAGCAAAATGCCATTAGATTGAACCCTACTATGAGTGATTCATTAGTCTTGACAATCCATGGCTCTCCAACATGGGAGAACTGAAACTCTAAACAAGACCAAAATGACTGGCGATGTGATAACCTTCTGAAATGAAACAAAGTAGCATGGCATAATTCGTCTAGTTACAGTGTACTTGCATTAACAGAGTAAATGGGCGAATAGAGTTGGCAATTTCAGAGGCAAATGTCCAATATTTCCATTGCACGCGTGTGATAGTTATTTACGAGCATTCAAAGGCCCTTGAAGTATTTTGAGTGACGGTGGAAGTCCCAGTTTACGATCAATTAAAGAGAATGGTGTTTAACTCCCAATTAAATTGGCACATTTAAGGGACATCCCTGGGCCTATAGTTCTTATTCCATGTTTGCTCCTAGCAAAATTATTTCAAAACGTTTATAATTGCTGGTAATGCATTAATCCCAGGGTTTGAAAGTCATTGATTGAATTATAAATCTAAATTGCTTGCTATTGCTGAACAGGAAGTTCAATAAAAAAATCAAGTACAAAATAGAAGAACCCTTGCTTTATTGATGACAAGAATACAAGAAGAAATGAAAAATCTACCAGTTCCAAGCGAATAACATAGCTTCCAAGACCATTGAAAAAATACGTTTTTCAACACTCATACCGTGAAAAAAGGACTTCCACTAACCGCAAGTCTTAGGAGGTGCACAATGACGTGCACTGGTGGGCATCAAACCAATGACCCCTAACTTTGTCGTTGAACATGCCAATCGAGGGAGGCATTTTTCAAGGGCGGGGAGGGAGGAGAGGGGGTACAATTTAGCTGTTAGGCGAAAGGAATACTCGTGTTTTCCTTGCAGTACTTCAATGGGCAATAAGTTGCTTAAAAACCAGTTTCCTTTACGTGGACTAAAGCTCTAAAATCTTGAAAATATGCGAAATACTTTTTTTTCAGGGGGCAAACTAGGAGAGAGAGGGAGAGAGAGAGAGAGACTGTGGCACGCGAAAGAAATCAAATCAAGAAAGATACGATTGCAAAAACAAATTTTCGAGGAAGACTTGTGATTAAATTATCTTCGAGGAGGCAATAAGGAAGTATCTCATTCTTATTTAATTCTAAAAAATTTGGATGTTAAAAAAACCTTCAGGAAAAGGCATGGAAAATACCTCACACATCAAACAATTAACCGCATATATATGAGAATATCAGGTGTTATTTCAACTAATCAAAAATACGCATTTGATATGGAATTAAATAGTGAGAGATTTGCAGGAAGAACCAGAAAAAAGCTTAGATAACTTGTAGCAGCTATCTTCTCGAAAATCACGAGAAGATGGCATGTACAAGTAGTACCCAAGGCGCTGATTATTACTATCAATCCTGTTGAATGTGTTTATATACTTATTAGTTGGTGTACCGCAGAACGCCCATCGATAGTTATTTACGCTTTCAAATGGTACTGAATTTTGCATTGTGAAAATAAAAATTGACGTTAACGAACTGCGTACAAAGATCCCAGAGAACACTTCGTGATAAAAACAAATCTTGGCGTATTATTCGAATTGCAATAGTTTGAGTAGACAAGAGGGATGCACTGGATGACCAAAATTTGTCGTGTCTGAAATCCAGCTTTTTATTTGGTCAGAAAATGGAGGTGTGTGAACCACAATCCCGTATTCAACAATCCAACCCTATCTTCCCCACACAACTCTCGTTTACTATTTGCCAATATGCCAATAATGACTTGATGAAGACCTGCATTAAGAGATTGGGAAATGGTCATATTAACCACTTACCTTAATGAATCGTTTAAAATTTACAGGCGAACTGTCAGATAAAATACGAGGTCGATTAGGGCAACCAGAGGCGGAGGCATTTTTAATCAGTGGACAGAATTTGATTGAAACAGTAATGCTCTCCTCATCAGCAGAATCGGACTAGAATTAAACAAACCCCACTGTTAAAGAGAGCTAATTAATACATTAAATTTTAAAAAAATCTTGACTTGATAATAATAGACAATATCAGATAAGAAGCAGTGGTAATTCTATGCTTTCCTTCCTAGATCAGAGGAGGAGATAAGCGAAAGAGAGCTGAAAAGATGTTTAAAAAATCATAAGAAAATTATTTTCCCATATATTTTTTTATAAAAGATAATTAATAAAATATATTTACAAATTACTAGTGTATTAAGTCGCTATTTGTAATAGAATCATCAAGGAATGCGCAAAGTAAAGTATCAGTTGTAACTACGTAAATATTCCCTCCTTGTGTTGAAATAGTCAACGTGCTTGCCAACCTACTCAGAGATCATGAGATCAATACCATCGGGCTGACAAGAGGACTGATTTAGCGAAAACTTTCCCACAAGGCCGACGACCCTAGAATACCTTCCCGCTAACCAAGTCAAGAGTCCTCATATTCTATTTACACTTGTTTTCGGATATGCATTTTCAAACGAGTAGACAGGGGAAAATAAACGAACCATTTTAATCAAATCGGAGAAAGAATTCATCAAATTCAACCTTTGACAAAAAGTGGAACTTTCTACAGCCTTTCCAATAAGAAATTTAAATCGAGTAATCGGGATGTAGTAGGCGACCAGCACTTCTACCGAAATAGTAGTCGAGAAATCAAGACAATCACTGCATATCCAATAACGGAAATGACCAGCATAAAGATAAGTAAACTTATATTTGCCAACTATTATCTGAAAATTTTCCCTTACCTTAGAGGAATGCTTTTAGCCCAATCTTTGAGTGCACCGATAAGCAAATTCAGATGGCAGCAGCCAAGGCGAATTAAAGTGAGTAATGTCCACCATTAAGACAATTAAGTATTATTGCTAAGTTCTGAGAGTTGTGGCTATTTTGAGTCTAATCAAGTTGTAACCGACTCACGCTCCACCCAATCGTAACATCTACGGGAGACACTACCCACAACAAAATAACGTCTCAATCACTGGATAATTTCTTAGAAATCCCGAACTCCCTCCAACGACCTCAAATAATTGTTATCAAATTCTACGATTTTTGTGAGATCAAGCTTAAATCCCTTACTCGAGGTGGAATTTTTCGACATATCTGTGGTTTTTCTCCTACTAGTAACGCATTTGGATCGACTGAAATTCCCAACGTGCAGACATTTTGAAGGACACACACCTCTATCTCCCTCTCATAAAGTAAAGTATTTTATTGTCACAAAATAAATAGGAAGCATAGAGAATATTAGCTGATGTGTGCAGAGAAATTAACTAACACATGTATACGATAGATGTTCGACCAACTCACCTCATTAGAAACACGAGTCCGACACGTCAGCTAAACGAGAACAGATATAATAGTGTGAAAAAGTAGAAATTCAAACCTTCTGTCCTAATTCTTTAGAGAGAAATCCATCATCAGCTGAAATGGGAGAATGTAGGAGTGGCTGTAAGATATTATTTCCACCTGCGTGAATGTTCTCCTTGTCATTAGAAGAGAATTCATGAGGAGATGTAGTCAACAGAGGACTCTTGTTAATTTTAGGCGATAAGGCAGATATTTCATCTGAAAATGGAGAAAAACCAAAAATATATTCAAACTCAGATGATAGAGCCAAATTAACCAAACCCCATAAAGGGAAATAACGAGATTTAAATTAATGGGCAGGAATTACTACTGGAAATTCAATAAACTTAGCTAAGCTAGGCCGTGACACTGCATTCAAAGAGATGTTGATTTGATATGGGAAATAAGACTCTCCGCGTTTATGTGGACTCATTAACTGGAGCCTAAACCGAGATGAAGAGTAAACAATTGGAAGATTTGGTCACCTGTACATCAAAAGAATCTCCAATCTCAAGTTGATACATGCAGAACAAAGGTTCACTTTATGCGCATTCATGTTATAGCGTACTACACTATGTATATACAATCAATGAGCTCTCCAATTTACATATTCTGTACACCTGCCTTCACCATCGAAATCATTCAAATACGATGGTAAGTACTTAACATTTTTACCTTTCGTATATCTGCTCATGTAAAGGCTGTAAGCTGGTGAATAACATACCGGATCAGTTTGGATTCCCAGTCTTTGGAAGATACAATGAAGTAAAGAGACAAAACCCCCACATCATGATCAAAAGAAGTTGTTAATAAGCACTGGACAATGTGAACAGGAACTCATTCAGAAATGCAAATGACGATTCATGGAATTCAAATTTTGTAACAGGAACTACCCATTCAGTAAATTTGCTCAATCCAAGACTATAAATCCAACGAGACAAGATTCAAACTCAGTACAGAGTGAAAGAGCACAAATAACGCAGACTAATCAATAATTACCTTTTGGCGACTATGAGAAGAGGATGCTGTATGGTTGAAATAATTTGACTGCTATAAAAGTTATTAAAGCGTAGGCCCAATCGAGCATGGAAACGTGCTTGACAAAGTAATTGAATTGGAGAAGTCATGCCATTGAAAGATGCTTTAAAACCGCCATCAGCGCCATGCATATAAATTATAAAGGGTTCATTTAGTTGCTTCGGAACTATTAAATGGCTTAATTAACTGCTCCAATGGGTTTCCCTCACGATTCCATTTATTTTTATTTCAAAATTTGGATGGATACGCGATCTGATGGTGAGCTTTAACATTTTTATCCTACACTTTTCGTAGTTTTGTTTTTTTTCAAATATCATTTAACTTTGCATTACAACAGAGTGTATTGAAAATAGAATTTTCAAGGACTAGCATGCGGCCTCATTTTCAGTTCTTTACGGAAGTGAGAAAGACGACAAATACAAAAAAAATCTTACTGCGACAGCAGTAACACCAACAAAATGGCATTAGAGGGGCATAAAACGACTTGACCATAATCGGCAACTTTAGTACTACGCCCACCCTTCTCCTCCTTCACCACCACCTCCGGCACTAATCTACTAAATTGACCCGTTATGTTTTCACTTCTTTTCTAGTATAGGAAAGAAAATGTTTTAATAAAGTTAAGTCAAAGCTTCAGATTTCCTCCAAAAACGACATCAATATCAAGTAGCTGTGTTTTTTTGGGCAGTCAGAAAAGTGAGGTGAACCATGATGATATATGAAAATCATCATTAAGCATAATTATCAGATGTCATGAGTTTAATATTCGTCGATTTATGGCCGGTGAGTGCAACTGGTAACCTCAGTATGCAACATCGGAGTGGAAAAATTCAAGTTTGTCACCAGGATGATTCTACTTAATATGGGTGTAGGAAAACACCCCCTAAATCGGCTTAGAAGTTAATGAACAATCGACTCTAAGCTCCCATAACATTAACTCCGACTTAAGAACCTAGGGATCAGATGGCAAAGTTGGATCTTCAAGGTACTTCAAACTGCATAAGTAAATTAAATTCAAGCAATCTTATGTTCTGATTTTTATTTGTTTTAGTTGCTATCCGATCCTTTTACTACTAATGGTGTTTGCGTGCTTCACTGCGAATAAAATTAATAATTTCGCAGTGGTAATAATAACCAACTCACTGCATGGTTTCATTATTTTACTGTTCTTCTCAATCGACTCTTCACTGGCTGGTGTTACTACACTAATTGTAGTAGCCTGGTCAACCTGAGGAACGATCCTATTTTTCTTCAGCATTGAAGAGAAAGAAGGCATTGAATCAAAAGCACTAAGTATTGGGTCATCTCCAGTCACCTCAACCACATCAAGATCAACATTAGTGTTTCCTGAAAAAAAAAGGAAATAGTTAATTAGAAACAGGTTATTTGGAGGTGGAATTTGGCATATAGGAGAAGAATTTGAATTGTAAAATCCAGAAAGGCAGAGCAGTTGAGCGTTTCCAATCTTTCTACACACCCATTACTGAGTACTGATCTCATTCGAAGAATTGCATAACCCTCCGTGACAACTTTAGCCTGGTTCCCAATCTACCTACTATACTGCGGCGTCTTCTCTCTCATAGTCTCTGATTTTACACAAAAATAAGCCTTGCTCACCACAATCTCCCCTTCTCTCCATCTCGAGGTGCGGTGAAATGTTGCATCAAGTCAGAATAGTAATATTCTAGACGGACTCCACTATCCAGACCCTAAAATCCTAAACAGCCTGTTTTAAAAGTCTCCAGGTGCAAAGATTATTACTACAATCACCCCCAACTGGCCCCTTTGGCACGAATTGACACAAATTATTTCGAGCAAACATAATTACACTGCGTTTATAAACTTACTGTCTGTATCATATTCTTCATTTGGATTTTTGTGAAATCTTTTAGAAACCGCTTTTGTTGTAGATTTTTCGACTTGAGAAGTAACCTCCTTTTTCTTCAATGCGGAGCCAAAAGGAGGCATTGAATCAAATGCGTCAAGAATGGGGACATCTTCGTTTGACTCTTTATCAAAGCCACTATAGATCCTCCCTTAAAACAAAGGATAATTAACTGATTGAAAAACTAGCTCTTTATGCGGCAAAAACTTCGTAGAACTCGCTACTTATAGATTGTAGATTTTATTAACAAGTCTTTACTTATTATTGTACCAAGGGAGATGGAATTTCGCTGTGAAAATTGTTATTTCCCTTTCTAGGATGAATTGTGAGGTTATAAGGTAACCTTGATCACACCTATCAAATACCCCATTCTTCTTCTTCTACTATTTTCACATCAGTAGATAGTCTTAAAACGCGAATTTAACTAATTCACAATGGGTTTAGCTGAATACAATAAACTTCGGATCTTTGAAGTACCAACCAAGCACTGAAAAGTAAGTCTTAACGACAAGTGGCACTAATGTCAGTTTTGAAATACTCATAGGAAAAAAAGTTTGGAAATCAACATACGATTCTGATTTGCGGCAGAGGGAAAAGTCGTTGGTTCAGAACTAGTTCGTGGTGAGGGCTGTTTCACCTCTTTCTCCAATTCCTCTTTGATTGAAGAATTTCGATTTTTGAAAAGATTGGCTTGGGTGTTGGCTTGTTCGGTATCAGGTACGAGGATGTGTAATGGCTTCTAAAATGGAAAGGAAATTAAAGAATCTTTTCTCGTACAAGGACGGTTCACTTGCAAATTGCCTAAGTATGTAATGTGCATAATTATCACGCCTGGAGCCGCAGATTCGACATGAATCCACGAACACTCAGTATTTAAAATGCCAAACCGTGTAGAATTATACTAGCCAATAACTGATAGCAGAAAGTGAGTTTCACTTCAGAAAAACTAAGTACGGCAGCTTTTGGTCAAACGTTTAATAAAGTTTTTACGAGACAAGCCTGAAACCTGTAGGTCACGCACAATACTTTGCATTTGTAGATTTCCACAGCATTTTCGAAACATGAATTGTGCACTCAGATTAAAGCACCACCAACTGGAGTCACATGAACCTTATGATAAGTGAATCTAGCTACTACCAAAAAGGACTCCAAATACTGCCTATACTGTGACGTCTATTTTAATCACATATACTAGTTAACATCTCGGAATCCAGTGTCGGTAGCAAACAAACTAACCCGCTAACATTTCACAATTATGAATCCTTATCTGCTTCACAGGATGTAGTTCGTAAAATAAATCCGCCATTTCTTCCCAAAATGAGTTCACTTACAATAAATCTCCTCCTTCATATTTAATGTAATAATCGTTTATGATCCCTTAATTTTGGTCAGACTTAACCTGAACTTCAAAATACGAGGCCACAATGCCAATAAAAATGATGACTCCCGAATAAGTAGAATATGATGAGTAGAATGCCAAATATCGATAACTTAACTTCAATAGACCCGAATAATATAAATATTTACTGGAACTTTGTACATTTTTAAAGTTAAAAAATAATGGTAAAGATTTAGTGCATTAATGTTAAAGGGCTTGTCTCAATATACCAAATTAAAAAAATAGTATGGACGATTCATAATAACACCTCCAGCTCCACTTAAGGGCATATTCTTAGATAGAAAAGAAAGCAGTATATTACCTTTGTTGGTTTGGTAGAACGAGTCGATGGAGGAAGAATAGGCGTTCGTCTACATTGACGCTTTGAAACGGATTCCAAAAGATCTGTTTCCGTATTCTTATTTGCTGACTGTTCTCTGCAAAAGCGATCATATAGGTCATAAACGGAATTATGAATTTGAATTAATTTAGCATGAAATTTGTCTTATAACTTATTCTATTTATTAAAATAAGTATTACTGCAATATTGATAGATTTTATAGAGAACGGATTTTGTGAATGAGTGTTTTATAAAAAAAAATATTAATTGGAATTAGGAGAGGTGTGATTCGTTGGTGTACCTTCTGAAATCAATATTTACTCTGTGACTAGTTTATCAGACACTTCAAGATTCACTATTGAATATCGGTTTTCTTCAATATGATTGACAATTATTTTAGCGCTATCAACAAAGAACAACTAATGCAAATTACTCTAAAGAGGAAACTGGAAAGTGTCTTTCAGTGATCCAGGGAGCAACTATCATAAATCCTGAGATTAAAATATTTGGGATGCATTATAGAAACCCCTTCCCTCTTTAAAAGAATCACATTTCAGCAGAAAGATTAACTACTGAATGTAATAACTATTGAATATCAGTGACTAATAGAAGGTAAAGATTGCCTATAATTATATGGTTTAAACTGAGTCTAGGTCCACAGCATCATTAACCGCACTTTATGAGACAAAAATATACCAGATTTATTCTGACGAAAATGAGAAAATGACAAATATTCCTAAGTTGAAAGGTTGAAAATACACTTAGGGTATTGTTAACTTAAGAGAAGAGACTTGGATAGCTCGACCATAAACGGTCTGAACATTAGCTCTAACAACGATAATATTAGAAGAAAAGGTTAGCAGATAGAGCTTTTGAGCTAGCAATGTACTTTTTTCTCTCACAGTAAACTAGGAATAAGTCAGAGGAACTGACTCTATAAAGTTAAATGTTCTGTGTTCGGAACCTGACGGTTTAAATATAGTGATTTGAATGACCCACCGTTCAAATCAATAAATGTTAAACAAAATGTCATTAAGAGGGGCCAGGAGATACCATGCCCATAGAAATATACTTTTTTGCTACCAATATTGCAACTATCATCACATCATTAGTAGATATAGCAAAACCTGTTTTCGATATTTTCTTCAATATCACAAGTAGTAGCGGTTAATATTAGCAAGTCGGAATAAATCCGTCTACTTAAGCAAACAAAAAACACGCAAAAACCAAAATAGTAAAGAGATAAAAAGGTAAGAAAAGCTATGAGATACCTTGGACGTTTGAATAAGCTGCCACGTCGGCTGATGGCCGATTCTAAATTCCAAGAACTATACTCGGAAGAAGCATTTAGGAATCTTTTATCAGAACCAACAGGGCATGGGCGAGTAGCGTTGCAATAGACCCCGCAGGAAGAATCAATAATTGCCAGGGAAATTTCTTGATCCAAGATCGGACGTCGGTTGAAATTCTCCTTCAACACAGAATACGCCAACTCGTGGTCCGAGTTCACATTCCCAGACTCATAAACAAGACAGGGATCAGGAGTCGAACCAAAAAGATCTACGAAGTACTTTCGAGAAAGGGATAACTTTTCAGGAACACAAATTGACTTTGCATTGGACAAATTTAGTAGAAGATTAAATCGCTGAAACTTTATAAGAATGGGTAATAAAGCCAGATTAGAAGAATATGGAACTACCTTAGTTTCAAGGAGAAATATAAAGGTTTTACCAGTAAAAACTAGACCTCTATTCGGATTAGCTTTAAATTTTGAAGAATCCTCAACCGAAAATCCCTTTTCTTCAATCGGTGGCATATACCTAGGTGGAAATTATTAAAAAAAAAACATTCTACATAGACGGATCAGGATAAGAAAAAGATTCATTTGAATGCAAATCCTTCAAGGCATTGAGATACTTTGGTGTTACAATATTAACACCCCGAAGCAAACAGCACAAAACCTGAAAAAGTAATCAGAACCAATAGGACGCATACCTTATGAGTCACGATAAGTCTTGACATCACCAGAAGATTGCATTCCTGGCTCCATTCAGGCAGAATTTTCCCACCCAAAGAACAGATTAAAGGCTGTAATTCCAACTTTATTCTAGGTGACACTGCGGAAAGAAGGACATTAAGAGGAATAAATTTCATTCTAAAAAAACACGATTAACCATTATCTTTTATAACCTACAACACAGTAAAACCCGGCTGGGCACCGAAAGTAACCTCAGAATTTGGGGGAATTTCTGTGGGAGCATTACTAGTTAACCTGGTTGTATTAAGAAATGTCCCAAAACGTGAGAGATCTGTGAGTTTCATGACTGGAAAAATTAAGGCGTTGTCAACACCTTCTTCAGGATATGAAATAAATATATTTGCGTGTAAGCGGCTAACTGAACGATCAAGTATATTTAGATCTGTCTCTGCGCGGCCGATTGTGTATTCTTGATTTGTTAAAAGCAAACGTTTGAAGTCTTTTCAAAAGTTTAGCCAAGAAATACACTTACTAGCATCACTTTTCTTAGTAATTATCCACATAATAAGGTATTCTATTTAATAGCGAATTAGACCATCGAGATTCGACCTACAGAAATCAATTCGCGATTCCCTAATAAAAAGCTATCAAACAACCTGTTTAAAGTTCGTTATTTAGTTTTGTTTCCCTTTAGACAGCTTTTAATTTCGGTTATATGGAATTCATACTAAATTTATAACCATAATGAGGTGAACCAATAATGAGATATTCGTTTAATTGTAGATATTTAAAGAATTGGACGTCTATTAGATAAAATCAAAGCAACATCTTATTTGATTGTATAATTTTTTGGGCTGTTATTGGTATGATTGTTAGATACTGTCCCTTTAATCACTAAGAATGTTACTTGTTTTTATATTGTTTTATTAATTTATATATTTTAGGTGAACGATATTTCGTTATTTGATCGCATTAAAAGCCTATTCAAGTTAAACCAAAGAGATATTTCGAGAGTCACACTGAAAAGTGAACTTTACCGAATACTGTCAGTTAGGAAATTCGCCCTTCATAGGACTAATGTCCATTAGAAACTTAACATTCAGTGACTTCCTTATGACATCATTTTCGCTAGTACGAAAAGTAATTTCAATACGTGCTTGGAAATGCAAACTTTATTGGTTAAAAATAGAGTAAAATAACATTTAATGCATTTTGAGAAGTGGAACTGGTAGTATCACTACCAAAAGTGTATGAATCGTTCTACAAATGTTATGAACAGTTGCCAAGTCATTTTCAAGAGAAAGCGAGAGAAGAGCAACTGTAACTTAAATTAATTATTAGAAAAAGAAATTTTATTAATTAACGTATGGAATCGATTTTTTAATTCTACTTTTCTACAAAGTTGTTCACTTGATCCTTTTATATAAATGGACTATTGCTGGTAAGTATGCAATTATATATATATGAGGTATTATGAGGAAATCACGCTGGACTTTACTCTTCCCAAATAATTAAGATTCACGCTTCCTACATACTATTATACTCAATTTACTCAAATTATTAATAATGTCCATATTTACAATTTTTTCGAACATGGCACACAATTTTAGACTTAAATTGTTTCTCTGGTGACTAATATGAACTCTTCCCTTGAAACGCCCTTGTGGATTCATATACTCAGAAATGTAACTCTCCAGTATTTCAATAATTATTACCTTGACACAACAAAATGTGAATTCTAATCGATTTCAAACTTAAAAGTGGATATTTTGAATGAACTTTATCACACAAGACCTCGTAACTCCTCGATGATTTGCCAATTTTGAGTGATATGTGTTCACAGCTTTTGGTTTCACTTTGAAAGTATTGCAGATACTTTGAAGTAAGAGTACAACTCCGCAACGTCATCCGAGGAAAAATTGGGCCGCAAATAGGCTTCAAAGTGAAGAAATTCAGAGATTGTCTCTCTCTCAAAGTCAGTCTCACATCCTGGTCTCCCATCCTGATGGTAAACGAAATCTTGGCTCCATGGGATAGCAGCATGCCTGTGGAGACTTAGATCACCTGGCTCGGATATCTTCTTCATTTTTACCATTAAGCCACGCGGATCGTTGCTTCATGTTTGCTTTTTAACTAGGAAAGAACCAACCTATTGAGGATGAAGCTCAACAAAATTTGTTTCTTTCTAATTTATTTCCAGAACACTACTCAGAACCTAATGGAAATTTTGGTCCAACAGATCCAACTTGTTTGGTGTTTCCATCCTTACCTTCGTTACATTACATTCGTTTCGTCTTTTCTATAATAGGAATGCCTGTCTTAAATCCAGCTCGAATTCCGCCTCCTCAACCTGGCAGCTTCAACCAAGGAGAGCTGCAAGTTCATAATTTTACAAGATGCGAAAACCTACCCCTTCTAATAGAGTTAAAAATTTCATCTGGCCTCTGGTGCGATCAAAGTCTGGTGGTTCCATCCTTACCGTATTAAAAAAATGATTAACTTGGGAGAAGGAGATCTGATTGGAATTGACGGAAGACTGATTCTGATGCATTTGCTCTAAAAAATATAATTATTCTTGTTGCCATACTACGAATCATTTACAAGATAATTCTAAAAGCATCATTTGTGATCCCATAGTATGTAACTAGTTTTTTTTCAAATGTATTCTTACATTCTTTAAATTGTATACTTTTAGGGTTGGGTGAATTTGCAGTTCCAGTGCTTTAATACATTTATTTTTTTAATTTGTGGGCTTCAGTGAGCATTTATGTGAAGTTGCTTTCTACAAGCGCTAGCACTACCATCATTCAAACGTCTTACGTCTTGCACATAATGCACCACTGGTGCCTTTCAAAAGCGCATGCACTATTCCATTTCCAGGGATATGGACCGGCATATCTGATGCAAGCGCACACGCACAACAGTAGGCCGGTGCTGTCACACAGCTGATGAGCTAAGTACCACGCCACTGCATCTCCATCCGTGGGTAGACCGCTGACATGGATAGCTGGATTACCCACAGTAGCACACGTAAACTCGAGTTGAGGATGCGTACACTATTGACGCATTGTCTACAACCCAATGAGAGGGATGGATGGATAGAAAGTGAGCGGAACACTCGCCGTTCTCTCCACCACCGCCAAAATAATGTGCTCTGACAACTCGCTCGCAGCCACTGCTAATTCACTCCACTCATGTATGCCTTGGAGGAGCGGCCTCTAGGTATTACGTCTCCACCACGTAAGAGCACACGAAAATACAGTCGTACTGCATTATTGTGGACGTGGGGGTAGAGAGTGATGGAAACAAGCTTCGACTCGGCAATAGTATATGCTGGCGCTAGTGAAATATCGGCAGCTGCAAGAGAGCAGTCAGGACAAACGCTGCGCTTACATGTGAGGAGACCAGTGCCTCCTCCCTCTCACACACACGCATAAGCATCAATGATGGCACACAGCACAAATGTACACAGCGTAGCAACTTGCCTCGCTTATTATCTAAACCATATATCAATGTTAAAACTTTATAAAAGAACTTTTAAATAAGACTTAAATTTTATCAGAGTGACATGTATTGACCTAATTTGAGCATGGAAATTGAACTAAGTTAAGGATAACAATTGTGTATAGTGATTACTGATACCAAAATCATATATTATGAGTCTTCGATAGTGATTAACGAGTTTTAAGTGGGACATCTCGTCACATCATTCACGGAATGTAAACCACTGATTATCGAACTCTTAACCCCCAAACTTGTCAGATGTATGTGTTTGTACTACACCACTGCATTGGAGTAAATGAAATGGTTAAATATTAATTTAATTGGTAATATTTGATATATATATAGATATAAAACTTTGCTCTCGCCGTTTTCCAAAAGATGGCAATAGTAGTGTTCGGTAGTAGTTGAGATATATTAACCACAGATGTCGGACACTTTGTTTTCACATTTGTAAATATAACCCTATTTTGATATAACTTGATTTGTGCTTGCATAACAATAATGACATTGTTAATTAAATATGTCAGAATTTAAACCGAGTTCTCGTAAGCATTTGCTGGAAGTATTGCTTTTTATTTCAATATTAAAAAATTGCGGACTTGCTGAGGCTCACCAGATTATCTAAGATAGTTATTTTAAACGGGTGTCTATTAGTGAGAGAACGTGTCGACGGGAATTGTTCCAACATTTAAGGTGGTGAGTGGTGATTTTACTGTCGAAGACCGACCGGCATAGTGGTGGACGGGTGGGAAAAGTTGTTGGAGATACATAATTGGAGGCGAGCGATTCCTAGTGAAGACTCGTGTCAAACTCATAAAAAAGAATTAGCAGAATCATTGAATGGGTATCAGTGAGCAAGCAATTTCAAAACGCCTGAAACAGTCGGGAATGATTGGGAAAGAAGGATATTGGGCACCCACGAGTTGAAACGACGAGTTGAGATGTGGAGCGACGTATGTTTGCCTGTGAATAGCTGCTGGAAAGGCAAACGCGAAAGGCATTTTCCACCGTATTGTTATTGGGGACGAAAAATGGGTACATTAAAATAACTACTGCTACGTCAACACCTCGGCCGATCGAATATCCATGGCACAAAAGCCATGCTTTGCGTTTTGTTGGGGAATCAGCTTGGCGTAATTTATTATGAGCTTTTATAACCGCTCTATATCCTTAACCATCACAGGTGAGTGTTTAAGAACGCAATTGATGCACCTGAGCCGTGCTCAAGAAAAAGAATAACGCCCACAGTACAACGGGAGACACGATAAGGTGGTTATTTTGCAGCGTGATGATGCTAGACCTCCTCACGGGATGGAACAAAATGGTGAAAAATATCTCGAAACGTTGAAACGGGACATTTTACTTCACACGCCGTACTCTCCAGATGTTGCTCCGTCTGATCTTCACCTCACTCACTCGCTTAATAGCACACGGCCTGGCTGAACAGCACTTCAGCTCGTGTGAAGAAGGGAAAAATTGGAAAGACCCATGGATCATATCGAAAAATGAAAAATTTTTTCGCCGCGGGATTTGCCTGCTGCCGAGAGATGGGCCAAAGTAGTAGTTAACGATGGACAATGCTTTGAAACTTGTTTATTTTTATCAAATGGCAGGCTCTTGATAGCAATCATTTGCCCTTTTGTTAACTTTGCGCTTCACATTAGGAAGAAACGTCAGAGTTACAAAAAGGTCAAGAGGGGGAACAGAAGAGTGATTCACAGATGCAAAAGGGACAGGCATAAAGGTGGAGAAAAAAATTAATTTGAATACTGCTAAAGTAATCGAATATGACACACAGTAGGGTCATGGTAGTTTGAAGTCAACTGCCGATTTATTGACTTTTTTGCCGCAGGAGTACACTTTGCCCAGAGGTAAGTCTATCGTACACCCCACTTTGAAACTTAACATAAGTAATCGTTTTGATGTAATAAAGCCTGAAATTAAAAAAACAGCGGGAGCAAAGTTGTAGACCTACTATTTAATTTGTCAATTTATTCAGTGATCGCGTAGATTAAAGAAAATGAATAAAAATTGAATTGCTTTTAAATCATAATTTACGGAAGGAAAAGAGGTTTGCTGGTCTTTGATTTTAAAGTTCAGTTCTGGAGATGTAATCCAAGCGAACATTCTCCATTCAATATACGGAATAGCTTAAACTGAAATTAATGAATGAACTCATGATATGGGATGCTATTTTTAAACTAACTTTAGTGGAATAATATTTATTGTTACCCTTAGCCAGGACTGGTTGATAGTGTCAATGATAATACTAATAAAAGATGTCCTGGTTAAATTTGACAGCCTCGTCAGGAAAAGGAAAATGTTTGGAAACTAAAGAATCAAGAAGGTTTACAATTAATTTAATACAGAATTCGATTATGGAACCATCAAAGATTGCTAAAAGTAATCGCCATTAGTGCTCATTACAGCCTCAATCCGGGCTCAGATCTAGTACCGAAATCCAGGAAAAAAAGGTATGAGTCTCAAAAAACCGCTTTCATTCTATTTATTAGGTGGCTGGCATTTAAATCGCAGACACGGCGACCAGCGTCCTTCTCTTGAGACCATGGCATGCTCAACAGTTCACGGTATAAGGATCTGGGGGGGGGGGGGGGGAGGGAGGTTCAGCAGCCAGAAATACATTTTGACTCTTGTAGCCGTACGAATTGGTTGACAACAATTTTTCGCATTTCCATCAGATGTGTGCAGGGGACCGTTCTTACTGTCACCATACAGTGATCCATTATTGAGTATCTCCTTTCATAATCCAAGGTTTAAATAAGACAGCTTTCACCAATTCCGTGTAGTTATCTAGTTTTAATCTAGGCAACTAAACCTCCATTTATTTTCAAAACTGCCGAGGGTGGCATCAAATCATTCTCGGCCGCGGAGCAATACACGTTCGAAAACCATGCCCATTTGTGGAACTTTAGTCTACATGAGTCTATAAGTCACACTTTTTCTGTGTGAAAGTTAAGACCATTGTTATTAAACGTGAAGTGTTTTTAACCATGCGAAGGCCTTTTCTCATCGGAATAAAACCAGATTGCTTATGTCTCAACAGTGCGTTTCAATTTGCTCATAAGCTTCTTTGTCTTTTCATTGGTAAGTTGAGCTTCACATCATTTATATGAGCTTGTAATGACGGAGGTCTTCAATAAGTGCAGATGCATTATAGAAGTGGGCTAAATCAGAATTCCTATGACAGTGTGCTCCAACGTGTTCGCACATTAGATTTTCACTATTTAAGTGTGTCAATTAGTTTCGACATCATGAATAATTATGCAATAAAAAAAATTAAATTGGAACAAGATTACCCATCCATGAACTGACATTTCTGCAGTAAATATTTTATTCAGTGCTTACAAATATATATTAAGTCGATTACTATTGAATTTTATAGAATATTTTGAAGCTACAACGCGTTAATAATGTCTCTTTAATTTAATAATGAAAATTAATAAAATCGTTGTTGTCTTTCTCCTTTGATTCTCAAAACATCAATTCGATTAAGAAATGTGTCAATAAAAATGATAAAATATTAAATCAAAATTTTGGTACGCAGTCGACTCAGACATTTCAGAAAAATTAAAAGACAAGGGATTTGATATTGGGTAATACATTTTTGCCATTCATTGGAAAAATGTCTATAAACAAAAGAATTAGAATTTGATACAATTGTTGATAAAGAAATATTAACAATATTTATATTACTACCTAGATATTCACTGAATTACCTAAAGCTTGAAGTCGAAAAATTTTCCGTTCGGACAAATTGCTGATTATTTTTGGACCGCAGATAATGCCGATGATGTCCGACGTACATATTCCCTCTGATATCTGCACGACTGCGACGGACTTCTCTATTTGGTCAGGTAAATTGATAATTATGATGTTAATTGATCCATATAATTACTTCAAATCAGTTAATTTCGTTTTAAACCGTTTTCCTAATTTTCATGAATCATTCGGCCAGCCAAGTGCAAGTTCCTCCATTTATTCTTTGTCTGCAAACTTATAAAATCTTGTTGAATATTTATATTTGGGAATATTCGCTATAAAAATCGAATTTAATAGTAATTCTACTTGTATTTAGCTATTTACTTTTATTCTGAGTCTAAATTAACAAATTTGTAATTTTCTGTTGTCGTTTAATGATAATTCCAAACGCATTGTTTTAGGTGAGCT
Organism: Hymenolepis microstoma; assembly: GCA_000469805.3. Taxonomy (NCBI): domain Eukaryota; kingdom Metazoa; phylum Platyhelminthes; class Cestoda; order Cyclophyllidea; family Hymenolepididae; genus Hymenolepis; species Hymenolepis microstoma. The sequence goes on from LR215991.1 coordinate 18,229,041, forward strand.
ATGAACTCATCAACCAAGGTCACAACTATCTCGCTTCCGACTCCTGCTACAACAAACTCTCTTCCTCTCACATCAATTCCTGCAATTCGGGCTCCGCCAATTACCGCAACTGTCCGTCCCACTCCCCCAATTTCCATTCCAGCAGCAATTACCACAAGCAAAAAGAAAGCGTCACCATTTTCAGACGATAATTCTATTTGGACAATACCTCCAGTCCCCTCAAGCACTGCAAGCATTGATGGCGATCACGACAAAAGCACCAACAGCCAAGATCCACCCTTGCCAAAATCTCCCCCAATAGAAGATAATAGCGGCGGTTCTCCTCAACCCTCACAAACTCCACCACCACCTCCTCCAAATATCGGAGGCGGGCCCTGGTCTCCTTCACTCTTTCGACCCGTTCCCTCCTCTCCCAGCTCAGCTTTCCACACCCCTCCGCCCATCGTGAAGCCCGTGGTTCGGCCCCCACCCTTTCCTAGTCCACAGCTGCCCTGTGTTCTACCTCCACCCCCGTTAGCTTATCTCACTGATATCTCAACTCCTAGTGCTTCAACTCAATCCACAACCGTCTCAAATGTGGATTGTAGCACAGCGAAGGATGTATTTCCAAGTTCACCACCACCAATTGCGCCATCGTCAGTTGCAACCACGATGACCCATCAGACGCAGCAACAGTCACAACCAGTGGGTGTTTCACCGAGCGGAATTAGTCGGTTGAGTAGTGGAAGTGGGGGTAGTGGAAGTGTGCGGGAAGCGGTCTTGTGTAATTCTTGTGGGCAACTTCACGATCCTCATGCTGCACATGTTTACGATTACAGCGAAACAGTGGATGCGGACTTATTATGCAGAGTAAGCACTTGTTCGTAATGTTAATAATTTTCAAGTGCATCCGTGGGCGATTAATTCAAATCGGTTTTTCGAAAGTTACTTTGTAACCACTAGTTTTAAAGCGGTTTAAATTTCCTCTCAGAAAATAGGATGAAAATTATTCCCATTTGTTGAGATTTAATTTTTGAAAACTTCCTTTACGGTCCCTTTTACTTCTAAAATTTGAGCCATTGAAATAATAATTTCTTTGATTGAATGTTTGTTTTATTTCATAAATTGTCTAAGGAGCCCTCGTTTGGTCTTCGGTTAGCAAATAGGTTATAATACAAATGTTAGTAGCGGATTAATCTTTTTACTCAATGATATTTGCCTGAAATTTGAAAATGCATTTTATCTTTTAATCATGTGAAAGAAATCAAAGATCGAGTGGGACTGGTATTGTCGACATCAGAATGGGAAGTTTTTGTTTTATTTCCAAAACATTGAGTCATTCCCCTTCCCATAAAGCACGTAATTCTTCTTACAATATCCTAATTTTCAGTAGTTAAATTGCCATGATGTGCTTCTCGAGTTCCTGATTGAGCTGATAGTTGTAATTCATTTGCAGCTTCTTGTAGTCATAAGAAGGGATATCTTAAACACGGTAGGGATTACGTCGTAGCATCTAATAAATCATACATTCACTTCCATCAAATTGTAATCGAGTAGCTACATAGACAAGAACAATGTTCCTACTCACTTTAGGAAAAATTCTTTGTTGTCCTTGCATTCTTATAAGTGACAAATTGGAGTATTTAGAACTCGCATATTTGGACTCTGACATCTCAATGATTAAGTTATTTTGTGATTTTCTCATGACGTATTTTCATTTTATAAATTTAAGTTTAAAAGTATGTACTCACTTTATAAAACTAGGGCCGAATAGGCGTGTCCAATTTTAATTTCAGACGGTCATATTTTTATAAGTGCTTTAAAATGGTTGATTTTGAAGGCTTCTCGAAAATAGATTTGAACAGGTTCCTAGTTGTCCTATAATAGTAATTAATCTTAGAAAATTTTGGGTCGTGATTACCCACATTTTGGTTGTTTCAAAAATTGAATCTCTCGTAGGTTTTATCGAAGCAGCTTAAATCAGTTGCAAAGTCATTATTTGCCAGTTGCCATGATCATTACTTCGGCCATTATATATGGAACTTATAATAGTGTGAGATCTACCATTTAACTACTTGATAGACAAGCTAGCTAGACAAGCCTATGTGTTCGACGGATTGCTGGATCATAAATATCTCTGTTGTGGTCAAATTTATTTGAACCTCACGCCTAGGGTTGCATAGGGAGATGTGGTTGATTACCTGCAAGTAAAATTTGGATTTCAGTTCAGTCCTTCAGAAATTTTACTTTTCTTCATCGTAAAATGGTATTTGTTGCAAACTTTACGTGTTAGTCGCAAATCAGAATATCTCGTTTGCGGTTACCTTAGTAGTTAGCATTTCTCCCATTGTTTCTTCCTGAAATGTACCAGGCATTTGCCTCTAGGTCATTTTATTTACATTTGGCCAAAGCCGAAAATGCTAAACATTAGCAATACATTGAGGAAAGTTCATATTTCCTATCGTGTTCGACGCTTCTTAACCGAGCGTTTAGTTGATGGGTTTATAAAGGTGAACAATAGCTTATTATCGAAGAAAATAAAGAGTCTTGCTAAGGTGTCGCTCTTTTTCCACCTCTTTCGATTTTCATCAAAAAATAACAACAAAAGAGGAAGATGTTTGGTTGGAGAGCTCCATTGAGAGCAGATCGAAAGCTTAAGGGGGCGAGAGAGACTTGTTTGAGTGCGAATATATGAATGGAATGTGTGTGTACTAAATTGTTTATATGGCCTGACATAAGTTGAAGACTGCGACAATTACTTTCTCAGCCCAGGTAGATTGACCGAGCTAGGTAGTCAGAGTCGAATACTTTGTCGTGTGGTCACTGCAAGTTAACTATTTCCTTTCCGACGTTCCTTCTCCCTGCTCGATAGTATGGAAAGAGTAACTGTTTTCATCATATGATAACAGGCCAGTAGGAAGTGTATTTGCTAAGACATCTGTTACCTTAACGGGAATCGAGGGGTTCGTTAAGTCACCAATGGGCTCCATATCTGCTCACGTTACTTCTCGCTCTGGACTTCTCTATTTTTAAGAACTTTAATTATCTTGTCTTTTTGTACTTCTGACATTATGCCGTCCGTTGGTTATTTCCTTCACTCTGTGTATAAATAGGTGTCAGTCTAAGCAGCAAACCTAATAGACACATCAGTAGTTTTCTCCACGCGATAACGCCAACCGAGTAAAAGGCGAGAAGTCGTTACTACGACATCCGCCCATAGTTTTTATTGGACACAAAGTGATGGTCAAGGGGTAGGTAGGGTTAAGGTGAGTCATAAGTGAGTTGATGTACAAAATAGTGTCTTAATACTTAGTGCTACGACTCAAGCATCTATTTCTCACAGCCTGTTCAAAAATATTCCATTTTTGAGTATTCTTTTTGAAATAAGAGTGGTATCTCTATTGATCTCTCATTGTGCTCATCGAAATGCCGGGAATAGTTTTGCTGGGATAATTAGGTCAAGTAATCAATAAAAAACTCATCATTCTTTGAAGTGGGTTTTTTATTAAAGCGCCTAATCCCCATTTTGCTTCAGTATTACAAATTGGTTAAGTATTTAAATGATAAAAATTCGTACGTTTGGATCACATTTCGCCCTGAAAGACCTTTTGATCTTGTCTCTTCTTCCTTGGTATTTCTTAGAATCTATGCATTCTCTGTAAATTCAGTTTTCTTCCTTCTTAAACTTGTTTTAATCTATTTCTTGCAATTTAGCATTTGTTTAGGTTATAAAACTTGCGCCGCCTTTGCCCTTAAGGTAGAATGGGACCGACTTAAAACGAATTATTCTCTAATCCCTTAGATAAGCTTGACGACCTTGTAATCACGAGTCTATTTTGAATACTCTAAGGAATGACTCTTGACTGTCCCCCCCCCCCCGCCCTGCATTCGTGCCGTAGTCAAGTTCGCATCCGTTACTTTCTTGAATGCTAAGCCAACGTAGGGTCCGGGCTAGAGGCGTTCCTAACTCACGTTCGTCTATTCGGTTTTTGGCTCTTCGTTATCTCAAACTATTGATTTTATTTACATTCGTTTCTGTCTAGTCGACCTGAAATTGATCTTTTCGGGGGATCTATCTTATCATTCATAGAATTTGTTAATTTCACCAATTATATATATATATATATATGTCAATTCAGTAGATGTCCGCATATTTAGATATTTTGTATATGGAAGCTTAAACAGGTGTTATCCCATTCCCTTTCGGCCATTTCTGACTGCTGTCAGTTGTCAAATAAACTTCTGTTCGTTCACCGGAAGCAGCAAAGTTCACATCTGGAAGTGCATATTCCTTAGAATATATTTTCCATTTCGTCACGTGACCCTACCATTTTTATGGATCGGGGTGTATATCCACAATCTTGGGATTGCGTCATTTGTTAACGTGAAAGTAGGATTTAGGAAGATAAGTGAAATAAGAGTGGAAATACTTGTCAATACTCTAGATAGCTTTCTTTCTAATAGTACAATGGTTGAATTGTTGGATACCATGCGTTCTAAACTTCACCATTGGTACCATTCACGAATAACTCTCGATTGTAAACTGGATGTTTTCCCTGTCAATTAAAGTAAAATTTTATTTCCATACCATTCTCGAGTTGGTTTAATGTTACGAATTCGGTGCTCATTAACGCACGCCCAGTGAGAGTAATGGCTATTCGCACTAAGTCTCACTAGCAAAGAGGATGTTAAAATTTGAACCCACTAAAACTACTTCATAATGCTACTCTACTCAAAATGAATGCTGGGAAATGCTTCCCTAAAGTGGATTTGGGAATTACACTTGTGCATATATCGAGCGCAGTCAAATGCGTCTACCCGTTTGTTTCTACATCAATTATATCAATTTGAGAGTAGTTGAAGGGCTCACAAATTTCTTATCACCTGGGTTTGTTGTCTACTTATTGATATCCCCAAGTCGAAATGGGGTTGGCTTTATGTTCACTTTCCTAAAAGTTTTTATTTTTGGCATATACTCGTATTTCTATTGTATTCAAGCAATTAACTGAAGAGTAATGCTGAGGGGGTTTTGTTTATTATAATCCGTCATGAAATTAGACTTGCATAGGCTAAAATGAGGGGTTAAAATGCGCTCCAGTTTGTAATTCTACAATTTTCGTTCTTTTTTCACAACTTTGCAAATAATTCCAATTTTGGCGAAACAGATTCACTAGTTAGACATCTCTCAAAATCGGGAATTCACGCAGTTTCTCTTCTTCCTACTAATTAGTGAAATTTTCACCCTCCCGCTTTCTCTCAAAAGTTGCTCGGTTCTCTCTATCCTCATTTACTAACTTAATAACGATGAATGGGAGTCACATTTACTAGAGGTGGCTATGCGTTTGTGAGTCAGCAACATCACCGGTCCTTCATCAAACTCCGTGCAAATTGCACGCGCCTACACATTCTGCTTTCATTTGGACTGTGGAGGACGCTGAAATTCATTTCAGTATATTGTATCGGAGCCTTGTTTCGGTATACTATGGCTCTATTTTTTATTTATTTTTTTTTAAATTTTGATTTGGCTCAATATTCCAATGCTATGTATTAAAAATCTATTGATGCCTTAGTTTGTTAGTTAATTTCCTGTAACGCTAAAGTTGCGTTTAAGTAGATTGTCACCATTTTATTGTCATGGGGTATCTTTTTTGTCACCCCTTTGTGTTTTGTTCTACATCCAAAATCTCGTTCTAATTGAATTTATCTTTGAATTTATTATTGTTTTATTATCTATGTGGACGCCATTTTATCGCTAGTTGATGTAGGCAGCTTTCAGCATCAAATAGCTAAGAACAAGTTTCCATTTAACAACTGTAATATTTATAGTCTGTTGATCAAAGACTTATTTTGATTTGGATAAAGCACGTTTAGAGTCGCTGATTAGGTAATGACATTCTAGCTAATAGTTCATTGATCAGTATTGTTGATAATATAACTCATTCGTTGATCAATAATCAGTTCTAACTTTAAATTAAGACTGTGGTCTACTTTTATCCATGGCAGCCACTCCGTTTGTAAATTTGGGACGTTTAAGTTCAGTTTGTATTGTTCACTTTTATGCCTCTGTTTTGGAGGGTTTAAATAAATGGGCAGTTTTTTTCTGTCTTGGAAGAAGCTGTTCATATAAGTTATTTTCACAATTAAAAAACAATTTAAGGAAACATTTTTCAGCGCTCCTCTTGGGTAGTGACTACACAGATCCACTCTGATGATTGACTCGATTCATGCCACAATCTATATCTGCCAGAGTAAACCATTGAGGTTAGCTATTTTACTCACTACGTTTGCTCTGATGGGTATTGACATGGAGATGTGCACAGTAATCCATCTTTTAATCGAAAATTCATCGGTGGGTTGCGAATTCGTGACCTCCTAGAGGGTAATCAATCGTTCAAACTCGGTAATACGTCCTTATTTGCACTTTTAAATAAAGTCACCTTTCTTCGCCAATTGGACTAATTTCCTTTGATGCCAATTTGCCGACTCAAGATACTTTACTACGATTTCACTCGAGATCCTATTTTTTCTAATATTAATAATGATTTTAGGCAAACATGATTTCTCTATTATCATACTCTTCAATCTCGTACATTTCACAGGCGAATTTGGTTACTTGTGGAGTTGTATATATTCCCCCTTTGCTATTTGGCAAAGCTGTTCGAGCTTTGTTGTTATAGTCAAGAGTAAATCCCCTGCTTGGGTGTACTTTATAAGCAGGCAATTTATTTAGTTACTTTGATCTGTTAAAAATAGTTCCTATTAATAATTATATTGGAGATGATGATCTCTTAGTACTTGTGCTTTATGGGCGTCTGTATGTCGATGAACTGTAAATTTTATTACCTTAGGCAGGTGGCAAGCTGAATTGCTTCATTATGACTACTTATCCTTTTGGTTTGTATAAACAATATTCCTTTTCGTACTGATGGGTTAGTGTTGCATTTTTATAATGATTTACGCCAAGAAAGAAGGCAACAGGCTCTCGTTCTTCTTTTCGAAAACTTACGGCAGATCCCAAATAATTAAACTGTATTTTGTATGTTTTATTGAAATGAGAATGGGACTGCTGCTACAGCGTCCCATTCTCAAAAGTGATACAAAACTTAATGCCAGCTTTAAAAATAGTTCCTATCCTAGCTGTAGTTAATTCCATAATCTGATTGGGTTAGGCTAACAAAATACAATGATCCACCTCATATCATAAGGACAAGAGTTGACATACTGAACCCCACGAGGAATGCCGTTTACTACTCTCCTTATGCTAGCTAAATTTGTTTTTACACGAAACATAGGAGCATCGGCATTTGTGATGGTTTATTAGTGAATCAGACTGAATCAATATACTAGGTATTTGAGTGTGTCTTAATAACAATGACGGTAAGTCACCTTAGATCGATACATAGTTGTAACTTAACAAAAATAATATTCCCAGTGTGTTGGGGGTACTCAGGTCATGGTGTTTAATTAAAATCTCGAAAAATTTATTACTATGAGCGAGAATTGATCTGGATAAGTTAATTGATGTAAAAGACGGAGAATCGCAGCACGTTCTTTCGGCTTCCATCAAATTGGAAACTACGCCATGAAATATGCGACCGTGAAGTCATACAAGAATTAAAATCTGCGTTTTGATAATTATTGCGACTCTCGTCCAACCATCTTTGAAGCTATTCCTCGGCAGAAATGATCTCTTCAAATTTTCCAGAGATGCAAGTTACAGCTGTATCTCCAGAGATATCCTCTCTTTCCAAGAAAAGCTTCTTCACATTTCCCTTCCTTTATTTTAATAACTATAATGCTTAAAGCCCCAGTTTATTATTATATCAAAATCGTATTTTTAATATTTATTTCGTCAAAAGGAAATAATTAATTATTTTATTGATAATACTTTCGCCTTTGTCCTATTTTCGGTCATTTGTAATGACTTTCCAGAAAGTCTATTTTAGCTATTTCATTTTACTTATTACTCATTTCTTCACTACCCACGTACACTTCCAGATAAATAGGGTCTCTTTGTTTTCCCTTATTGTATACGTGCAATGTGTAGGTCACTTAACTTTTACAATTTTTTCAGACTTAGTTAGCACCTAATTTTTGTCTCAATTTAGCTAATTTGTTATTAGGTATAGATTAGCTAGAAGGGAAAATGTTGATTTAGCTTTTAGGTTATAAATTGCTTATGTGCTAGCAGGAATATATTCGCGTGTAAGGGGGAAGAGAGTTGTGTTCCGCTTGTGCGCTGTCTGGTTGGGGTAGCTGAGGTTTTTTGCGTCAATGGTGGTGGGGTTTGGTAATTGGACGGGGTTGGGCTAAATACCAAGAAATTACTTACTGAGCTAACATGTTTTACGATCTACAAGACCGATATTCCAGTTCCAGATAGAGAAGGAAATAGATTAACACACAAGTTAGTCACACATTGTTATGGTTTCGACTTCCACAAGCAGCCCAGTAATGTTAGGCTTTGTGGGAGATACAGATGTTATTTTCCCAAGGGAAAGTATTTAATAAAATAGTTTTCTCACGTTAAAGTATTACTTTTATAACAGATACAAGACAGTCAAATATTTTCTTAACATTGATATTGGATGAATCAAGATTCCAGCATGTCATCCTCTTAGTCTTAAAGAATGTTGGAATTGATTATCATTTAACGGGTTTAAGATAAAATTAGGGGAGGGGGGCCTATGTCTTTGATCTTGTTTTCGTACCTACGTTTGATCTTTCCGTAATTTCGTGCCTTGCGAGTCTTATTGACATCAATCCATTTGTTGCAAACTTCTCTAATTGCCAGTTTTTAAATTAGAGAATTCTGATTGTAAGTTACATTTAGTCTATATGGCCCCGCCAAGTTCTCCACACGCTTTCTACTCGATGATATGTACTTTTGATATTTGGCAGGAATGTGATATGTGAAGTCCAGTTTAATGGAAATTCGAGTTAATACGAATTTGTTGTCAAAAGTATCCGGTATTGATTCCTGTTTTTTTTAAATAAAGTAGTATTTATTCGGTCCCTTACTTCTAAATTTAATATACGCCATACTAGTCAAATAATTCGATGCAGAACTTCTATGGTATTAAATTTGTAAAGGGATAGAGGTGGAGAGGAATTTCATCTAATGCGTCTACTATAAAATACTATTGGTGTGCCTGAGAGAGAACATTTTCTTGTCATTTCCAGGTGTATATTTGGTGTTTTTCATCTTTCTCCACAGTTGCACCGAACACTAAAGGCTCAGAACATTATCGGACAGTTTCTCTATCTTTCTTGTTCGTGACTAAAGACATTCAGAAGGTTAACGTCTAAAGTTCATCACATTTACGGTACAGCGGTCAATTTACTTATATACGAAGTTTCATTTTCATCTATGTTAACATGTCTTAATGCGAGTAGTCATTGGGAAATAATTGATACTAATGCTATCTATGGGTTTCCTTATCCTTTGGGAAAGTAAACAAGCCCATAGGAATTTCAAATTTGGTTTATTTTAAAGTAAATCTCTATATGACACTATCGTAACCTGTAGAGATGGTTACGTATTGCATTTGACTATTTAATGAGTTATGCGGTGACTGTGCCAGACCGGAGATTAGCTTACGTTTACGAGTTTAAATCGGCCCCAATTTATTTAATTGCCTCCGTCCCTTGGAGAGAGAATTCTGTAAAACTTGAAACTATTTTCCCATACCGATAGTGTTTAGATAACCTAAGAGGGTGTATTCCATGGTGTCAACATCGGTAGTATGATTTAAACTTATAAATAAATTGGATTCACTATTTGATTTTCGTTAATCTGTCAAGTCTGTGTTCTTCGATAATTCCACCTTTGTTGTATTGTTGTTCATGCATTCAATTTCACTTGGCGGTTATTGTTCAGTTAGTTGAAGTCGATTCTATATTTTAAAAGTTAGATGTAGTTCACTCGGTCGAATTTGCGGTGTTGGGCATGTGGCATTTTATCGAACGTATATGCTGAATCATGTTTGTGTTGCCCTAGTTATCAGATAATGGTTTCTATTGCTTCCTCATCAGACGGTTAATGGATATAATACGGTCAAGTCTTCTCGGCGGATCTTAATTTGACACTCCCTTTTCTTCTATTTTCAAACTCCTTCAAGGTTGTCCACTACACCCGTGGTTCAACTCAACTTTTTCTAATCTGATTTGGAAAAGGCTTTTGGGGAAGACCATTAGTTATGTATGATGAGTTTCCTAAATTAAGCTGGTCGGCTCCAGAAGTAAATCTATTGGCGGTGTCTAGTGTCACCTTACTCTATGGGTTAGTATTCCAAACTGGATTTTAGTTTAAGGCATTTACGTTGAATAAACCATTGTCAGGAGGGAACTAGGCTACCTGGGAACGCTTTATCACAATAACATGAGATTTTTTATTTCATAATTGAATTCCGGCCATTGGGTTTCGTTGCAGTAAGTGCCTTTTTTTAAAATACTGTGATGAATTAAACACGCACCATCTTCGTTGCTACCACCGCAACCACGTTCTCAATTTTCAGTTGGGCAACCGCCAACATATCAGATCGTTGTTATGAGGGTTAATGGAGTTGTTATGTAAAAGTAATCAATTTAATCCTAGAAAAATGCATTCAACACATCATTGTTACCGTTAAGGTAATTAGGCTATTTTGGAAGTCGATAAAATTATAGCAGGAACCAAGTTGAAACTAGTAGCGCTCTAGTAAATTACATCAAAAATAGTCACTTACCAGTTCCAACTTTCTTGCTCATATCCGATCTCCTTCGTTTACATAAATAACTTCATTTCTCCTTTATTTTCCTCCAGATAAAAATTGATATTACATTTGTACTTCAATGCGCAGAGCATTCCATTAATATTTAATAAGACTATCGACAACTTTCCTTAGGTACGTGCTTTGGCATTTGCTTTAGGGAAAATGTTGCCATTTCATTAGCAATATTTATGCTTTCTTGCAACATCTGCTTATTCAAGATTTTCTATCCCGGCGTTTTTTGAGACACATAACTATTCAGAGCCTTGTTGTTTGAATTTCTAAAGTTAGAACTTTTACATGGTATCTGTACTCTGTCAAAAAATGTGTAGTCGAAGAGAATAGAAGGTTAATCTTTTATACTGATAGTTTTTACAATTGTAATACCCTCCTATTTGTATCTCCCTCTGTAGATATGCAGACAGCCTCTGGTCGATCCCATAGATACCAAATGTGGCCACACTTTCTGCACGCCCTGTCTAAAGAGTCATCTTGTGGTACAGGCGCTGTGTCCTGAAGACAAGCAAATCATCAATTATCTTGAATGTCAGCAGTCCTCCAATCTCGTAAAACGGTTGGTCATTCAACACTTTTTGCCTAAAATATCTTCCCTACTCATTTATTTAAGTAGAGTAGTAGTATAATTTTAATCTGCGCTTGATAGCTTGTTAAACATCCGATATATTTTATTTATGAAAGGTTTACCTATTTAATTGAGTATGTATTTATTAATTTTCTCATATTCTATATTCTTTGGTAGGACTTAGTCACGGAGTCGTTTCGTTATTTTTTCCCATTTATCAATATGTAAAAATAGTAACAACTTGTTCTTACTCACCGAAGCCAAAAGAAACGACTCCAAATTCTAATAATGTGGTATTTCGCTGGTTCTTTTTAAATTGATCTAAATCATTATGTTTTCTTATCATAAAAATAGAGCAACTATACTGGAATGTGGTGTCTCTTAACTAATGCATCATTTTCATCTCCGTTTGTATATATTTCGTAATCATTTTGAGCATTTCTTAGTTGAATATTATTATTGAACCCGTCCACTTTATGTATTTCAAATTGATTGATTTTAAATTTTCCAACTTTTGAGCCACTGCTAAATTTATACCTTCAAGAAAGTTTTATTAGCATAAATGTATTTTTCCATATGAAATCGAAGAATCAATGTCATACAACTACTCTTTTCACTTCACATAATTTCTGTGTCCACGTTTTCTTCAACGTAATCTTGTAAATGCATTAGGTTATCTAATTGTTCATTATTAGAACGTACCTGAATAAAATTTATATCTTAGAAAGTTAAAATGACAGATAAAATAACCTTTTTCCTTTCCAGTTCTCTTGCGTTACTCTAACTGATTTCCGGCCATAATACAAAGTGACTAAGATTCGAGGATAAAAATTATTTGGTGATCGTTCCAGAAGCTTTTCGAATCGCAGTGGTCTGTGTATGGCCAAGCTGATGAATTTGCGTCTTAATAGGTTGATAATTATCTATAACTATCAAAGGTGCCGGTTTCTGCGTCATCCTGTCGGATCTAGACTCCTATTGTTTGATGATACTCCTAAATATGGCGATTTGTTTCAAATTTCCTAATGATTCAAATCATTATGACTAAAATGTCTGATTTCAAACTCAAACCATCAGTGAAATCGCGTAATTCCTATCAATTAGTATGACAATTAACTCCTTTTTATTTAAGATTCAACCGATACGGGTTTGGAAAAATTAATTAACCATGTGTTCCATCACTAATTACTGATTAGCTGTAGATTTGCGCGCTGGGTTCCCCATTGGCTGACTCCCCTGCCAATCAAATTCTACTACTACCAAGCTTACTTTATCCACTCAATGTACTGTGCACGGAGTGTTCTTTTACAATTTTTTACTTAATCGTGGTTTCCTATAATGCGACGGGTTTGTATTAAAGGATTGTAGCTATCTGGTTTCCCCTCAAAACATGAAGCATAAATTCCAAACCACCACTGATTTAGATGATTTTGAGAGTCTTCTCCAGGAGACTAGCAGTGTTGTGTCGAATGGAGGTGGTACTAGAGACACTAGCCCTGTAAATACTCCCTTGAAAGAAAAGACCCCTGAGCTTCCCAAGTCAATATCTACAGTATCACACAAGTCGCTCATTTTGAATCCTTTTGGGTAGGTCGTGGTTAAATTCATTTATTTTGAATATTAAATGATCATAAGGCTGTTTTAAGGCGTTTATTTTCTATTTTAAGTACATTTGCAGCGCAATTTATAAGATTATAATACTAACTTGAGTAGAAATTATTTAGTCTGGATTTAAAATGTAATGAAGGTTATTGCAAAAAATTTATGCTCTTATTAAATCACAGTAATTGTTAGAATGTAATGGACTCACGTCTACTTTGAAGTGTCGATCTTTTTAACTGCCATCTTAATATTTGCGATACTCAGGTCTCTTTCATTTGTTTCATCTATTAACTTTCAATTTAAATCACATAGCTTTTATGCTTTGTTTATGCTGTAGCAGTTGTGAAAAAAAAACAATTATCTATGTTCTAATGGGAGAATTATTGATTTTCTAAATTCACCTGTAATTACCTTTTTTCTCCATTTTCTGCGACATCTAGCATCTTTTATCCAACTTGTTGCTTTCTCTGATAGTAATTTATATGTTAAAGTAATCTTTTCCAACAACCGCGTTTCGAACTCGATTATATAATTTCAATGTTTCTGGCTTTTCCTTTGGTAGTTACTCCTAAATTGTTTATATCTATGGGACTTTGAGGTAGGTAAGGTTTAAAATTTTCATCAAAATCTGTTCTAGCCCAACTTCTTCTCTAACAGAAGTGATAAAACCACACCTTCAGCCTTTTTGTCTCTTGTCAGAACAACCGCCACAACTCATTGTGCCTTTTCTCTCTTTTACCTGGTTATTGGTCCTGGGTCTGTGATTAAAAAATGCTTTGTAAAAATGGTCTTTCATAGCATTGAAGGGAAATTTAGCATTGGAAATTATCTTAACTGTATCATACACTGTTTCTCCTCTTATTGGACCATTTGCTATTTCGCAAGTCCCTATTATTATTATTGCTCTCTTGATTTTTTCGTAGGCATCGCGCAATATTTGATTGGTCAGTTTGTATGGAAGTGTTAGTTTTTTATCACTACTTTTAATTAATTACTCAAGTCATTTGAGTTTTTCTCAGTTTTGCTCATTCTTGGATAACAAAATTTAAAATGTTCTTGTTCTGAGCAACTTAGGAGCGATATTTGACAAAACTGTAATGTTTTTCTATCGAAAAGTTCATTTACTTTATTAATAAGGTTATTGTACGTTCAGGCTTCTGAACTTTAGCCGCAACTCCTTGATGACCTTTAAAGATCGCTTCGTCGGTTGCTTTTTTTCTCCTTCCACCCAGCTTTATTGAAAAACGAATTATTGGTAGAATATTAATTACTCACATCATATTCTTTCTTTCCTCGATCAGGCCGATTTTCAAAATCTATTTTGAATTCCATTCCTCATGTCAGTTCGCTCATGAATGCCATTTTACACCTTACTTCTCTCCCTTGTTCAATTATCATCTTGTGGAGTTTAGTATCAAATTTGGCCTAATAGGACATTCACTCTCGAATTGGTTCAGGTGCTCCCATTCATGTTTCCTATTTTACTTCTCCACTGCTCCACCTTATGTGACCTGGTTTATAGATGTCCTCTTTGCTGTCAGGTTTCCCATGACATGAATTACGTGAACGTAAAGGTTGTTTCTTCCCAAAACTAGATTTTCCGGCGCTTAAACGAAAATGCGGTGTTTAATTATGGTCTATTCTTAATTAATTGAATATTACTGCATTGGAAGTATGCGTTTAGGGGGTTGCATGTGGATTCGATTTATTATCGTACAAAAATGCTTCTATTGTTGACGTTTATTTTCTCCGATTTTCCGTATATCTTTTCCTGCAAATAGTTTTTACTTAGTGAATTCTTTTGCTTCCACTGCCGTGGATGAAGAACTGTGACGGATGAGAGGAAGTGAACACTAAAAGTAAGGAATGAGAAAGAAAACATGTTATCTCTCTTCTTTTTAATATCCGCGTATTCTTTCCTCGGAAGTTTGCAATTATCTGCATGAATAAATGGCCTACTTCTATTCAACTTAAATTCACTTAATGGAACATTATATTCCCGGTGCGTAATCATTTGCCCATTTGAGTCCTCATTATTCAGTTGCCTTTTAAATAATTAGCTATTAGCTTGGAGAGTTAACTACCTCACCCCATTTAACAACATTGTAAGCCAAACGTACCCTTTGAATTATTTATAGTCTTCAATTATAAAATGAAAAAAAGGCATTAGCTTTTTCATATGCAGGATTCGTTTAGCATTTGAAATTGATGACCTGAACAGTTGAGTTTTCGTGCTTAGTATTATTAAGCACGTTGCCTCCTATGCAGTTTTAAAATTAACCCTTGTGTTTTCAAATTCGAGAATTAAAAGCTTCTTACTTTAGTCATTTGCTAATAAAATTGTGAGTGGACTACGGTCCAAAATCCTTCGTATTATATTCATCTACGAACGCCTACTACTTCCGGGACCAATTGGTAGCTATTTCGACCGTGATTGCTGGCCATGTCATTTTGTCAGGCTATTTGAATGCTTTATAAACTTATTCCTTTGATTGTTAGAAATTTCTCCATAATTTCTTTTCCGCGTCTATGTCATCTCGAACCTCCGTATGCTTTTGTGTAAAATGCAACGTTGCTCTAAGTGGGAATGTACTTTTTGATAGATATCCCTATTTTATTGATCCTTAGCGGGACAAAACAGTTGCCAATTAACCAATATCTTTCTCAGAAAGGTAAAACCTTTGCCACTTAATCGCCAGGTTTCGTGATATCCCTTTTTACTGATCTTTGAGAACTGTGAGAAGCAGAGCAACTTGAAATTTTAACTGAAATCCAAACACAATGATTTGCAAAGAATGCAAACTCCCTATCTTAAAATTTTCCCTTCACATCTTCTCCTTGATTAATTTTCACAAACTTCCCTCTCTGGGCCACATTGTTAGACATCTATTACCTCTCATTTTCAGAGATAACTATCTGACTATTCACAATAAATTAACAAAATTGAAAGTTTCTTATGATTGTATATAGCCACCATCTCTGGTACTCGTTTCTATCTAGCTTCTAGAAATATCTCATATTTACAAGTTAGAGCTGTTGATTTTTCATGATGGTAAATCCTTTTCTTAACCAATAATATTTGCATATTCCTGAGTGTGCGGGAGTCGTCTCGGTTGGCATCTTTCGTGTTTCATAAAGCAGACACTCGGATATGTGGGGAAGTCAATTAAAGAATCATAAAACGATAACGCTGATACCATAAAAGTTGTAGGTATGGATGGTTATTCATAGCATTTGTCCCATCAATTGTAAATACTAGCCTATACGGAAGAAGAGAAGGTGAGAAACTAGGAGGGGGGAGGGAGGAAGGGGTGGGGGAGAGAATAAGCTCGTTTCTTCAGTTAGCTGTAGTAGGCAACAATTCTGGTACTTCTGCTTATAACTTGTCAATGTGGCAGATCACTTCATCACGAAATTAAGTCATTTCCAGAAATTCGTAAAAGATTCAACTCATTTGGGGTTCTGTTTTTGCTCAGAGACTTAATGCTTTATCTGAAACAGTAATTTAGAATGTAATATAGTATAGGCGTTCAGTTATATGGAAACATAAAGTGTCTGTAGTTAACAAATTCAACATGTTGTTATTTATTTTCTACGTACTGAGGGTACTCGTTTTTTATCATTTTTAAAATCCCAAAACATGTTCATCTAATAAAAATTTCTGCCTTAGCTTTCATTTTTGTTATCGCATTACTTCTTTTCCCACTTTATCTCTATTAAACTTAATACGAATCTGTATTGTAAGTCCACGTAGATTTTCCTCCGAAATCTTGCGTGTCTCGATTATTTGCGATGCACCTTCTTGGTTTATCCAGTTTATAATTGCTTTGCTTTTCGTCGATAGATGTCGCCTTTTGCTTGTGTTTCCCATTCGAAAATTTCTCATTCTCACCCATTCATTTGCCCTTCCTCTTTAAAGACAAATGAAATTTTTGCTTCCCAAATCTCCCGTCTTTTTAATGACTTCATTTTCCGTTTGAACTCTTCAGCGTAATAGATGTACTTATTAGGTCTACAACTTTGCCCCCGCCGTTTTCTAAAAGGTGGCGATATTATTATCCTTGGCACTTTTCTACTCATCATTACGTCCTTAAAAATTAGTATTTATTCAAGTCTAGAATAATTTATTCCTTCTGTTTAGCTAATTCAAATTCAGGATTAGATGGCTTTTTCGAATCTATTGGGTTTTTGTACAAGTTGTCGTTGCGACATCTTATATTTCAGTCCTTGTGCTATCGATTAAGCATGTTCTGAGTTCCAGATTGAATTAATGACTTTTTTGTATTTTTTGTCAATGCAAGTGGAAATTATTTTAAAGATGGGCAGTTTTTCTGTTTTCATCTAATTTAATTCATTCAATTCTTCTAATGCATTAACATAACTGATATGCTTCACAATTAATGTATCTATTTTCGGCATAATTGTGTTTTTTTGATTAACTAATTAATTTAATACTCCTAATTGGAGCTTTGTAAATGTTATCAAATAGAATTTTTTTGTGCTATAAGCCTATGTGATTTAGGTGTTTATATATATAAATATATTAAATTAGTGTTATTGCTATTTTATCCAAAGAAAATGTCTCAAAAGGGTAGACTGTTCCCATCAAGTCCTCTTCAAGTTAAAGCAACATAACTTTTAATTTGATTTTGGTATTTTTTTAAATTCTCTCGCATAAACTGCGTAATCTTTAGCCAACTGAAGCCTTTTCTCCTCTTATTTAAGTAAGTTTTAGTTTTAGACGTTTTCTTTTTATTCCGAAGTCAACTTTTCCTGAGTAAAATAAGTGAGTCAATGTTAAAATTTGTGTAAGCTTTGTAGTATTTTCTTGCAAGCCCGTAAACATTACCAATTTTGTGCTCTTTAGCTGATTTATTTGTTTGTGCACGAGGTAGAGTTAACTATCGCAACTGAAATTATGTATTTGCAAATTATACACTTAACTATTGATTAATCGAAGTCGTTTTTATTGTTAGCCAATCAGAAGGAATTCTGTGTTGCATTCCACATGCCGAAGTAATTTAAGTTGATTATAGGGGAGGCAATTTGAAATTTATTCAAAGAGCTTCACTATCCCTCGCAATGGGAACTCGCTTTTTATGACAGAAATATTCTTTATTTCCACTTCAGACCTCCCCCATTTATTGCCTTTTGAGCTTTTCTATTTCCATTTTTTTATATTTGCTATTTAATATGGCACTTGAAATTCATTTCACCCGGTTCATTCTATTTAATTCACTCTCTGTGTTTTTGTTATAAATTACTTGTTGGGAAAGGGGGTGGATTTAACGTATTGAAACAGACGGTTTAGTTTGGCTATTGTTGCATTTTACGGTACTTTAATTGTCATATAGTTTTTACTACTTTAAGTTTGTGACAATTCTATAATGATTTGCATCCTAAAATTCGGAGGTGTGGGTGTGAAATTGATTTCGAATAAACAAATATATAGTCTACTAGGTTGATGAAATACGTCTTTAAAATACCACTAAGTTCTCTCATTATGATTATTTTTGGAGATCAATCAAAAGTGATGATCTTCCCTTTACGGTATAAAATAATAGGAGACCAATAGATGAATGATATATTGGTCCTTTACAAGCAATATGAGAGAAAGAAAGGCAAGATAAGATCAGGGTAATTTAGTCATTTTTCGTGTGATTATTTCTCCACTTGCCTGCCAATTAACGATTTTGTTAGAAATACGTTATTTTGCAACCTCTAATGCTAGATCACTGTACCATGCATTTTGATACAAGCATGACTTTGATTCTTTTTCCTTTCATGAATTCCGACGGCTTCCATACCCTTTTTATTTTAAATTCAATGATGCTTCTATCTGTGTATCCTCTTGTAATATTGTAAGAATTGATCACTAAATATATACGCTAAGATTTAAATTTGAGGTTTGGAAGAATATGACGTATTCTTACCTAATTTCTCTATGAAATTCATTTAAATTCATAATAGCTGTACTAATCTATGTGATTTGTCGAAACGCTACAAATTTCTTATTTGCATTTGCCCTAAAATCTTACACTCGTGATATATTTTTTATCTCCTATTATAGACTCTTAGACAAATTGCTAGTGATCTGTCCCAACTCTGAACATTGCGACGAGGTACTGTCACGTTGTGATCTTGAATCTCACCTAGCCTATTGGTGCCGCGGCACTGTAGTGCCCTGTTCCAACGCCAAAACTGGATGTCAGTTTCGAGCAGCTAGAGCCCTTCAATCGGAGCATCGTCGTGAGTGTCGATTCCAACCGAGGACTCCTGGAACTACGCACGTTGCTGTTTCTGGAGGTAGTCCTATTGTTCGACCAATTGCAACGAAATCTGTTGTCAGGTTTGGACCTATGCCCGGTAAGTGGCTATTGCAAGTTCATGTAAAAATTTGTTCACTGTAGATTACAATCAATCCGTGTGAATCGAGGGATTAGAATCGTTCCGCTCAGATTAGTAGACAGAAACCGGGAAGAATATGTCTAAAATGAACCCAGAAAGTCGTTGGATTATTAAATTGAGTAATTTTTGAATACACAAGTTACTCTTCAAAGGATCGATCCGGCAACAGGAGAATAAATGTTGCTTGCCTAAAAGGAGGTAGCACTAAAACTTAAGTGGGCGTAAGTGTTGTAAGAATCAACTACAAATTTTATGAAGCCCAGTTTCTGTTGCTATGAGTTAAATGTCTACGGGATATTGCTAGACTAAAGTGTCTTTATTACTTTACTTTTCTCGGGACTAAGATTCTTCAACCCACTCTTTTTATTGATGAGGATTTTGTCAAAGCCGTCTAATACCCGTAGCAGTGTGCACACGCATATTGATCAGGCTGATAGGCCCTTGCGAGACCATACTGGAGTTGTAAATGACTCATGCTGCGATCCTGATTTTTTTTCCGACGACGTCCTGACCATCGCATTGCGTAATGGCAAATATTTGGATGTCTCCATTTGTGAGGCTTCAAACTGTCTCCTCTACAAAAGTGTAATTGGGCTATATGTGTAGAAAAGAAGGCAATGCTTTTTCTCTGCAGGTTTAATAATGAAATACAAGTTAAAAGATCTATTTTCGGACACTTTGAGTCTCAGTAAGGGGTAGTTGGAATGTCATATCAGAATAGTATCGTCAATATTGACATTGATTTAAGTATAAGCCTATCAATGGGGGATAGTTTAAAGTGGTGCTTATTGTAGTCCAGTAAGCATGTCCAAATTTCGGGAATCTGGGAAAAATAACTGCACAATATTCTGAGGTAAGCATTGAAAAAAATGAAATCCCTTACCCCATCGGCCGATTTCCCCCCCCCCCCCTTCCAGTCCCTTTTAAGCACTAAAGCTGGAAGCTATGCATCTATTTTCCCGGTCAGTTCAATGTATACCAGTTTTAGTAGCAAATGCGCCACTGTTATAATCTAGTATCAATTATAAGTGGTTTAGAAGTAGTTAGCAAGGGTGCAGCAGTCAGCTGAATGGTAGAGTAAATGAGATAGGGAAGATAGCTATGGAAACCTGTTGGTGCTAAAGTGTCCAAATTTGTGGACTTAGCTTAATTTTAACGTGAAAACTTGTTTCTGCGGTTGCCACAATAAATAATGGAATGACTATTTCAATCTCAAATCGTATCATTCTGTAGCGCCTTGTTTCTTACTATTCTCTTAAGCTGTTCGACGAGTAGCTACTGAGGCTCCACTTATGTCAGCAGGTAGTAGCGCATCGGAGGAGACTACTCCCAGTCCTCCAACAGCTGCTTCGTCCAGAGGTGTACGTTCCGCTTCTCCCATTCGGGATTGTGAAGTCACTACCATCGAGTTGCCCTGGAAACCCAACGCTAGCCTCGGAATCAGCTTTGTGGGGGGATCGGACACACCTCTAGTGAGTTTTCGCTTCAATAACTTATTCGCTTGCCTTCATGTGGTAAATACAGTGCTTAACTTTTCATTTTCCCCCACATAGCTATGTATCGTGATTCAGGAAATCTACTTAGATGGCATCGTTGCAATGGACGGCCGTCTCCGACCTGGAGATCAAATTCTGGAGGTGAAGTTATTTCGTGCTTAAGCAATAGATAGAAATTCTATTTATGTTGACGTAAAATTTGTGTGTAAGTCTAGTTGAATGGAAGAGGACATATTTTTCTGAAAATTCAGAAGTTAACTTTTTCATGATCTCATTGTGGCTAAAATTAACCATGGCTTCCTCCTTTAAAGTAAATAGGGTGATTATGTTCCCTAGCATATGGAAGCTACGAGCTATATATCTGCCTATCCGAAATTAATTTAGGAAACGTGTTTGAAAATTATGGAATCGGGAGCTCCTTTTTTATTGTTAAATTGATTTTTTTATCAGTTGGAGACTGTCAGTTATTCTTTAGACACGTATTGAATGAATTTCAGTCCAAACTGTTTGCTGTTGACTTTAAAATGTGTAAAGACTCGATAAAGTGTATTAGAACAAGGCGTTGTCACGGCGAAAGGTGTTTCGCACCTCTGCAGGCTATTTGTCTACGGGCTTAAAGCTGAAAACAAACTAAATTAAATTCGGAAAGGGCAAATGCTACGTTATGTTCGGTAGATATAATGTAAGAACTGTTCGTTTAAGCCGCATTGCTTTGCACTGGCTTACAATTCTTCGCAGATGCAAAAAATAATCTCCACTGTAGGTGATCTATGCAGATTTCGTTGTTTGGTCAAAAGCATTTACTGCCTAAAAATCATTTGCTCGCAGTAGTCGCATCAATAATGGTGACAGCAAATGTCATAACCGTGGGCTAGAGAGAGGTAGGAAAGAGCATGCCATTCATACTCTTCATCTCTTTTGTTTTCTAAACAGAGAATCTCGGAGGTTGGCTGAAAAGTAATCATAAATCATCCCAGTAGTACCGTTTTTTGTTTTTGAACATATGAATGCGGTTTTCGAAGCATATCAAAGTGGTTCACCTTTTTTTCGGGAATCATCAGAAAATATTTATTTCATTCAGAGTTATGTTAGATTTCCTTTAAGCTTGCCGATCCAACTTTAGGCTCTAGCCTTTCTATTCAATCGCTTATCGACTTCTCTCAACTCTCAAATCTCCCGATTTTCTTTGTTCGATCTTGCGATGACTTAACCTTTTCTTCTCAATCTTTTCTATTTATTAGCCACGGCATAGACTTCCCTTTTATCCCCAATGCAAGCAATTATAAAATTGCTTTATGGCGAAGATTGTAAAATTCTGACAAAAATAATAACCCTATCTATCGTAGAGAGAATACAATTATGAAAAATGCAAAGTGTGTTCCCTTGATAAATTTAATATCTTGTGCTTTCTTCCTGTTTTTTTTTAGATAATTATGAGTTCGTACGTTGTTCATATGGACTAATGAGGTTACTCAAATTGACCTTTAATGAGTTTCCGCTGTACCAATGACACTTTTTATTTCTTCAATATTGTCTTTTATATCGTGGCACTTTAATGTTTATGCCTTGTTAGCTTCCGGACTTAAAATGTGCAGTTGTTTACGATTAAATTCGAAAATACCTGAAAGTATTTTTAATGAATTGCTCTTTCGATTCTCAATCTATCAATCACTTTTAACTAACATATTTTGACACATTCAGCCACCAGATATGCGGCCCACCTTTGACTTTTGCGTCATTTCATTCTGCGAATGTTGCAGTAATATCATACTCTAATTGTTTCCGTCTACCTTCTTCACTGTTTTTGCACTCTTTGATTTAAAATTGGAAATTCAGTGAATATGGTAAAAATCCAATTTGAAGTTGAGTGTTAATATTGCCAGCGGTCGTTTAGTCTTGTTGTTGAGTTTTATAATTTTGTCTTTTCATTAAATTAATTGTTCTCTTACCAAAATGTTTTTTTGTACAATTGATTTGATAGTATGATAATCAGGTATTTGCTTCAGTGTATTTTTATGTTTTTTTATTAATTATTTAACTTTGTTTAACTTTTATTCAAATTCAGTTATACATGCAAATATCCGTCTGTTAAGGGCAATTAATCCTAAAGTTGTTTTTCAGCCGTTTGATTTTTATTAAGGTTTATCTTTTTCGTAATCTTGCGACATGCCTTAATTTAATCTTCCTGTCGATTTGTCCAATTCTCAGAGCAACATTTGCGACTCAGCCCCCCATGTGTTTTTTTGTCTTAAAATTCAATCAATATGTTTTTCCTTATTACTAATTTGCGGGACTGAAATCTACCACTATTCTCTCCTAGTACAGACATTTATGCTAACTTCACCTTTTGGCTCTTTGTGGTGAGGCAGGTTAATACATTAGAGGGTCTTCGTTCTTCACCTTTACCTAAAAGTTGCTATTGAGAGAAGGTTTCTGGAGGCAGGATTTGATTTGTCAATTGTTAGTTTTCGAATTCCGTTTGTCCATTTGCGGTTGGTTGATAAATAGAAACACACTCCTTTTAATTTTCGATCCTAATGCGAAGTACACGATTTGAATAACATTTTCCAATTTTGAGGAAAAATACGCTTAGCGATTGAATAATTTTGAAGGGCTCTAGTTTTTTTACCTTTTCTTGAAGCGTCGAATTTGCCCATATTGAAAATAAAATTGACGAGAAATAAAAAAGAACGAATTTGTTGCCAGCATTTTGCCTGGCTGACTGGAAATAACGTTCGCTTTTTGGGCAAATTCGTTCATTTTTCTTAAAATATTTTATCTGTTTTTATTTATTTATTTAAATCATACCAAATGCCAAATTTCCACCTATTAAGTCGAAAATTCGATGGTAAGTTCAATTCATTGATAAAATTGTGGTGTTCAGTTCATGTAATTTTAATTCTAACAGCCTGCAAGCTGGTACCTTATTCTTATTGGCTGCTAATGGCGTCATTTAATCGTGTAATTATGCTTATTGTCGGTTTGGATCTGCATTTCATTCCACTTAAACGTTTATGTTTTTGGCATAAAAAATCAAACGGAATTCTATTTAACTTGTGTTTTTAATTAGATTATAAAAAATGGTATCTTTGATAAACATCGTATTAAAGATTTTTTCAAATTTGCAATACGAATATTCATGCAAGGTGTTGCAAACTCCATGTGAAGTAATCTGCATTAGAGTAGATAAACTTCAAGAAGTCGAGAATTTTACATTTCTCTTTTTTCGTGGTATTTAAACTTTGAAATATTACATCTTTAAAATAACCTTTTTTCGGTTTAATAGTGTTTTCAATTGACGGTTTTAAAATATTCTTAAATTCTATCAGTGCATTTGAAGACTAGTGATTATTAACGTCCAATTGTTGTCAAAACTCCAGTCCTGACCCTCTTTAGTCCATAAACTAGAACTACTTCCACGATTACGATGACTCAGCTGTTTCATTTTTACAAGTTTAGTGTTTTTAAGGTTTACGGTATTCTTCGTCCTCTTCTATAATCTACCTGTCATCCATAATCTAGAGCAGTTTCCATATTCAATGTCATCGTTAATTGTTTCATGATTTTTTTCCCATTTATCCACGATAAGAGGGGAATGCGATTTGCTTCAATATCAAATAAATGAGTTTTGTCATTTTGAAAGGCTAACTTTCCAAATAGAGAGCTAATTGCTGAGGGGTTTCTTTTTTCTTTTAACATTCTTCTCCAGTTGCCAGAATCTTGTAAATTGTTAACTTGACGGTTAGAAACCTTATTTCTGTATATAGCTTTCAGAACTTCGCCTCTCTAAATTGGGCAAATTACCAATCTGTGGGGCATAGGCCAGGCCATTTATATTCACAACGCAAAAAAATCGATGTAAATCGGTAGAGAGGTATAAAATGCTAAATAGAAGATCCATTTCAGCTGGAAATAGACCTTTCTTTGGACGCCTGGTTAACGATTAAATATTTTGCCTAATTAGATTTGTTTGAGGAGTAAGAATTGCAATGAGAACACGCTTATTCTCTATTTCTTGTGTAACGAGGTAGTTTGGGCCAAATATTCTTTTACTGCATCAAGAACCAGAAAGTCGGGACGAAGATGTCTGTTCGGGAGCTTGCTACCTTTATTTTTAAACTTCGAAATACTTCAACAAATCTTTATTTATATATTGAGAGTCTTATGTGTTCTTTTAAAATTTTAGTTGTAATTGCTTGCCGAATTAATGTTCTAGCAAAAAAACACCAATCTGACAGCTTCTACTCGTTCAGTCCTTTTTCTTTCATGGACCCTTTCCGGAATAAATTTCAAACCTAGTGAATTTTTTTTACAATACAAGCGGCTTTATCGAAATAATTCTTTAAATATTGTGAAATCCTTTTTTTCTCAAAGAACGCCGATGTTTTTTTCTTTTTAAGATAACATCCCATGCCATTTAATGTCCATCGGCATTTTTTTACCCCCCGCCGTTTTGTGTCCTGCTTTGCAAAATCCTCCCAAATACGCAAAAAGAGAAGAGTATTGTTATGTCTACTAGCCAGTTATCTCTGGTCCATTTAGTATTTTCGCTCTCTTCAGACGCTAAAATTCAACTCTTAGGGATGGATCCTGGATAGTACTTAGAAATTAACGATGCACATGGCCAGGCGTAGACGTGGGGATTAGCTCATGTGCGATTCAACTTTGATTTTCCTTCAGCTTTGACTCTTTTAGCCCCAAATTTTCAAATCCTGATATCGAACATGCTAATTATGTTCCATTTATTATTTTTTTCTAAAGATGATAACTGAACGATTCCTGGGTTGAAATTATTTTGTTTTCGATTGTCTAGGTATAAAAGTTCGTTAATTAGTAGCCCGGGGAGTTGAAATATGTTGTATTCATGGCTTCCAAACCAGCCTGTGTCTATTAGAGGTACTGATATCTTCATTTATTATTTCAGTCCAATGGAATAGATTTGACACAAGCCACTCACCACCAAGCCCGCACAGCTCTCACCTCAATCGGTGGAGTTGCGCGTTCATTTGAGCTCACTGTTTATCGTGAAAGAGCTTCTGCGTCAGAATGCGGTGAAAGCTCAAGTTCCAGAACCTCCGGAAGGCGTTGCTTTGGCTCCAATCCGGAGAACCCTTTTGAACGGGAAGGTTAGTTCACTCAATTTATTGTTATTATAATGCATGATCTTAATTGATATCCCACGCGTTTTATTTTAGTTGTTACTTTTTTGCATGCTGATTTGTTCGCTTCTTTATCGTTTTTGTTTTCTTTAAATTGGTATTCACATAATTATTTTTTTCCCTTTTTGTCGGAACATTTCTATCTTATGAAAATTTATATTTTTTGCAAATATGTGTTTCGTTATAATCATTTTATTCCTAGTTCGATTCATTCAATTTTCTTTCCCTCTCTGGTTGTCTAGACTATTCAGCTCTAGTGTCTCGTGTTGCATTCCATATTTTTAATACATAAAGCAATTTCGTTAACCTACGAGAATAGAAAAAATCCTTCTCATAAATTAGATTTGAATTATGAAAATAGTACGGCTTTTCCTACATTTCAAATGATTCTAGAAACGTTCCAAGTCCATTAGGGAAATTGTCAGGAACACTTGAACAGGGTAGAGGATGGGTCTCTGTGATGAGAAATTCATACTTTACTACCTAATGGCCAGAATTAAGCTGTGCGGCTATTGGCTTCATTGGATATGCACTGACGAATCTCAGTAGCATGACTTAGCAAATGTGAATTCTGTTCTATAGCTCTAGATCGTTTTATTTTCCATAGGCGTTATTGATTAGAAATAAAATGTTTGTCTTACTCTCAGTTCTCATACAGTTTATTTTCGCAGTTTTTGTGATTTAAGGTACCCGCTTTTCTTAACACAATATCACCAAGTAAGTTGGTTTTCCTAGTTTAGCAACCTTCATAATCTATCTTCATTAACTCTTCCGTCTTGCGTTTGTTATTGCTAACCTAGGGTAATTAGAGCAAAACTGTCATATCTTTAAAAAACTTCTCCACTTTGCCCACTTACCTACTCATCCGCTATTTAGCCAAACCTCGAGTGACTACATAGACAAAGACAAACAAAACGAGACAGTCTTGCTCTTGTAATTCACTCGAAATTAAACATACACACAGACACGCACACTCATCTCAGCTTAAGGTGGGGAGACCCCGAATGCTGTCTCCACTTTTTTCTCCCACGTAGTTTTAATTAACCCTCCTAAAATTGCAGTTCATTTGTGCAGTTGGCAAACTCTAATCTCCTTCCCCTCCCCCCTTGGTTTTAGTTTAGTTTTTACATTTCCAATTACATGACTCTATGGTCAAATTTTTGTTGAATTTGTAGAAGTATTGCAAGTGACGTTGATGAAACGCTCGGACAAGAGGCTGGGCATCAAACTGGTTGGCAAAAAGTAAGCGATGGTGGTTATGTGTTGTCCACGCTGTTGTGTTAATTATGATTGTTGGGAGAGCTCCATTCCATATTTCATAAGCTGGAAAAGTGGGCTACTCAAATTAAGCGGGTTGTTGGTTTTAGAGAGGTTTAAAAAATTCGTATACTACAAAATCTCTGCATCAAACACATCATCATAGTAACTCGTTGTTATTATTAAAATGAACTACATTTCACATTCAAGCTTTTTGCACATGGTTGATTTTACGCTTTTGCATGCAATCTCACTTCTGCATAGAATGGCATGTCAATACTCTCTTAGGTGTATAATTAGTACAATATAATTCATATATTTCTCTGATTTGTTGACTTCAATGCTGTCTCCGATACGCCATGGAGATGAAAATTTCCCCCCCAAATATCTACATCAATTTTCTATTCTCGCTTCTTTTAGGAACCTTCCAGGTGTGTATATTTTGGGTCTAGTGCCAGACAGTGAAGCGGATCTCGACGGTCGTTTGAACAAAGATGATCGTATCCTAGAAATCAACGGAGTCGATCTTCGAGAAGGTACACAGGAGGAGGCCGCCAACATCATTCGTGTAAGTGCTTGTTCTTATTCTCTTTTTCCTCCATTTTAATTGATTTGTCAAGCTGTTCTACCATCACTTTGATGGCTGTTGCTAATTTTGTGATCTTAACTATGAACTCGAATCAATCGAATTTATCTAATTTTATAAGATAGGATATTGGTGTTTTAGTGACTTGGGTTTTTATATTTCCATTACTGACTCCGTTTTGTGATCCTTTTGTTTTACTGGCGCACTATCATTTTGTGATCGAATAACGCCAAAGCACGCCCCATTTTGGGGTTTGTATTATTTTCTATGCACGCCATCAGTCCATTGCATTTTTTCCCCTCTTATTTTTGCCTATCTGAAATTACATTAACATTTTATAAAACCCTATTTTTGATACTCCCCATTTGTACTCTAAATTGTGAAGTTTTAATTTTTTCACAACTTATTCCATATTTTACATCTTGACGAGCGTTTATTTCATCCATAAGAATCTGCATTTCCATTGCTATTGATAAATTTATATCAGTCGTTTTTACTCCGATAGGTATGTCATCCTGTGATGGGTAAAATGCGACTAACCTCCGTAGTAGATTGAGCAAACGAATGTAGTGTGGATCATCTTTTTTCTCAGGTTTAAAGTTTGCTTCGCCAAGAAATATGACTCAACACACTTTGTTTCGGAATGTATGCTAACCAGTCCACAGTGGTTCCTTATTTCTGTCTGCATTTATTTGTTGCATCAAGTTTGTTCTCTAATTGTAATCGATTAATCGTTACTTCCATACCTGCATTTCTTTTTTTTAAATCAAATGAATTGATTTTTTGATGTTGTCTTTTTTCCTCCTCTCTTTTAAGCTACGACCTTTAATGGTTTAACAAATTTTCTTATTTCCTTCTTTGCTAAGTGGTTGGCTTTCCGGGCACATTCTAGGGGAAATTAATAGTCATCTGTGGTTTGATCTTTAAAATTCTCTCATTTTAAATGGCGTGCCAGTATAAATAGGCGTTTTGTTCTTCTAACCACTGTACTAGCTCTATGTTGATTCAAGTGAAGTTGTTATTACCATTGGCTGCTTAGTGTTATTGCGATAGCAACTGCAGAGGGTGGGGTTGGAATTTGAGGTTGATGTTAAATGAAATACACAAATAATCGCTTTGCCTAATTTTGCATGAAGTAACGGGGCTATATATAAGAAACATCTAGTGACCTAGTCTTTAGTCTGTTGATATCCTAACTGTATTCATAAACCTAGGTTTATATTTTCTCGAAACATTTACGCTTGCTGGTGTATACGCCCAGTGCATAATTAAGTGGTAATATTGTAATACCATAACTCAGTTTAGAAATGTCTGCAAAACTCCTCTCTTCTAGTGTGTATGCTTAGTTTAGCCTATTGCACAAGGTTCGTTTTTTTAATTTTTTTAATTAATGTGTAAACAAGTAATTATTTTGGCTGAATTTTATTGTATTTCATACTGCTGCCAGGGTTGTCCAAAGTAATAGGCTAGAAATTGTAAATCTCTGAATGGTTCATAGACCATTTGGGAGGCATTTAATCTACCCACTTCAGTGTTTCCAAAGTGAGAATTCGGAGGAGTAATGGAATACATGCGAAAGAATGTGGGGACGTTGTTTATGATCCCTTTTACATTTGAGTATTATCAGATAAGCTAGATGGGGATCAGCTTCGGAGTCTAATATAAACGAATTTAGAGGCTATTTTTCTAATAAAGAGGTCACTGCCAATTTTATGAATTAGAATCATTGATAGCAAAGCGAATGAAAGTCTGAAAAATTGTCTCCAAAACACTTTCATTGTCCTCAATACTTCAAGTTTCAGTTCATTTTTCCTGAGATATGATTGGCTAAAATATGCGTAACTATTTGTGGGGCACTTTTATATCACCCACCTTATTCATGTAGGGAGGTGTTATTGCGTGTATACAGTCAATACGTGGAGAGGTGAGTTATTCGCCAACTATATATTTGAATCTCGACGGTGCGAAACTCTTGGCCAGACAAAGGGAGAGAGCTTTGTTTCAGAGAGCAATCTGGTTGACCAATTGGGGAATGGAGTTATGAATAGAGGTTTTATACTTCTAAGCTAAGTGCTAAAAATGATAGAAAGGCGAAAGGAAGCTATAGTGCACACCAGAATTGCAGTATTGATGTCACGTTATCACCCTGTCATTCCTACTTCATAATCATGACGTGATCAATCACTATTCATCGATTAATCCGTTGTCTGATTTGTCATATTCTGTTATAATTGAATAATGAGGCCATTTATTGGCTAACTCTTCTCCGTCCCATCATAATCCGACCAAATTCAAACCCATGAGTACAAAGAGTTAATTAATTATGCAAATAAATTGTGTTGTCTGTTTAATAAACAAATCTGGTCTAGTTACATCTGTGCATTCCCATTCTGAACATTCTTTTTAATAATACTAATAGTATAATGCAGTTAAGTTTTCACTGAGGTTTCTTTTTTGTTCAATTGAGGAGAAGAGTATATACGATTGATGGGTGTTTTTCATCAGTTGTTTAGTGGAATGCATGAGCCAATAGAAGTGCAAGAAAAGATCACTACTAGGAGATGATACAGTTTATGGACACTCTTCTTACTACGACTTCTCCTTTCCATAACTAGAGTTGTGAAGAACTTGGACGAAAACTACTGCTGACACTATTTTTGGATGCTGCACACAATTTGGCAAAAGAGTAGCTAAAGCTCTCTTTCTCGGAATGGAGATTATTGGCAGTCAAGTAGCCTTAATAGGATGTCTGGTCGGTGTCACAGCGGTTCACTTGGAGGTCTGCTGTCAATGGTTATGGGCTAATTGATGCAAACTCTGTGAGCAGAATAAATAGTCGCACTTGTTATTAATGCTAAACCTCTATCCACGCGATATATTTGAAGCACGATCAATGGGTTCGTTAGCTGCAGCATTTCGCCAAGTACCTTTGGATGAGTGATGGCGAACTCAACACGAGAAAAAGTATTTGAATTTAAAGTCGAGAAATGTTTATCTAGAGGGATAAGAATATGTGTGGAAAAGGTGATGAGGATAAATGGGACCACTTGAGGATAGAGGGAGGTACTTATGGTACCTCATAATCTGCGAGTGAATTCTGACCTTTCTTTTATGCTTTTTTAGACTGCAGAAGAGCACGTTGCTCTTGTAGTCGCTCGTGTCATCCGTCCCCACACTCCAGAGATGCTTCGCTCCGACAGTGGGGAGTTCTTCATGGACTTTGGCGGCGGCAGTAATGGAAGTAGTGGTACAACCTCAACCTCAGCAGCTACTCGTTCTCCTGGTACTGCAGTTCCTCCTCCGGCTACTACCGCGTCTGCTCTTCCGTCTAGTCTCAAATCACCGTCAACTCGACTCTGTCGTGAACAGGTTCGTTGTAATTGCTTTATGAAAAACTCGGACAAACTTGAATCTAATTTGAGTCTCAAATATATGAATGGATATTTTGGTTGTCTGAGTCCGCGTGAAGAAGCACCATCCATTTTTTCTCTGTTGGTGGTTCCGAGGGTGTCGTTCAAGTTAATTTACTGCATCTTAAAAACTTCCAATTAAAATAGCTAATTAATCTGGTAATTGTGCAGCTTAGATGGCATGAAATTCTTACGTTCCTTTGACTACAAATATTCTCCAATTCCCTTCTAAAATGTTGTTGCGGTAATAACTTATGGCTGGCTAACAGCTAGCAACGGCAAACAATAGTTCTAAAAGTAGAACAAAAAGAGTTGTCTGGGTCAAAAATTTCCTCAACAGCCATGTTGAGGATTCGAGTGAACGAGGGGAATGCGAGTCAAATGAGATGAGAGGGAAGAGTACTGGCAGATGCAGGACAAGTGTGCGCAAGTGTGTGTGTAGAAGTAGAAAGACAGTTTGTGTCACAGGCAAGGACTCACGTCAAAGGTGTGATTGCAGGTGGACTTTCAAATGAAACGGGCCGATTCTACGTAACGAGCAGAATCGATGACTCCTAAATGTGACAGATTGGGGTTTTTAATCATTGGTATATAAGGATATCACAGTAGCGTTGTTGGCAAAAACCAGAGTAATTTCATGAAAACTCTCCTGCCCTTTTTATCCAAATTAAAATTTATTGAATTGGTCTCTTAAGTAATTCGTTTCCCCTATTCAGGTGCGAATCATGGAGTAAGTCCAGTAAAAACGTAACTTTATGTTACAAATCAAAATCATGCAAAGGGGATAAAGTACTATTACTAAATAGTGTCAAATTATCAATGGGAAATTACTTCACTTGATTTTTGGAACCTGGCTATGTAGCATTTATTTAAGCGGTTCGCTTATTCATACTTTGTTGATCCATAACCACGGTAACCGGCGCTTAGAAATCGGTTATTTAGCATGGATTGGCTAAATGGGACTAGGGTTCGTCCTGGAGTCGAGTGGTTAAATTGTAATGTCTTGCATGATTTTAAAATGTATTTATTTTCAACTACTATAAGGGATTGATTTGATTTACAAATCTTTTCGATCATTTACCGAGAAGGGAAAGCAAAGCCCTAACAAAAATTCGCATTCAATCACCCTTTCAGTCAAAGTGGTTGGCAATTTTTTAGCCCCAGACTGTGTGCGATCTGTGCAGTAGACAAGCCCATTAAATAAAAAATGGTGGTCATAAACAATATTCAGCAGTTCTGAATAGCCACAAATCCGAGCACTCAATATAAATACATGTCTTGAAGGTAGGCCTTATTTCTACACCGTGTGAGCTAACGACTTGGCCATTTAGCGCATTCAAACAAATGACCGATGTTTGTTAAAAATTAACAATAGAACGTTTCCCCATTTTTGATAAAATTGCTCATTTTAGCCATGGTATTATGGAATCTCCGGTTAAAAACTCGAATTCTGGCGCCTCTATTAGCCTGAGTTGGTCAGTGGCCCTATGATTGCCGTCTTCACAGTTAATTAAGCTAACCGCTACACCACCGGTGCTCAAAATTTGTTTTCATTAAAAGATGCAGCGTCTTGTTAATTATAAATATATATTTCGGTCTATTTTTCACCAAATTGACTGAGAATTAATGCGAAGCGGCTTATTTTTTTTATGAAATGAGTATCGCATTTTGTGTAAGCCACTTTTTACTTTTGTCATTTCTTGCCTTTTGGCAAATGGGGATTCTTAAAATGCGATAAACAGAGTCCTTGTTTCTGGAGCTGTTTTCATTCTCTGAACTGGTTTTAAAAATGCCACGTTTTGTTATCGAAGTTTGGTGTGTGTGCGTCGTGCAATGAATCGAGTATATGTTGAATTCAACATAGCACGAAGTTAATGCTTTTTTTAGCATGGACAAATTTACTAATGAATTATTAAAACTCATGATTGCTTGTTGCCAAAAGGAAAGGTTTTCACTTTCGACCAGTGTCATCACATGATTTCGGCTTTGGAAAGAGGTGTGCCTGTCTTCTCCTATAAATGAATTCCATTTTGCCTAGCCATGTTTAATTTGATAGCACATACATTCGATCAAACAACTCATTGTTTCATTCTCAGTTGCACTTTAATTCTTACCCTAATTATAGGAGATAACCGTAGAAAAGATGCCGGGTGAATCATTGGGTATGACAGTAGCAGGTGGAGTGGCAAGTCAACGCGGTGACACCCCCGTTTACATCACCAACCTCGTCCCAACTGGTGTTCTCGGTCGTGCTGGTCAGCTCGCAAAGGGAGATGTTCTTTTGGCAGTCAACGAAATTGAACTCCTAGGCCTCTCTCATGAAAAGGCTGTTGAAGCGCTCAAAGCCACAAGAAAGACCTGCTCTAAGGTGAGCTTGATCATGCCCTTCCTATTTATATTTAGATACAGTCATGTTCGGCATGGCATCTTATCATATACGCTACCTCCTGACCAATTCTCAGCGGTGTATTTGAGACCTCAAGTAATATAACGAGATCGATTCATATGTGTCCTTCAACCTTTTTATCGCATGTCGTTTCCTATTCTAAATGTAACGGTATCAGAAGTGGATTAGTATGTGAAATAGTACAAAAGCGTCCTGTTGTACCACTAATTCCCTTTGAAACTCATAAGCCCGCTCAGACCACCTATGCTGATTAAACCTTTGTTTCTGCGTATAAGCTTTCAAACATTTGCAGAGAATTAAGCACTTCACTGTTTGCTGAGAAATAAAGGCTTTTACTTTTGCCTCGCAGAAGTTTTGGGACTGGTGAATAATAGGCTTCACCACTTTTACGACCTAAATAGCCTCCCAATATAGCCTACAAACGCCTGAACTCAGCATTAATAACGATAATAAATCAAACAAATATACAAAGCGACGGTCATGTCATTTAGCAAATGTTGGCAGTTCAGCCAATTTTGAGTAAAAAATTTTCGTCTATGTCATTTTTTTCAACAGCCCTGTCTTCTGGATATGAGCCTATGCGTATCGAACTATTGACCTCTAGCAGATATTTTATTTGTCCACTATGCCACCTTCAGCTTATATGAGCCTTTTGGGGTGTAAACCATCAGATTATTAATGATATTTAGCCTGCAGTATGTATTCGTGATTTAAAACACTTTTGATTGTGATATCCGAAGTAATACATTCATTCATTTAATTTTTCTATTATTTCTCTTATTCAGGTGACCATTCGAGTTTTGGAGGGTCCCGAAACAGGTTCTGGGCGCGAGAACTTCCTACCTAGTTGGCTGTACTGGCTTCAATTGCCCCGCTACTGTCAAATCCCTCGTATCATTATCCTCCCTCGAACTGCTAATGGAAGTCTCGGCTTCAGCATCGTTGGTGGAAACACAGCCGGTGGTAGTGATGGTTCTGGTACCTCGCCACTTGCTGCCTTTTCACGAGTGAGTGAAGTACAATTGTTTTCCTTATTTATAAGGTGCACTTCTTAATCTATGATTCCCTGTTAAATTTATCTCTGGGTGTGAACTATTAAGGCTATTGATAAATTGCATTGATCATATTAAACAACTCTATTGATATATTTGAGTTGATATAACTGTATTCTGAATTTCCCTGTCATTTGAGCTTAAACGAATTGACTGCAAAGATTGTACCAATAATTAATTAGTCTTAATTCCTGCACATTTTTATGGCGTCAGTTTAAATGGATGACACCAGCCCTTAACTATGCAAGATTCGCGTTTTCGTCATTCGAAATTCTCATTAACAACTTCTGCTAATAATGATTTATTTGGGTCTCCAATAGGACTATTTTTATTTCTCTACTCAACTCTTCAAACCCTATGGACTTCCTTGACATTCAAGTGTTGGCTTAGTGCAGTCTTGTTGCATCATCTCTGCTATCTTACGACTGAAAGCAGTGGACTGTTATGCCAGCTCATTTTACTCTCTCAACCACTGAAATGGCATGACCGACCATAGTGATCTCATCGCCGGTCAATAAGGACTGAATATTGTAAATCAGTCTTTGCTGTAATTCACGATATTTGAAATTTGCAGCACTAAGTTGCCTATTTGGTAATATTGAATCACTTGAGTTCAATAAACACACCACATGAAATTCTTTGGTATTTTTACTTTCTTCGACTTATTAACATGAGTCGAGTCATTTTCATGGGTAGAGCAGTGTGATGGAGGTTGAGTTTCCATCTCGGTTTAATGAATGAAAGTTAAAAGATTGTTTTTCACGTATGTACAATGTGTATTAATGGAGTATTATCAATGATTTCCATTTGAAATTATCACCACACTACGAATTGAGATTTGCTTTCTCCAATCGTGTTTCTACTCACGCAACAAACCGCATTTCCGATGTGTCTTTCATTGAAAGTGAGGTTATTTTATATCTATTCTTTATTTGACTATTTCGATTATTTAAATGGTATTTAAAGTTCCACATTAAGGGTATTTTGTAGCCCTATCGTACCATTTTCCACAAGGAAGCTCTGGTTGTCGATAGGTCATGGAAAGTTTGCATGGTGCAACTTTGTTGATAATCTATTGCCATTATGATGATGATGATTAATTACTGTGGCTACTTACAAAAGCCTTGAATAAAGCGATGAAATGGACATTCTGGGATTGCGCTACGGTTGATATTATCGGCCAGAAAAACTATTATTGTTGCGAATATAGAGATACAAGAATGTTTCCAGCTTGTATTCTGTCGTTCTCTTCTTTTAAGGGAAAAGAGAGGAGATTTTTCTTATTCCCTTTATTTTCTTTCAGTCTATTGGCTCCGAGTCCCGACATCCTTCTGCCACACATGGATCTTCGTCAGTCACTTCCTCTCCTCAACCCATTGTAGTCAAATCAATAGTCCCTGGATCACCAGCCCATCGGGATGGCCGATTGAAGTAAAGTTTCAATTATCATAATCTGTTCAGCTATTATATTAGCTGGGCTAGCAGATTCATTTATCTCATAACGATGAATTGTAATAAGTGCGAAGGAACTGTGCGTTTAAATTTTCATATTCGTTAAACAAATCAAATTACACGAAATCCTCAAAACTTCGCTATTATCATTTTCTTTTTGTGGTAACAATTGGCACTTCTCAGTGAAGTAGGTTACAATTGTATTTTTATAACACAAGATCGTTATTTTTTTGCAGTTGAACTTTTAGAAGCTAGAAAGCCGACTTTTCTAACTTGATGTATTTCACTGAATTGGTAACATCCTCACCACTCACTCTTCGGCTATCCTCATTAGGATTGACTATGCTCTTGACATCTTCAAAATTAACCCTTTGAAAACGGTAACTGATTGGATAGGTCTCCATCGGTGACATAGCAGTCAGCTCATATGCCTATCAAGTCTATCCTCTGGTGCTTGATAGTCATTGGAACATGTCCGGTAAACGGAATTACCAATTCTGTTTGTTCAATCATGTCGATTGAGTGGTATGGATAATGTGAATTCCTCATAAGTTCGGCTCCATGTTTCACTTGCTTTACTGAAGTGAAGTCCCACTGATACTTTCCCAACTGGGCTTTGGAAATTTTTCCAGCCCTCATAGCAATTATTCGTAGTCTTCAGATAATTAAGTAATTGTCTTGGTGCACGACATACTTTTCACTTCAAGTACAGTGATTAAATATAGATTTCGTTTTTTATAGATGTGGCGATTTGATATTAGCGGTGAATCAATACCCCCTGACCGACGTATCTCATGCTCACGCTGTAGCACTGCTCAAGCACTGTGTCGGCGATGTTCATATTCGTGTGGTGTCCTGGCCCGGAACTATCGTTTGAGCGCCCAAAGTCAATAAATTTAAACTGACTTTGCTTTAGAATCCGGCATTCTTCCACACCCATTCACTCACAATCAAATTCATATCGTCCTCTCACTCTTCTTTGTCTCCTTACATCTTTACCACCCCTTGGTCAGTTTCTTTTGTGCCTCCCTTCGTTTTCTTTCTTTCCCTCTTCTTTTGTCTTTTCTTTGAATGAGAACCTCGTGTATGAATGCGGTGTTAAAACAAATTGACTCGCAAATGGAACTTCAACTGCTTGCACTTTACTGCTACTTCTATTACTATTATTATTACTATCAAGAGTTCTTCGTCGCAAGTGACTACTGTGCTTTTTTTGTTTTGGATGTTTTGTTGGACAACTGTGAAATCTGCCACGATAACGTGGAATGCTTCAACAAAGCTCAGTCATTTCATTTTAAGATATATTGGAGAAATACCAAACTAGCATCAGTAAAACTTCTTCAACAATTAAGGCCAATAATCTTCAAAGTGGCTAACCAGGATGGTGGTGGGGGGGGGGAGGTACAGGAGTAAGCGGGAATGAGTTCAGGACAAGGAAGCCAAATTAGATTGCACCGAATGAAGTTGCCTCTTGCACCTCCGATAAGTAACCAATAAAAAGTCATTGCAGAACGGCTCTGAATAAAGCCACCTTGGACTAGTAGACCAACAGACTGCATATTGAACAAAATGGGGTCAGGCTCTGGGGCCTAGTTAAATTCGATACGAGGCCAAAATAGCTTAGAATTAGCAATTGGCTAACCTCGCAATCGACAGTTCGTCGGACAAGAACTTTCATTT
Source organism: Hymenolepis microstoma (assembly GCA_000469805.3). NCBI lineage: Eukaryota > Metazoa > Platyhelminthes > Cestoda > Cyclophyllidea > Hymenolepididae > Hymenolepis > Hymenolepis microstoma. Next base: position 18,266,863 of record LR215991.1, read on the forward strand.
ACAATATCTGGTGAGCACATTGATCATGGAGGTAGAAACAAGACTATTAAGTTTTTAGGTTGAGTGCCATCTGGATATCTAATCTCACCCTGACTGTCTTCCAGGCCACGCTTCTAACCTTCACGAAGCCAACAGAATAGAGAAAAAAGACAGGACAGTGGAGAGCGCAATTAAGTTAGAGTGGACTAAGAGAGGGAGAGCTCCAGTAGATGTTGTGGCCTCGTGCTCGTTTAAAAGTCCAATAAACTCGAAAATAGACCAGCGCTCATTCAAGGCCCACCTAAATGATCTAACCAAGCGAAGTAAATCGAAGTACTTAGGTACCCATGAAATGTTTATAGTAGAGCCCACAGCAGGGAAGAATGCGTCACAAATGCCGTCATGAGGTCGAGATAACTGGGTTCATAAGGTAATTATTAACAAATAGGTCAGATAATCTTACTCTAAGAAAAATTAAATGATCGTGGTTACTGTAAGCCAACTATTAGTCGGAAAGCGTAATTGACTTGAAGTTACTACAACACTTCGACCACAGGCACAGAAAGAAAAATAAATAGAATAAGTTGTAATATATTTTCTTGAAATTCGTACCTGTGAATAAATTTAATATTCACTCACTCTGTTTTCGGTTGGGAAAATTTTGTTTTCTCATCAAAAAATTTGCCCAAATGTCTATATACGACCCTTAACTCGAACCTCTAATAGCCATGCCTTGAGGAGCATATCGACTTTCATTTCCCTATTGCTTTTACTTTTAATTTAAAAGTACACCCTCACTCATATCATCACACGTGAGCTTATTCAACTAACTCATATGAACTCTGCATTTCTCCTTCGCACACGCTCCAGATTTATCCACTGATGCGGTCCTAACCCCATTCCCCTTCCCCTCTCTTTCACACATTCATTTTCTAAACTACCTTAGTATCTCCCCTTCAATCGTGCTTTGAAGGCTGTGATACAATGGACTTTGGTTTGCACTCCACTCTTAATGTGACTGTGATTGTCTACTGCTAGACGCTAACTATCAGTCATAAGTAATAATTTGGTAACCTCAATTTTATTACAACAGTAAACCGATTTTTCTTCGTGTTCCCACTCTCGATCTTCTACCTGAGTCACTTCATCGAAACTGAAGGCCAATTCCTTCACTCTACTACCAAGTTATCGGCATATGCACCTCTTTTACAAATAATTGTACGATAAGCGATAAATTTTCAGTTAAATGATCTTACTGAATTTTTGCGCCATTGAATATTTTAACCAATGAAAATAAAGGCCACTGGGACTGCTAAGCTGCAATAAATTAGGCGTGAGTCGTTGATATATTTACCAATATCATTTTACGAAACAACAAAGGTTCCCCAATTTTCTTTCTTAAAATGATCAAATATTGATAAAATTAAAAATTAACAGTACTTATGATAATTATTAGTTGATTTCAAATGAGGAAGGATATATTGGATAATCACTCTAAGGTTAACAGTGCATATATTCGCCAGGATAGCCTCAATTTAACCTCGACGGATTAGCTACCTAACTAAGCCTGTCTAGTCTCAGAAACCTCTAACTCAGATTCTCCTAGTTAATACGTCCCACTGAGTAGCTAAGCTACTGTAGAGTCAATTAACAGAAAGTAGTGGAAGGAACACGTTTATTCGCTGTATCAAAATGGCGTGTTGTGGGTTACAGGAAGCTTAGTCATATTCAACATGGTGGCATGACTAGAACAAACGGAGGTTCCTGATTGGCTATGCGTTCACCGCACAAGATCCGTACGCGAGTTGCACGTCTGCACCTTCACGTCCGCGTGCGCTGACGTGTCCCACACATTAATTAATTATTCACAAGGCCATTGAGAATATTATATCCCTCTTGAACTTACAAATAACGGTGGGGAGTAAAAAGTATGTCTAATTGTTTTGACCACAACGCAGAATTTGAAGACTTGAGTGTTTTGATATAAGCTTCTATACAACAAATTATTAAAAAGAGTGAAAATGACTGATCAGAGTTGTATTCTTATTTCAAGGAGGTCATTCATGTTAGCATGTATGGAGATCTTAATGCGAGGCTTCTATTCTACGTAAGTTCTACTTTCTGTGCCTACTTTGTCTTAGGTGAGGGTCGTACACATACTATTTGGTTTTCGAACATCGCCGTCTTCCACGGATGGAGAGTTCGTTTCGTAACCCAGCGAAGACCTTGAGATTTGGATTCAGTGGACATTTAAAGAAAATATGTGTAAAATCATTTCGATAACTCGTGATATTTCTGAAATCACTTATTTATTATGTATATTACCGTTATCATTTTGTGATATTTAAACCGTAATTTACAACTTGAAGCATGATTTTTTGTTTTGGCCTATTGGTAATTAGCTATTTGCAGAGAAGCAGACGAGAATGGGCTAGGCCTGCTATCTTTAAGTATAGAATTAAATGACCACTAGATTCGTAAGATAAGTAGGTTTTCTACAAACCACTCTGTTGTGCATAAAGTGTGCTTTAATCTTCATTTTTTACTGTACCCGATAAGATGGGAATGAATTTTTAACGTGGAGGAACATCTAAACACGATGAGCAATGAAACTTTATGGTATGGGCTAAGAGAAGTAGAAAGCTGGGAAGTAGGGATTGAAGCATAAGTCATAAAATGTGATAATTAGGTCAAGGCATAGTCAAAGGGTTCCTGTTTTGGGAATTTCCATGTCCGCATTGCAGGACTTTTTGCCTGTGATATTATGTGGGAGTGCAAGTTGTTTTTGCGGTATTTGTGACTAGGGCTCAATACAACGCCAAATAGAAGATAGTTTGTTGTTGGAAATGATGGAAGAGAGTAGGAGCTGCCAAAGAATGCTTGAAAAAAAACATGAAATAAATTCGGATAATCTCTTCGACTTTTTTCTTGTTATAATGAGGTGATAGGCAAGTTAGGGCAAAAGTCAGAAGATATTGACGCCGAAGTTTATGCACTTTCCATACAAGCATATCTGTGACTGGAACGCCAGTGCGCAACCGAGCGGCCTTCAACACATTATCTGCCCTTTTCACCGTCCCCTCTTTCCCCTCAATCAAGAAAATGACGAATGAAGAAAGGACAAAAAATCCTTCTTTTACACTTATCATCTATCTAGTTTGTACTATTTTCATGCCAACTGTAATTTTGTTACCCATCTCATGCACGTCAACAGGAACAGGAGAATTGGATTTCCAGTCCTCATATTCGAGAGCAAGTCCCATCCAAGGCATACTAACATTAATCATTCAGTTTCTCAAATAACTATCAAAAATTCTTGCTGGTCTTACTTGTACTTTTATCTTGTTACCCTAATGGGTGGTGATATACGAGTCAATTCGACAATAGACAGACTGATTGATTGGCTGATAGACAGTTGGAAAAAGAAAGTAGTTGGTTTTCAGCCCGGTGCTAGACTTCGACTTTATCCCCACGCATACTTCCATCATTTTTTACGCCTTAGAATTTTTACTTTCCCTATTTCATCATTTCTCTTTAATCAGGCAATATTCACTCAATTTTTGCTTAGATGTATTATTATTATTACTTTTATTAATATCATCATTAGGAAAATATTTATAAAATATGTTTATAGTGCTCTAGTGCTTCACAATACAGCATTACTTCGAAATGGCATACACTTAATGTTGACCAAATAAAAGTAAGTCTTTTTCATTGTGGGTTGCCTTATTGAAGCTTATATTTTGGTAGTATGAAAGACACCGATTGGATTGATTAAAAGTAGGGTGGTACGATTCTACTAGGCGTGTGGGGAAAGCAGTGCTACTATGGCTGAACTAAAGAATCTCTTGCGCAATCGAATATTCAGGAACGCGCGGACGTAATCCTGATCGTGTTAGGGAGCAAATGAGGTCAATGATCAATAGTCATTACAGTGTTATAGTACCCAAATAGTATTTAATGACTAAGCTCTATGTCATCAGCACGTAACCCTACACACACAGCCCAATTAAATGTGTTCCATGTCACACATCTGTTTCATCTAAAGTGTTGGGGTAGCTTGGCTAACTTCGGTATATTGTCATGGCGATTACTGAGGATAAGTCAAAGCTTATTGATGTAGTAGTCCTTTACATAATTGGTGACCCTGACTTGATCTGCCCAGCCGATCACTGCCATTTTTATCATTTCGCACAGCACCATAACCAGTTTGTCAACTCACTCTTTTAGTCCTCTCCCACTTTAACAGAATGTCTTCGGAGACAGATTTCAGTTTGAATGTATTCGTTGTCACTCCCTGTTATCTTACATTCGACTCAACAAACCCTCATATCTGGTTCACACAAGTGGAAAATACTATTAAACAACGAGGTTTTATCTATTAGAGAACGCTGCTTCTGCATATTATCGCTGCTTTAAGCTATACTAGAATCATGGACCCCAATAACGAAGAGGTGGTTGCTCTAAGGTAGGCACGAGTAGGTACGAGCGTGCTTCATCTGGGCAGCTTCTACTCCTTCTTGGCCAGAAAAATCCAACCCTCACCTCCAAGTGGTTCTGAGTGGTGACATCAGTCTCCGGTATTCACGTTGAATCAGCACTAGCAGCAGTAGGAAAAGTGACAGCAATGAATACTGGGGGACTGACGACCGACGAGGACTCTGGGCAGAATTGGCCAGCCAATCAGCCAAGTGTACTTCCTTGGTTGCATTTGAAGAATGTAATGCAAAATAGATATTGACAATACTGAATTTGACAGTTTTGAAGGTGGTAATGGAGATTTATGGGTGTCGATTTAATAAATTAGTGCTTAATACTTCTCATTTTATCCTTTACTGCCAGTGTTTACGCATTGTTAAGAAAGCTTTAGAGGTATCATTTACATGGTTTCAATTTTCAGCACTGCATATCCACCCGGTGTGTTTTGATCGTTCATTTCATATGTAGACGAAAATTATAACATGGAAGATATAAATGGAATAAATTAAGCGGAGAATACATTTTGTCAAATAGTATATTAATACTTACTAGGAGTGGAAGCTATTAACGGTTTGATATAATACACCTTTATACTGACCTATGAGTTATCACTGAATGGTCATCCAAGTTACACGGAATTTATAATAGTGAACTAAACTATTGGGTAGAAAAATTCTTCATGAATTTTATAATGTTAAGCCACTATTTAACATATCCTGAATGTGTTGAATGTAACACAATGACATACTATATCATGCTCATTTATTAATCAACATATAAGATAGAGTAATTTATATAATTTATCAAATATCTATACTTAAATATAAACTAATAGCGGAAGCGTATACTGTACCACTTGAATGACCTGAAATAGCAAAATATTTAACATAAATTAAAAGATATATTTTAGCGAATAGATAAATAAATAAAACGTATCAAGGAAGACAAATTTGTGTTTATTAACAGTACCTTTCGTTCTACTAAATGAAAAATGCTTATGGATATTGTTCTCATTAAGGATTTTCGAAAAGTACAAGCGAAAAGAACTAAATGACTTGAAATAGCAAGAATTTAAATAAAATATCAATTTAAACAACTTTACTTTGGTCGGATTAACATCACAAAATTGGCAGTTTCGCAATTTTGACTCAATAACTTATATATAAATATAATAAATCAATTTAGTGCATGTTTTGATAATATGTTAACTGAATAAGATTCTAATTCACTTTTAAATTTGATAAAATTTTTGGTTTTGTTCAGCTTACTCAGTTTAGCAAGATTAGCATATTTCTAGGTCACCTCGATGTTACTAATTGATCGCTCTTGATGTAGTGTAGGTCCTTTTGTTCATTATTTTAACGTCATTTCACTGGAAACGTCCGAATACGCATTTATTATTTCCTGAAATAAATATTCACTTTTTAACACTTCCAGCCACTTTATCACCGCTTGATAAGTTTGTCTTAGTCTGTTCTAAATATACACTTTAAAATTTGATGCAAAAATATTCATCTCATTTTTGCCGGCCATTTTCATTCGTTCTCTATCATACGCGGTTGATATATATATATAACCTTGTAGATGTTTATTTTTGTTTTGATCTATTTCCGTGAAATCTAAAGCAATCAGTTCCAAAATGTTATGACTTTATTAATGTCTATTTTGTTTTTTTTCCTTTTTAGAAAATAATTATGAGTTTCTTGCGTATTTTATCAACTAGAAGATTGATCCTAGCTTTGCTTTTAACATTGGTTGTATCGTACATTTCATTCTCATTTATCTACTTGCATTTATGGACTGATTACAATCAAGGTATGTTTTTATTTGCCATAACTTATTACTTTGTAATTTAAATAGATTCCTATGGTATCTTTTTCAATGCAATATCTAAGCCTCATCCTATTAGAATCTTGCCATCCAATGACAGATTGGCTGCAGAAATTCGAGAAATGTATAGTATTCACGCCTCCCTTCAGAATGAACTTCTTCTTACAGAACAATCCTGTCGATCTCTTATTAAAACAAAAACCGAACTTGAAAACCAAGTTACTAAATTACGAAATGATTTAACTATAGCTGAACGCGATTTGCTTAGGCTGCAGACGTCCATAGACTCTTATCAAACAGTTCTCTCTAATTTTTCTTCCCGGCAATCTTTTTTGCCAATTTCGTTCTCTCTCCCTTTCACAGAGGATTCGACTCATGGTGATTGCACAATGCATACCTGTTTTAACTGGACTGCTTGTCGTCTTCACACTCTTCAATATTTACGAGTTTGTTTTAGTCATGGAAGTGCTGTAGGAGACCATCAATTGCACTATGCTCTTCTCAAATCTCCTCACTTTTCAACTTCCTGTAATCAGGCTTGTTTACGAATTATTTTCTCCCCTGTAATTTGTAATTCTACTCCTTGCTTGTACATTGGTCCTCCAACTAACTCCCTTTCTTCCAATGTAATTCGGGCATCCCCCGTCTATTCGAATAATTTCCTATTCCGCCCGGGTTTTGACCTCATTATCGCTCCCTTCGATAATAGATCGAATGACACTCTTCTTCCTATGATTGTAAGAAGGGAGACAAAGTGGTTGCTAGGAGCCTCCTTAGGAACTTCTAACCCTTCTGAATTGACCTATCCGTTCCTATCAGATTTGAGCTCTGCTATCGAAAAAGACGACCTGATCAATATTACTCTTAGAATATCTTCTGATGGGTGTTTTAAAAAAGCTGGGGGTGATAATGTTACTCTTTGGCGACCCTGTGATGACGCCAGCTCTATCCTGAGTGCTTCCACCTTCTGCCTCCTGATTGATAGTATTCTAGATAAAGTTCAAGTTTCTATAAGCATTGGGGAACAGTTGATCGCATGCCTTCGTAATGCCGCAATTCCTGTCTTTCTCTCTCGTGGTGGGGGCGTAGAATCTCGTCTCTTCCCCTTTTGGGAAATTCTTGATTCAAAATGGCGTAAAGCGGTTGTTTTTCTGCCTCGCCGCAGACTTCCACATCTTGTTACTGCTCTCAGGAATATTGATGAGAATACACGGGTCGAGATGCTACTTCAAGTAATTATCAGTTTGACCTAGCTGAATGTTTGACTTATGTAGGGTCAAGAAATCTGGAGGAAACATCTAAGTTCCACGGAGGCTCAATTAGCTACAATCTTTCTAACTCTTAGTGGGCGACTCGGACTTCCCCAACCGCCTGCACCTCTTTATCGATCAGTACCAGCTTTGAGTTCTGGACTTTTTCAACCTGAAAGGCTCTATCAACCAAGACCTGAAGTTCTGGCTCAAGTAGATGTTGATGGATTGCTGGGTCCAATTGGCCCGAAGTGGGACTCTCCTCCACAATCTTCGTTCGGACCGCTTTTGGCAGCAGCGGGATCGGTGAAGGTCGATAATTTCTGGACGCATAGTAATACACCTTGGAGCTCACCGTTACTTCCAACGGAATTTCAATTTGTCAATGGTTAGTTTATTGTTCTATTTCGTCTGCTTCTGTACTCCATTATATATTTTTCCTGTTAATGCTTTCTATATTCTTCATGAATTTATCAAGATTGTAGATAACACTCGTTAAATCTATCACACAAATATGAGTAAAATTGTAATTTTCGTTGCCTTAGACGTACATACTCATTCGTAATGAAGTGAAATTTGTCGATAGTATATTTTGAAATATATTGTTTAGATAAAAAATTTTTGTTGTCTAGTCATGTTTTTGCACTATTAACATGTTGTGCGTGGTGCTTAAAAGTTATTGAAATGTAAACTGAGCCGAGAAGGCAGTCTAATTAATTTAATTTTTAACGCATTCGAAGAGCAAAACGACTGCAGAAAGCTGAAATGTTCAAATTTCCTTTTATGCCCGCCTCGATTTCAATAATCTCATTCTCGAGACAATCTTTGCGCTTAATTCTGTATTTTTAAAATGTCCCTAATTCATAGTTCACCAGGCATTAGTCATTATTCAAGGTTGTGTTTATTAAAGCTTAGTGAACATGCACACGAAGGTCCATTCGTAGTCTTGCTCTATAACTTAGCGTTTTGGTTGGAAAGTGAAAGTCGCTGTTATTTAGGATCATGCAGTATTTAATCTGCATACCAAAGAACTCCTCACCATATACAGGGTTTCCGATGAATGCACGTTTAAGTATTTAATGGCATTTATTATGCATTTTAATCAGGGTGGCTTTTAGTGTATTGCATTTTTAGCTCATAGTCTTGTAGATGGATAAACCTCCACATGCTAGAATTCGTCTTATTAATGCCCCTTTTACTTTTTGACATACCAGCATTAGGGTGTTTTCCGGTGATAGTCACCCAAAAATTGCATTGAAGTTTGCTTACCATTAGGTGATAGGCGGAAATCTCTAGTGAATATTGCAGTTGAAGTCATATATTCACTGGTCTCTTTGTAATGAAGATTTCCCGCTTGTGTGATTGCGATTGGTAGGATACAGTGATTCATCTCTCCTAGTATTTAGTAAAAGCCGGTACTTCTTGGAAGCATTTTGTTTAGTGAGCATATTCGAATATTTGCATAAATGGGTGTCAATTTTAGATTCATTATCTTTTCTAAACAACTCTTTCCCCATTTTGTAAATTGCGAATATCCTTTTTCCTTATTCTTTTAGCCATGAATGCCAGTAACTATCGGCCAATCAATCACAGTGTTGGGATGGCTGGAAAGGAATTCGCAGCTAATATTGGCGGAATGTATCCCTACGAGCAGTTTACTAGTAATACTTGCATTTATTTCCCATTTTAGTTGGTCGTTTTACTATATCTGTACGAAAGACGCGAATTTTAAAATTCGTTTGCTTAGTCTCATCGGAGGGTGTATGGTGATAAAGACCTTTCTACTATTTGCTTCATGAAGTTCTCAAAAATACTAAAGTAGGTTATCCGGAGAGAAGTAACTAATTGGGAGGCAAGTACATTTTACTTCTCTCTACTCTTTGTCTCTGTCCCTATTTGAGGTCTTGGATAAGAATAAATGTTGCGCCAAGTTTAATTCGAAAGTCACGCTTTTCACCTCTATATTCGAACTCGTATATAGTTTGATAAAGCAGCAGTGAATAGTTAAAATACTCGACAGTGACGTAGCTTTCATCTAGTGAGCAGCAACACCGACCGAATCTTATAAGAAGAGAGCAGAATGCTTTCTTTGTTCACCAGAAATGCACCGACTTCTATTCAATGACTTTGGAAGGTTGAAGGTTTAACCCAAATAGAGACAAGACAAACTCAAATCAGTCTGATTCCTGAATTTGAATTGCTTCAGTTTTGAGAAATCCTCTCAAATTTATCTTCATATGTCAATTTTTGACCCTATTTTTTCCCCTTTTCAGTTGTCGTTTTAACTTACGACCGGGATAGCATTTTGACATTGATGCTAGAGGGCCTTCTTAACTTAGCATATCTTCATTCCGTTGTGGTAATCTGGAATAATCCCAAACCACCATCGGAAGATTTACTCTGGCCCCGTCTTCATGTTCCTATCCATGTAAGCCAGAATTAATCTGGGTAGTCTATTCTAAAGTATTCAGTCTACTTGATTTTTATCTTTTGAATAATCAATATCAGGTTGTTAAAAGTGAGAAGAACAGCCTGAATAACCGATTTCTTCCATACGATATCATCAAAACTGAGGCCATTCTTATGCTTGATGATGACGTTACACTTCGACATGATGAGATAATTCTCGGCTTCAGGTCAGACATTTCTGATAACAGAGTTCTCGTTAAAAATGCATGAAATTAGTGTAAATTTTCGCATCCGCTTTATAGGGTATGGCGAGAAAATCGCGATCGTATTGTTGGGTTCCCAGCTCGTGGTCACTTTTGGTCTGCAGCTAATCAGAGCTGGTACTATAATAGTGCTCATGCCTGTGAATACTCAATGATTTTAACGGGCGCTGCTTTCATTCATCGGGTAAGTACTTTATCTCCTTTGATTGCAACTACTTGTTTTTATTTCAGTACTATCTACACGCCTATACAAACGAGATGCCTGCTCAGATTAGGGAGATTGTTGAACAGAAGCTTAACTGTGAAGATATCGCTATGAATTTTCTGGTTTCGCATATAACACGAAAACCGCCTCTAAAAGTAATTTAACACATTTGTCTTTGAAGTTTGCCAACCACGCCTTTGATTGGTTGATATCTTCTTTGTTTTCAGGCAACGACTCATTGGTCTTTCATTTGTACCAACTGTACATCAACTCTGTACAACAAAGGAGCACATATGGCAGTTCGATCTGAGTGTATAAATCTATTTGAAAGGATCTATGGTTATAATCCCCTGATTTATACTCAGTACAGGGCTGATTCGGTGCTTTTTAAAACACGACTTCCGCTAGGAATGGAAAAATGCTTTAGATATGTTTAAAAATTGCCATTGAGATGCTTTTTTATCTTGTGCCTAAAAATGAGCTGAAAATTACCTTTACAATATTTTTAAATTTCTGTGAATAGGACGTTTTATAATAAATTGTACTGATGCCTTCGTTTAAATGTCCAACGATTTTCGGAACTCGTTTTATTTAGCCTCAAAGAGTGGATTGTTCAGTTTTTCTGAGAATCAATCGTTTCAGTTGGATTCAAAGAAGATTGCTAAAAGAAGCCTTGGATACCTGAGTTAATATAATTCTAAAAGGCTCGCAGAACGCCTACAGTATTTTTGGAATGAGTAATTCCCACTGCTTACCTCTAAATCAGCCACCAGCTTTGACAACAGTTGAATTCACTTCTCTTCTGAGAGCTTAGCATTTAGTCGATATGTAGATACATGTTTTTATTTCGGCGGTATTTTAATCTATAAACATCAATTGGACTAAGGGGAATGTATTCAGTTATATACATTTGTTTGGTTAGTGAGGTGGGTTCGTTAAATTATTCTTACATCTTTCCTCTCTGAGTCATAGTCAACTTCCGCCTAGCGGTATTTAGTGCGCTGGTGGATCATAAAAGTCGATCGGAGTAACAACACAGGAAGGTCTTTTATTATAAAATATGCGTTGCTTTTCTACTCATTAAATTAAGAAGACAAAACGGAGTCTAACAAGAATGTGTGAATTTGTGAAAATATACAAATATTCGTTAACGTGAACCAAGCTAAATGGAATGAAGAAGCTAAATCCATGTGTGTTTGAGGGATATGATGTTTTGACATATTTGAAAATCGTAAGCAGAAATGAAGAAACCTCACTAAGTTTTTTCCATGCGGTAATACAGCCAATGAATACGCAATCCAAAACTTTTCGTCAACAAAGTGGATCTGACTTCTAGAACGGCCTGGCTACATATAAAATTTGATATTGGTTCGGATAGATAGGCATTTATTGGCACTTACTATGACTAGCAAAATGCAGTCCGACATTTGGAGCTTCTTAACAACGTTTTCCCAGGGAACAAATGAAAGGGGGTAGTTGGGCATGTCACAGGTTAATCAGGCTGGCAGTGAAGCACAGCATAGCAGAAAGATTTAGCAATTTTGCTCAAAGAATTGCGATTGTCATGCGAAGATTCAATTTTAGGGCTTTAATACAGCCAAAAGGTAACTAAAGCGAGATATGTGCGTGTGTTAAATTTTAATTGGGTGTATAATTAATGGATAACGAATTATATACAGGTGCCAATTTAGAACGTTTCTAGAAGATGGATTATAGATAACTACTTTGTCCCCTTTCCTACGCATGGTCCATAAATAATATATCAATCAGAATGCGATAATTAGACCAATTTGTTATACCTCTGAGAAAAATTTATGGCCTATTTTGGCTCACAAGCAAACAGATCAGATATAGTTAACATGATTTATATTTCTACTTTAACGATAAGTATAAAACGATAACTCAAAGGTAAAACATGGAATAAAATAAATGGAAAATAAAATAAATTCCATTTTGAAAATACAACGAACATATTTTCGAGTCAAGAACTTGACTTGATTCATGAACCTCTATAACTCGATATAATTTAATTGTCAACTAACAATGGTATCTCAGACAGGTCAATACTCAATTTATTATTTATCGTTTTATAATAAACCTAAATTTGCCTTATTTTGGTGTTTGGCAGCTTTTTAATATTTCAAGGGAAAAATAATTATATCAAATTAATAAATTTTAACGCTTAAATAGCCAGACTACAGAGGTTTAGAATCACGCGTTGTTTAATTACATAAATACAAATCGGGAAACAGTAAATCTTGGGTCGGCTAGTGAGAGGTCGTCTAATGAATCTTTTTGTCTATGATTTTTACACCAAGTGTGCACTAAATACTCTTTAAGAACATGAGTATCGGCAACTTGTTTATTTTTCTATTCAATCGCGTGGTAAAACGTGTTAAATTCTCTGTTATTTGCATTGCTGATAACAAAATTGTTATCTGCTTTTGATTTACGGATGTGCAAAATTAATTTTTACTGTTGCTCTTTTAGGAAGTATTTGTTTATGAGCAGAAATGGCAGATTTACCAAATCGGCCCCGCCCAGAGCAGCGGCCTATTATTGCACCCCAACTTATTACCGTAAGTTCCACTGCTAATGCCATACCGCCCTCTGGAAATGTTGCTCCAGTAGCTCGTCCGATGACTCCGCTAATAGTTCGCACGACTGCAAATGCAGCTGCTCCGAATATGCATCGAAATCTAGTCCTCATTCGCCCATCAAATGTTGCGTCCATAGGCTGCAATGCTTCTAGATTTATAGTTCAGCAGAATACTCTTCAACAAACCAGACAGATTCTGCCTCAAGTAGCTATTTCTCAGTCACCTATGTCTTCATCTTCCTCTTCCTCACCAATTACTCCCTCCGCTTCTTCTTCACCATCTTCATCTACTTCATCATCTGGTAGCCAGCAAGTAACACAGCCTAAAATGACAGCTAGAGCTGCGCTGCTCCAAAAAGCCTCAATTCCTTTGCCAGTGTCAAATAAAAACGTCCCTCGTTCTTTTGAACTCCGGTATAGGGCTATTCCAGGACCTAAACCGAGGGATTCTTCGTCAAATGTCGCTGAAGCTGTGGCTCGTCTTCGTACGTCGGATCAAGATGATAGCGAAACTCTCAAAGGAGAAGTTGTCAAAAGAATGCAGGTGTGTTGGATAACTTATTTGCCTTAACTTTGCCAAAATGTAGCTATTTCATTTCTGTAGTTAAATTCATTCTTCCATTGCCTCAAGTTAATATTTATTTAATCATTTTTTTGTGGTTTCTTACTCCATTCGCCATTTTTGAATTTACGAATACATTTACATTGCTGGTCATCAAACTCAGCGTTTAGTTTATAAAATCGTCGTATGTATCTCTGCCTCACCTAAATACAGCTGTTTAATTCATCGATTCCTAAGGTACTATTACTCATTTTCTTATTCAACACACTGTGTTATACGATTCCTTTGTCTACTTACTTCATTTTGTGTGTGCTGTGTTGTTTCTATTGAAATTTTACCGGTGGATTCTTTTGAGTACAATATTCCAATCCAGTTGAAGAGACTTGTCGTCCAACGCTTGTATTGGGTAAAATAATGAAAACCGATTCGATAGTCACATTGGAGCACTTTCGTAGTGACTGGTTTTTGTAAATGCTTAATTTGCACAAAACTGTATCGAATCTATGACCTGTGATTGAATCGAAATGCACTCTGACTACAGATGTTGTTGAGATTATTAGGATCGGAATATTATAACTTTAGGAATTCTTATGCTGTTGAATAGTTCGCATTTGCTGTTTTAAAGAGATGAAAAGGGGAGTTGGCATTTTTCATATCAGTGCAATGTGACTTGTACGTTTCTCTGTTATCTTGAATGTTTTTTTGAAAGTATGAGTAGTGGTTTTGTGGCTTTTAGTTTTAGGACATTTGTGTCTAAATAGCATTTTTTCACATGTCCGCTAATTAATTCAGCTGTTAATGTAAGTTCAAGATCTTATTTACTGAATCATCCTACTAACGAGTAGGTGATATTTGGGGCCTTGCAAAAAATTACTTAGATATTACCTATATACTTGTGGTTGATCATTTAAGTCATTGCTCTTTTAGTGTATGCGGTAACGATTTTGGGTGGGAAAATTCACTGCCTTTAATACAGCATTTATTCTGTGAGGAGTAAGGTGAAATGGAAAGAGTTCGACCCAGTAAAGTATGGTTCTCTAGATATGGTTTTTATCTCCTTGTTATGATTTTCTGAAATAAGATATTTGATTTGTAGTTTTAAAACTCTTGGGCTGAAAACCACACTCAATGTCAATTTTCACAAACGAAAATTTACATTCATCAGTGTTTGGTGACAGAAGAAAACGTTCCTCTATGAGAGCTCACTTTTGTAAGATTAGGTGGCTGCTTCAATCCCATCTGCATAGCTAAAGCGTTGTTAATCTACTTGATCTGTAATGCGAATCATACCAGTTTAGCTTGCTCGTTAATTGGGTAAGGGGTTACTGCAAGAAGGCATTCATTCAGTGCTATGCGAAATTCCAACAATCAATTATAATAATTAAAATATTAGAAATGTTAGAAACGGAAGTTGGCAATCTCGTCGACTAATAGGGAAACACGTGTCTGAAAGCGAATTAGCATGAAAATCCATGCCACTTTAAGGGGAAGTAGCAATTGTGACAGGATGGCCGCTTCCTCTCGGTATTGCACTTTTTAACGCTTTTTACTACACTGTGGTATCATATTTATTCTTATGCAATGAATCTTTTTGTCCTGTTCTGCCTTATCTATCAGCTATTCTACTTCAAGCCCTTCCATTTCACCGCTATAAGCGTCCTCTGTAATAGAGATGGAGCGAGAAGACGCAAATGGAAAATTCGAAATAACCATTATCTCTAAGATTGAATTATCTGAGTAATGGTTAGAAGGTGCATTACGAGAATCCTGATGATCGGCAAAATGTTCTCAGTACCTGGGTTATGATAAAGAGGCAAGGAGGAAACGTGAGGGTAATCACATATACGAGCTCATAGGATTTTATCAAATTTGTCAACACATGGAGGCAAATTTTTGTTACCTTCTTTCTTCCTAGGTTCGGGTATGTCCTCGTCCCAATCAGAGGTTCAGTATTCTTCGCTACAACTCTGATAGAATGGACCTCTACGGCATGAGCAGTGGCGGTAATGCGAACGAGAGAAGTAGCAGTTCTTCTGGTCTTCCCGAGGTTTTCATTCAACGCGAGAACAATCTGCGCCAGTATAAAGCCTCCCACAACATCCAAGATGGTCCTAATAAGGGTGCTGGTAGTGAATTTGGTCAGGATGCCAAGGAAGAGGCCCGACTGAGACGTCTGGGTATCTCACGCCAGGGCTATAGGCCTGAGGATCAACCCTGGCTACTCACTGTTGGCAAGGGGAGAACGGCAAAGCGATATCGGGGAGTGAAAGAGGGTAGTGTCTCGGCTAATGTGGGACACTTTATCTTCTGTCAGAATGGAGACGGAAGCTTTAATGCCTACCCTGTGGACGAATGGTGTGTTTATATTGGTTCGTTAAGCATTGAGAGTTATTATATAATGTAAATGCTGCTGACAAATTCATGGCTGAGGAAGCATTGTCTATGACCTCTGTTTGTTTTCGAAATACTCAATAATAAGGCGCATAGAAGGTAGATGAATCATCGCAATTCAAAATGTAGAGAAACTCATTAACTCAGTTAGCAGACAACCGGGGAGACTCGTATCCTATGAGGAAACGTGGAAAAATCGGGATTGGCTGTCTTGCGTTCGATAGAGCAGAACAAATTAATGTTAATGTAAGGTTGTTGCAGAAAGAGTGGTCCAAGTCGATCTTTCCAAACCAACATCAATCAGGTAAGGCGAGTGAATATAAATGCTTATAAAGTACATAAGATATGTGAAGGATAAAATAAGAAGCAAGAAACATACCTGTTAGGAAGTGTTGCTTTCTTTGTTTAGTAACATCTGACAATTTTAGCAACTATGACGTAGGATCCACGTGTGCGTTGGGTGAATGCTAGAAGTTAATCCAATTCTCCTTTAGGTACAAATTAAGTTCCGAGGTAACCTACCGTTTCCTCCGTGATGAAGAAGCCGAAGAGGAATTCAAAAATCGTTACAACACCATGAATATGTTCAACGTGATGGTGAGGCGGAGGTTGAATCCTGATGACGAGGACGATGATGGTAACCCAAAGAGTAAAGATGGTGAAGACGAAGTAGCAAGCACTTCCACCAAGTCTCGTTTCAGCAAAAGGAAAAAGATCCAATCTACAAGGCCTCCCCCCAAGTCATCCAACCTCCTTCTTACTGAATTGGACGAGTGGAAAGTCTATGGAAATGACGAAGATGATGAAGAGGATCTTGAAAACACCTTGTTAACTACGAACGGTGGTGTTGAAGGGAGTGAAGAGAAGAAGAAGACTACGATATCAGGGGACGGAGAGCCAGTTATAAGTGCTAAGAGGCGCAAAGAGTTGGAGAATAAGAGAAAACGCGCTGCCACCATTGTAGCTCGCAAAAGACGCGCCACGAAACAACGAGCTAGGCGACGTCGCAAGGGTGTTGTCCTGCATAGTTCTGATGAGGAGGATGATCTCTTTGAAGAGGCAGTGGATGAAAGTGATCCAGATGATCATGAGGGCGACGAGGTGGACTACATGACTGACTCCTCGTCTGATGAAGAGAAGTTGTCGGAGGAGGAGAGGGAGCAGATATATGAGGAGCAGGGTGTTGATGAGGAGGCAGGATTAAAAGCGCTACTCACTGATATAAGTAGGGTCATTATTTGTCCTTATTAGTTAACTTTGCCTAGATTTGCTTCTATTTAATTGCAAGCTGAGATGTTCAAGCTAGTAGTTACTCCCGTAGTGTTGAGTGACATAAGAGCAGATAACATGCTGCGAAGTAGAGTGAGCAAATGTGCGCAACTGTTTGTTTGCCACCAATGGTGCGACACAAGACCAGAGATTTCTACTGCCTCTTCTATTGTGTCCCCAGCATTAGGCTGCTAACTACGAGCCTTGAGATGTCTTAAACTCACCATTGCTGGCCCTATTTTGTAGACAAAAGACTGAAACTCATTCAAGTAAGGTAGAAAATGGTTGTGTCCAAAGCACTTTACCTTTTAGAGCCTATTAAACGCAGGCGGAGGGAAGTTCCTAAGACATACTCTGCGTACTAGGCGTGTGTGTGTGTGTGTGTGTGTGCGTGTGTGTGTGTGGCAAGTGCTGATTCATGTTAAACGAGATTAAGTGGTAACGCTCTAGATTTCCTTCATATGTTGTTTATTTTGCATCCATATCGATCTGTGCTGTACTGTTAGTGCTCCGTTTGTTAGATTTAGAAATCTTGAGCGCATCGTCGAATCTCCTCACCAATGGCATTTTAGATTGATTTCAGTACTGTGCTTCCGGTTTTGGCTTCCATAGACTCGGTAATGTATAAAGTTGGTCCTGAATTGGGTCCAGGTCCATCTCTCGTTTTGTTGAGGGATGCGATATCATGGTAACTCCCAGGGCGGGAAACTTTAATCATTGCCCACACATTGCCAATTCGAGTGGTCATTCTGCTCACTGCGCGTGCATCGATAGGCATCAAACCGGTGAGCTCTAACTTCACAGATGAGCACGTTAACCACATTGTCTTGACACACACAGTTAAGACAATACTTATTGAACGATGGGTGCGTTGAGGTAGTACAGATCTGCTTTACTACTGACGTGGCGAAGTTTCTGTCCAATGCACTATACAGCCTGGCAGCAAGAGAATAGATTATAGGAGTTTGCTTATAGTTGGCAAATAGGTTGTTCTTTAGTTTCCTGATTAGAAGTGATATCAGCACTAATAAGAACCTTTTCCTTTACAGGCACTTTCATGAATTCTTCTGAAAGATTTGAGGAAACTCGATTGCATTCTTATTGCATGCATGACGAAATATACCAAATCATTTGGTATATTACTTTACTATGTGAACCAGTTCACTCGCGTGACTAATCGGATTTACTGCTGATCGCCATTATCATTATCCATGGTAACTCTCAGAATGTGATGAAATGAGGGAGTCGAGTGGTATTGTATAATAAGGTTAGAATACCAAGGGTCTTTCTTCATTTGAATTACGGAATATTGCCGTGCGGTGTGATTCTTTCTTTTTCATCCAAATGCCCTAAAGTCCAATTTTCACGATTTGTTGCATCGTTTTATTGGGTCAGTTCCCAATTTGCGATATTCAGAACTTCTTGGTGGATAGTTTATGCAATTGAGTAGGTGGTCACGCCATTTGGATTCGTATATTGCCTTAGAGCAACGAGGGGTTAAGTGAGACGAGGAGAAGTATGTGCGTTATGAGAATTGACGCTCATGTGTATTCACAGAGTGGTGTTATTCACGTTGTGAGGATTGACTGATTGAGATCAGCTGTTTCCAGGTAGTGTTCTGGGCACATTCCGACCTCACATTTCCGGACGTTTTGTAGTCCAGTATTGGATCTCTTCGCAGTCTTATTTCACGTCCCTTGGTTGGTACCTTTATTCCTGCTCTTTTATCAGACCCTCTGATTCTTCCGATTCATCTAAAACAGGAATAAACAAATCACTTTTCACTGTTGCATCACAATGGCAGCAAAAGCTGCAGTTGGCAATATTATCAGTTGTTAAGTGCACTGAAATTTGTCATTTTTGCTTGCTTCAGGTGACTCAGAGGAGGATGAGAATAAGGACCAGGAAAAGAAGGAGCACGAGGAGATGATTCAGTCAAACGATGAAGGATCAAACGACGAATCGGACATAGAGGATTTGGAGAACGAAGGCCAACACCACAAAGGCCATCGGAGTGGAGGTGACTCGAAGAATCGTTCCTTCAACGAGGAAGGTTCGGCCTCCGATTCCTCCAGTGATTCCAGTTCATCTTCAGGCTCTGATTCTGACATTGCTCCTGATGACCCTAGTCATCTCGCTCGTAAGGCCCAAAAGAAGACGGAACTTTTACAACGAATATCTGACAAGGTTGCAGCTCAAGCAGCTGAGGAGCACTCGACCGCCAAGAGACCATTCCAAGACGACTCCTCTTCTAGTTCCCAAGCGAAGAGGTTCAAACCGGCAGCAACACCTACTTTGATTGGCAATTCATCTCAAGCTCCCTCGACTCCTGTAACCAGCACACCAGCTGATGATGATTTTGTCGCCGCAGTAAGAAAGTACCTCATGCGCAAACCCATTAGCCTTCCGGATTTGTTGAAGAAGATGAAGTCCAAGAGACTCCTTCCTCAATCGTCTGGGTCGACTCAGGGACGTGTTGGAACAGACGATGTTGCGGAGACAATGTTGGCGAATGCACTGCGTCAATTGCGTCCTATGAAGCAGATTATTAATGGACAGTCGTATCTTTCTCTGAAGCGATGATTGGAAACTTTGCCTAAACAGTATTTTCGCCACCTTTGTGTATATTTGTCGTTTGCTTCATAATGATGCGCTCGTTTGAAGGAAAAATTCCGAATAAAATCTATCAGTGAAATATGATATGTTGGACGTTTTATGATGTGGTAGTGCATTGAGTTCCGAGGTTACGAACGAAGTCACTACCTAGTCCTGTTTAGTGAATGAGTACTCCCCATAGGGTTGGTCCGAGAACATCTTCCGTCTACCTAAGTCAAGTGTTTCAAGCATTTTCGATGTCTGGATTTGAGGAGTGGGGAGGGGAGGGGAGGGGGAGAGGAGGAGGGAGAGGGACAATAGACTCCCTGAGTCCAGGTCCAGATGTAATCCACTTTTCCATGTACCTGGCACCAGCGGTGGTATTTATGGAACTCGTGTTTTTGGGGTTGTAAGGAGTAGTAAGTGAAACCGGATTATTACTATTCTTGTTCCTGGCGACGTGATGATTGTGCAACCACAAATACCCTCCCCCCCCCCCGTGATGCGAAAACACTTTGATGTTCTCACACTCCAATTTCTTCTCGATCGATTTTTAACTGCAATGTTGAGTTCTTAATACCATGGCCTTGTAAGACCACTATGTTCTCATTTTGAACGCCTGAATTAGTTGAGCCGTAATTTCAGAATGACCGTTAGAGTCAACACCCAGTAGAAGCAGAAAACTCTTTTCAAGATCAATTTGCTATGTACTTGTTACACCAAATAAACATTCACGGCATTTACTCGCATTCGGGAAGTGGTTGGTGTCAATGACTGCATAGAAGCATTGTTCGGCTTATGATGTGAGTCGCCTGTACATTCGAGAAATCACAAAACAAGGTTTAGAAGTTGAGTTTGACAGCTGTGTATCAACTTTATTCTGCTTGTATCTTTGACAAACCCACTAATGAAATAAATTGACTTTTACTTTCTGTGTGGAGGCGCTAAGAATGGAAAGGCGTGAAGACGTTAATTACACACGCACTTTCATAAACATAGGCAATGTTGTAGTTAAAAATAAGAGCAGAGATACGACAACATCGAGAGAGTTCGAATGAGTAGAGCAGATTGGCAAATGGGTTTTCAATGATCCTCATCTTCGACATCTCTGCCTGGCACATAATTATGCCGTTTGTCGTAGAGTTTGATCTAAAGGAGTGAGAAAGGTGGATAATGTGTTGATCAGTTGACATAGGATTGATAAGTGGCATTCCAGGGAAACCTACCCATGTACCCGGGCAAACACTTCGATAGCGTTTGCGAATTTCGCGACACTGGGAGTAGTCAATCGGATCAAACGGCCTCTTCATTTTCTGAACCTGGACATCCAGAACACAAGTGTAAAATTCATCTCGAGCTGCCCAACATCTATCGCGATTTTCCTTTATATGAATGGTTTTCCAAACTGGCTCCACTTTTGGCTCGTCTTTTTCCTCACTCATTTAGCTTCAAAATAATGAAAAATGGCATTACCCTGAGGTGATGCTTGCTCATTGAATTGAAAGCACTCGAGAATTTAAGTCACCAACCTATCAGTTTAAAGTTAGCCGCAAAGCTAACAAACTAATACTTTCGCCAACGATTAGGAGTATTTTGTGTGATGAGTATTTTGCGTGGATCTGAGCAACGTTCGCGGGCTCGCTCGTTATCGGCTATAGAATTTTCAGGCTCGGTCTTGGACAAGTGATCTAGCCAACCTTATAAGAATTGACAAAACACAGACCAATGCAAACAATGGAGCGTTGGAGGTTTGCTTAGAAAGTACTTAGGTAAAAGTGCAGAGTTCATACCACTTGCGCTATGGTGATAATTTCATGATCATTGATTTGTAAAGTTACTTGAGTAATGACAGTTATTTCAGATCATACTTGTAATGAGAGATTTCCTCAACTTTTCTCTGAATACGCGTGCAGTTGAGGATTGCCTTCTTATCTACTGCAGAGTACGCAACGCCACCTTATTCGTCACATAGAACATTTTGGAATGTGTCGATGTGCGCACAGAAAACTCTTGGCCAAACAGCAGTCGTGATTATGCAAAGTAGAATGGAATCGATTGTACTTAGTGTCTAATCAAGTGGGTAGTAGACCAACATACTCAATAAAAGCTTTCCACGTCGCACGCTCTAACCCCTGTAAGCTAATTTCGTGAACAGTTTTATGCCAAAGGATTTTGTTGGAGAAAAGTTGTTGGCGTTTGGCCAAGGTCTATTTGCGTGGCATCTGCTACACAGCGACGGTCATTACGCAGACAAATTTGGGCAATTTCACCAACGAAGTGGGGAAACTGGAGCTTTCCAATAATGATGAACTCATCGTTTTCTAAGCCCAAATTACCTTAAATATTATATCTATTCCAATAAAACGTAATTATGTCGTGCGAAATTTGTGGGACAAGGTTGCTAGATTTCGTGGGTTGTTGTTTGGAGATTTAATTGTCCAAATTTGACCTCATTGTTCTGGTCTGTTGGATGGGTTAGAGACTGTTTTTCGTAGTTCAATTAGTACTAATAATGCGCATCTGGAACCGTATCAGTAGGCAAATATGGCAGTTAAGTTCACCTCACTTCCATACTTGGACTAATAAATGAGTTAATATTCTTCGATTAAAAATTTCCCCTTAGTTTTGCTTAAGTCAATTTAGAAACGGAGAATTGTTATGCTCCTTGGATGACTGTGTGATGAAATGAACCATTGGGCATTGTGCCTGTTAGCACTTGGGCGGTGGCATTTAAAACAGACGCTCATTCAGTGGATACACGTTTAACACGGATAATTTGAAAATTAGATCTGGCAATTGGTAATTTAATTGGAGTGTGCGAACGATTGGACAGATAGAGGAAGCTATTTGAAATCAAATATTGTGGTACTGGAAACGCATTAATGGCTGCTGAGCCTGTAACAGGTATAGCTGTGCTGGTTTCGTTGGAACAAAGTTGGCCTTTTGCTAGAAGCCAACTTATAGCCAAGACATTTGGAAGAGGTGTGAGAGATGGGTGTATTTTGGTCCATATGCAAAGATTTCTTGATCACTGATGTTAACTAAGTAAAGCAAGAGAGTATCAATTCAATATCGCACACTTCTTCTCGAACCGATGTTTCCACAGAACGTGATCTTTAGATTATTCTTTGCTTTAGGAAATAGAGTGCATCTATAGTTCTTTCAGTTGCGGTGGGTTTTATTGTGTCAAAGCTAATTTTTTAAGACTCTAAGCCACTGAATGTCATGCAAAACGCATTGTTTTGAGTCATTGAAAGAAATCAGATATTGTCATGGGAAGCATCGACTGCCATCACGGAGAACGAGAAATACTCATTCAGTAATGTTTGCACAAACCGAATTCAAAGGTGAAATGAGTAAAGACAGTTCAATCATTGACTTTGCTATCAGCGCATTTTAGATCCCTCTCCTTCAAGTTTTTCGGCCTCCCATTAACTAATTCCACTTGGTTACCACGCAACCAATAACAAAGATAGTGGCATGACTATGCACTTGAAAGACGTTTTCATTTCAACTAAAGATGTTGCCTTTCTGGCGAAATCCTTATAAGCACTGGAGGGAGCGTCAAAACACGCTACATGGAAGGAGAGTAAATAACCTGAAACCTCTCTAGTGAGGAGGAAATTGCATTCTCGTTAACTGACCATCCATACCATCAAATCTTCACCTAATTCATTTGTGGCTTTTACTAATCGACATATCACACAGCAGGTGAAGTCATCAAATCACAATTGTAATTCAATTAAAATGAGTGAAAGCACTGCTTTAGTGGGTTGCTGAGGTATGAATACAATTGGTTGGCATTCACCACTTTTCAGAGCGGAATAGAAGAGTTCTTCAATGACCAAACACTTTTTGCAATAGAGACTGCAAATCTGGGACATCGTTAGTTCGGTTGTTCGAGAGCGCCCTGGCAAGTCTCTAGTGCCACAGAATTTATCTCTTTCTGGAAGTATTTGTGGTGGTTTACAGTTAGCCTAATGCGCAAATCAAATGCACTTGGTTAGACGAGATGATGCACCATAAATAAACAGTTAGTCTTTTGGCAAGGCAAAAATTGGTGAGCTCTTAATGGTGTTCTTTTCGATCCTCACAGTCACAATAGGACGACATGTTTGCCTTTCAGTTTGAGATGTTTTAATCCACTTTCATCTCTGTCTACTTTTGGTGTAGAAATTAATCGCACAATGCTTTGAACACTATTGCTACCTGATTAAAACTCCTAATGTTTTGCATTAGGTTCAGATATCAATTTAAAAAAAGACAATTAAGCTGTGGAAAGAAATGTTCTTCTTTTCTAAAATGGTGGATGAGTCAATGCTCGTACTTGTGGTGGTGTGGCGGTAGGACTTGAAATCTCCTTTAGTTGCAGTTGGAGCCCACCCGTGAAGACGACTTTCACCAGACTTGTATATTACCAACTGTAGATTTATGTTCTATTTCTCATGTATATTCTAGAACAAATTTTTCTGATTGTTAGAGGAAATAGAATAGTAAGCAACATCACACCAGTTCCCATTAGTGAGTAACTGGGAAAGGATAAAGTGCAAAGGCACAACAAAGCGACCTTCTCCAGTTAAAGTAGAAATGTTCAAATTGTGAGGCTTTCGAATAAAATTTTATTAACAAATGATAACTTAACTAATGAGGTTCATGCTCACTGTCTCCATGAGACACTCACACCTGATGAGATCTTTCAAGCCCTTTTGCTTATTTCATAATTTATGATGTCCTTTCCAAAGTCTCGACTTCTTTTTACGCTTATACGTACATCTTTTTGCAAATTTGTTGGAGTTTTTTCCGAGTGTTCTACAGATGAAAGAGACAACAAGGTTAAAAGACATTTACGCTTACTTCTTTTTTTCAAAAGCCTGTTTAGAGTTATCAATGATGCCTTTATATGATCAATCAAATAAGAGTATTGCTTTTTTTCTTGGAACAATTCGTGTACACTTTCAATCATATCGATCTCACTGGAATCGTTAAAAGCACGACCTTTGCCACCTTCTAATTCAAATTCCGCGGTTTGTGTTTTCGTATAAAAAAAGAAAATCTCATTGGAAAAGCAAAAACTCAACCAATTGTACCTTCCAAACAGTATGATAATAAACATTTCGCATGCTCAAGGGATGCTGACAAACTATTGAAGTCATCGACTAAAATTGGAAGAAGGTCATACAAGTTCTCCTGGATTGCGATCAAATACGGTTCCTCTCTATTGGCAACATTATCTGTCCCCACCATTTCTAATACGGACGGTTTCTAAAAGTTCTTGTCACCTTCTTCCAGTTGCTTTGTGGACAAAATACCTAAGGATATTGGCACTACTTTGACTTTCGTTATGCAAATCATGTGCGCTTTTGATTGGATAAACGTGGTTTAATCACATTGAATGAACACCGTTGGTTGAATCCAGAAATTGAATAAAAAATGAATAATATTTTCTTTGGGAATCCCAGTGTCAACTTGAATTCCTCCCGTTTCACCACTATAAGCGTCCTCTGTAATAGAGACGGAGCAAAACGACGCCAATGGAAAATTCGACATAGCCGTTATCTCTTAGACTGGATAGGAGTGATGATAAAGAGGCAAGTAGGAAACGTAAGGGTAATCACATATACGAGCTCATAGGATTTTATCAAATTTGTCAACACATGGAGGCAAATTTTTGTTACCTTCTTTCTTCCTAGGTTCGGGTATGTCCTCGTCCCAATCAGAGGTTCAGTATTCTTCGCTACAACTCTGATAGAATGGACCTCTACGGCATGAGCAGTGGCGGTAATGCGAACGAGAGAAGTAGCAGTTCTTCTGGTCTTCCCGAGGTTTTCATTCAACGCGAGAACAATCTGCGCCAGTATAAAGCCTCCCACAACATCCAAGATGGTCCTAATAAGGGTGCTGGTAGTGAATTTGGTCAGGATGCCAAGGAAGAGGCCCGACTGAGACGTCTGGGTATCTCACGCCAGGGCTATAGGCCTGAGGATCAACCCTGGCTACTCACTGTTGGCAAGGGGAGAACGGCAAAGCGATATCGGGGAGTGAAAGAGGGTAGTGTCTCGGCTAATGTGGGACACTTTATCTTCTGTCAGAATGGAGACGGAAGCTTTAATGCCTACCCTGTGGACGAATGGTGTGTTTATATTGGTTCGTTAAGCATTGAGAGTTATTATATAATGTAAATGCTGCTGACAAATTCATGGCTGAGGAAGCATTGTCTATGACCTCTGTTTGTTTTCGAAATACTCAATAATAAGGCGCATAGAAGGTAGATGAATCATCGCAATTCAAAATGTAGAGAAACTCATTAACTCAGTTAGCAGACAACCGGGGAGACTCGTATCCTATGAGGAAACGTGGAAAAATCGGGATTGGCTGTCTTGCGTTCGATAGAGCAGAACAAATTAATGTTAATGTAAGGTTGTTGCAGAAAGAGTGGTCCAAGTCGATCTTTCCAAACCAACATCAATCAGGTAAGGCGAGTGAATATAAATGCTTATAAAGTACATAAGATATGTGAAGGATAAAATAAGAAGCAAGAAACATACCTGTTAGGAAGTGTTGCTTTCTTTGTTTAGTAACATCTGACAATTTTAGCAACTATGACGTAGGATCCACGTGTGCGTTGGGTGAATGCTAGAAGTTAATCCAATTCTCCTTTAGGTACAAATTAAGTTCCGAGGTAACCTACCGTTTCCTCCGTGATGAAGAAGCCGAAGAGGAATTCAAAAATCGTTACAACACCATGAATATGTTCAACGTGATGGTGAGGCGGAGGTTGAATCCTGATGACGAGGACGATGATGGTAACCCAAAGAGTAAAGATGGTGAAGACGAAGTAGCAAGCACTTCCACCAAGTCTCGTTTCAGCAAAAGGAAAAAGATCCAATCTACAAGGCCTCCCCCCAAGTCATCCAACCTCCTTCTTACTGAATTGGACGAGTGGAAAGTCTATGGAAATGACGAAGATGATGAAGAGGATCTTGAAAACACCTTGTTAACTACGAACGGTGGTGTTGAAGGGAGTGAAGAGAAGAAGAAGACTACGATATCAGGGGACGGAGAGCCAGTTATAAGTGCTAAGAGGCGCAAAGAGTTGGAGAATAAGAGAAAACGCGCTGCCACCATTGTAGCTCGCAAAAGACGCGCCACGAAACAACGAGCTAGGCGACGTCGCAAGGGTGTTGTCCTGCATAGTTCTGATGAGGAGGATGATCTCTTTGAAGAGGCAGTGGATGAAAGTGATCCAGATGATCATGAGGGCGACGAGGTGGACTACATGACTGACTCCTCGTCTGATGAAGAGAAGTTGTCGGAGGAGGAGAGGGAGCAGATATATGAGGAGCAGGGTGTTGATGAGGAGGCAGGATTAAAAGCGCTACTCACTGATATAAGTAGGGTCATTATTTGTCCTTATTAGTTAACTTTGCCTAGATTTGCTTCTATTTAATTGCAAGCTGAGATGTTCAAGCTAGTAGTTACTCCCGTAGTGTTGAGTGACATAAGAGCAGATAACATGCTGCGAAGTAGAGTGAGCAAATGTGCGCAACTGTTTGTTTGCCACCAATGGTGCGACACAAGACCAGAGATTTCTACTGCCTCTTCTATTGTGTCCCCAGCATTAGGCTGCTAACTACGAGCCTTGAGATGTCTTAAACTCACCATTGCTGGCCCTATTTTGTAGACAAAAGACTGAAACTCATTCAAGTAAGGTAGAAAATGGTTGTGTCCAAAGCACTTTACCTTTTAGAGCCTATTAAACGCAGGCGGAGGGAAGTTCCTAAGACATACTCTGCGTACTAGGCGTGTGTGTGTGTGTGTGTGTGTGCGTGTGTGTGTGTGGCAAGTGCTGATTCATGTTAAACGAGATTAAGTGGTAACGCTCTAGATTTCCTTCATATGTTGTTTATTTTGCATCCATATCGATCTGTGCTGTACTGTTAGTGCTCCGTTTGTTAGATTTAGAAATCTTGAGCGCATCGTCGAATCTCCTCACCAATGGCATTTTAGATTGATTTCAGTACTGTGCTTCCGGTTTTGGCTTCCATAGACTCGGTAATGTATAAAGTTGGTCCTGAATTGGGTCCAGGTCCATCTCTCGTTTTGTTGAGGGATGCGATATCATGGTAACTCCCAGGGCGGGAAACTTTAATCATTGCCCACACATTGCCAATTCGAGTGGTCATTCTGCTCACTGCGCGTGCATCGATAGGCATCAAACCGGTGAGCTCTAACTTCACAGATGAGCACGTTAACCACATTGTCTTGACACACACAGTTAAGACAATACTTATTGAACGATGGGTGCGTTGAGGTAGTACAGATCTGCTTTACTACTGACGTGGCGAAGTTTCTGTCCAATGCACTATACAGCCTGGCAGCAAGAGAATAGATTATAGGAGTTTGCTTATAGTTGGCAAATAGGTTGTTCTTTAGTTTCCTGATTAGAAGTGATATCAGCACTAATAAGAACCTTTTCCTTTACAGGCACTTTCATGAATTCTTCTGAAAGATTTGAGGAAACTCGATTGCATTCTTATTGCATGCATGACGAAATATACCAAATCATTTGGTATATTACTTTACTATGTGAACCAGTTCACTCGCGTGACTAATCGGATTTACTGCTGATCGCCATTATCATTATCCATGGTAACTCTCAGAATGTGATGAAATGAGGGAGTCGAGTGGTATTGTATAATAAGGTTAGAATACCAAGGGTCTTTCTTCATTTGAATTACGGAATATTGCCGTGCGGTGTGATTCTTTCTTTTTCATCCAAATGCCCTAAAGTCCAATTTTCACGATTTGTTGCATCGTTTTATTGGGTCAGTTCCCAATTTGCGATATTCAGAACTTCTTGGTGGATAGTTTATGCAATTGAGTAGGTGGTCACGCCATTTGGATTCGTATATTGCCTTAGAGCAACGAGGGGTTAAGTGAGACGAGGAGAAGTATGTGCGTTATGAGAATTGACGCTCATGTGTATTCACAGAGTGGTGTTATTCACGTTGTGAGGATTGACTGATTGAGATCAGCTGTTTCCAGGTAGTGTTCTGGGCACATTCCGACCTCACATTTCCGGACGTTTTGTAGTCCAGTATTGGATCTCTTCGCAGTCTTATTTCACGTCCCTTGGTTGGTACCTTTATTCCTGCTCTTTTATCAGACCCTCTGATTCTTCCGATTCATCTAAAACAGGAATAAACAAATCACTTTTCACTGTTGCATCACAATGGCAGCAAAAGCTGCAGTTGGCAATATTATCAGTTGTTAAGTGCACTGAAATTTGTCATTTTTGCTTGCTTCAGGTGACTCAGAGGAGGATGAGAATAAGGACCAGGAAAAGAAGGAGCACGAGGAGATGATTCAGTCAAACGATGAAGGATCAAACGACGAATCGGACATAGAGGATTTGGAGAACGAAGGCCAACACCACAAAGGCCATCGGAGTGGAGGTGACTCGAAGAATCGTTCCTTCAACGAGGAAGGTTCGGCCTCCGATTCCTCCAGTGATTCCAGTTCATCTTCAGGCTCTGATTCTGACATTGCTCCTGATGACCCTAGTCATCTCGCTCGTAAGGCCCAAAAGAAGACGGAACTTTTACAACGAATATCTGACAAGGTTGCAGCTCAAGCAGCTGAGGAGCACTCGACCGCCAAGAGACCATTCCAAGACGACTCCTCTTCTAGTTCCCAAGCGAAGAGGTTCAAACCGGCAGCAACACCTACTTTGATTGGCAATTCATCTCAAGCTCCCTCGACTCCTGTAACCAGCACACCAGCTGATGATGATTTTGTCGCCGCAGTAAGAAAGTACCTCATGCGCAAACCCATTAGCCTTCCGGATTTGTTGAAGAAGATGAAGTCCAAGAGACTCCTTCCTCAATCGTCTGGGTCGACTCAGGGACGTGTTGGAACAGACGATGTTGCGGAGACAATGTTGGCGAATGCACTGCGTCAATTGCGTCCTATGAAGCAGATTATTAATGGACAGTCGTATCTTTCTCTGAAGCGATGATTGGAAACTTTGCCTAAACAGTATTTTCGCCACCTTTGTGTATATTTGTCGTTTGCTTCATAATGATGCGCTCGTTTGAAGGAAAAATTCCGAATAAAACCTATCAGTGAAATATGATATGTTGGACGTTTTATGATGTGGTAGTGCATTGAGTTCCGAGGTTACGAACGAAGTCACTACCCAGTCCTGTTTAGTGAATGAGTACTCCCCATAGGGTTGGTCCGAGAACATCTTCCGTCTACCTAAGTCAAGTGTTTCAAGCATTTTCGATGTCTGGATTTGAGGAGTGGGGAGGGGAGGGGAGGGGGAGAGGAGGAGGGAGAGGGACAATAGACTCCCTGAGTCCAGGTCCAGATGTAATCCACTTTTCCATGTACCTGGCACCAGCGGTGGTATTTATGGAACTCGTGTTTTTGGGGTTGTAAGGAGTAGTAAGTGAAACCGGATTATTACTATTCTTGTTCCTGGCGACGTGATGATTGTGCAACCACAAATACCCTCCCCCCCCCCCGTGATGCGAAAACACTTTGATGTTCTCACACTCCAATTTCTTCTCGATCGATTTTTAACTGCAATGTTGAGTTCTTAATACCATGGCCTTGTAAGACCACTATGTTCTCATTTTGAACGCCTGAATTAGTTGAGCCGTAATTTCAGAATGACCGTTAGAGTCAACACCCAGTAGAAGCAGAAAACTCTTTTCAAGATCAATTTGCTATGTACTTGTTACACCAAATAAACATTCACGGCATTTACTCGCATTCGGGAAGTGGTTGGTGTCAATGACTGCATAGAAGCATTGTTCGGCTTATGATGTGAGTCGCCTGTACATTCGAGAAATCACAAAACAAGGTTTAGAAGTTGAGTTTGACAGCTGTGTATCAACTTTATTCTGCTTGTATCTTTGACAAACCCACTAATGAAATAAATTGACTTTTACTTTCTGTGTGGAGGCGCTAAGAATGGAAAGGCGTGAAGACGTTAATTACACACGCACTTTCATAAACATAGGCAATGTTGTAGTTAAAAATAAGAGCAGAGATACGACAACATCGAGAGAGTTCGAATGAGTAGAGCAGATTGGCAAATGGGTTTTCAATGATCCTCATCTTCGACATCTCTGCCTGGCACATAATTATGCCGTTTGTCGTAGAGTTTGATCTAAAGGAGTGAGAAAGGTGGATAATGTGTTGATCAGTTGACATAGGATTGATAAGTGGCATTCCAGGGAAACCTACCCATGTACCCGGGCAAACACTTCGATAGCGTTTGCGAATTTCGCGACACTGGGAGTAGTCAATCGGATCAAACGGCCTCTTCATTTTCTGAACCTGGACATCCAGAACACAAGTGTAAAATTCATCTCGAGCTGCCCAACATCTATCGCGATTTTCCTTTATATGAATGGTTTTCCAAACTGGCTCCACTTTTGGCTCGTCTTTTTCCTCACTCATTTAGCTTCAAAATAATGAAAAATGGCATTACCCTGAGGTGATGCTTGCTCATTGAATTGAAAGCACTCGAGAATTTAAGTCACCAACCTATCAGTTTAAAGTTAGCCGCAAAGCTAACAAACTAATACTTTCGCCAACGATTAGGAGTATTTTGTGTGATGAGTATTTTGCGTGGATCTGAGCAACGTTCGCGGGCTCGCTCGTTATCGGCTATAGAATTTTCAGGCTCGGTCTTGGACAAGTGATCTAGCCAACCTTATAAGAATTGACAAAACACAGACCAATGCAAACAATGGAGCGTTGGAGGTTTGCTTAGAAAGTACTTAGGTAAAAGTGCAGAGTTCATACCACTTGCGCTATGGTGATAATTTCATGATCATTGATTTGTAAAGTTACTTGAGTAATGACAGTTATTTCAGATCATACTTGTAATGAGAGATTTCCTCAACTTTTCTCTGAATACGCGTGCAGTTGAGGATTGCCTTCTTATCTACTGCAGAGTACGCAACGCCACCTTATTCGTCACATAGAACATTTTGGAATGTGTCGATGTGCGCACAGAAAACTCTTGGCCAAACAGCAGTCGTGATTATGCAAAGTAGAATGGAATCGATTGTACTTAGTGTCTAATCAAGTGGGTAGTAGACCAACATACTCAATAAAAGCTTTCCACGTCGCACGCTCTAACCCCTGTAAGCTAATTTCGTGAACAGTTTTATGCCAAAGGATTTTGTTGGAGAAAAGTTGTTGGCGTTTGGCCAAGGTCTATTTGCGTGGCATCTGCTACACAGCGACGGTCATTACGCAGACAAATTTGGGCAATTTCACCAACGAAGTGGGGAAACTGGAGCTTTCCAATAATGATGAACTCATCGTTTTCTAAGCCCAAATTACCTTAAATATTATATCTATTCCAATAAAACGTAATTATGTCGTGCGAAATTTGTGGGACAAGGTTGCTAGATTTCGTGGGTTGTTGTTTGGAGATTTAATTGTCCAAATTTGACCTCATTGTTCTGGTCTGTTGGATGGGTTAGAGACTGTTTTTCGTAGTTCAATTAGTACTAATAATGCGCATCTGGAACCGTATCAGTAGGCAAATATGGCAGTTAAGTTCACCTCACTTCCATACTTGGACTAATAAATGAGTTAATATTCTTCGATTAAAAATTTCCCCTTAGTTTTGCTTAAGTCAATTTAGAAACGGAGAATTGTTATGCTCCTTGGATGACTGTGTGATGAAATGAACCATTGGGCATTGTGCCTGTTAGCACTTGGGCGGTGGCATTTAAAACAGACGCTCATTCAGTGGATACACGTTTAACACGGATAATTTGAAAATTAGATCTGGCAATTGGTAATTTAATTGGAGTGTGCGAACGATTGGACAGATAGAGGAAGCTATTTGAAATCAAATATTGTGGTACTGGAAACGCATTAATGGCTGCTGAGCCTGTAACAGGTATAGCTGTGCTGGTTTCGTTGGAACAAAGTTGGCCTTTTGCTAGAAGCCAACTTATAGCCAAGACATTTGGAAGAGGTGTGAGAGATGGGTGTATTTTGGTCCATATGCAAAGATTTCTTGATCACTGATGTTAACTAAGTAAAGCAAGAGAGTATCAATTCAATATCGCACACTTCTTCTCGAACCGATGTTTCCACAGAACGTGATCTTTAGATTATTCTTTGCTTTAGGAAATAGAGTGCATCTATAGTTCTTTCAGTTGCGGTGGGTTTTATTGTGTCAAAGCTAATTTTTTAAGACTCTAAGCCACTGAATGTCATGCAAAACGCATTGTTTTGAGTCATTGAAAGAAATCAGATATTGTCATGGGAAGCATCGACTGCCATCACGGAGAACGAGAAATACTCATTCAGTAATGTTTGCACAAACCGAATTCAAAGGTGAAATGAGTAAAGACAGTTCAATCATTGACTTTGCTATCAGCGCATTTTAGATCCCTCTCCTTCAAGTTTTTCGGCCTCCCATTAACTAATTCCACTTGGTTACCACGCAACCAATAACAAAGATAGTGGCATGACTATGCACTTGAAAGACGTTTTCATTTCAACTAAAGATGTTGCCTTTCTGGCGAAATCCTTATAAGCACTGGAGGGAGCGTCAAAACACGCTACATGGAAGGAGAGTAAATAACCTGAAACCTCTCTAGTGAGGAGGAAATTGCATTCTCGTTAACTGACCATCCATACCATCAAATCTTCACCTAATTCATTTGTGGCTTTTACTAATCGACATATCACACAGCAGGTGAAGTCATCAAATCACAATTGTAATTCAATTAAAATGAGTGAAAGCACTGCTTTAGTGGGTTGCTGAGGTATGAATACAATTGGTTGGCATTCACCACTTTTCAGAGCGGAATAGAAGAGTTCTTCAATGACCAAACACTTTTTGCAATAGAGACTGCAAATCTGGGACATCGTTAGTTCGGTTGTTCGAGAGCGCCCTGGCAAGTCTCTAGTGCCACAGAATTTATCTCTTTCTGGAAGTATTTGTGGTGGTTTACAGTTAGCCTAATGCGCAAATCAAATGCACTTGGTTAGACGAGATGATGCACCATAAATAAACAGTTAGTCTTTTGGCAAGGCAAAAATTGGTGAGCTCTTAATGGTGTTCTTTTCGATCCTCACAGTCACAATAGGACGACATGTTTGCCTTTCAGTTTGAGATGTTTTAATCCACTTTCATCTCTGTCTACTTTTGGTGTAGAAATTAATCGCACAATGCTTTGAACACTATTGCTACCTGATTAAAACTCCTAATGTTTTGCATTAGGTTCAGATATCAATTTAAAAAAAGACAATTAAGCTGTGGAAAGAAATGTTCTTCTTTTCTAAAATGGTGGATGAGTCAATGCTCGTACTTGTGGTGGTGTGGCGGTAGGACTTGAAATCTCCTTTAGTTGCAGTTGGAGCCCACCCGTGAAGACGACTTTCACCAGACTTGTATATTACCAACTGTAGATTTATGTTCTATTTCTCATGTATATTCTAGAACAAATTTTTCTGATTGTTAGAGGAAATAGAATAGTAAGCAACATCACACCAGTTCCCATTAGTGAGTAACTGGGAAAGGATAAAGTGCAAAGGCACAACAAAGCGACCTTCTCCAGTTAAAGTAGAAATGTTCAAATTGTGAGGCTTTCGAATAAAATTTTATTAACAAATGATAACTTAACTAATGAGGTTCATGCTCACTGTCTCCATGAGACACTCACACCTGATGAGATCTTTCAAGCCCTTTTGCTTATTTCATAATTTATGATGTCCTTTCCAAAGTCTCGACTTCTTTTTACGCTTATACGTACATCTTTTTGCAAATTTGTTGGAGTTTTTTCCGAGTGTTCTACAGATGAAAGAGACAACAAGGTTAAAAGACATTTACGCTTACTTCTTTTTTTCAAAAGCCTGTTTAGAGTTATCAATGATGCCTTTATATGATCAATCAAATAAGAGTATTGCTTTTTTTCTTGGAACAATTCGTGTACACTTTCAATCATATCGATCTCACTGGAATCGTTAAAAGCACGACCTTTGCCACCTTCTAATTCAAATTCCGCGGTTTGTGTTTTCGTATAAAAAAAGAAAATCTCATTGGAAAAGCAAAAACTCAACCAATTGTACCTTCCAAACAGTATGATAATAAACATTTCGCATGCTCAAGGGATGCTGACAAACTATTGAAGTCATCGACTAAAATTGGAAGAAGGTCATACAAGTTCTCCTGGATTGCGATCAAATACGGTTCCTCTCTATTGGCAACATTATCTGTCCCCACCATTTCTAATACGGACGGTTTCTAAAAGTTCTTGTCACCTTCTTCCAGTTGCTTTGTGGACAAAATACCTAAGGATATTGGCACTACTTTGACTTTCGTTATGCAAATCATGTGCGCTTTTGATTGGATAAACGTGGTTTAATCACATTGAATGAACACCGTTGGTTGAATCCAGAAATTGAATAAAAAATGAATAATATTTTCTTTGGGAATCCCAGTGTCAACTTGAATTCCTCCCGTTTCACCACTATAAGCGTCCTCTGTAATAGAGACGGAGCAAAACGACGCCAATGGAAAATTCGACATAGCCGTTATCTCTTAGACTGGATAGGAGTGATGATAAAGAGGCAAGTAGGAAACGTAAGGGTAATCACATATACGAGCTCATAGGATTTTATCAAATTTGTCAACACATGGAGGCAAATTTTTGTTACCTTCTTTCTTCCTAGGTTCGGGTATGTCCTCGTCCCAATCAGAGGTTCAGTATTCTTCGCTACAACTCTGATAGAATGGACCTCTACGGCATGAGCAGTGGCGGTAATGCGAACGAGAGAAGTAGCAGTTCTTCTGGTCTTCCCGAGGTTTTCATTCAACGCGAGAACAATCTGCGCCAGTATAAAGCCTCCCACAACATCCAAGATGGTCCTAATAAGGGTGCTGGTAGTGAATTTGGTCAGGATGCCAAGGAAGAGGCCCGACTGAGACGTCTGGGTATCTCACGCCAGGGCTATAGGCCTGAGGATCAACCCTGGCTACTCACTGTTGGCAAGGGGAGAACGGCAAAGCGATATCGGGGAGTGAAAGAGGGTAGTGTCTCGGCTAATGTGGGACACTTTATCTTCTGTCAGAATGGAGACGGAAGCTTTAATGCCTACCCTGTGGACGAATGGTGTGTTTATATTGGTTCGTTAAGCATTGAGAGTTATTATATAATGTAAATGCTGCTGACAAATTCATGGCTGAGGAAGCATTGTCTATGACCTCTGTTTGTTTTCGAAATACTCAATAATAAGGCGCATAGAAGGTAGATGAATCATCGCAATTCAAAATGTAGAGAAACTCATTAACTCAGTTAGCAGACAACCGGGGAGACTCGTATCCTATGAGGAAACGTGGAAAAATCGGGATTGGCTGTCTTGCGTTCGATAGAGCAGAACAAATTAATGTTAATGTAAGGTTGTTGCAGAAAGAGTGGTCCAAGTCGATCTTTCCAAACCAACATCAATCAGGTAAGGCGAGTGAATATAAATGCTTATAAAGTACATAAGATATGTGAAGGATAAAATAAGAAGCAAGAAACATACCTGTTAGGAAGTGTTGCTTTCTTTGTTTAGTAACATCTGACAATTTTAGCAACTATGACGTAGGATCCACGTGTGCGTTGGGTGAATGCTAGAAGTTAATCCAATTCTCCTTTAGGTACAAATTAAGTTCCGAGGTAACCTACCGTTTCCTCCGTGATGAAGAAGCCGAAGAGGAATTCAAAAATCGTTACAACACCATGAATATGTTCAACGTGATGGTGAGGCGGAGGTTGAATCCTGATGACGAGGACGATGATGGTAACCCAAAGAGTAAAGATGGTGAAGACGAAGTAGCAAGCACTTCCACCAAGTCTCGTTTCAGCAAAAGGAAAAAGATCCAATCTACAAGGCCTCCCCCCAAGTCATCCAACCTCCTTCTTACTGAATTGGACGAGTGGAAAGTCTATGGAAATGACGAAGATGATGAAGAGGATCTTGAAAACACCTTGTTAACTACGAACGGTGGTGTTGAAGGGAGTGAAGAGAAGAAGAAGACTACGATATCAGGGGACGGAGAGCCAGTTATAAGTGCTAAGAGGCGCAAAGAGTTGGAGAATAAGAGAAAACGCGCTGCCACCATTGTAGCTCGCAAAAGACGCGCCACGAAACAACGAGCTAGGCGACGTCGCAAGGGTGTTGTCCTGCATAGTTCTGATGAGGAGGATGATCTCTTTGAAGAGGCAGTGGATGAAAGTGATCCAGATGATCATGAGGGCGACGAGGTGGACTACATGACTGACTCCTCGTCTGATGAAGAGAAGTTGTCGGAGGAGGAGAGGGAGCAGATATATGAGGAGCAGGGTGTTGATGAGGAGGCAGGATTAAAAGCGCTACTCACTGATATAAGTAGGGTCATTATTTGTCCTTATTAGTTAACTTTGCCTAGATTTGCTTCTATTTAATTGCAAGCTGAGATGTTCAAGCTAGTAGTTACTCCCGTAGTGTTGAGTGACATAAGAGCAGATAACATGCTGCGAAGTAGAGTGAGCAAATGTGCGCAACTGTTTGTTTGCCACCAATGGTGCGACACAAGACCAGAGATTTCTACTGCCTCTTCTATTGTGTCCCCAGCATTAGGCTGCTAACTACGAGCCTTGAGATGTCTTAAACTCACCATTGCTGGCCCTATTTTGTAGACAAAAGACTGAAACTCATTCAAGTAAGGTAGAAAATGGTTGTGTCCAAAGCACTTTACCTTTTAGAGCCTATTAAACGCAGGCGGAGGGAAGTTCCTAAGACATACTCTGCGTACTAGGCGTGTGTGTGTGTGTGTGTGTGTGCGTGTGTGTGTGTGTGTGTGTGTGTGTGTGTGCGTGTGTGTGTGTGGCAAGTGCTGATTCATGTTAAACGAGATTAAGTGGTAACGCTCTAGATTTCCTTCATATGTTGTTTATTTTGCATCCATATCGATCTGTGCTGTACTGTTAGTGCTCCGTTTGTTAGATTTAGAAATCTTGAGCGCATCGTCGAATCTCCTCACCAATGGCATTTTAGATTGATTTCAGTACTGTGCTTCCGGTTTTGGCTTCCATAGACTCGGTAATGTATAAAGTTGGTCCTGAATTGGGTCCAGGTCCATCTCTCGTTTTGTTGAGGGATGCGATATCATGGTAACTCCCAGGGCGGGAAACTTTAATCATTGCCCACACATTGCCAATTCGAGTGGTCATTCTGCTCACTGCGCGTGCATCGATAGGCATCAAACCGGTGAGCTCTAACTTCACAGATGAGCACGTTAACCACATTGTCTTGACACACACAGTTAAGACAATACTTATTGAACGATGGGTGCGTTGAGGTAGTACAGATCTGCTTTACTACTGACGTGGCGAAGTTTCTGTCCAATGCACTATACAGCCTGGCAGCAAGAGAATAGATTATAGGAGTTTGCTTATAGTTGGCAAATAGGTTGTTCTTTAGTTTCCTGATTAGAAGTGATATCAGCACTAATAAGAACCTTTTCCTTTACAGGCACTTTCATGAATTCTTCTGAAAGATTTGAGGAAACTCGATTGCATTCTTATTGCATGCATGACGAAATATACCAAATCATTTGGTATATTACTTTACTATGTGAACCAGTTCACTCGCGTGACTAATCGGATTTACTGCTGATCGCCATTATCATTATCCATGGTAACTCTCAGAATGTGATGAAATGAGGGAGTCGAGTGGTATTGTATAATAAGGTTAGAATACCAAGGGTCTTTCTTCATTTGAATTACGGAATATTGCCGTGCGGTGTGATTCTTTCTTTTTCATCCAAATGCCCTAAAGTCCAATTTTCACGATTTGTTGCATCGTTTTATTGGGTCAGTTCCCAATTTGCGATATTCAGAACTTCTTGGTGGATAGTTTATGCAATTGAGTAGGTGGTCACGCCATTTGGATTCGTATATTGCCTTAGAGCAACGAGGGGTTAAGTGAGACGAGGAGAAGTATGTGCGTTATGAGAATTGACGCTCATGTGTATTCACAGAGTGGTGTTATTCACGTTGTGAGGATTGACTGATTGAGATCAGCTGTTTCCAGGTAGTGTTCTGGGCACATTCCGACCTCACATTTCCGGACGTTTTGTAGTCCAGTATTGGATCTCTTCGCAGTCTTATTTCACGTCCCTTGGTTGGTACCTTTATTCCTGCTCTTTTATCAGACCCTCTGATTCTTCCGATTCATCTAAAACAGGAATAAACAAATCACTTTTCACTGTTGCATCACAATGGCAGCAAAAGCTGCAGTTGGCAATATTATCAGTTGTTAAGTGCACTGAAATTTGTCATTTTTGCTTGCTTCAGGTGACTCAGAGGAGGATGAGAATAAGGACCAGGAAAAGAAGGAGCACGAGGAGATGATTCAGTCAAACGATGAAGGATCAAACGACGAATCGGACATAGAGGATTTGGAGAACGAAGGCCAACACCACAAAGGCCATCGGAGTGGAGGTGACTCGAAGAATCGTTCCTTCAACGAGGAAGGTTCGGCCTCCGATTCCTCCAGTGATTCCAGTTCATCTTCAGGCTCTGATTCTGACATTGCTCCTGATGACCCTAGTCATCTCGCTCGTAAGGCCCAAAAGAAGACGGAACTTTTACAACGAATATCTGACAAGGTTGCAGCTCAAGCAGCTGAGGAGCACTCGACCGCCAAGAGACCATTCCAAGACGACTCCTCTTCTAGTTCCCAAGCGAAGAGGTTCAAACCGGCAGCAACACCTACTTTGATTGGCAATTCATCTCAAGCTCCCTCGACTC
This sequence comes from Hymenolepis microstoma, assembly GCA_000469805.3. Lineage (NCBI taxonomy): Eukaryota > Metazoa > Platyhelminthes > Cestoda > Cyclophyllidea > Hymenolepididae > Hymenolepis > Hymenolepis microstoma. Next base: position 18,306,520 of record LR215991.1, read on the forward strand.
CTGTAACCAGCACACCAGCTGATGATGATTTTGTCGCCGCAGTAAGAAAGTACCTCATGCGCAAACCCATTAGCCTTCCGGATTTGTTGAAGAAGATGAAGTCCAAGAGACTCCTTCCTCAATCGTCTGGGTCGACTCAGGGACGTGTTGGAACAGACGATGTTGCGGAGACAATGTTGGCGAATGCACTGCGTCAATTGCGTCCTATGAAGCAGATTATTAATGGACAGTCGTATCTTTCTCTGAAGCGATGATTGGAAACTTTGCCTAAACAGTATTTTCGCCACCTTTGTGTATATTTGTCGTTTGCTTCATAATGATGCGCTCGTTTGAAGGAAAAATTCCGAATAAAACCTATCAGTGAAATATGATATGTTGGACGTTTTATGATGTGGTAGTGCATTGAGTTCCGAGGTTACGAACGAAGTCACTACCTAGTCCTGTTTAGTGAATGAGTACTCCCCATAGGGTTGGTCCGAGAACATCTTCCGTCTACCTAAGTCAAGTGTTTCAAGCATTTTCGATGTCTGGATTTGAGGAGTGGGGAGGGGAGGGGAGGGGGAGAGGAGGAGGGAGAGGGACAATAGACTCCCTGAGTCCAGGTCCAGATGTAATCCACTTTTCCATGTACCTGGCACCAGCGGTGGTATTTATGGAACTCGTGTTTTTGGGGTTGTAAGGAGTAGTAAGTGAAACCGGATTATTACTATTCTTGTTCCTGGCGACGTGATGATTGTGCAACCACAAATACCCTCCCCCCCCCCCGTGATGCGAAAACACTTTGATGTTCTCACACTCCAATTTCTTCTCGATCGATTTTTAACTGCAATGTTGAGTTCTTAATACCATGGCCTTGTAAGACCACTATGTTCTCATTTTGAACGCCTGAATTAGTTGAGCCGTAATTTCAGAATGACCGTTAGAGTCAACACCCAGTAGAAGCAGAAAACTCTTTTCAAGATCAATTTGCTATGTACTTGTTACACCAAATAAACATTCACGGCATTTACTCGCATTCGGGAAGTGGTTGGTGTCAATGACTGCATAGAAGCATTGTTCGGCTTATGATGTGAGTCGCCTGTACATTCGAGAAATCACAAAACAAGGTTTAGAAGTTGAGTTTGACAGCTGTGTATCAACTTTATTCTGCTTGTATCTTTGACAAACCCACTAATGAAATAAATTGACTTTTACTTTCTGTGTGGAGGCGCTAAGAATGGAAAGGCGTGAAGACGTTAATTACACACGCACTTTCATAAACATAGGCAATGTTGTAGTTAAAAATAAGAGCAGAGATACGACAACATCGAGAGAGTTCGAATGAGTAGAGCAGATTGGCAAATGGGTTTTCAATGATCCTCATCTTCGACATCTCTGCCTGGCACATAATTATGCCGTTTGTCGTAGAGTTTGATCTAAAGGAGTGAGAAAGGTGGATAATGTGTTGATCAGTTGACATAGGATTGATAAGTGGCATTCCAGGGAAACCTACCCATGTACCCGGGCAAACACTTCGATAGCGTTTGCGAATTTCGCGACACTGGGAGTAGTCAATCGGATCAAACGGCCTCTTCATTTTCTGAACCTGGACATCCAGAACACAAGTGTAAAATTCATCTCGAGCTGCCCAACATCTATCGCGATTTTCCTTTATATGAATGGTTTTCCAAACTGGCTCCACTTTTGGCTCGTCTTTTTCCTCACTCATTTAGCTTCAAAATAATGAAAAATGGCATTACCCTGAGGTGATGCTTGCTCATTGAATTGAAAGCACTCGAGAATTTAAGTCACCAACCTATCAGTTTAAAGTTAGCCGCAAAGCTAACAAACTAATACTTTCGCCAACGATTAGGAGTATTTTGTGTGATGAGTATTTTGCGTGGATCTGAGCAACGTTCGCGGGCTCGCTCGTTATCGGCTATAGAATTTTCAGGCTCGGTCTTGGACAAGTGATCTAGCCAACCTTATAAGAATTGACAAAACACAGACCAATGCAAACAATGGAGCGTTGGAGGTTTGCTTAGAAAGTACTTAGGTAAAAGTGCAGAGTTCATACCACTTGCGCTATGGTGATAATTTCATGATCATTGATTTGTAAAGTTACTTGAGTAATGACAGTTATTTCAGATCATACTTGTAATGAGAGATTTCCTCAACTTTTCTCTGAATACGCGTGCAGTTGAGGATTGCCTTCTTATCTACTGCAGAGTACGCAACGCCACCTTATTCGTCACATAGAACATTTTGGAATGTGTCGATGTGCGCACAGAAAACTCTTGGCCAAACAGCAGTCGTGATTATGCAAAGTAGAATGGAATCGATTGTACTTAGTGTCTAATCAAGTGGGTAGTAGACCAACATACTCAATAAAAGCTTTCCACGTCGCACGCTCTAACCCCTGTAAGCTAATTTCGTGAACAGTTTTATGCCAAAGGATTTTGTTGGAGAAAAGTTGTTGGCGTTTGGCCAAGGTCTATTTGCGTGGCATCTGCTACACAGCGACGGTCATTACGCAGACAAATTTGGGCAATTTCACCAACGAAGTGGGGAAACTGGAGCTTTCCAATAATGATGAACTCATCGTTTTCTAAGCCCAAATTACCTTAAATATTATATCTATTCCAATAAAACGTAATTATGTCGTGCGAAATTTGTGGGACAAGGTTGCTAGATTTCGTGGGTTGTTGTTTGGAGATTTAATTGTCCAAATTTGACCTCATTGTTCTGGTCTGTTGGATGGGTTAGAGACTGTTTTTCGTAGTTCAATTAGTACTAATAATGCGCATCTGGAACCGTATCAGTAGGCAAATATGGCAGTTAAGTTCACCTCACTTCCATACTTGGACTAATAAATGAGTTAATATTCTTCGATTAAAAATTTCCCCTTAGTTTTGCTTAAGTCAATTTAGAAACGGAGAATTGTTATGCTCCTTGGATGACTGTGTGATGAAATGAACCATTGGGCATTGTGCCTGTTAGCACTTGGGCGGTGGCATTTAAAACAGACGCTCATTCAGTGGATACACGTTTAACACGGATAATTTGAAAATTAGATCTGGCAATTGGTAATTTAATTGGAGTGTGCGAACGATTGGACAGATAGAGGAAGCTATTTGAAATCAAATATTGTGGTACTGGAAACGCATTAATGGCTGCTGAGCCTGTAACAGGTATAGCTGTGCTGGTTTCGTTGGAACAAAGTTGGCCTTTTGCTAGAAGCCAACTTATAGCCAAGACATTTGGAAGAGGTGTGAGAGATGGGTGTATTTTGGTCCATATGCAAAGATTTCTTGATCACTGATGTTAACTAAGTAAAGCAAGAGAGTATCAATTCAATATCGCACACTTCTTCTCGAACCGATGTTTCCACAGAACGTGATCTTTAGATTATTCTTTGCTTTAGGAAATAGAGTGCATCTATAGTTCTTTCAGTTGCGGTGGGTTTTATTGTGTCAAAGCTAATTTTTTAAGACTCTAAGCCACTGAATGTCATGCAAAACGCATTGTTTTGAGTCATTGAAAGAAATCAGATATTGTCATGGGAAGCATCGACTGCCATCACGGAGAACGAGAAATACTCATTCAGTAATGTTTGCACAAACCGAATTCAAAGGTGAAATGAGTAAAGACAGTTCAATCATTGACTTTGCTATCAGCGCATTTTAGATCCCTCTCCTTCAAGTTTTTCGGCCTCCCATTAACTAATTCCACTTGGTTACCACGCAACCAATAACAAAGATAGTGGCATGACTATGCACTTGAAAGACGTTTTCATTTCAACTAAAGATGTTGCCTTTCTGGCGAAATCCTTATAAGCACTGGAGGGAGCGTCAAAACACGCTACATGGAAGGAGAGTAAATAACCTGAAACCTCTCTAGTGAGGAGGAAATTGCATTCTCGTTAACTGACCATCCATACCATCAAATCTTCACCTAATTCATTTGTGGCTTTTACTAATCGACATATCACACAGCAGGTGAAGTCATCAAATCACAATTGTAATTCAATTAAAATGAGTGAAAGCACTGCTTTAGTGGGTTGCTGAGGTATGAATACAATTGGTTGGCATTCACCACTTTTCAGAGCGGAATAGAAGAGTTCTTCAATGACCAAACACTTTTTGCAATAGAGACTGCAAATCTGGGACATCGTTAGTTCGGTTGTTCGAGAGCGCCCTGGCAAGTCTCTAGTGCCACAGAATTTATCTCTTTCTGGAAGTATTTGTGGTGGTTTACAGTTAGCCTAATGCGCAAATCAAATGCACTTGGTTAGACGAGATGATGCACCATAAATAAACAGTTAGTCTTTTGGCAAGGCAAAAATTGGTGAGCTCTTAATGGTGTTCTTTTCGATCCTCACAGTCACAATAGGACGACATGTTTGCCTTTCAGTTTGAGATGTTTTAATCCACTTTCATCTCTGTCTACTTTTGGTGTAGAAATTAATCGCACAATGCTTTGAACACTATTGCTACCTGATTAAAACTCCTAATGTTTTGCATTAGGTTCAGATATCAATTTAAAAAAAGACAATTAAGCTGTGGAAAGAAATGTTCTTCTTTTCTAAAATGGTGGATGAGTCAATGCTCGTACTTGTGGTGGTGTGGCGGTAGGACTTGAAATCTCCTTTAGTTGCAGTTGGAGCCCACCCGTGAAGACGACTTTCACCAGACTTGTATATTACCAACTGTAGATTTATGTTCTATTTCTCATGTATATTCTAGAACAAATTTTTCTGATTGTTAGAGGAAATAGAATAGTAAGCAACATCACACCAGTTCCCATTAGTGAGTAACTGGGAAAGGATAAAGTGCAAAGGCACAACAAAGCGACCTTCTCCAGTTAAAGTAGAAATGTTCAAATTGTGAGGCTTTCGAATAAAATTTTATTAACAAATGATAACTTAACTAATGAGGTTCATGCTCACTGTCTCCATGAAACACTCAATCACCTCTCCGTGAACCTGATGAGCTCATTCTAGGCCTTTTGCTTATTTCATAATTTTTGATGACATTTCCATCTTGTTTTCTTCTTTTTACGCTTATACGTACATCTTTTTGCAAATTGTTTAGAGTTTTTGCCAAGCGTTCTACAGATGAAAGAGACAACAAGGTTAAAAGACATTTACGCTTACTTCTTTCTTCAAAAATTTTGTTTAGAGTTGCCAATGATGCCTTTATATGATCAATCAAATAAGAGTATTCCTTTTGTTTTTGAAGCACTTTGTTTAGATTCTCTCTCAACGCCGGCTCATCGTCCTTGTTAGGAAAAGCCTTATGTCTACCTTCATATTCAAATTTCGCGGTTTATTTTTTCGTATTAAAAAAAAGAAAATCTCATTGGAAAAACAAAACTCAACCAACTGTACCTCCCCAATAGAACGATATCCCTGATTTCATCTGAGTAATGGATTTTGTCAAACTATTGAAGTCATCGACTAAAATTGGAAGAAGGTCATACAAGTTCTCCTGGATTGCGATCAAATACGGTTCCTCTCTATTGGCAACATTATCTGTCCCCACCATTTCTAATACGGACGGTTTCTAAAAGTTCTTGTCACCTTCTTCCAGTTGCTTTGTGGACAAAATACTTAAGGATATTGGCACTACTTTGACTTTCGGTATGCAAATCACGTGCGCTTTTGACTGGATAAACGTGGTTTAATCACATTGAATGAACACCGTTGGTTGAATCCAGAAATTGAATAAAAAATGAATAATATTTTCTTTGGGAATCCTAGTGTCAACTAGATGGAAATATTTAAGACATCATCGGACGCATGAAGTTCATTGGAAGAAGATCGAGTCCATTAAATCTTTCTTTTACACTGACGTGATCGCTTTTTCTTGTATTAATCGTTCCTTTCTGAGGTTTTTTGACCTTACTTATGTTGATAGAAAATGTATATAAGGACATTTCACACGGTGTGCTCACAGAAACCCGCTCAGAACTCAGTCATATGACTAATTCAAAACGAATGGATACAATTGACCCTTGGCGAAGAAATCTTTGTATCAAAATTAAGACCGTTTTTCAGTAAGTTAGTGTGGCTTACCCGTCAAAATTCGAGCTCTTTTTAACGACATAAAAATGAGTTTTGTCTTCATTGAGGCCACGCATCTTGACGCAAAGAAATGGTAATATCTTTTTATATTAGGACACTCTGCTCTAGTATAGCTGCTGGATCAAATAAAGATACCTCTTGCCGTAAATATGACTTATCTGCCCAGGTGTAGTTTTGATGATATCTCGGTTTGTTACGCCTCATTTGACCATCAGGATCACCAAATTATGTGACAAATTAATTTGACTCTGAGTGTTAATGCGAAGGAAAAGAGAAATTTGGGGTTTCATTAGGCAAGAGAATAGGCTAATAGGTAGATGGAAGGTAGATTTTGGTGATGCAAAATAATAACCAGAAATCATATGGGAGAGAAAGAAGAAATTTCAAGACTGCAACCACTTAAAGTTTACTTTGCTACATCGTTCAGTGAATAAGTCATTAATTATTCCACAGGACTGCATACATATTTCCCTTGTACCCATTTGAAATTCGCTCGGAAATTGAGTGTAGCAAGGTTAATTTATGATGTGAGTAGCACTAAGAGTTCATTTTACATTTCACATTTAGAACCATTTTATCGATTTGATGTAATTAATACAATTTTATCTCAACAAATTTTTTATTTAACTGAACTCAAGTATTTGGTACCGCTTAGTCCTAAAAGTCCAACAGGAATTTCAATTGATGCATATCCGAATGCTTCATGGAGCATTGGTCACCTTACACGTCTGCTATGTTAGAGATCACGGCCTCATTTCCTTTCGGCACACACCTATTGTGCGGAATGGCCATTGTTGGCAGAACTAATAAGAGTGTTTTGTACCTGCTTTCAACTTATTTCTTTTGAAAAATTTATTTATGGTTGGCTTCTGTAATGTCTTTCTTAGCTCAGGCACATAAGAATGCGGATGTACATGTTACCTGAATGACATTTGCTTTCTTTACAGAGAACAGGCGAAAACCAGATGCGTACCGTTAGAAATGCACTCCAGATCAAAAGTCGCAGCTAACTGCAAATTGAATGATGTATATAGTCTGCAGTATGGGCTAACAGTGATTGAACAAAAGGATTTTAACATCAAGCGATCCTGGATTTGTATATGATTATTTAATGAAAATTAGAAATACTGTGAGAAAAGTGGAAGATCCGCATACTGGTTGCAATATGAGCAGTCATTCTGTGGCGAACACAACATTAGACTGGCTGAAGCAAAGATTTCATTACGTAATCGAACATTCTTGAATGTGCGGTTATGATGCTGATCGCGTTAGGGAGCAAATGAGGTCACAAATGTAGAGACCTCCCAGCCAATCAGCAATCAACAGTCATGACATGGTCAATGCAACTGAAATTATGTTTAATGATTAAGTTACGTGTCACTACATACAGCCCAAATAAACGTGTTAAACTCCTTGCGTCTGTCTTCTCTATATCTTCGAGGCAGCTTAGCAAAACCCGGGAGCCTCTATAAAGAAGGAAATCTGGCCATAAGAATAACTGAGCATAATTCAGGGCTTATTAGTGTAGCAATCTGCAACAATTGGTGGCCATGACAATATTTGCCAACCCTTCAGGACCTGCTCAGCCGAGACTCAATCTCTTCTTGACACTACCATTTTCTTAATATCGCACAGCACATTTGGTGATTCGCATTGTCTATAATGACTACCACTAGTCAACTCGATCTTTTCCTCCTCTCCCGCTGTCACAGAATGTCTTCGGAAACTGATTTCGATGTGAATGTGTTCATTGCCCTTTTATATTCTTTCCCATTCGCCCCAACAAACCCTCATATCTGATTCGTACATGTGGAAAATATTCTCAGACTAAAGTGTGCTATCAAACAGTGAACGCTGTTTTAGCACGCTATTGCTGCTCCACCAACCAATGTCGTTTCACTTGTCTTCGACATCGTCGATGATGCATCAGAAGACATCCGCTATGGCATACTCAAAAGAACTGTCACTAGGCGTCTATCTGTTTATCAGGAAAAACGTTTTCAACAACTTCTCTCACTAGTTCATTTAGGAGATGGCACTCCTTCTCAGCTCCACTACATACAATCCCTTCCCAGCGGAACCAGTCTAGACGGCTTAATTTTGAGACAATTATGGTCGGAATGTTTTCCAGTAAAATTTGCAGAACTTGCCGAACCACTCTCGATGAACTAGCTTAAGTGATCGACTGGATTTAAGAAACTCTAATTCCCTGTCCCGCAACCCCACAGCGATCTGACATCCTTAAAATATTCTGCAGAATTTAGATTCTATCTTGTCGAACTTCTCTGATTCTTATGACCCGCCGGGCCTACGGGGATGACGCCAAAAATTGTCAACTAGGCTACATACAGTCCCCAAGGTTGATAGTGCTACCTCGAAAGGAAATCCCACCGGTTCTGAAGTCGTACTAATAAGCACTTGCCAAGGAGAGATCAAGTTAATGAGTGTGGTTAATGAAATTATCTTATGCAACGGCTTATTAAAAAAAACAGTCACTTTAATTTACCTAATATTAATATAGTACGACTTCTTTGCCTTGCGAGCACATACCAAGAGCGACACCTTCAGCATTGATGGAGTCCAAAAAACGTCTCCCTATTAGAAAATAAATAAAAGTGATTTTGCAAACAATGAAAAGAAACCATGAATGAAACTTTTCTCAGATGCGAAACTTCACACCCAAAAGTTTGGATTATTTCAGTTTTAAAAATAGTTACTATCTCAATTTTAATTAACTGATTAATTGATTTTATTGTTAAAAATCCACATACACTTTCATACGATCTGCAGCGGATTGCTACACTAGCAAGCCTTGACTTATACTCAGTAATCGCTATGACAGATTCTCCTAGTTTTGAATGGCTCCCGGATTAGCTAAGCTATCACAGAGATATAGAGAAAACAGACGTACGTCGTGGAATACGTTTATTTGGGTGATGTTATGTTGGGGCGTATATCAGTTGTGTCCTGTCCGTTGGGTTTTCTGTTAAGGGTGTGTTGGGTTGTGTGTATGGGAGATGACAGAGAGCTTAGTCATTATATACACTTTCGTATATGATAACGATGTTATTGATTGGTCGAGAAGTCTCTGAACTCGGAGATTATAGTGCAATTGACATGACGTAGGCAATGTTCTAGAATATTTGAACATTTGAATATTTGTTTCTTCATATTTGGACAATCATACGGTTCTTTGCTTTTGTCATGCTAACGTTGCGTTCCTCAGAGTTCTTTTTATTTAGTTGAAAGTGAACAACAATAAACATCTTCCACTTGAAAATCAGGCTCACTTAGACTGAATTGAGAAAGTACTCTTCCAACACTTAGTGCTTCTTCAACTGGTAGGTGTGTCTAGGTATTGAAGTGTTTGCCTCACAGACTGTAAACTGCTGGAGCCTCACATCCCAAGCTGCTAAGCTGGCGGTATTGAAAAGGATCTCTTCTAGGGGGTTAAACTTCATTATTCTTAAAATCTAAGTGGATATGGCAAAGATAATTTTCGAATTCGTTAATAACGTTAGCATTGTTAATAAAATTTAGTCACTTTTGCGTTTTCAAGAGGATTATTTGAGGTGTTGGTAATGAAGCATCGAGCCGTTGCATTCTGCTCTCACAAAAGACAGGCTGATGCATTCAATTAAATGGGAGGAAATTTGTCCTATATATTAGGACTGCAATCTTGCTTCCACCGTTTTCCAAAAGATGTCGATATTAGTAGTCGGTAGTAGTTGAAATATATTAATCACAGATATCGAACACTTTGTTTTCACATTTGTCCATATAACTCTACTTGAATGTAACTTGATTTGTGCTTGCATAATAATAACTTTTTTAATTAAATATATCCGAATCTAAACCGATTTCTCGTAATTATTTGCTGGAAGTATTGCTTATAATTTCAACATTAATAAATTGCGGATTGCTGAGGCTCACCGGATTATCTCAGATAGTTATTGAAAAACGTATAGCTACTAGTGAGAGAACGTGTCGGCGGGAATGGTTGCAACATTTAAAGTGGTGAGTGGTGATTTTGCTGTCCAAGAAGAGCGACCGGCATAGTGGCGGACGGGTGGGAAAAGTTGTTGGAGATAGAGAATTGGAGGCGAGTGATTCTTAGTGAAGACTCGTGTCAAAGTGAAGAAGAATTATCAGAATCATTGGGTGGGAATCAGTGAGCAAGGAATTTCAAAAGGCCAGAAACAGTTGGGAATGATTGAGAAAGAAGGATATTGGGTACCTCACGAGTTGAAAACGGGAGATGTGGAGTGGCGTTTGTGAACAGCTTGTGAACAGCTGGTGGAAGGACAAACGAGAAAGGGATTTCTCCATCGTTTTGTTAGTGGGGACGAAAAATGGGCACGTTACAATAACTCCAAGCGGCGCAGAAAATCATATTGATTGTCCGGTGGTCATACCGCTACGTCAAAACCTCAGCCGAATATCCATGAGGGGACCAGTTTGGCGTAATTTATTATGAGCTTTTTAAACCGCTCTATAACGTTAACCATCACAGGTGAGTGTTAAAGAACGCAATTGGTGCAACTGAGCCGTGCTCAAGTAAAAGAATAACGCCCACAGTACAACGGGAGAAACGATAAGGTGGTTATTTTACAGCGTGATAATACTAGACCTCGGGTTGCCAGCACTTTAGCTCGTATGAAGAGTGAAGAATTTGATAGATTCATGGATTTTATGGAAAAATTAAATATTTTTTTCGCTGCAGGATTCACCTGCTGTCCGAGAGATGGGCCAAAGTGGTAGCTAACTATGGACCATACGTTGAAACTTAATGTATGTATTTGTTTTGTTGTAATAACGCTCCAAATTAAAACGAAAAACGGCCGGAGCAAAGTTGTAGGCCTATATATATATACATATACATATATATATACATATATATATTTATATATTGGAAAAATTCCTCGTTGAATGCAGCTCGTCCTTCGCCCAGTTATATCATCCATCTTCAAAAAATGCAATCAATGTGCTGGAGGCTAAACAAAGAAACGCTGCTATACCGGGGATGCATAATACCTACCTGGGCGAACACGGGGTGTAGTATACTTTGGAAATGTTGATAACACTTACTATTCTAAAATTTTCAAACAAATGGGTTTCACTTAAGAGTTTTGAAATATGGAACATTTTGATTTAGTTGCCAAAGATCAGAAAATGAGAGACTTGGTCAGACGGTTTTGCTGACAACTTAGATTGGGAGGACTGCTTAACAGATCAATTTGATTGAAGCAGCATTTCGGGATTTCGGACCACTTGAATGCACTCGAGGAAATTTACCAGCGCATTTAGATGTTGCGCTGGGTATCCAAATGCCTTTTTTTTGATGGAGACATTCTTGCTAATTTGAATCAAAAGCAGATGGATGTACAAGAGTGAGAAACTCAATGATAGATTTAAAAAATTTCCCACTTTCTGATTGTTGTCTGGAATGCAAAATCATCCAAGCCGATCGGCAGAGTACGTGAACCAAGGAAAATCGCGGGAATTTTCGAAACGTTTCGAGTGGACATGAGATTCCTTAGCCCCGTCATCTTAGCATTATGCTCTCCACGCTATCGGCTAACATCTTTCAAACCTACATACACGATCACATGAAAGAGAAAAAGGGCTGCATTTTGTGAGGGAAATATATCGAAATTAGCAAAGTGCTTTAAAAGTTTGACAATGCCATAAAGTTGGCAGGAAAATAGAAGGCCAACCATTTTCTTTTCATCACTGACTGCTTGTCAACATTATTATCATAGTCCTGCATATTGATAGTTGAAATAGTTAATTTGGGAATGGTGAAAACGAACAATTTCTTTGCATTTTAGTCATGCCTTTTAATTTGGGGAAAATGCAAAAAGGAGTTGTGTCTGGGGAGAAAAATCAAAGGTTAAGCAAACAACTCCATTACGCCGAATGAAGTACTGTGTGCGTTTGTTGCAGGAACCACTAGATGTAAAATTGCAGATAAAAAGAAAGTCAATTTTCCTTTACGGAAAAGTACTTTACTGGAACACGTCGTTGTCAACTTCCTTTAAAAAGAGTTCAATGACAGTGTGATAATAATAAGTTTCAATAAGCCCACTTTCCCTCATTGGGATATGCTGAAAAAATAGTCGGGGTTATTTCCCTGTTCATGCATTGCATGTTACTACTACGATGAATGTTACACTACTTTGAAATGTGTAAAATATCTAGTGTTAACAATGCACTCGAAAGTAAAAACGTACTTCAATGTACCGACTGCGGAGGTGCACACGAATAGTTAAGTTTTGACGTAATTGTTTTCAAAATATGGTACCTATATTGTTAAAAGTGCATAAAATGCTGCCTTAGTCTCTTCAGATGAACTTTGAAATTAATATTCAGTTGATATCGAACCTTAATTTTTGAAGTTTGTGGGTTCTATATAGGCCAGACTTTGAGCACTCTTGGTTATGGATGAACACTTGGGCGCTTTGGAAAGGACTAGAGTAAGTTGAGGTCGTTTCAATCTCATATATTCCACTTCACTCCTATTATTCTTAATTTTCTACTCTAAGAGGATGTGGCCATCTAATATATGCATCATTTGTGTGTGTAAAGTTGAGTTATTCACATGTCTGTGGGCAATTCAATGAACAAACTATATTTCTTATATAAGAAGGGGTATTAGTGTGTTACTCTGATGGGGCCACCAATTCTTTCGGCTATTTCATTACATTTCAATGTATGATTTCTGTTACTCAGTCCTTCAAAATCCTATTCCATTGTGTTGGAAGAGAGGCGACTGCTATATAAACACCACTAAGTGGTCAACAGAATAATACCGAATGCAGCAACTCACTTCTGAGTATATTATAAAGTAAGAACAAAGATCAAACCTTATATGGCGTGGAAAAACTGAATTTAGCGAAGTATTTGAAATACCTGTCATGTATCTTGACACCCATGGAATGGAATGAGTTATGGAAGGTTCTTCAATAATGTCGTCTATCCATGCTGAATGGGAAAGACCAGGCTCCAGTCAGTTCACTGTTCTTAGTAATGCGCAATCAATTAACAAAATTTCCATAACTACCTAAGTTTTGGTTTTAATTTTACAACACTTGAGTTATTTAGATTTATTACAGGACAAATTAGTGGCATGATTGACTGATATGTCAGTTTACCCAAAGAGATAGTAATGAAATGCTAGCCACGCCGACTGATGTATAGTTAAAAGTCAAGAATGTAAGATTGAGTCATGTGTCTTTGGGCATATTTCAAGCGATCTCTCTATCTGACGGAAATTTTATGTTCTATCGCAAGTGTAAAATACAGAGTATCCCATAGAAACCACCTCCCCCTTCAATATATATGGCTATTTGACTTCCTATAATGCACTTCATTTTCACATTACTTGGAATTAGGCGACTTCATGGGCTTCTCATTCTGGGTCTGTCAATTTAGGAGCGAGGGATGATTGAGTGTCTCCGCATACTTTGGCATCATAAATGTGTTAGATGGCTCAAATCCTGGCCAACCAACAGAATTCAATCGAATTACAGCCCGACTAATATAATGAAAACAAATAATCTTAAACTAAATTTATCGTTTGGTTCGTTGTCTGATCAATCATGTTGAACAAATTCATTAAATATGGAGTTCACTGGTTAGTTTGGTCTATCCCAACCAATTGATGTCTCATCAAATGCAATTCTTGATGTATAGGTGAATCAATAAATCTGTTCTGACTAGTGGACATTTTATCCGCTTAGAATTCGCATCATACCTGATGAAAGGTATTGATAGTCTGTCTTATGATACTGAACATAAAAAAAATTTACAGTTGTACGCAGAGTTAAGAATCATCCATACGCAAGTTTTTGGTGGTATGTTGCAGGTTTTGTGAAGTTGTGGAGCAATTTTCTAGATCTCTTACCATCCAATAATGTGAATTGATTCCAGTTTCTCCAAAAGATAAATCAAATAAACGCGTCAAACAGAGGTAGCTGAAGGTATCTGAAAAAGAAAGAACCATTCCATGAGAGACCAAGTTGGCGTAGTGATCTTAAACATATCAGCCGTCAATCACCTTATGAAGATAGCGCTAGTTGAATTTAGCTCCATCTTTCCTAAGATTTTCCTCCAGAAGACTCAGTCTACAATCAAACTATTTGTGCATGCTTATTCTCTGAATATTCCATTCAAGCGTTTGATCTCCATGAGACTGGCATCCGTCACGTGTACTCTTGCACTTCTCCTCCTCCTTCTTAGAACTCCGTATATCCTACATATTTTAAAATTTACCAACTTTCTGGCAGAACTCCGGTCGCATTAAAGGAGTGAAATTTACGTGCAAGGAAGTATCGTTAATTTGATAAGTAACATTCTAATATCACATTTACTGCCATTTACACCTTGTTCATTAGCTCCACTTTCTATTTGAATTTAGTAATTGAGATACTTCAGAATATACTCTGAAGCCAAATAGTTTTGTGCGGACATCTTGTTCGTAATCAATGGAAATCACCAATTAGGAAAAGGGAGAAAATTGTTCGAAAGAAACAAAAGACAGTCGTCAATGGGAATCTCAAGTTCAAAGTTACAAACGAATTCGGGTTGAGGTAACTTCTACTGATGCCTCTCCTTATCATGGAATCGACTTCCTAAGTTGCTTACCTCGCATAGCCCTCATATCGATCATTGAAAAACTTGAAGGTGAAAGTCTCCGGGCTTTTTCACAGGTTAGTCCCTATGAAATTGTCTCACTTACTGATGCAGATGTTTTTATTACCTTAATAGGTAAACCGCAAATCCAACAGGTTAGTAGAAATATGCAATCCATGGAAAGACATATGCCACCCATTAAACATCCCAAAATGCCAACCACTTGAACATGTTTCCAAACCTACGTGGCCAACCTCTTGTAATAATTCTAAGCGCACCTCGTGACAAGTCAACTGAGAAGAAGTGGCGAAGCGGTCAACTCGAAGTAAAAGAAGTTTTCTAGGTAAAAGGCTGCTCATTTATCTTGTTCAATTGCATAGTAAGAATATGAAATAAGTTGTGGATAAAAGCCAATTAGCTTCTCCACAAACTTTTCTTACTTTACAATAGCAGTACAGCGGAATTTATATTTTAGGCAAAATGGAGTGGAAGGGAAATGAAGAGCTTTTAGTTACGAAATACAAATTATCTAAATCATATAATGGGCAATAGTAGCTTAATGTGGGCTGACATTGCCATATTTGCTAGGCACAACCGCCACTTATGTGCATTAGTGTAATTCGCCAGGATATTGGAGGTCAAACAGTTAGAACGATAAAAATTTAACAGAATTAAAGTCAAAATCACACTGTGAATAAGATTGTAATCATCATTTCTAAAGTACGCAATGACGCAAATTCCTTTTTAACCTAATTGTAAGAGTGCGGCCTACAATCAACACCTAACCAGACAGCCCTTTTAAGGGAGCCTAATTGCCCCTGTTCAACACAACCACGAAAACAAACCGAGTTCTACTCTCTTTTCTTTCCAATCTATTTTCTCCTTATGTTGTATGACATTTGTTTCCAAGCTCAACCCGAGGTCCCAAAAATGAACGTTAAGAGTTTAAATGGAAAGAACTCTTATAGCGATTTATTGTGCGTATTTTTTCTATTAACAATTAGATAGTTATATGAAGGAATGCGAGACTGTGAATGAAGCAAAAGCATTCATTTTCGAAGGAGTGTCAAATTTGTAACCTGCGGCCCTGTATAGCTTTGGAGATGAACACACAGTCAAATTTTGTCAAATTAACTTGGAAATACTCAAACCTATTTCTAATGAGATCATGGCCAACGTTACATTCCACCCCTACCCTTATTTCAAAAGGTGTTTGCCAAATTTTATTTGGTCAATATTTAAAAACACAAACGGTAATTTTAGGTCCTCCGTGATGCTCCTCTATTATTTGGACCTCATCTTACATATGGAGAATGGTGGATGGAGACATTTTTAAAAGGAGGAATTGTCGTAATGGACTTTCATCCCCCAGGCCAAATATTAGCTCATCTAAACACGGATTAAGAGTGCGTTTCACGGTTGATTGTCATGCAACTGCCAAATCAATCCGTCCTGTCAATTTTTGGGTGCTCAAGTGGTCGAATTTACAATTTTCAATTGGATGGAGTGCAATTTCCACGCATTCGAACCTTAACTGGACACACTAGTGAAATCAACTGTCTTGCAATATCCACGTCGTCTTCAAAAACCTCAGACGTTTGATGAAAGAGGCCTTTTCGTTAGTGACGCTCAAGATTAAACTATCAGACTGCGGAATGCCCTCACAGGAGGATGTCTCAGAGTTTTGCAGGGTAAGAACTTCTTTCTTTAATGACGGCGTTACTGACGAATCGGCCAATGTAAAAATAGTAAAACTAAGTGCTTTTCAGTGATGCATGCATTAATTGACTTGTTAAAAGCATTCATTTTGATTTTATCATTCAGAGGAGCTGGTAAAGGCTGTAGAAGGTTTGGTTCACTCGTCAATTTGGAATTGCCCATCATTTCTAATCATTCATATTCGTCTTCTTCAATTTTGAGTGCTAGATTAGCTGTGGTATTTTCACTGGCCGGAAAAAATACCCTTTATACGTAATCTTAACAGACTCCAGAATGTTTTGTGTCTAACATAGTTAAACCATTCTAATAATTTTCGCCGTACATTCGAAAACGTTAATTATTTTTATTTCTGATAACTAAGAACATCGAGATGGTATAAACAGTCTTGCCTTTTCAGTGGATAGTAGCCTCTGATCATTGGGGCGGCGCACATATTCGGAGCGTTGCAGGTACTTCAAAAATCGTGCAACCATGTTAGAAAATTCGTGCGAGGAGAACTGAATCTGATGGTAAATGGCTTGTGGCTTGCAGTTATGATGGGATTCAAATTATGAATGTGGATAATTTCAAAGATTTGCAAGAAATTCCGATCGCTGCCTTAACAGACTTCGTTGTGTATTTTATCTCCGGTGAGGTTGTTTATTGGATCGAAGGTCGTCTTTACGTTTATTATTTTGAAACACAAAAGCCATTTCAATTACGAAAAGGTACATTCTCTTATGCTCTAAAAAACATCTGCTTCAAACAAACACTCTTCTTTTTCGACTTACATTTTAGGACGCACTTCCAACATCATTGCTATTCATTAATGCGATACGCTTGTATTTGCAATAACTGAGGATTGCGAAATATGCATTTGGGATACAAAGGATCACAAACTCCAGCACAGAATAAGTAATATTTCACCTGTAGAGATTGAACATGTCTATCTAAACTTCACGGAATCGCGAAAAGTTTGAAATGCATAATAACTACTGTTGAAGAAAGTAACGAGAAATTCTTCATAGTAATACTCAGTCAGGCGCATTGGTGAAAGTCCACAACTCTCCATTGCTTTTTTGTGAACTCCTTTCGTAAATAGAATTCCTTTCGGTTGTTTATAATTGGCTGAGTTTTGGTATCACTGTGGTTTCCTTCTTGCGTTGAAGGCAAATACAAGTTGAAAAATACGGCCTAATTAATATAGGTAACATAAAATGCTTTAAAAGATTTGAATCATTTGGTGTTTACTATTAAAACAGGCGAAACAAAAGCATCTAGAGTTTGTTGTAAACAATTTGGAAGAGTTGACCGGAAGTTAAAATACTTTAAATGTTGTTTTCCAGAAAATCGCGCATTTTTCAAAAATTGTTGTTGCTTTCTAAAAATAGCAAACACAATCGCTTCTACCAAATAACCTCAATATTCACTATAATTCCCCATTGTCTCCATTTGGATAGTTAATTACCCCCATTAAAGCCAATTTTTGGCAAAACTTGGGTAATTCATTATTCGCCTGGACTTGGAATTTTAAATATGGCCACAGCTGATCCTCCAGGTCGTGCTTGATGTTAAAACTGCAGTTTTGAGATTTTAAGCCTTCCTAAATCAACTGATAACTGCTCTCTCCCTACATTTAGCCTAACATGCCCTCTGTTTTAGTACAAGCATACTCTCCTGATACGAAGACAGCAACAAAAGCCCCAGCAGAAATGTTTCAGTTAAGTCTCTGCATGCTTAATTCCCACGGCTGTCTTAAAGTCCCCATCGGCCTCACTACTAAGCGAGCTCACATTATTAAGAGAGCTTTACAGTTACCTGAATGTAAAACCGCTATCTGGGGGTAGTTTTGATCTTCAATCTTCAAAGGCACATTAACTGCAACCCTGTCTATCTCTAAGTGTAAGTCAGGCATCCAATTTCAAACAGATCATAGAGACAAGAACTAGCAGAGGTAATACTTTTGCACTGGACTGGCCAAATTCACAACGCCATTAACATTTAAACAAATATCAAACGTCCTCCACTTCAATAAACCTTACTCCGATTGTTTCATTTCAGGAATAAACACCAGCGTGGTTTCTGTCTTGAATTTGAATGAAAGCAGTTTAGAAATGGAATACAGCCAATATGGAGATTAAATTATCTAGGAGTTTAAAAGTAGCCAAAACAAGGTTCGACACAAACTACTTTGTCTTTTTGGCCAGAACCTTGGATGCTTGTATGCATGCATTAGATATGATTCCATCGATTTAATACGAGGGTGAGTTAAGAAGTTGTCAGACAAATACCATAATTTATTTACTTAACAAGTGACTGCATTCATTTTTGCTACATAGGCTTCATTATTGTCTACACACTTTTGTAGTCCATACTTCCACCTGTAAATTCCCTCATGATAGAATTATGAGGTTGTCTCCGGCAATATGAAATTATGTGCTTTTTCGCCTCATCTAAAAACGTAAATCGAGGGCCTTTAAGGTGTTCTTTCGGTTTTAGAAGTAAAAAAGTCAGAGTAAGCTAAGTCTGAACTATATGAAGGAGGATGTGGAATTGTTTCCCACCGAAATTCGCGCAAGAGAGCCTTAACAGCTCCTGAAGAAAGTGCAGGAGCATTGCCATTACGTAACAAAATTCGAATGTGCAGTTTCCTGCACCATTTTTGGCATTTGTCCGAGAGATATTTAACTCACCTTCGTTGTACTAAGAGATACAAAGTTAAATTAGAGTTCACTTCAACCTTTAATACATTTCCCCTTAACGCATCTTTATTGGCGAGATAGCAAGGAACATAATGCTCATAGGCAGTTCATATTAATAAAAATCAATTTTGTCTCCAGAAATATAGTGTAATTCCCTAGAACAGGCACCCTGAACAGAGGAAAGAAATTGTCCATCAATTTGTAGGCTTTCCTTTCTACTGCTCCTTAAAGTTTTCTTCATTGAATCCCCCGTGTTGTTTGTCAAAAACATTAATCTAAAAGGAAGCAAAAAAGTGATATAAGGATTGATTGCCTGACAAAAGCAAACTGTTCCCATCTTACAATGGGTACTCTATGCATTTTTTCACTATTCAACAAGGAAACCATTACTATTAAGTGTTCATTATGTGACAGACGAATGCTCAACACTCAAACTCATTTAACTTTGTAACCCCTCATACAGTGTAGCCATGATAAAAGATGCGTTCTGAGTTGTGTAACGAATTACTTTCAATTGAAAAGCCACTTCCATAGTTCGATAAAATGAGTAAGGAGACAGGTTTCAACTTATCGTATAATTTAGTGTCTAATTATTTTGTGGAATATTTTCTGATTAGATATCTATAAGTAAACAAAATTTTACATCCATCTATGCGACCGGATTGACAGAGTCAGTAGAGGTGAAATACGTATACCCAGTTATAATTTTCCAGACTCTCATGTTCCCTGTTTCCATACATTTGCCTGACTTTCCTCTCCAACTTCCACATTACTACTTTTCATCCAGAGTCTATCTATCTATCTATCTATCTATCTATCTATCAGAATTCCAATAGACGTACTCCAACTTTTGATGTACTGGATCGAGTTTATCATGATGATGTGGTTGGATTTTATCCATTGCAGACTTTACGACTTGTTGTTTAATACTCCGAACATATTGGCTAATAGAAAAAGTCAAATCTACAAAAAAATTATTGATGAGATGAAGCTTAAGAGAGTATAAAACACGTACCCAAGTTCGAGGACAGACAGCTTCGTAGGCTTTTCGCAAATCCCGACACTTAGCATAATTCAATTTGGGACGTGGACTACCAGGAGCCAATGGACCATGTTGATAGATAGTTGTCATGCACTTCCAGAATTCATCGCGGGCAGCCCAACATTTTTCGCGTTCTTGCCTTGAGGGAACAGTATTGGCGAAATTAAAGTGTGTTTCTGTCTCCTTATCACTCATTCCTATCGCTTTGAAAGAAAGAAAGCAACAAATGAACACATATTTTACCCACTTATTGAAGTGAGACACGAATAAATTGGTAATCATTGAGCCATAAGCATATCACTTGTCTGACAAGCTGATCATCCAGAAACCAGGCGATTATCATATAAGCATGCGCATCCAGTGATTTCAGATAAATGTTAACAACAAACTTGTGCGACAAAGGTGAATACCTAGCGCTTTAAGCAATGCCTAAAAAGCGTGCCACAATCATTCGAATTTAGCAATTGACGGAGTAGGGAAAAATCGGAGACAAAGAATCCCATTTATTTGACAAATAAATTTCAGCTATTCAGTTCCAAAAGGGACAAAAGAGGAAAAATAGTGAAAAGGGGCAGTAAACTCACTCCAGTTTAAGCCAAAACTTGAGAGCAAGAAATGAGCAACAATGAATAATACGAGTAATTAAGAATTGGGGAGTTCCTGTCACGCTAGATTGTAAAATATAGATGGATCATCGACGTTGAAAATATTTTAATCTTTCTGTAGTTTCCCAAACACCAAAGAGCTTTTCATCGTTTTGTCGGTCGAATAGTCTGATCTGTAAATGTGAAAAGGAACAAGAATTTTAAATAATACTTAATAGACTGTTGTCGGATTTCAATAAAAGATATAAACATGTCAGAGTTGTCAGTAAAAAAACTAAATTAACAAATCGGTCAAATAGATCTGAGCCCCGCCAGAAACGAAGTGTAAGACATTTGAGTTTAGTCAGAGAAATCAATTTCAACTTTAAAGAATTCAATCGGAAGAATTAATGCATTTTCGTCGGTACTGTAGTGGTCGAACTGAGATCATGAAGTTGAAATTCATCGATGATAATTTATTCGTGCAGGGAAAGTCAATAGCACTGATTAGTTCCGAATTGGATATCCTTATCAGTGCTTCCAAGATACCTTCCATCTACATGGCAAAGTAAGCCACAAATCACGATGAAATAGATCCGCAACCTAGATAGCCAATACACATGCATCTAACTGCACGCCATTAATATGAGTGCAGAAATTGTACCATTAAGAAAGCTTACCTGGCCACTGACTGATGCAGAACATATAATCAGCTTCAAGCCGAAGTGGAGCTGTGGCCACACAAGCAAGGAAGCAGTTTCCCCCATACTTCTGAAAAATTCTTCCCGAACACTCAGTTTCTAATAAATACCTATTTAGGTCAAACTTCCTAGAGCAACCCGAGATATTTACGAACTACTTTGTGAATAATGAATAACTTCGATGAGAACTAAAATGGTATCTTTGAGTAAATCAGACTAAGAGTAAACGCTCAATTTTGCCAGAAAGGTTCCCTCTCATATTTGCCAATTCGAGGGGCTAAACCAAATGTATCGATTAAATGAACTGGCGGAACAAAGACATCAGTATGTAACACCGAGTCTTATTTCTAAAAAATAACTCTTAATTTCTAGGAGTGAATGACTTACCCAGGCACCAGGGCATAAATCCTCATATGTTTTCCGTAGGGACTGACATTTGGGAACCTTCAGGGTTTCCTCGGGTTCATCAGGAACTTGTGTGAGATCTGGGTAAGCATCTTTGATACAAGCCCAAAAGGCATCCCGAGCCTGCCAACAAGCCATCCGCTCTTCTCTAGTCGGCGCAAAATTTTGGAACTTCATTGTCTATTTAAAAAGGATAAGGCAATACGTAGATCCATTCGCAATAATCTATCAATCAGTGATCAAACAGGCACTAATTAGAAGCCGTTAAAACGGGTTACTTTGCTTCAATTTATCAAAACTCAGTGACATCAGATTAAAAGGCAGCAAAACCGAACATCATAAGTATACCACCGGTCAAGAAGCACTGAGGATTGTGGATAAGAATTTGAGGAATAATCTAGGAGGACTATGAAACTCATTTGACACCCATTCCTTCTATTTCTCATATCCCTTATCGAATTCAACTTGCGCGAAATAGAACAATGTAAAGTGTGTTTGCTTTATAATAATAATAATGACTAACAGCGCAGTTATTAAGTCATTTACAAAGGAACCAACCGGTAATCGATTAGACTTAAGTTTCCATACCAAAATAGAAGGCGAACAAAGCGGAAAAAATACAAGAAAATTATGGAAATCAAAATACCAAGTATCAAAAAATGTTCGACACCTTTCCCCACTCGTTTTTGATTATCTTTTATGTGACAGGACTTGATTCGAAATCAAGAGAGTGAATTAGGTCTAAATTCACATTTACATTAAGGTCAAAATCATATTGATGGAAAATGCTTGAGAGAAGCAATTTAGTAAATGAAAGAGTTGAGTAGAAAAATTCCCCTCACATCGATTTGAGATTAATAGCTGATAAAAGACTACTATCTGTATTTGAAACAGAAATATGGGAAATAAATACTTATGAATACATCTCATTCATCAATTGTTTAGGTGTTGAGCAGAGACCAATTGCAATAACAAAGTTTTAAAGCATAAATCTCAAGCAGATGGAAGATGTACTGAAGGCGTAAAATCTCACAGAATATCGTCAAATTAGGAGGCACTATTAACCAATGCAGCTAAATTGATGGAATAAGGGAATAAGTGACGATAGATTTCGAAAATATCGCCTATAATAGAACAGAGTAGAATCTCGAGTAGACAGAAGAATAAACTTAAATAAATTTTTATGGGGGTCAAAATGCGTCAGTTAATCTAGCAAAAGCCTCCTGGAACCAAAATAAAGAACAAAACCATGCAATCAGGCAATCACAAACCTTCAAACAGACAAAGGTTGAAAAAGCAGAAGGACCACACAATGGAGTAAATTTATTATTTGCCTGTTTATACATAGTGTTGAAATTGATAAGCCAAAAACGCACATACATCTTTTGTCTTGGCTTTATTTGAAGGGGTAATAGAAGGGCATTTATATTCTACAATTAAAGGAGAGTTATTCAGACATAAAAGAATTGAAATGGAGAATCTTGAGGAACTTACCTTTTGACAATCTGAACGACATCTTCGTCGTCGACAATGTGATCTTTACCGACCCTCTGTGGTTGATGTTTTACTGATGAACCCCAAACAATAGCGCTAAAATCACATCAAAGTGCTGCAGTTTTACTACCGAAATATAATTAAGCAACGCGAATAAGCACTAGCACTTCGAATGCATAAGTGACAGAATCAAATCCAAAACACTAAAACTAATATAAGGCGGATATACGGATATATATATATATATATATAGTATTACTGCAAAAAAAGATAGATTTTAAGAAAGAACAAAAAAAATTTCAGCATTATGGAGTAAATGCAAAGAACTTAAACTCAAATAGTGAAATAGCAAACGTGCCATTATATTCAGAACATAAATAAAGGCCTACGAGCAAGTGAAATTACAGGAGTAACTCAGTAAATCTATATATGAATCAAGCTGTGTAACAATATATAACCAATTCTCCAATAAGGTAATAGCAAAAACTCAAGTGTACAGAGGACAAAATATAAAATTTAAGCATTAAAGATGAGCATTGGTAAGCCAAGAACCTAGACGAAATGACTTTCCTAATGAACGCATTTACTGGACTTTCCGTCAGTACAAGTTCTCAAACGTCTCCCTACGATTAAGACGATATATTTACTTTGCTGTTGGTAATAATCATGTATGCAAGTCAAACAATGCAATCAACCACATCGAGGGCTCAATTTAATTAGATGCACGAAAGGGGTGTAAAAAAATTCATCTGCTATTAGAATAGAAACGTACTATTTGAACTCCTTGATAATGCTTCGATGAATCTTATTACAGAAATCCTCAATAGAATGGGCAGAAGATTTGAGAATAACCGGAGATGAGTAATCAGGTAGTTGACCCTTTGGTTTGGTGTAAATTCGAATAAGGCTTAGATAATCCCACATCTTCTCCAGCAACTCATCAAAGTTCCACTTGTGATGGGCTGAGATTGGAACGCAATGTGGCACTCTAGAAAAAAAATAATTTAATATTAACTACTTATATCAATTAAGTAGTGAAATAAAAGACTGAATATTTACTTGCAAATTATGTCGAGTTCCTCGATGGAGATTTGATCGATTTTGTTGAGGACATAAATGCAGGGTATGTAGACCCGATTTCCCTCAATAACATCAATCAAGTCTTCTGCTGTAGCATCACATTTAAAGGTGACATCGGCATTGTGGATTTTGTATTCATTGAGAATTGTCTTAACAGTCTCTTTGTCCAACTCGGTGAGCGGTACAAGTGATTGGAAGTTAATGCCACCCTTGTCCTTCTTGCGGAAGGCAATATTTGGAGGCTGCTTGTTCAATCGAATACCGAAGCCCTCCAATTCGTGCTCCAAGAGACGTTTGTGTTGGAGAGGTTTTAGAACATCCAAAACCATCAGAATCAAAGAACAGGTTCTGGCTACAGCAATAACCTGAAATAGCACGAGAAAAGGCAATGTGAATCGAAGGCTTATATTCACGAAAAATGAATACTTATCCAGATATAATTAATTGAAACAAAAGAGAGGGGTTACCATCCGGCTTAAAAAGTTTTTAAGATGCAAGTTATACGGTGCCAAAGCATTAAAACCCCCTTGCGAAAAGTAACGTTTAAAGAACAATCTAACCTAAACGACCCCAATATAAAAGTAAAATAATTTTAGAAAGACTATCAAACAAAATTAGAATAGATTTGTCTTTAAAGTTTTAAAATTATTATACACCACGTATTCATGGCCAATCGAGCAAACACATTCAGATGGGTTTTAAAGAGTATTAGATTGTAGAAAATTAAAAGAAACGATCGACCATCCTAATTGCTTGCTAATACCCTGACTTCATACAATAATTACTTAAGGTAAAAGAATACATTTTCATGCGAGATTGATGAATGTTTCTAGACCAACTTGGAGGAAATCCAACGGTTTCCCGTGAGGAACAGACTATATATAGAAAATTGCACAAACATTAGGTTATCGTGATAACATGATGGCGTAAATATTCGCCTGATATAAATCTCAAAATTGCAGAGCACCTGATTAGAGAGTGCGTACAAGGATACCAAGAGAGATAATTGGTCCTAAGTCATAATGAATGAAATTCAATCTTTGAAAAATAAAGTCACGATGCAAAATAGTGGGAAAAAAACAAATAAAATTCAGAATGACAAACCAAGAAATCTAACTTAAATTATTAGGAAATGCCGACACAGTGTAAAGGTTGAGGTCAAAATGGTAAAGATAAGAATTACCAATCGAAGTCCAAATATAGACATGACAAGTGCGTTCTTTGCACTAATACTACAAATAAATGTACTTAATAATTGATTTATAAACATTACTTATTACTTACGGTCAACCTGAACAAATTACCTGTTTGCCACGACCCTTTCCGTCTTTTGCACCTTCAATAATACCAGGCAGATCAAGAAGTTGGATTTTAGCACCCTTGTAACGAATAACACCAGGAACCGTTGTAAGAGTTGTGAATTCATAGGCAGCAACTTCCGAATAAACACCGGCTAAGTTAGTAAGAAGGGTGGATTTGCCTACGGAGGGGAATCCGACAAAACCGACGCGAGCATCACCAGTTTTGGCGACATCAAAACCTTCGCCGCCACCACCACCGCCACCTCCTTTCGGCTCAATGAGCTCTCGACGAAGCTTCGCCAAACGAGCTTTGAGGAGACCGATATGACCCATAGTCGCTTTATTTTTTTGTGTACGGGCCATCTAAAAGAAGGAAATTTTCGTAAAAACGTGTGTAATAGTATCACGCAAAAATTCAATATATTTTTAGTCTTTAGAATATAAGAATAAATTTATTCGAACCTCGGCCTCAATCTCGGCGATCTTCTGCAAGATGCTCATGTCCCAACCCAGTTATGACAAAAGGATATTCGTAGTCGCGACACGCGATGTAAAAGCACCTCTATCCCTATGAAAATACACTATGAGTTGTTTAAACTTGGATAAAAAATTCAAACAAGATTAAATTTCCTCGCGTTAAATAATTTACTAAAACATGTTTTTCTTTTATTTATTTCATAAAAAATACCGGGCTGGAATTCTTCAATAACCCGGTGTCACAGCATTCGTCATGTTAGAATAAATTAGTATGTCTGGCTCTTGCTAAGGTAAATAGCAATGTTATCATTGGTTTTATATTTTTCACTTAACCTATTTTATCTCATTCGCTTCTGGATTTTTGTGTTTTTTTCTTTGTTTATAGACATCATTGTTATTTAAAATCACGATGCCCTCGAAAAAGAAGAAAATTAAAGACTCTCTCATTCCTCCTCTTGACTTTGTTGGCTCACTGCCTTCCGAAAGGATTCCTATTAATGACGAATATATTCCCTGTACAGCGAACTATCCAAGGGTCCGAACTATTGCCTCAGAGAATCAACCTCCTTGGGTAAGTATAATGTAAATCCAAAAGTTTTATCATATGATGTCATAAATTTTTAATATTCCCTTCTAGATTAAACCTCATTTTGATTACTCCGGATTTGTCAGACAACCTTCTCAACCTGCCCGTGCTTTCAAAGATGATATTCCTCCTCCTCGAAAGAGAAAAAGCAAAAGTATAATCGGTCCATTGAATTTTTCCTCTGAAGGCACTCCTATTAATATGAAAAGCTGTAGGTCCCCTAAGGTACTACTATATATTTTGATCCCGAGTCTCATCCCCTTATACGATCTCTAATTTTATGCTATTTACGGGCCTCTTTCTTTTCAGTTATATTTTGGTTGCACTCTGAAATTCTCATCTTATTTGTCGTTGTATTAGTTTCTATTTTTGTCTTCTGTGTATTTAAAAGATTTCTTTTGTGTTTCACTAGAGAGTGTTATATTGTCTCACAATTGAGGTGTGATTACATCTATTTAACGCGTAATTACGCTGTGGAGACGTATGAGGTCAAGCACACTTTCAGTCGTATTTCAGAATTTCATAATGAGCATGTCATTCCTCTAACTTTTTAACCCCCCCCCCCCCTCCCCAATTTGAGTAGATTTTTAACACATGGATTGAATGTGTTTCAATTTTAACTTATCGCTCTCTAAATATGCTCCTATTTTGTATATGCAAAAAATGACTATACATAGTTTTTTTTCTCATACTCGTCTGCATATGCTTAATTATTTTCCATCATCTATGGCAAGAAAGTAATCCGATCTGATACCATACTAATCTCCCGAACGCGAAAAATTATTTTTCCAGTAGGAGGCGTAGGAGATGGGAATAGGGTTGAAGTTGATAACAAAGTCGCAGTATTACCGAAGTCGTTGTTAAAGTGTCGATAGAGGAATTTATCTCACTACTTCATATTATATTCTGCCAAAATCCGTCCCCTTGATTCCTGAGTGAAATTAAGATCCTACTGACCTGTTTATTAATTATAATGCTTAGTCGCAGAGTATGTTGCCTTAGCTGAATTCAATAAAATTGTTATCGATTAAATCGTCACTGCTCGTGTACTGATTTCTTTTTGATGTTCATTATAGCCCCATTTATTGAAGTTGATTCGATCACGGTGTTTGTCTGTCAGATTAGAGGTCTTGTTTAAGATCTTCAGTCTGTACTCAAATTGATAACCGAATTGCCCTTGGTTTAGGACGTTTTTTCTCTTTTATTTTAGACTTATGGAAACTGTCCACTTTTCCCTCTGGTAACTCCAGACCCAATTCGACGGAACGCAAAAGTTTTGGTCCCAGAATCTCCAGAACGGTAGTTGATTTCTTCTAAACTATGTCTTGTATTTTAACATTTATCGACGTATGACAATGTATTTATTGTAAGTGTGGTATTTACTCACTTTTTTATTGTGAATAAATGCTAGTTATGTAAACACTGATTGTTTGTTACTTGAGATTGTCGTGACTTGTTTATCTATAACAATTTTCAGTCGGATATTTGCATAAGGTGTAGGAGATGGATAGGAGTCAATTTCTTTCAAGCTAGTTTTGACGAAATTGATGTTCATCTTTTCTGTCTAGTGCTGAGGATTGGCGAATGCACTCATTACCTCTGATCTAGAAGACGAGTGTTGGAATTTGGGTTGGCCAATTAAGTGGCACTATTGTGCTTTCTCTTTATTTGAGTTGATAATAGGGGTTTTGTTTTAAGATAGTGTTGAATTGCCGTTCAATTGAGAATGGAAATTCCGGTTAAAGGTGTTTTGACCACTGTAGTACGTATGTCTTCTGGTTCAGGTCTGCTCAACTTAGGCAGGCACAGAGTGGTTTACGACGAAGAAAACGAACAGCCTCTCCGGGAGCACTTTCTTTTAGTCTTTATGCAGGATTCTAATTTCACGCACATAATTTAGATGTGTAGCCCGTCTCTCTCTCTCTTTCCATTAAATCCCTCATTGGTCCGCATCAACTCTCGCTCTTCTGATGTGAAAAAGGTTGCCGTCCACTATTAGACTTTAAGGCCATGCATATAGGGTATCTCAGTTCGATTATAAAAATCGCCTTGCCTATTATTTGTCCTACTTTTGCTCACACATCAAGCCAGGATCAAAGGTACGTTCTAATTTTCTTGGGTGGTTTTGCTTCTTATATTCGAGATAACTAAAAGAGGGCGTCGCTGGCTAAATTACGTCATGTGATATATTCTTAAATAAAACATTAGTCAAGAATACATTCTTGGAAGTTGGGTAATAACGGAAATAGAACCACTTCGAAAATTAGTCGTAGTAACTCCTTCTTCATCTCGCTAATGAAGGAAGTGTGCGAAGTTGCTTTCTAATGCTAACGAAACATAATGTACCCTTATCTATTCAAGGAAAATTATGCTGTGGTATAATACAACATGGTAGGACTTACTTATCCAAATGCACTCTATTCTATCGACTTATATCGGCAAGCAGAGATAGCATAAATCCTCATTAAGCGCATTTGAGCAGCGTTACATTTGTGCGTAACCGAATTTTAAATAATAAGCCTTTATGGAGAGTCGATCACCTTATTATCAATTATCCCAATTACCATCAGCCTAATAATTTCTTCACATTTGCCACAACGGATTTATATGGGTATTAGAAACTCTAGCAAAAAGATACTATACCAATAATATATAATTTGAGAAGGATGAACTTTACAAGCACTAAGTTCGGTGAATTTCTGGGAATTGTACACAAAGTTTGTTGGATAAAACCAGTTAGCTATTTCAAAGAAAACTATCAAAAGCTCATGTATAAATGGAATATTTGTTAATGTGGGCTAAATTTCCAGAATATTTCCAAGCACAATTTTGGAATAAGGCCTGTTTCAAGCAAATTTGAGTATTTCTGTGGAGTTAAGAAATTCGTAGTAATTTTTGGGGCTTAATCAAGGGGTAAAGAAGGATCGCAAAAGCTTATGTACGGAAAATCACAAAGCAGACACGAATTGTCTGTAATACATTTGTTAGGATGCCTAAGCCAATATTTTACATGCATTTGGTCGATCGTAGTGGTGGCATTCTCAGAATTTAAAATTTTATAGGCTGGCATATTGAGTTCCGGTCTTCCCATCTCAGATTATTAAGTATTTGAGGAATTTTACATCGAAAAGTTATTTCTGTTTCGAAAGGGAAAAAGTTATTTAATAACTTCTAAGTTATATCAGATCTATAACATTATATTTGGCCATAATGCGAAATTTTAATTTCACAGAATAATGTAATATTACTTAAGCGAATTTATATTTATCAGTTCCATGATGCTTTTTCCATCTATTAGATAACGAATGAATTTAAGGAAAAACGCAACGGTCATCATTGCAAATAAATTTTTATCACAAGATATTAATTGATTTGTTTTTGTCACAGTATGAATTTTTTTAAACAAGCAATAAATGTTTTTGTTCTTATTTTATACAAATTAAATTCGTTTGGTTTTCTCTTCGAAATGGCCTTGATTATTTTATCTTTCTGTAAAGCCACTATACTCTTTAAAACTAGGACTTGTGTGTATTTGCCAGTTTTTTTATTTTTCTTCATTTATCTCTCAGATATAAACGGTCATGAGTGATTGTAGCGATACATTCTATCAAATTATGTGTGATCGGTATTTTCCCAATTTTCTTTCTTTCGAAACCTCCTTACTTCGTTTGGAGCAGCGTACTGGAATGTCCTTCACAATCCGAGTGAGCAAGAAAATTAAGGAGCCTTATGACGATGCTGTACGATTTCGTTACCGAAGAATGAGATACATATGCAGTTTGGGTGGCAGCTCCCGAACAACACTGGCGAAACGTACACATAAGTGTGGCTGTCCTGTTTATTTCGAGGTTGTGCTTAAACCCACGGGACTGAAAGTGTCAAAATACAGTATGCATCATTCTCATGCAGTTTCTCCAGATTGCATTGCCTCTTCTGATGAAAGAAGGGTGCTTACTCCTGAAGAAGAGGAGTTTGTATGCAGTTTATTAAGTGAAAATGCTGATAATCAAAGAATTCGAAAACTAGTTCGTGGTAATTCGCTCTCTTTTGTATTTTACTGGTCTTTTTGGCCTTTAAAGTAAGGTGGTATTTCTTTTTAATTTTAGGCAAGTATGGGAAAGTGATATGCATGAAAGACTTGAATAGATTAAAACTGAAAAATCGTAACGTCAAGTTGGAAGCACTCTGCTGATTGTATAAAATAAGTTGAGTTCTGTCATTTCCGTGTGTTTTACTTTTTTTTTAAATAATTGTATATTATGTTACTTATTGTTTAGGCATCTTGTTCTATTGTGTTTGTAAAATCGTTACTTGTTGGATATTTATATTAATGTAATTATATGTACCTTTTTGGTTTGATCAAGGTGCTGACTTGTAAAGCATTAGAGACTACAAGCAAATGACTATGTTAAGAATATGTACTTGCTGGTAGGGGCTATAGCAATTATAGTCTGATTTTTCATATATTTTCTCGAAATCTCATTTTCTGTTTTAAGACTATTAAGCCCTAATGCTTTCATTCTGACAACTGATTACCTAGACCTGATGGACTTGTTATCTACAATACATGATTTATATTGATTAACTATAAGCTCAATGAGCCGAAAACTGTCAGTAACTATCGATAGAAATATTACACGTTTAGAGTAGAAGTTGGCTCCTCCCTACTGTATAAAAGCAAATCGGGTCAAACTAGGAGGTTGAGTCCTATCAGTAGGGAGGTGAGGTATTACATTTTTACATTTAAATAATCGTTGTTATATGTAGGGAGCTAGACGTTTGGAATAAACGTGGAAATGAAATAATAAGTCGCTACCCGCTCTGCAAGAGTAATTGGAAACTAACTCAACAAGCAATCTTGATAGGAACTGTCAGCGCAAACTTGCTCTGTCTTTTCTTTGACTAATGAGATGATTTTACAAGAGATGTGTTGACAAATAGAATCCCATATCACTACTGTTAGGTTTCAAAAGTGGTGTGTTTTGTTGTGTATGCTTTCTTTGTGCCGACTAAAAATGTACTTGTTCAAGCGGCCAAAGTGTAGTAGGAATTTACTTGAGAATAGCTAAAAAATGTATGTAAAATACGTATTTGAGCGTGAATAGCTGTTGATGGAGGATAGCGAGTGTGTGCGAGGAGTTTCACACCGTTCCTATGTCGTTGAGGCTTATTTGACGAAGCGTTGAAGTCAGGAACGTTATTTTGGGGATAAATGGTGCAGTTATTCTGGTCGGCTTATGAGATGCTAAGCACAGTATGTACTGGATCATGATAGCGGTGTTCATGCTAGAAAACACCTATCAAAAGATTGTATTTAGCACTTCGTACTAGTGGTAAATGTAGCTAGGGGTGGCGTAGCGAAATATTTCCAAGTTTAAGAATGGTGAGGTTTCGTCACCATGGGAATTGTTACAAACAACTCTCCGTATTGCTACCTCAGAACTCTGTTTGTTCTCTTTATCGGTGATAGAACTACACCTAAGTGTGGTGAGTGATTGTTATATCAAGAGGTTGGAACAATACTTCATTTTTCAGGTTTGCACAATTCTCTATTGAAAGTGTATTTTTTATTCTACTAAAATTATTTAAGTAGCGAAATTTATGCCTTCACACTCCTTGCACTACCATTATTTGCTTCTTTCGGAAGATAAATTTCTCCAATAGCTTTTGTGAAATAAGCCGAAATCCAAAGACAGTTTTTAATTGTAAAATAAATTGACTATGGACTATTTTAATTATCTTGTGAAGCTTTGGTACTTAATATTCTATTTTCAAAAATAATTAGCGGTGGGAAAAGGTCATTCTTATTTTACTCCTATTTTTGTTTCAATTTAAAAGTGATCTTAACTAATACCTTCATTTGGTGCATAGATTATGCAACTACGCAGGTCAAAACTTTGAACTTTGCTACTCGTTACTTATATCTATGCGAAAGTCGCTTTAGTTACAAAGAACAAGCCTCTATAATATCCGAGACCAGTTGTAGTCTTACCAAATTCTCAGTGAGTTCTAGCATAGGATTAGGAGCAAAATTATTACCAATTCACTATTTGGAGGAATATGATTAGCGAAGCTTATCGGGGAAAAGCGATTTGGTGTTAAGCGATAGTTAGGAGCTAGTAGGTGGAGCTGTATGGAATAGAGAGTAGGTAAAACCTTTGTGAACTGGAAGGATGGCACTAGCATAAGGCGCCGGTAACGATACGGTTACGTTATGAAATCTAAAGGTTGGAGAGATTCTCTGTATAGGATGGCACTCTGGGTCCATAATTAGGGATAATATTAGATGAGTAAAACAAATCTAAGCCGAAAATACTTGAATGGATCGCTCGGCTTAAACTAGGCAAAAGGAACCTCAGAATATGTTGAGCATACTTTTTATGGTGGAAATTAATTATCACTGCTCACAACGTTCTCCTATTTTCCGGAGATTTCGTCTTCGTTTTATGGAATAGGATTTCCATTAAAGCTGAGGTCCCTATCACTAGTTTGAAGGAAATATTACTGACAATGCTGAGTCCCGCTTGAGTAAGAAAAAAGGTCTACAAAAATCCGATCTCCCTTAATTCCCACCATATTTCAATTTTTAATATCAACGTACTTATAACGGATCACATAAGAGTAGCTAGTGCTTGATGTAGATGTTAAATAACAGGTGAATTACTTAGTCTAATACCTAGGAGTTAATAGAGTAGATATTTCAGATATAAGCTTCTCAAAAAAACGTTTATTTTGGTGGAGTATGACGTCGAAGTAAAGCTTAAGTATTTTATAGTTCAATCTGATGTCGCAACTGGAAACAACTTTGTGTAGGCAGTAGACAATGCTTTGAGTATCTCGTCTGTTTCATAGAAAACTAATTGTTTCTTTGGTGACGGGATGCCATTTCAGGCCTCGCGAGATGAAAGTGCACTAGTAATATCATGAATACTGACTGTTCAGGCTAAGAAAAGCTTTCGAATCTCTTCCTTGTCGAGAACGATAGAGACCGATTGTAGTCTTTAATGGTAAAATAATACTTTACCAGGCAGTTATTAATCTTACCAGTTTCATTAGAGTAGTAAATGGTAATAAAATAGGGAGGAAATACAAAGAAAATATCGAAGCTCAAAGGCCTGCATGCAGAATATAAGTTGCTTATCAATTTCAGTAACATTCCCATTGCTAGTTTGCTGTGGTGACTAGTACTTATTTAAAATCCTGTAAAATGCATACTAGAATGTGATTGTGCAACGCGCTAACACGCATGTGCAGATAGACGATTAAAGAGCGCCAATCTCGCCAATGCCTATTGACTAAAAGGGGTAGACGTGCGCACTAGGTAACCCAGGAATACACACACTCACCGTTTAAACGCACAGAAACTCATTCACACACATTAGCACGTAGAATATTTTTCTGCAGAAGTGAACTCACTCAGTCATACTTACCTCCCCAGCATGGCGTCTCCAAAACCAAGTCAGGAGAAGTTACCGAAAGTTTACCTCCGTAATGAAGGCTACACACCTTCCGTACCAGAACCATCATATATGACGCCCTATTTAGGTACTCCAGTCACTTACAAATCTGGTGAAACTATAGTCTACACTCGACAGCCAGCAACTATGCCTCTACGTCAATATCAGTACAATGTACCAGCAACTGAACAGCCCATCTATGCAGATGATTCTACTCCCCGAAGTGGGACATACAGTGAGGTATCTAATGACTCGAGAAGTCGACATTCAAAAGTGAATCAGAGAAATCGTAATCGTCGTCATCATCATCACTATACCCCCGGAAAAGCAAGGATCGAAGATCCGGATGGGTACTGGCAAGTGCCGCATAGCAGCCATTCAACAATGCCAGGTCCCTATGTGACTCCAGGAGGCAGGCACTTGCCAAGGACTCCGATGAAACACACCGCGGGAGTACAGGTAGTAGGAACGGATCAAGTTATTGGTGGAAACATTGGTGATCAAGGTGGATCTTACAATGATACTACACAGGAACTTGAGGACTATATTCAAAATTCTCAATTCCTTCCCTCCGAGAATTCTAAGTTGATGGCAAGTTTTAGCTTTAAAGATCTTTCACAAATTAAAGTAGTACTTTGAAAAATATAAAAGGATTAAAACGCATAAACTAGAATTAAGTATTATTATTTGAAAATAGTTGAGTTAATATCTCTTAACGAATTTTAATGACATTAAAACTAAATGTAGTTGCATAAATAAATCAAGATAATTTGTATTTTATTCACTGAAAAGTTATTAATTTTATCTAAAACTATTATTCTATAAATAATAGTAAATTTTCAAAATTATAAGTTCCTTTTTTTAGCTATGGGGAATAATTGGGAATACTGTCATGTTTGATGTGTCATAGAGCTGATTAGTAAATTTTTGGTGGGAATATTAAGAACTCTTTCACTGTTCTGTCTATTATGAGTGTAGACTTATTTTAACGATCTGACAAATTTTAGTTCAAGATTTTAAAAATTCAAAATAGATTATCCATCTTCTACCCTAAAAACAGACTTTACGAATTATTTTATTATAATTGACTTAAAAGTTGAGTTTCAGTGGAGCAGGACACTTTGGAAGTCTTTATAAAATTAGATATAAGCGGAAATGCATGCTTTAAGGCAGAAATTAATCCATTTCACTTTTTTTGTCCTCTTTAAATATCATATTTTGGAGTTGGACTACTTAAATGATGGGCTACCGGACTGGTTTAGAAGGACTTACCACTTTGAACCCCGTTTTACTTACACCAACATCGAATAAGTTATTTCAAATTTTGTCTGAAAAGAAGAGATGTGCCGATATAGTGTTTGTGTCGCTGTTACCAGTATTTAAACGACCGTGTGAAATTCTCACGAATTTCTTCAATACCATGAACTTACCGCGACTAAACGAGCGTGAAAGAAACAGCACTCACATCGGTGCCATAGCACAGCAAAGCAGACTACTAGTTCAAGACACACACATTCGCTTTAATAAAAATTTGCTTTAGTGGCTTCCCTACAACCGTTCCGTATAAATAATTGCAAACCGGGTGGAAGAGGGAGGGAGGAAATCTCGATTATTTTATGATATAAAACTTCAACATATTCATTTGAGGCATTAGTGGATATAAAGTAATGGCAAAATAATCATAGGCTTTTAAGGGCTTAAAGTCGGGATCATCTACTGAGGAGACTCCAAGCACAATTCACTTCCTTACTACATATTCAAACGGTCTTCTTCCATCTTCATGGAGTTCATGTAAAACATACATATATATATATAAAGATGACACTAATTAACAGTGACGTTATTCAAATATTTCGTTTTACGCATCCTACAGATAATTTCTAATATAGGAATCACGAATATTTTTGGTTTATTAATAAAACTTTCTATCTTAGCAATCCATAAATCGATGATCATCCATGGAAACTTACTAATATTATCAATGCATTTATCCTATTTTATTGCAACACGCCATTCGACATTCGCATTTGACTGATATCTCCCCATCAAGTCTCTTCCATAGAAGCTCACTTTAAATAGACTAGCTTTGTCAAAACTGCCTTCAAGTGTCCACTGTTAAGGCCAATGAATTTATGACATTTTCACGTCTTGAGTGTGGTAGTTTTTTCTGTTTCACTTATAACGTATAACTTTCGCTTTAGTTGCTGTATGGAGGTAAGTATTTGGTTCTGGGTTAAATTGTAAAAATTCCTCAAAATTAATTGTAATCAATCGAAATAGACGAATATGAAGCAGGGTATTTGGTAGGTGATCTTTGAATACGAAGTTTCCTTAAGTAGCTCATTCTACTTTCAGTCATCATCACACAGTCACTGCTCTGAGGCAACAGGCCAAATTCAGCTGTTTTACATTTATGCTAATTCGTTAGTCAGTAGTCACCTAATAGCTGTCTGCTCCCTCTCCAATGCGCTTGTTCACAAGATCTCACGACTCGTGCACAAGAAAACGCATAAAACGGGACAATTATGGAACAGTCTCTTCCATTTCGAATTGAGATGGAGGAGGGGGGGGGGGACCTCGAAAGCCATTCGTAGTTTAGCAGTGTGGAGGTGACACAATGAGGTCATTCAAAGACTTTAAAAATTATCTATTTCTTATCTGTCTTAAAAAAATGTGGAGATCGAAAATAGCCTGTTTTTGCTTACAATTCTGATGATTTATTATGAATTTGATGGTCACCCATTTTATAAGCAGTAAACATAGCGTATCCTTGGGCTAATTTTGAAGTGCCGTTTGTATGTAGAAGTTTTTAAAGTAACTATTTGCAGGTGAACGGGAATTAACCTTCCATTTTCAGATTCAATGTTAAATGGACTTTTACCTAAAAAAAGGAATTTTGACATAATTCATTTGGGACGTTAATAAAACAACCCAGAAACAGAAAGCGTGTCCAATGAGAGGGGTTACCAGGGAAGGACTTAGAGAGATTGTTTTCACTATGTTCAGATCTTGTTAACCGTTTGATTTATTTCCCTTGCTAGTCCTGATATTCCAACATACTTTTATCGCTTTACAGCCAAAATTCGGTTAGTTGAGACTAACAAAAAATGCATTTTAACGTAATGTTACGCATAGATACATAAAATAAATAATTGAAATTTTGACCACCTCCTTTCGAAAATTGGATGTTGAATTAAAAACTTTCTAAGCTTCTAATTTACATATTAATCTGTGTTTTCACTTGACATTAGCATTAGTAATTGGACAAGTGAATCAATTTCAGAACATTAACTCTCAAAAATTGAAATAAAATAGCTCAATTTAATCTAAGTCTCCTAATGCATGTGGAAGCCGGTAAATAAACTTCAGGAGGAATTCGTAACCACCCTTAGGTGTCTTGAGTTGGTTAACAAGATTATAAATTAACCATTCCTTTTATATTTTTCTACGTTTAGATAAAATTCCACATTGATCCAACGGCTGATATGGCAGCTAACTTTGGTGAAGAACTGCTTACCCGATTGCAAGCACAATGCCGAGCCCATCTTGCCAAGCAAAGATTCGTATGTTGTCAGAATTATGTTTCAATTGAACCGCTAAAAATAACTGAGTGCTGTTTCAATATTAGGAACATTGTTTTAAAGTCATATAGACATGAGTAAGAAGCAAACGAATTGTATAATGCAGCAAAAATGGAAGCTCGGGAGACAGAGGGAGGGGGAGAGAGGGAGTGATATGGAAAATTGAAGACAAAAATTTTGCGTCAGAACATGCTATCTTGTTTGTTCCGTCCATCGGTTTTCCAGATAACTTATGAATTATCGGGAAAAGGCGAGTGGAATTTCGATAATAACTATTCTCCAACTGTGTTGATCGAGTACAGTTCAAACGAACGCAGAAGCGCTTTTTTTATCAAAACGGAATAAATTAATATCGGTCAAAAAATTGGAATAAATTTTTTGTGAATCCTTCAATTGTAATAGGCTCATTTTACTTTTGGTTAAAATCGAAACTCGCGCGTGTGAAAATATCGATCCTCTATCTAGAAATCCTCGACCATATCATAAGTAAAGCGGAGTCTCAATTTTCCTTGAAACTGTGCAATAAGGAACGACTTTATCGTTAATAGGTATGCGGTTCTAAATGGAATGTATAGTTGGCATTTTCGAATGATACTTTTATTAAAGGTTCAAAGCATCACGCACGTTAGTTCCCTAATTACTACATGCCAAATGAAAAGGTGTGAGTTTTAAAGGTTTGTGAAGAATCGACATTTTAATTCGATATACCGATTCAAAAACCTTTGCCAAATTCATCTCATTTTATCATAATTGCAAAAACGTTCCTGATTAAACTACTGATTTTCGATTAGATTTGGAAGTATACAAACAGATCTTTTTCATCTGAAGTTAAATGGAATAATGGTGGCATGCTAAATCCTAGCTGGATTTATGATTTATTAAAACCCTGTTAGAAAAAATTTAGCTGATAATAGGGTTTTATTAAACTGTTATAACCTTTATCATTTGACGTCAGAAGTTGCTAGAGCCTCTATTGTCATCTCGGATCAACGATTGGAATGCTGCTTTTCTAAAGCACATACTTTACTTTCACACTTATTTCTACGATTTTCTTGCCGTTGGAGACCATTTTGAAATGTGATATTCGATATCTAAGGTAGTAGTCAACTTGAAGTTAAGCAAACCAGCGTAAATGAGAGTGCCTATGCAATCAATTAGGACGATAAAGTGAAACTCTTAACTTATGTCACAGAATGACTCATACTTTATTGAGAATGATGATCATTTATAGTAAGATTTTATTTATTTACTTTTAGGCATTTAGTTCATGGGAAAATTATTACATGGCTCTTTAAATTCCGAAGAAACCTAAGTCATTGAAAAATGCCAATGGTCTAGTGCATTTGAAGAAAGTGTTCAACCAAATGACAGCATTGTTGAAGGATATTTGGGTTATTGCCACCCAAACACCAACAGAGAGATCCTATTATTTTATTAATAAAACACCGCTTTTTCAGATTTATCAGTTTAAAAGGGTTGCTTGGGGAGCAAAGTCTTTTTTAAAATCAAATTGCTTTCTTATCATCCAGTTGTTGGAAGAAATGGAATAGGAGAAGAATAGTGTATAGAGGGATTCTTGCAGTTTCGTTACTCACTAGAGTCACCGTTATTGATCTTATAATCTCGAATTTTGAATGACAGTTTTTAAAGATCTTCTCATCTCTCTGGATGTGCTATTTCACAATTAGGAATCACAATCTTTGCACTCGAGGAGCCAATTCTTGAACTTAATAGTGCATTGACAACTTGATGAGTTCTTGAATGTTTAAACACTTAGGAACCTCTATTGGGTGTTTATTTTCAGAATTTTTTTTTCAGAAGTAAGACTAACATTATCAAAACAAGAGTTATGAGATTCCTCTGTTCTTTCTACAAGCACACTGAGTGAAATGGGTGAGGTAGCTAGCACGAATCGTGAAATGACCTTGTTAGAGATATAATTATGTAAAACTTAAATATGATTTAATTATTTGTTAACTAATATGAGTTAACCATTAATTCGAATTGGAAACGACCACTTATCTGGAGCCGCTTTTCCCAAAACCACATTAAACTTAAAATTTAGCATTAAAGTGTGACGAAATATTTATGATTCATTTTCTTCAAATGACGCAAATTAGCACTAACTAATCAAAGTCAAGAGATGGATTAGCGAGAAGCCTAATTGGTTGATGTAAAATTATCTCGTTAAGTCAGCTGTGAGCCCCCACAATACCCTAAAATGGGCATGAGTCAGCGAGTCAGGAATGTATTTTGACAAAACTTCGTCACTTTGATTATTTTTGACAACTCTTTACCCTAGAGAGAAGACGAAGCTGTGCGAATAATTCAGAAGAATGCGGCAATCTACTTTGATCCTTGGGTCCGACTTTTCCTTGTTCTCAAACCCCATCTCAA
The DNA here is from genome assembly GCA_000469805.3 of Hymenolepis microstoma. Taxonomy (NCBI): domain Eukaryota; kingdom Metazoa; phylum Platyhelminthes; class Cestoda; order Cyclophyllidea; family Hymenolepididae; genus Hymenolepis; species Hymenolepis microstoma. Next base: position 18,346,723 of record LR215991.1, read on the forward strand.
ACACTTTAGGCTTGAAGAGGAAATAATTCAATTGAAGGTAAGTTCAGCCACCGAGAGCAGGAATTTACCCATAGATATTCATGAGTAATCAACTTTCATCTCGTTCAGGGAGAACTCGAGAAGTACAAAGCTATGGTTGATGTTCTGCGTTATGAAAATGTGGCCTACCAGGACAAGATATCACGTCTTCTTACCCTCGTATGTTTTATGCTCGAATATCTTGGCCATAATAGTAATGTTTGACTTGTAATAATAATAATGGTTAATAATTATATAGCTGGATCAAATACAACCAGGAGGCACAAGTAGTGACCTTGTCAGCAAACTTGTGAAAGAGGTGAGTTCAACTCTAACCTTGTTCCTATTGTTTGTTTCTTGTAGTTAGCGTTAACCCAGTTTGAAAACATTTTTAACCTTACTCCAAATCGTAAGCTTTAGATCTTTATCTCCTCCTTCTACTTGAAATATTGACTGTGGGAAGATTGAATTTTTCATTCTTCTTCAGCACAGCAGTGATTTTGCTAATATTTCCCAAATAAGTCGATCGATAATTAAATCTACTAATGCTTTTATTAAAAAAACCACTTTAATGCAAAATTTAATTGAATTACTACTAATACGCCAGAATTCTCGTAATTTTCCAAAATCGTTCGTTATCTCCAAAAAAAGTTGTATTTTTTCTGAATTAAACGAGGCTATGCATTTTGATGTGAATGCACATAAATTTTAGTTAGATTCTATTGAGAAGAACACGATATTCATGTCAGGATGCTCTTGTTGGAAACAAACTGGAAGGTGGGAAGTTCATAACGCTATTTTACTTCGAATGATGGTTATTTCTTTATGAGTGTGATACAGGTGTGTTAAATGCGCGAAAACTAATTCATAATTAAGCAAACAACTAATATTTGCTATCCAGCAACATAAGTGCAGCCTCACATTTCTCTCTTGAAGTGCTCCATCGGGATTACATTATTAACACCCCCATTAAAATAGTGTTTATCTTATGTAGATATGTTTTTAAGACATCGATCGGATTTACCTTGTTATCACGTTAATGATAAGATCGAGTATATGTGATAAGTTTGGAAACAAGAATTATATAAATCAAAAGACAAAAATCAATCTCAACTGTGCATTTTCGAATGATAACTGGAACGAAGGTTTCAGACGCATTACTCTTTTTTAGCTGTCAATGGCAGTTGCGGACCATCAAAAACAATGGAGATTAATGGTTGCGGGACTTCCAACCGGCGATGTGAATGGTGTTCCAAGTGGAATATCTGCTGTAATTGGAGAAAACAGTGAGTCTCAAGTCAATACACAATTTGTATTTTCATAAAATATCGATGCAATTATTAACACTTTCTCCATTCACTTATAGATGCAAGCTCCGCAATAGATCCGATGACGGCGAATTCCTACAAGGTGGCGAAGGAGAATGCTGAATTTTATCGGGAACAATTGGAAATGTTGAGAGAAGATGTTGAAGCCCAGAATGCTCGTATCAGTCAGCATTACGAAGAGAAGGCAAGTGCATATTAATGACTTTACTTACCTCTTTTATTCTGTGAACTTTGGAGGCAGAAAAAAACGATTAGAGAGGAAAATTCGAGGTTGCATCTCCTGGTAGTCAGTCAGAAATAGGATTGAAGTGATCAATATTTCATTCCTTTACGTGTCGTTCACTTTACGAATATGTCATTGCATTTTGGTGTAATTTTTGCTCAAAGCATCTATTGTGGTAAAATATGCCTTTAGTGTTCAGTGTTTATGAAAACGGGAATCAATCACCCTCTATACATGATTTAATTTGAGGTAAATTTTAGCTTCTCAGCTAAAATGGTGAGCCAAAACTCGTATACTTGCGCACATTCAGATTAATGAAATTCATAGTAAAGTGAAATTTGGCAATCTTTTGTGTAATCTTTAATTTTTCTTTCAAATCAAAAGCTGTTAAATCAGATATCATAATAAATGATAGTTTATAGATATTGATTTATCGATTAGCTGTTTACGACCAAAATTGCGAGCGTTATTCCCCGCTCTTCGCAATAAATATGGTGTTTTCAAGCATGCTTATTAGTTTGAAGTTTAAATTATCTTTCTACTCAGATAGCATGTAAATAATATCTCTGTCCCATTTTAAACGTCCATTAATTGCTCTGCAAAAGTCAATGTCTGTGGTAAGAATAAGGCATATGCTTTGTTAATTATATAATGAAAAGCTTCTCCATGCTAATTTATCTGTCAATTAGATATGATCAATAGAGATGATTGCTTGTCGTTATGATTAAATTATCATATCAGACACAATGAGCACTAGATCTGTTAATGTACATCTTATGGCTTAAATAAACAAAGTTTTGAGATGGTTTTTACGTCTACTGGTTTGAATACGCTACAAGATTATTTCTTTCTTCAACAATTTTGGAGTCATTGCGCTTTATGCTCATGCTATTATCATGGTAATTTCCCTTTCACTCAACAGAAGTGTAGTTGATTTCATTTTATACGCTTAATTAGCATAATTACCCGCATACCCTGGTAAGGTTAATGCATTCTGACAATCACACAAAGCTCTAGTGCTCATACAAATCTTATCTAAGCGCTCATCGACTAAACAAGTGAGAAGGGAGTTTGCGAAATTGTAGAAACCCATTTTCCTAATTCCTTATGTTAATAAAATAAATTCGGTAAGAAAACTCTTCTCATTTCCCATAAGAGCTGTGTGCTTGAATTTGATAGCTTAAGGGTCACTTAAGACGCCTTTTGATGTTAGTCTGGCTAGACACATGTGAAAATATTAAAATCTTCAGGCTACATGAAGGAAATCGTTGATGGGCTCTGAACTAAAGGATAAATAAATTATGCATGGAATTCAATTAAGCTTAACCAAATTACTGTTACTAGTATCGTTCCACATATTTATTACAAATAACCATGGCAAATGAAATAGCATCTGGACAGTCTAATTAGGGTTTTGAAGGCAGTGAGAGTGGAGTGAGGTGGATAAGGGAAAAGTTAAGGTCATCATAAAATTCTCATTCTCAATAAAGCAAAGCTTCTTATTTTAATGCCCCAAAGTTCAACGTTCTTGATTTCTTCCCAACAGAACCTTGGGTGAGTTCATTTTCTTTCTGTATTTGGAACCTACTGGTTACAATTGATTGGTTACCCCATCTCTGTACAACAAATTTCTTTTGATAATTCAAAATTATATGGAAATTACACATTCTCCCATCAATATATTTATTTTTTGCTTTATGCAGTTTGACTCCTGTTGAATTTCTTTTAAAATGACTTAAAAAATGAAAATAAAGCATCCGTTGACAAGAAATTAGTACATTATTCACACGGCTAACCTGGAAATTCCGTAATTCGCCAATTCGTGTAGATCGAACGATTTTACAGTGAAGGTGCTCTTAGGTGTACTTTTTTAATGATTGTCGCTTATAAATCTTTTATATAGATTGGTGTACTATCCGAACGTGTCGAACAACTCCAAAATATGCTCACGCAAGAGAGTTTTCGGGTAGAACGTATAAGTGGAGAGTTGGAGACAGCAAACGGACAACTGGCTGAAGCACGTGATGCTGAGGATGAACTAACTAACATGGTTGAGAACCTCAAGGGTGAATTAAATCGATATCGCATGGCATCGGCCAACAGTGAAGCTAACACACCCGGTGAAGCAATGATTGTTGCCCGAAATATAGACAACACATTCGCAGCTGCCCCACTGTCTTCATCACACGAATTACTAAATGACGTAAGTGGATAAATAACCGATCTGTTGACCGCATAAACTCAAGAATGAATAAAATTAGACATAATGTCTTCTTTAGAAACAAGTTGCAAATAACAGTGCTCTCAAGAGATTAACAGATATTCGTAACTACTTGGCAGAGAATCCCGAAATCTATGAGAACCTCAAGGATACCCCATTGGGTCAGGGTGGAGAATACGACATTCTTTCAGCTACAGATAGAATGGGAAGTACCTCGATGGGTCTAGATGGCACACTAGGCCATTCGATGAACTCTGTATTCCACTCTCAATCGCATGTTGAGAATTACCATCTTGGAAGATCCCAAGAATTAGAGGCACGATATGAAGCACTTCAACAGAAATTGGAAGAAGAAGTTGGCTACAGGGAGGATCTTGAACTGGAAGCGCAGGAAATGAGAAATAAGATCTCAAACCTTCAGAGGCAAGTCAGAAGACAGAGAGATGAACACGAGGAGGAGATGGTGGAGAGAGAACAAGCTCACACTAGACGCGTTAGAGAACTGGATGATATGGTCGATGAATTGACCAAGGAGAAAATGGGTCTGGAGAAACGATGCCTTGAGCTGCAAAATAAATTCGAAGAACTTCGACAGACTCCTGATCAAAGTGATAGTGAGAGCAGTAAGCCAATACTTGTCAATTATCTATTTTACACAGATTTTATTTCAGTTTGACTTCACTCTCTTATTTATCTTTTGCTTTTAAGCTGAATAAACCGAATTCGCAAACTACGTGCAAGTAGCATTGTTGATGAAAATAAAGAAGACTTGAAGTGAAGGGCGAGATATGAATGGACAGTATAGTATGAAGGAAAAAACAAGGAGATAAGGTAGTAACGACAGAAGTTTCTAGAAGAAGTCCTACCCAAATACATTTCAAGCGTACCATACAAGTCATGAACTTAGCCTGTTCACCGAAAGGCAATTAGTATTCTTCCTATTATCAGCTGTCGCTATTTTTACCTTCCATAGACAGCTGAAAAGATGATCCATTTGTCTCTTTGGGAAACTTTTATGGTTGAATCTCACTAGCAATTTAATTGTATTTATTTTAGCCGAAGTTGATCTTCGCGATGTTCAAGCCAAACTTACTGCAGAAAACCGCCAGTACCAAAAGGAATTGGACAAAATCAGGGAGGAATTCGAGCAATACAAACGCACAAATAGTACCACAGAACTCAAAGATCAGGTCAGTAATCTGATGACAGAACTGCTATGAGCCCGCAATTTAACGATACCTGACGCTCTCTTTCTTTTTTTGAATAGTTGGTTGAAAAAGATGAGAAAATTTCTCAATTGGAAGTCAGTCAGCGGCATATAAGTTCTGATATGGAGATTCTCAATGTTAGATTACAAAACGCCAATAAACTTCTTGATGACGTAGGTCCATAGACTGCAATCTAATTTATTATTAATAGGGGAATAATTATAGATGCTTTCATTTTGGTTAGAATGAGCAACGCCTACGTGGGTTGACCAAAGAACGTCAGGGCCTAATGCATCGTATCTCGCAACTGGAGAGTGAAAGAGACGCTGCAGTTCGTGAAGCTGCTTCAGCAGCTGGAAAAGCCGGTGCCGAAAGGGAAACAGCTGTAGCTCGTCAGCGGGAACTTGAGGATCTCAAACACGAGCGCGCAGCTTACCAGAAGGATATGACAGACATGAAACTCCAATTAATGGAGACTAGCACAAAAGCAGAGACTGAGAAACATGCTCTTGAGAAACGTCTAGCAGATCTCGAGACTTCTTCCAGTAAGCGGGAAGCTGATCTCAAAGCAGAATTGGATATGAATAAAGAGAAGCTGGAGAATCTTCAGCTGGAACTCTCTGAGCTGCACAAGGTTGAATCCGCCACTTCAACAGACAATCGTCACTTAAAAAGACAGATAAGAGAGCTACAGGATTCTGTGGAGAACTATGTTCGAAGGGTCGGTGAGCTAGAGCGTCGAAATTCAGATCTATCTGCAGAAGTTGAACGAGCAAGAGCGAGTCGCGAAGCCTCGGTGTCTACGTTGAGGGATCGGCAGTCTCTGGCCAGCGAGACTTATGAACAACTAATAAGATCTTCAACACCACTTGGAGGCACCGATTCTGTGGAGTTCTCCGATGAAGAAGTCTCAGATGGTGAAACTGAAGGTGAAGGTGGATTGACTTCTTCAAACACAGATCTAAGACGGCGTAGTGGTCTGAATAGTACCCAAACAGTGGACAGATATCGCAATAGAAGTCGACATAGGTAAGACGGCAATACTTAATTAAAAATGACTAATAAATTCAAATAAATATGTATGTATTATACGCAAATTAAAAATAAAATAATAAAATTATGCATCGGGGAGGTCTAATCGGGCTATTTATTGGAAAAAATCAAGGAAATACGATACATTTAACTTTATTTTGTTAAGAAAAGGTTATCGAACAAAAGTGGAGAAAAGAAGGCAATTTTGAAATATCAGTAAAAGGGTACACACGATAAATTCTATTTGAGATGAGTATAACCAGAATCAAAGAAATTTATTGATCTATTGGTGAAAATTCTCAATAAGATCAAACTTTAAAGAGTTTGTGAAACAATATGAATAAAGTTACCGGGAGTGGACCAATATGCACTTCGAACAAGAAAATATTTAAGATAAAAATGTAGTGACCAAAGGATGGACAATGACTAAATCGCCTTCCGTAATACTCTAATTATTATATTATGAGCTCATCTTTGCTGAAATTGAGCAAATACACAGTTGGTCATTTTGCATTTCAGGCCTTCACTACGTTCAGGACCCCTATCGAGCACACACAATTCTTCTCGTTCATTGTCTTCTTACAGACAGTCTCCTCCGGTTTTGTCCTCATCGAAAGACAATTCACCTCTTCCGCCCCTATCAACCTCTCTTGCAAGACAGGCCGAATTGCCACAACAAACGACAACCAGCCATCAACAAAACGAATAATCCCAACAGCCAGCACCTTACGATTAAAAAATTTAACTGGTGGCATCTATAGATACACGTATATACCAATAATTAGTCTAAAAGTGCTCCCTATCATATCCATTCCATTATTCCGAATCGCTTTTGTGATTCTCACTATTGTGCTTCAAAGAAACCCCTCTTCCATATTAACCACTGTGATTTATTTCACACAAATTTAATCTCTTGAGTTTTAGATATTGCCACATGCTATTGATCTCGTAGATTGCACTTTCTAAAGGGATCTTTATTGTAGCAACTTATATAAATGGTCCATTTAAATATGAAAAAGCATAAATAATTAATTATAGAAAACAGAGCCCACAAGTAAAGAATACCAAAGGTGAAAAGACACGACCATTTGTCCCATGGCCGCAACTCTCCCCGCCACCATACCAAGAACGAATTGCAGTAGGCTCAATATATTGCCTAATCCAGCCTTTGGCCACAATGGCCTCCTTTGGTTCGGGTTCGCCATTAGTCCTCTCTACGTGTAGATGTGTGCAGTAAGGTCGCGAGTCTACTAGCACACTTGTGGGCTATGCCCTTTTAAAAACGATATCGCTGTTCCAATTGGTCGGTTAAAGCTTTTTTTGTAGAACTCTATTATATAGAATTAAACGATAGGTTTTAATGGGAGGCAGATAAAACAATTTCGGTTAATTGAACGTAGCTCATGGTCTGTTGCCGCTATTCCTGTCTTGTATCTCAGAATGACGTCTAGTCTCTGCTATATTACTGACTATCAAAAAATTGTTCAAATCCTATTTACTCAAAGTTAAATAAGTAGTGGTTTTGAAATTCCAAAACATATATATTCATCCGACAAAAAATTCTCAACATGGTTCTAAAGAGAAGGAAAGTCTTTGAAGTAATAAGGTCAAAAAGCCTTCGCTTATTTACGTTTAATATGTCTGAAGCATTTAATTTTAGCTCATAGTCCAGTTCTTCAAACTAAGCTTTCTGTTTGGATATGTCATTCAGAGGCATTTTTGTTTGAAGAGCGCAATTACTGAAATAACTGTAAACAAGAAAACAATCTTATTGGAAAAAATTTCATTATATTTACTTATTTACCCGATATGCGGTCGTGAGCCCAGAGAAAACCCAGCCAATCGCTAATCACTCGTCTTTGTTTGGTTTGGCAAACTCTCTATTGTAATATAATGACCAAGTTCTCTGTCTGTAACATGCATCTCAAAATACACGTGTTCTACGTCATACATCTGCTTCCTCTATAGCTTTGCGGCAGCTTTGCTGATTCCAAATATAGGAGAATCTGCCATAGAGATCATTGAGTATAGTTAAAGCTTGTTAGTGTAGAAATCCGCTACACAATCGAGAAATTGGAGAGGATTGCACTGAATCTTTGTAATTAATCGAAATATTGATAATTAAGGATTTATATTAAGGTCATCTTAAAACCTTATAAAGGGCTTTAGTTTGAGCTGTTTACAAAATTATTGTATTTTAAATATTAATTTTACCCAATTTGGGATGCTGACTTAATCAGCGTTTCTCTGCATTCTAATTTCGATTTGCAGGTTTGAAATTCTGGATCTCTGCCAAAATTTTAGTAAAATTACTATTGGTTTGGATTATAAATGAGATGTAATGGTTCATAATTAGTTATCAAATAGTGGTAGTGAGTGAATTAGGAGGATATTCATAAATCACATGAATGACTGTGGAGTGCACAATGCCACCAAGGTTGATTAGAGGAATTTCGCTCTCATTAGTGCACTCTGAAGGTTTCAGTCGTGCTTCTTAGCGCGTAGCGAGCACTGTGAAGTTGAATGCAAAAACCTCTCAACCAATTAGTCATCAATAATCTTCACAACGTGGCGTAGAACTAATTGTGGTTTAGGTGACATTTCGCTATACGCTATAGAAAAAGCTATACCCCTAGTATGTTATGAATTCGCACTAGTGTTAACGTGGCAGAGATGATTTTGGAAGCAATTTTATGCGTAAAGTTTCTTTCCCTAAAAGCTAGTTGTTTTGGCCTGTAACTAGTTGAAATTCCTCGAGGATTGTTGAGGTTTACTTGTGTAGTGACCGATAAATTTCATTTCTATTCTACCATACTCAATAGTAACCTCAACTTTATATCAGGAAGAAAAATACAATTTCAAAATGCACAAAACTGCATTTGTAAGCAAATATTTCCAGTCGTCCTACCTCCAAAATCCCAAAATGTTTACACAAAAGTGTAAAATTTGTTCTAATTTTTAAAAATTACGGCCTGTAGCGAATTAGCTACCTAACTAAACCTGACTGTACTCAGAAACCTCAGTGGCAATTTCTCCTAGTCCGTAAGACCCCCAGAATTCGCTAAGCTAGTTGCAAGGCTAAGAAGAGACAGAGGTATCAAGAGGACGCGTTTATTCTACACATGCATGGCGTGGAGTGTGACAAGGGAGTAAGCTTAGTCATTCAACATGGCGGATTAAGCAAAATGAGCGGAGGCTTTTGATTGGCCATTGACTGTGTGTCCTCATACTCAATCTGTACGCGAAGTTGAACGGCCGCACTTCAAGTCACACTGTGCGCTCATGCGATGACGTGTCCCACAGGCCAAAATAATCAGGAGAAGGGCATTTTCCAGATTTAAACGAAATATGCAATGAAGTTGCTAAGTTTCCGTCTTCAACCACCTTAGAAATAAATAAATGCATCCAAAAATATACTTCTGAATCTATTACTTCCTTTAAACTGGCCTTCTGAGTTATCTGCGTCACTCATGACCTGTGATTAAGCAAACTGAACTTAAGTCAAATGTAGGAAACTCCATGCTATTTAATACCTGAGGCGTTGAGCTCTGATCAATCGAGCGTTTCCAGTCGCCTAACTTAATTTGTCTATCTCAAATCCAAAATCATTTGTCACATATATTCTCAAAAAGAAGTGAGAGATTTTAGAGAAGTTAAACTCTTCATTCATATATAGTTGTCCACTGCGATGTAACCGATTTTACAGTTAAAAGGATAAACAGTCATAAATTCGGAGTTTAGACTTAAATACGCACTACTTAAACAAATTCTCAGCAGCAATTCCTTCCAAAATATGCTTTTCGCTACTGATTTTCACTAACTTTTATTGAAAAATTAGATCATAATTTACCTATAAATCAGTAATCAGTGGATATTTGGATTTATCAGAGGAAATTTAGATTTTCGAAATGTGCAATCAATATACCTAAAGCAATTTTGAGCTATTTTGAGTACTTTTGCAATTTTTAAGTTGCTGTTTTTAGGCCACAGTTAATTACCGTAGATTAATTAATTAATCAATATCTGAAACGCACCCCAAATTACTACTTCGAGTCCCATTAGTGCAAATCCTCTGAAGTGAAAGGATAAACTATTCAGAATGTCATATTGAGCATGCAAAGTAAGTCAATTAAATGACATGATTAATCTCTGTCTCATTGGGAGACTGAACTGGTATGTACTATCAACCCACTTCCATTAATTCACTTCAGTATCAAATTGGGGAATATTATGTAAAATGAAATCCCCTATGATATAAGAACATACCTTCAATAGGTACTGAGCACCTTCGCCAAGCATTCACTGAAACTTGAAGTTTGAAATGCGAAGAGCCTAGTTAGTGGATATTGGGAGATCTAAATCTCTAAAGTCCATCTAAGACTTGATAATACCTGTTTTCCCTGTCTCTTGATTTTTTCCAAAGTTAAATATTTTTCTGAGTGCTGATAATAATCAAAGATTTCGCCAAGGCTTATTTTTTATATTATATGAATTTTTTCCTTTAAATACTTGTACCTTTATCATGCAAGCATTAGGCGAAATTTTTGGATAGAAATGCATGTTTTATCAAGATGGATAAGCTGAAGGGTTTTATTATTACTACTATTAGCAAATATTGTATCTCTGATTAGATAGATTAATTGGGTAGGTGTGTAAACATGACGTCATTTGTAGTCATTGTGTGGGCACCTAGCCATAAAGTCATCCATGGTGGATAATACGAGTTCTGGGTTATTTTGCTGAGGTGACGAGTTATAAAACACTGGTTCTATTGCCTTATTAAAAAAACAAGACGCGTAATTTTTATTTTCCATAATATTTTGTTATATAATTACTTTAGACATGGTGGAAATATTGTACTTATTCATCAATGGAAAGTGCGTTGTAGGGAGCCCCAGCGAAGGATAAAGGTGAGTATCTGAAAAGATGTTGAGAAAAAAGAAACGTGTTAATACATCCTTATTTTATATTTAGACGCTCAAAAATTGCTTCCCACATGAATATATTTTGATTCATTCCTTGATTATTTAATCACTTTCTTTTCACAATACCCAGCATCATTTCATTGGTTCATTAATTAAGGTGGCTGGACTCCCAACTTTCTTTTATACTTATCTCCAAGGATATAGAGACTCGAAGATGACGCATGATCTCACAGAACTTACTCTATCTGGGCTAGTATAATTACACTCTCTACTATTTATTTCCAAAGTACGAGAAATATTATTGAAGCGGTTTTCGTAACTTATCGCACAGTTGGTTTAACTTCGGCCATCAGACTATCACCATTACATTAGACATAGGAGATAATTTTGACATTACTATTAGTCAATCTAACATAGCAGTTACGTTTAGGGCAATATTTCGTTTATTCATCCAGATTAAGTATAAATTTGTTAATTTCAAAGGTAAGATAGATTAAAAGTATGATTACATTTTTCTTACGATCAATTCGAGAATTACTTTAAGAAAAAGTTCAAAAATTTGTTCAGATAAGTTGGGCTCTCCCACAAGTAATTTCATTGACTGTTAATTCAATTACACCTCACTCTTATTGGTTCATTTTTATTTTTATTTGAGTCGATTCCGGTAACGGCGATTTAAAAATGTGCACTGACGAACTGTATTTTATTAAAGATGCTTTACAATATATCTTGAAAGTTAATTATGCCCTTCCGTTTATGAATCCAGTAACCGATGTTGCGGTAATACCTCCCCCCTCTAGGTAATAATAATACTTTATAGGATTATGATGTTGTTATCAAGAAGAAGATGGATTTTTGTACCATTAGAAAGAATATAAAAGCGAAGGCTTACGGGAGCAGAAGAGAATGCATTGCGGACATATTTTTAGTCTTTGTCAACTGTTACATCTTTTACCCACCTGACGCTGAAATTGTAGGCATGGCTCAAAAATTAGAGCAGAGATGTCGCGAAAGATTACAGCTTATGTATGAAGTGGAAGCCCGCTTTGATAAGCCGAATACCAGATCGAAATCCGAGAATATTGAACAGGTTACTCCCAATACTGACACTAAAAGACTTAGTCAAGAAGGTGACATTCTTGATGAAAGTCAAGCAGCTAGGAAATCGAAAATGGGATTCGCGGAGTCAGATTTAATGACTGTTCAAGAAGAATTAGATGTTTTAAAATACGTCCATTTGCAATTATGGAAACTCGTAAATAACATGTTGGATCAATTTAATGCGCTGACTACTGCAGTGAATGGATTAGTTGAGTTGATTGATAATAAAAACGAAAGTAAGGCTATGTTTTTTATTAAAAATGAATTTTTATAAGTGCCCATTGAGGTAGAATCAGAGGCGATTGGGGGAGTTTATGAAAAGGAGGCACCACCAGTGAACGAACAAACTCCTTCAAGAAGCAGTGAATGTCCATTCCGAGTTTTATCCAACCTCAATGAAAGTGAACAATGTGAGAACGCCAAAATGGCATCGTCCGTTGAAACCCAACAAACTGCTATTGAATTTAATGACAACGTGGAGGACTTGTTGCAAGATCCTCGCATCTCACCTAGTGCAAGCGGTATTGAAAATATTAAACCGCTGTCTCCTTCACGAAAGTAGAATTCATTTGACGATTATTAACCCATCATTATATTAACTTTTATCGAAAATGACCCAAAATAGTGTTGACTTACATTTCTATTAGAATTGTATGAAATTTGTTTTCTTTCATTAGCCTTTGGGGTGTTAACGTTTCACTTAACTTTGTTAACTTTGTTTGAAATTATGCAGAAGGTAGTTTGAAGTAAGTTATGGAGAAGATGGCAGACCTCTGCAGAATTCCTTCAACGCTGTCATTAATTACACGCAATTGCAAATAACTTATAGGGGCAGTACTGGGTCACTTTGAAAAAAATTAAGTCTTTGTTGAGGTATTGTCGATAGCTAAAGATAAAAGAAATAGGAAACAATAAAATAATTTGTATTCATTCAGTTAAACTATTTTAATTTCCATCCCGCTTTGAATTAGATTCAAACAATTTCAAGGGGAATATTGGAAAACATCATTTCCTTAAATGCTCTTATTTGGGGACAGTAACATTTTAGAAATAGTAAACATTTGAAAATGGATTTCAGTGGATTGACATTTCCCCTATATTGAGGTTACGGCATGCAAATGGAATAGCCGTCACTCTCCGTCCCCAAAGGTCGCATAATTAATCCTCAACATTGGACAGAGGTGAAAAACCGCATTTATTAAAAACGAACCCATATTTTATTTTCTCCTATTTAGTTGTCAACAGAGCCCACTAATCGATTTATATCATAACATTTTTGGAAGTAAATTTGTTTATTTTGTGACTATCGCTTCATATAAACGAGAATGTGTTTGCCGTTTTCCAGACGTTGCAATTCTTCTTTACAGAATGGGTTCTTTGTTGAATTACCGGACATTGTACATGACCCCAAGGCGAGCAAGGTACTCTTCTTTGAATCGAAATTATGGTTACCGATTTAATGGATTGGTGACATTCACACTCTGAAATTAGGCCAATATTTATAAATATGACCTGGCCTGTTAGAGCGGGGATGCCAGCTATCGATTTAAAATTTGACTGACCTCTTCATAGAATCAACATTCATCAGCTGCTAAGTGAGGTAATATGATGATGACTAGGTGGTTTAGAGCACCTAATGCTACAATTATCCGACAAAGGTGTTTCTTTGGTTGTGTTCGCCGCCTCAATTTATTAATCAATTTCTATTTAATTCAATGGTTATTATCTGCGTAACCAACTCTGACACAAAAGTAAACTTGCACCCAAGCCAATGTGTTATTTACATTTCAAATACAAATTTCTGTTGGATTTGATCAAACTGTTCTTATGGTACTCTCACTCCAGGTTATATATTAACTTAGATTTATTATTCTTGAATGGTATGTTGAATTTAAAAACCAATAGAAACGGCTCGAGCTGATGTCATCAAAGGGAATGATCAGAGGTTATAAGGTCAACAATCATCAAAGAACTTCCTTATTAGGTTTCATAACAATTAGTTATGTCTATTTATTGAGTTATCATTAGAAATATCAGTAATATTTAATGTATGGAAACTGTTGTTTAATAAAAAGTTCCCATGAGTATTATTATTCTCAAATTATTCAGAAATTTTACTTTTGAAGTTCACCTTACTGGCATAAAATATTTTAATTTGTAAAAATGCAGAAAGACCAAGTATATTTTGCAATAAATTTAAAATTCACGAAATAAACGGGGTTTATTAGAACTTCCGCAGTTGTACAACGCAGTCTGTTGGTCATATTGGGCACGAGTATTCCACTATCGGTAGATTTCCCATTGTAATCAAGTGAGATCAAATTTATTGAAGACGTAGGATATTACATCACCAAATATGTCAAGAGCTATAGATAATCAATCTAAGATTTGAATTGTACTATAAATCCAGGTCTATGAGTTGAAAATTTTGTACCTATATTAAAACTATCTTTAGTTGCATTGAATTAGCACGATGTGTTATTAGAGTGACAAGGAACTAAGAGAAACTAATTCAGATGATTTAGAACACAAGTTTGCTGAAGTCGTATTAATCTCAAAGCAAAGTCACAATTGAGGTCACACCGTAAGCTATCCCTCCTTCTTCCGGAGCTTCGGAAAAAATCTGACTAGATTATCAATCTTGGCTGGCGAACACGACTTTGATTAAAATCCGAGAATGAATCATGAAATTTGAATTTTGAAAAGTGAATTAATTTTCAAGAAAACAGTTTAAAACTTTAATCTTAACATTAAATGAGATAATAATTTTCGTTGCTATAGCTATATCCTCAACATCTTTCGCTTTCTCCGATTTTACATTATAATAATTTTACATTACAATAATAAAAGCAAATTCAAAATTTTCCAGAAACTTACACAGTAAAGTATAAAATATACGAGGATTGATACACCAATGGCGGTATCGATGACGCTAGAGAATAAATTGATATTTAAGATGTTTTTCCTTTCTCAATAAGGTTGTTCTGGTAAATTTTGATGAAGAGACGTGGAGTAACAAATCTCTGGATAATAGGAGCACGGTTTTAAGCTATAATCATAGTAGTGTCAAATAAGTTTGGAAAAAACGTTTCCCAGAGCATATTTTCTGTTGGAAAGTAAAGACGAGAAACCCGAAATTTTATAGACGCCTTGTTAAGGAGTTAATCAGCCATTCCATCAACTGAATGCGCTCCTTCTGATATCGAAATCATGACCTTTAAATATGCCGAAGAAATAAAATTCGTTACTACATTTCCGACATCGTGATCAAAGGCAGAAATTCCACACCCAAACTAAGGAAACCTTGGAACCATTTGACCTGGTCGAAGTGAAAGTGCTACTAATCAACTACTTCACTATTGGAAATAACCAGATAGAAATAATTCTTGCACAAATTGAGTTTAGATTTTTTTAACGCAGGTCATTTATAAATTTTTCACGTAGATATGATCTGTTTTCCAGCGTAAGCTTGATTATCCATTTTAACTCATTTCTTTCGTATTAACCCCTTTTTCACTACTTACTCAAAAATACAGCGATTGCGAAATTTTCTGCGAGATGCGGGGTTTTAGCATTCCATCAATATCCCCTCTGTCTTTTCATTATCATTCTACCATTCTTCCAACAATTCTATCTTTTCAGTGCATCCGTCTACATACTATTAGTAGCTGTGGTTAGCTGTTGATAGCTGTTATCTGTTAGTCTTCGCTCCTATAAATGCTGAGGTGCAAACTCCTAGAATTGAATGTCATTCAATGACGTATTCTTAAGTATTATGGAGGTGGGGTAGTTTCTTGCCCTAATTCGAAATCTAACTGCACCAGCTAGGATTTCTATTCACGTTTTCAACCAATGGGCACCCTAATTACCTCTCTAAAGGTTTGCTTTCCCACTTTTTATTAAGGTAAGCAAAATATTTTAAATTTTAATTTCGAAGGAAATTTCGATCAGATTGAGAGAAACTCACTAAACTGGATTCGCGTTACAAATTGGCTAATCAGTTTTGAGAAGCTTGTAATTGGCTTAAATAGAGTGTTTAATAGGAAATTTATTCATTTATCGTCATTTTGAATCTTTTATGGTGTTTTTGAGCAATGGGTTTCCATGAGCAGATTCCCGAATCGAGGAGGAATGGTAATCGAACCGATATTCAACCAGAACAAAATGACTCCACGACAGCAGAAATTGAAGCTTCAAAGAGCAATCGGGACCAGAATAAGTCACTTGAAAAAGTTGAGGCTGAGATCAAAACTGAGGTAGTAACTTCGACAGAAGTTGAGGAGGGTACATCAAATTCAAATAATGTTGCTAATAAACAATGTGAGAATGGTGACTCCCCGAAACAACAGCCAAAACAGCGTAAAAGTGAGTCAACTATTTTTATTTTAATTACCTATAAAGTGAAAATGGCTGGATGTTTAACAGTTACCTTTTCTTAAACAATATCCAAACAAGAAGGCAAGAGGAAATTTAACACAATCATCGAACTTCCCTTGGGAAAACCGAAGGGGAAGTACATATTTTCTTGCTTCGAACACCCGAATTTGCAGAATATCAAAAATCCATCTGACTCCAGGGCTCATCAAGCACCATTAGATTCACGTGTTGAGGAGCAAGGGGGAGAACTGCGGGTCATTCGAAATCCACCCTCTTTTAGCACTCCTCCTTCGCAAGCAGTTCATCCCCAAAATCGGCATTTTAGAAGAAATTTAGAACAACCACACGTTCCACAGAGAGCAGTGGTGACGAATGTTGTTCAACGATTCGCAAACAATTCAATCCGATCAAATCAAGTGGCTCATGCGCCTAATTATCGTGATGTAAGAAATGCAGACCTAATTTATCCAACCAGAAATGAAACGAGCGGCTTTTTAAACTTGAATGGTAAGTCGACACTTTGGCCCATTGCCAGCATATAGTAGATATCTAAACGCGCATGGTTATTAATTCTACATTAGGAAACCAATTAGTGCAAACTCCAATCCTATATCAACCACAACCACAGCCATCTACTAGTGCTAGTAATCCAGTGGTGTTGGCCACTTCCACGCTTCCCAATTGTCCAGAAGTGAACGAGATAGCAATAGATGCCCTGATCGAACGGATGAAGGAATACCGTGGAATAATGCTAGCGACAGAGGCCTTCCGAGGAGATTGCAGCGTCAGAAGAGCTCTCAGTTCTGCTAACTTGGAATATCTTCTTTCTCGTCTTGAAATCAGAAGTCCTGAGAGTAAAGACAGATTAATTGTTATTGGAGAGGAGATATTTTTAATAGTCAAGAAAACGCCTCTGAGATTTTCAAATCGAAGAGTTTTTATCCACCATTGTTTGTAGGTCTCAATCTGTTTTCTACATTTTGTGCCCTCTTATTCTCACAGACCTTCAGACACTTGTTTTTCTTATCTTTCTAGAAACTTTTTATTCTCAAATGAAAATTTGAGATGTGATTCTTATCTGCAAACTCTTATTGCAACCAACAACGGCATTTGCCCGCTTCCATCTTTGCTAGAATTCCCTCGATTGAGGCTTATCGGAGCTCAATTCGAAGATTTGTATGAATGGGTTTTCACAACGGATATAGTGGAATTGGTCAGAAACGAAGTAGGTAATGTAGCAGGAGTTCGGCCCTTGCTGATGGCATCTTTCAACCAGTCTTACAATGACGGCCAATCCTCTAATCGCCGGTAGATTTTTCATATGAGTTCAGATAGCCAGGACAACACAATTACTTAATCTCAAGAAAATCCTCAGATGAAACAATATGCGTTCTGTTGCTTCAATATACTTGTATTTGTGTCTTTAAGTATATATACCTTTTTAAATGTAATATGGTAACCATTACATTACATTGCATTACATTTTATTGTAAAATATGTGATTTTTTCTTTTGTTGGGGCTTGTGAAGTCGGGTTATAGCTTGATACCTCATGGACAATTTAATTACTAGAAAATTCTCTGGGGTGAGGATTGATTGTGTTACTCATTTGTATTCGTTTGTGGTAGTCTGTTCTAAGATTTCTCTTCCTTCTATTCGAGTGCAAGTCAACTGTAGTCTGGCGATCTCGGGTGGGCATACAGTCCATATCAAACAAAACGTTGACCCCATAGTTTAAAAACAGTGTAAAATGTCTAGGCTTAATAAATCGTCTTACAATCAGAAGATGTCTATTTCTGATAACAAAGATAACACTTGTATTGCCCAATCGTATTTGCCTCAAAGGGTAAATAAATTTTAAATAATTATTTTTAAATTTATCAGAATACAGTGTTTAAAGTTATGTAAGTGGTCAAACATTTTCAGGGTATCACAGGCATAAATGTAACCTTGCTCGTTTGGTGCTTCAGAGCGTTCTCATTGGAAATTGGTTTACATGATTAGACGTCGACGATAAATCTACAAATATTTACACACTTAAAGGCAACCGATTCCTGTATTGTTAACGATTTAAACCAACTCACCTGGTGGAAATACATGAAAATTGAATTGAGGTTCCTGATCGAGTAAGTTCTCTATTGCAAGGGAAAATTATCAGTTTACAGCAAAGAAAGCAATGTTAAATTAAGTAATTCAAAAATAAACTAACTTCTAGACTTTCTTTAAAATGTATATTTTTCTAAAAATAAAAATCCTTTTCGCCAAAAGATACTTAAATCTGTTAAATTGAATCTGACATTTTCCTTAAGGAAGATTTTTCCATTTACGCCACTCCCTTTCCATTAGTATGAGCTAATCTCTGGGCTTCTATTGGTTCCCGAAACACCAGCCGTCATTCCTATCCAATCAAATCTTTGAAGACCAAAGGCAAGACTACCTTCCATGCGCAAGTTTAGTAAGACTACAAGCATTTTTGCTGCAATAGAAAGCTCAGGTCCTGTGGTTGGGCATATTGAAACCGTGTCGTTTGGATTAAGTTAATCAGATTAAAAAACAGTCCACCATTTTTAACCTTTTATATTTTTAATCTATCATCTTTATCTAACACAGTACTTAATCAAACTGATGGACTGCTCGAATAGCACTTCGATTTGCTAACATATATACCAATACAGACAGGTTATATAAACAGGGATTGTTAAAGAAGAATAATATGAAATAGCAGCACCGTCTTTAAATGGAAAACAACAGACAGCATCCGCTGAAGCAATTGATCTTCGCGACTTTAAATGCTCAACTGTTAGTCGAACAATGAACAACTTGGCTCTTTGATCAGATTTGGTTTATGGGGAGTGCAGATCGCAGTGAATATCTTAATGTCCCAGTTCTGATCACTTTCCATGATCTCCACTTCGTCACACACATCATTAGTTGCAATACCTTTGTTGATCCCAAAAGTAGCCAGCATAGCACCAGAAAAGTAACCACATAGATAGCTTCAACACAGTGTAAACTACTAAATGAGGTGATGAAATGTTAAAATTGTAGGATTCACCATTCATAAGTGTGCTAAAATGATATATCTGAAAGTAATTTAATTTGGACAATTCTGTTATCATTATTTTTAACGTACGGATGGACATTTAACAGTAGCCTTACCGTCGCTGTAGGAAACGGCTGTCATCGGGGCTCTAAAATGCAAGGAAAATGGAAAAAGATGCTGAAATACCACACAACGCGGGACAAAATCCCACACAGTTGGTAATAAACCAATAAAAGAGGAATAGATGAGAGTTGTTGCCACTTACAGCACAATATCGACTCTGGGCTTGCGGCGATTAAACAAGGGCTGCAAGGCGGGGATTGTATTGCGTAAAGCGAAGAGAATAAGAAATACGAGAACAGCAAAGAGGGGGATCAAGATGATGACTGCAACGACTTTTCGAAGGTCGACTTCAGCATCTGGAAAGAAAAGTGAAGGAATTGTCATATTGTTGGATCATTAATTATGATGGGGGAAGGGATGGGAAGATGAGGGAGAGATTGAACGGAGAGACTCTTTTCCTTAATCGATTCCATACCTCACAAAAAATACATAAGATCAGTGGTTAGTGAAAAGTAAAAATATGAGCTTCTTCTAACTTCTGTGCATAGTGACAATTTTTCCCAATTAAAAAATAAATATAGATAAAAATCAAGCTTTAATCACCGTCCCCTCTCCCCCACGCAAACTCAAAGCTCGAAGTCAGTAACAATAATATCAAATGTAAATCTAACAATGGTTCCTGTCGGAATAAATCGCACGTCTCAGCAGCAAAACAGCTCTGGCCCAGTCTTTATGCCCTGTCTCACTGCAATGCTACATGTCTTTCAGCTTTACACCCTACTAACTTTCACACTACTCCATATAAAGCTAGTATTTGAAAATCCGTAGTTCCAATCTAGAGCTGTTTCTTATCGACCTAGCCAATTTGCTAAAGCTTTATTCAGTGTTAGTCTTTTATTGGGATTTAGTTCGCTACCTAGCTAGCTTTAAATTTACCTGTTTTGAGACTAAGAGTTTAACTCCAAATCATATTTCTGAAAGCGTTTTGCTGCACGCTTTAGATAGAGAGGTAGTTTTATGAAGACTCTCCGATGGAAACTCCAATTTAGCAACCCACCTTATCTGCAAAACTTACCAAGAGGGACTAACCATTCCCTTCGAAGTACTCAGGTAGAATACTAACGTATCTGTTCGTTGTCTTATAACGGTTATCTCTATGATAACTTTTACTCCCATCAACAACGCCCACGACAAATTTCATATATACAGGTGCATACCGTCCCAAATATCTTGACAGCTCTTATAACCACCCTCCCTCCATAACTCTCAAATCGATTGAGACAGCAAGCTGACCTTCAAGCTTCCCGGTATTGTAAAGAGAACTCTTACAATTAAAAGGCTGCGATTAAAGTAACAAAGCTTGTGAAAAAGACGCGTTTCCGCCTTTTCTTTCCTCAAATATATATATATATGTGTATGTTTCTTCGGGTTCTGTAGTGACTTACTTGTTTTGATGTTAAGGAATAGAATGTCATCTCCGAAGAGAGTTTTGCCGTCTGAGGTCTTTGTATATGATGTAACGGTTATAGTATACCTCGTAGATGGTCGAAGGTTTCCTATAACACAGCTATTTTTGCTGGCAGCTGCCTTACAGGTTTGGGGTTTGGCCTGGGAATTTCCACTGAGTGAAATAGCTGCAGCTTGATACCCGACAAAGCCATGAGTTAATACCGGGATCCACTGGACCTCCACACTTTCCTTTCCCACCGCCCCTGCGACTATCTGACTTGGAGCTATATAGAAGAAGGTTTTACATTAGGAAATAGTTGAAAACCCACCAGGAGGAGCTGTTTGAAAATCAATTGTATTCGAATCTACACTGCAGCCATATTCATCTTCTGAACAAACGACAGCCGTGGCGGAACATAGTGCATTCGGTGAAAGGGCCATTGCTGTGCAGGTGCCAATGGAATTGATATCTGCGCCAGTTTTGGTACATTTACCAACGGTCTCATCTTTGGAACCGCCTCGGGAAAAGACGTAAACTGTGAGGCTTTTCAAGTTACCAGTTCCTGTAGGGATCTCTGACCAGTGGAAAATTGCCTTGTGACTTCCCACTCTGCTGACTCGGAGGTCTTTAACAGCTATTAAAGGAATAAGGCTCAATTAGAACTTTTTCAATTAGATCAATAAATCTGATTAGAGTTCAACTTGGAGAATATCTAAAATTCACCAAAAATTAAGTGCCAGAAGTTGAAAATATACCAATCAATGTATTGAAATAAAATAAATCGTTAAATTGACCCTTGATGATCAAGTAGTACCGTTCAATAAACACTGAACACCGCTGACAAGCACCTGGCGCAACCCAGTGGGCAAGTTATGGAGATTTAATAGGCCTATGGACGTAGATTCTTTACTATTCTGTTTCCTTACAGGCGTGAATGTCAAAATTTCCACCAATATACATCGACAATTTAATTCGAGTGTTTAAGGGCTGAATTAAAAGGTCATATAATTCTTCAATGCAATTAATAATCCCTACCTACTAGAAGTATCACAAGGAGTAGCAATTAAAGATAGAAAAATGAGGCGTTACTGATGGAGAAAGGTATTATTGGATTAATTAGAGGTATTTCCACAATAACTCACCCATAAACAATAAACTGGAGGTTGTGGAACTTTTCGAGTGCTAAAGGACAGATTTATGCAGGTCTCCAGGAATGAAAGAACAAATCCTCCTCACCTTTCGAGCACTAGACTAAACCTTTATGCTGCTTGCCTTTCGACTCAAGTCCTCCGCGAATCCTGATAGCAAGAATACAGATGTCACATTAAAATTGTATGCTTTCACTCTTTTAAAACCAAGTTCTACCTTAGGATCCTTTTCTCCCACCAATAGGATTCATCGTACTACGTTAAGCTCTCTCCCTCATTTTGACTACAACCACTTGATTTAAACTCAATGAAAACTTGATTGAAGTTAGGGTGTGTGTGACGTAGACTCCTTAGTCGAGCCAAATCGAAGGAGGATTGAGTGAACTGCACTGAGTGTAGTGGGTATCAGTGAGCATCAGAACGTAAAATTAATTTCACTTCAAATCATATGAAATAATATGTGCCTTAGAGCAATTAACAATTCTATCCGCATTGGTGGATTTGGAACTGAGAAAAGATCTAATAACCTATATTTGTCACCTGTAATTATTTGTGCCCACAAAAATTGTCTTAATGGATATAAGTGCTACGAGAACTCCCATTTAATATGCTAAGTTCGAGTGTGGTGGGTACCGTTTCTTCATTTGTTTCAAAATAACTGTCTCACAACACACTGGCTCTCTTACCCTAAGACTATCTTTCTTTAAATTCACATCTAAAATCAAAATCTGTCTGTGATGCCATAGTCTGTGTGACAAATTGTAGTTCCTCAACATCATCATATTCTGTCTCAACCTTTAGGACAGACATTCTCTGCCAATGTCGTCCATGTGGTTTAATTACAATTCTAATCACCATTCAACCTCTTAACTCTCCGGATTTTCAAATACCCTATTGTCTTTGCTTTGCCCGTTAGAATCAAGCTTCAACAAACTTGAACATCCGTTTCTTCCTCGTAAAGTTCGTTGAAAGGCCAAGAAGTGGTTTAAAATATGACCAAGTGCACAACGCTAATGTGTGTTATGCCATCTCCACACTTCTGGTCCTGAAAACATGTATCAGTACATTTGCTTACACATGAGCGATATATTTTATTCACAACCCCTAAGCTATAAATGCAAAGAAATTTCGAATATTTGTTCAAAGTATTACATCCTACCTGCTGGTGTTGTAAATCCTCGAACAACTGATTTTTCACTGCATAAGCTCGGCTTTTCGACAGAACAAGCTTCAATTGTGAGTTCGTAGGCCGTATTTGAAGCAAGATTCTTAACTTTGCATGAGGTCAACTGTGTAGAATTGCATTCGTTATCAGCCGCCTTCACAATGTACCTGATCTGTGCTGCTTCCACCTCATTTTCTGGTATCTCCCACGATACATCAATCGATGCATCAGTTCGTGAGCTGACTTTAAAATTCTGTGGTGCTGTGTATATAAATTGAAAAAAACAGCATTTTATTTAGTATCTACATCAAAAAAGCCAGTTACTGATAGTAAATATAAGCCGAAGTAAGACTTACTCAAAGGTGTAGTTTGGAAAGGAACGAAATGTGGGCGTTCTTCCTTCATGTCGGATGTGTTCAAAAAAGCAACACCATATGCAGAGTACTTTGTATTAGAAGAAAGGCCATCTGCTGTGCAACTCTGTACCTTACTCATATTAGGTACAGAACATTCGGAGATTACACCATTGTTTGTCATCTCAGCTAGGAATACGTAGACCGTGATGTTCAACAATTCATAGCCCACCACATCGTTCTTATCCCAAGAAAATGTTGCTGTAGTGGCTTTAACCTCAATAACACACAGGCTTTTAATATCTGTAAGCGAAAAGAATATAACATATGAGCTCAATGAATGGAAATTAATCGCAAAAATCCAAGATATAACTTCCATTTAAATTGCCTGAGCATTTATCCACGCTTGAGCACAATAAAAGCTAGTGATTTAGGCACGGACCCATGGTTTATCTTCACTCTTCTGTATCTTCATATACATCATGTGTTTGTCGCTACGTCGATGACACACGAATTTATACAGATTGAGTATTTCTCGACGCACATCTTGGAAATAAAGACTTTCGTGATTAACTTGAATTCTGCCGCCTCTTTATGGACCAAACATACCCATCAAGGTTTCCCACTCCGCACACTAAGTAAGTCTCAAAGGACTTTCATAGCGTAATCTCCGATTTATCAGACCAAGAACTTCATTGGCAGGCATTTCAAACTATTTGAATATACAATAAATCTATGCTTCATGAGTACAATACAACTAATAATCACTACATCAGCGTTCGTTCAGAAAGAATCCTAGAATAATTCCAGTTGGAGATCACAAACTAAAAGGGATTATAAGGCAATTCCAACAAAGATGGACTTTAGAAAGCAAGGAAAGTCTTCCATTTGATATGTATAAATATCAGGATTTCAAGATATTTTTAAGACTAAGGATTCCATTGAATTTCACACAAATTAATTAAAGTAACTCGAAAGGGTATCTTTGAAAAGATATAACAACACTTTTGAGTAAATACGAAAAATCTGCCCTTAACTAACCGACTATCTTTCGACAATAAAACACTTATAATTAAAAGTATCGTTCTTTCACTCACAAAGTGCAAAAAAATTGTAGTTCAGTTGTTTCTTATTATAAATATAGAAATATAAAATTGGCCTAAAAATTCACCATACCGATTTTCCCAACGACCTTCCTAAATTTAAAAAAACATAAAAATAGTTAGAATTATTAGTTAATAAGCAAAGCGTAAAGTGTCTGATTACTTACGGTGTTGAATTTACCGCAACAACTTCTAAAATAACAAGTCACCAAATTTTGAACCATACTTTGTGGAACAATTTAAGAAATTTGTCAAATTTACCAATGAAAATGATAAGTAACTGTATCGTTCGAAACAGATTAAGTGTCCTAATCGTCATTCCCTGACAAATGTATAAACAGATTTTCGAATGATATCCTAAGTTGCTGACCTTTATATAAATTTATGAATCGATTAAGTAAAACAAAATTACACAAGTTTTAAAATAGCTTCAAAATAATAAATAAATTATTTAAAATGATTTAGAGTTTTTACTTCCACATAACTTATGAAAACTTCATAGTTAATGTTGCATTCCATGGTTATATTCAGCAGAAAACAATTAAATAATCTTTGCTATCTAAGCCATTGAAGAAGTCGCTCATAGTCTAAGCACCTTGCTAAATGTGAGATTGTATAGCAGTTTTAAGTGATTTTCACTGGAGTTAAATTTAAGCGACGTCAGGGTAATACTTCTACTAATTTATGTCAATTTGATTAGGCACATAAACCATAGAGTGCGGGAATGGAACTCAAGACTATAATCAAAAGGTTATAGTTCAATCAAGAAAAGGATAGGATAAACCATTTGTCATTTAAAATCCATCAAAACTGTATAAAAGGGACACGTGCCTCTTCATATATCTTTTCAACTTCCGTTAAAATAAGCCCCAATTGAGGTAAGCGAAACGCCATTAAAGGGCATACTCGCCATTGTGAGCAAAAATAAGCCATTGTGGATAGTTATTGCGTTTCAGATCTTCCTCTGGGAGAGAAAATATTAACGCTTTCTGATCGTCATGTAAATTTAACGTTCAGTAAAGTGAAATGCGCTGAAACTTACAAATGATTTTATATGCAGCTTTATAATTGTCCATTTTCATTACTGTTTCACTCATAAATACAAATATTTAAATTGCAATGATTAGCAGCTTTACTTAGTTAGAGAGCCTTGGTATCAATCTATGGGTTGAACGCTACCGGTTGTACAAAACCAAAGGTGCATCTCACACCCTTCTCTCTATTCACGGATGCTCTCATGGGTTCGTTTCCTTGGCCAGATAACCCTTCAGATAACCTTGCTCCTTAGAGTTGGGAAGAGGGGAAGTCAAAGGAGCATAAAAGAAATGCCTCACCAGTAATGAAGAGGCTAGCTTGAATGGAATTTTAGACTCAATTATTGTTGCGGGGGGGGGAGGCTGGGGTCAGATAGAATGCTTGAGCAGATGAGGGTATGTCTTAGAAGAATAATCTCACGCTCTTGTCTTCAATAAGTATTAACCGCTTCTAATTTGACGTTTAAGGATCGATTCCCAGACTCAAAGGTAGCGTTTCATACTTTGAGTCGAATAATGGATGATCCAAAAGTATGCTCAAAGAATTATTTATTAGATATTAATTCAAGCGTTCCTTACCTTATTCCCTCTGTATTTTGGTGGTTTGAAGTCCACCTAAGCACAATTCACTGTCTGAGCTGAATTTATTGATGGGACTAGCAAACCGTACTGGTTAATAGTATTGATATCTTAATCAAGTAGACTTCAGGACTTGGATAGTGTTTGGAACGATTTATTCTGTTTAGATCAGGAATCATTCAGTTATTATACATTTCCCTGGTAAAACTAAAAAACTATACCAGTTTCCATTTTGTGAAACATCCCTGAGCATAGCAAGTGCATGTTTTGCAGCGAGTAAGCATGCTTAATGCTATGACGGACTAATTGCAGTTTACATGATTTGTGGGTTGCCGATATCCACAACTAAGTAGCTTATACGTTCTTACAGGTGATCAAGTGTACCTGCCACCTGCCCACTCTAGAGCCCAACCAACTTTCTTGCATGAATGCTTCGATCCTTAAAGATGCCTAATATACCAACGCCAGACGCCCCGAAAGGAGATAATATTCCTTGAATTTGAGGAGACTAGTAAGGAGTTCGACACGAAAAAGCCTCATTTCTATTTATATTTATAACATTTCCTTACCCTTATATAATAGGCTATTTGTATACTTCCAAATAATGGGATTGTAAACATCACAACTGCATCCTGAACGGAGCATTTCTTTTTCACTTTCGAATAAAATTTGCGCTAAATAAATTATTTCCACAAATTAAATCCAACTCCCACACAAGTAGGCTTCCGCTTTCTACTTAAAGCTCCTAACGATGATTCCTATATATTCAAATTCAAATGATACATAGATGCAAGTTGGTCAAAACCCACGTAGTGTAATGGCGGAAAGAAAACAGGAAACGAAGACTGAAAATCTCTGGAAATTTGTTGACTATTCTATGTAGTCTCATAGGCCATATCGGGGTCACTTATTCCAATTTTAACTTTATGCAATTAGACAATCGAACAATAAAGTTCGTCTACCAAGTCCTGAAATTGGACATTTCATAGCTTTAAATGTTTGCGTAGAGGAACTCAAAATTTGCTTTAAATGTATTATTTGCCACTCATGCACAACGTCATGCCTTACTCTCTTTCAGCGTTGATAGCCTTTTGATGGCTAAAAGTTGATCATTTCATTGATCTGTTAGAGGGAAATAATAATAGAGAAGGGTAAGCAAACCCAAATAGAGAAAAGAAGCGATTAAGAAAGATCGTACTCCAATAAGGTATAGAAAATTATTGTTGTCATTCTAATATATTTTAACTCCCATTGATAATGGCATAAATTCTCTCTCTTATCTTGAGTAGAGAGAGGGCTTCAGGAACCCTCCCAATTTCATGAATTCATATGAAACTGTATAATCGTCTATTCTCATTACTGTTCCAGTCATAAATACTACTACACAGTATCTATGTCTTATAATCTATGTCCTGTAATGCGAAAGGCTAAGTCTTTACCAGCAATAACATGTAAGGTGGTAAATATTCGTCTTAGATGTGCAATGCTTACTGACTGGCTATTTTAATTGAACTTTTCTCCCAAATGAAGAAAAGTCAAAATTACGATATGTGATATTCAAGAGCTTAACGTTTTGACATGGCAGAGGTGGGATAGGAGAAAATGGTAAGTGAATAGAATTCCGTTAGGTGTATACTTCTCTATCCACTAAACTCTAAATTGATTGATGTGAAATCGAACTCTTGACCATTCTTTTATTCGCAGTGCGCCACCGATGCACAAATATCCGATTTGTAAATATATGACAATCGAATCTCAGAAAGGACTTAAAGAATATCTGATTCTTCAAGAACTTTGCTAATTTCCCTTATTTCTTTACAAACGGTAGATAAGTTTAAAAGAGCAATATTCTACAGAGGCCTCTTTGTGGTCTGAAGCGGTTGGCATGCTCTTGAGCTAAAATGTCAAAGATAACGATTAAGAAGGAGCAATATTTGGAATGGCAAATTAAATTGCATAAAGTTAAAATTGGAATAAGTGACCCCGATATGGCCTATGAGACTACATAGAATAGTCAACAAACTTCCAGAGATTTTTAGTCTCTGTTTCTTGTTTTCTTTCTGCCATTACACTATGTGGGCTTTGACCAACTTGCATCTAAGTGTCACTTGATTTTGAATATGTGGGAATCATCGTTGGAAGCTTGGGTGGGATTTGGATTTAATTTATGGAAATAATTTATTTAGCGCAAATTTTATTCGAAAATGAAAACGAAATGCTCCGTTCAGGATGCAGTTGTGATGTTTACAACCACATTATTTGGAAGTATACAAATAGCCTATTATATAAGAGTAAGGAAATGTTGCAAATATAAATTAAAAATGAGACTTTGTCGTGTCGAATTCCTTACCATCCTCCTCACATTCAAGTGACATTATCACCTTGAGAGAGTCGATTCCCAACAGCTTCAATATTTTCCCGTCTAAAATGCTGTGTGAACTTTGAGAGAATCGAATCAATGACTGCTGCCTTGGCGAATGAATATCTCATCGCCGGCTCGACCAACCAAATAAACATTCACACATCCACATCCACACATAAACCACATCCTTCCCAAGCCATTCATAGCAAATTCTTTTGCATATTTTTCCCTTAGACTGCCCCAATTATAACACGAATTTACTCAATCCAACTTTACTCAACCATCAAGAATCGTTGGAAACTGCAATGATCGAAAGCGTCTGGTGTTGGTATATTATGGCCAACTCATGTCCACTCAGACAGGCTCATTCAAGTTGATACGAATTGGCTTATTTCAGGAGGCATTGGGCAGCATACTCATGATTTATTGCATGTGCATTAAACGGTGTTTTGATTTCCTCAATTGAGACTTATTGTGACGGAAGTTGCAAAGACAATGTCCACAATGCCACAATGTCCACTTCCATCTCTAATCACATTGGACTTGAAGATTGGCAGTTTTGCTTCGAAGGCATCATTGCTTTCACATTCATATGTACAAATAAGCGTATACGTGGATTAACAGACCACAACAACACCTGTACGCATTATTTCCATACGACAACCACATAAAGCAATACTTACTTAGGGTCAAATTTACAGGAATCACATTCACTCCTATAACACCACCAGCACTACTTCATTACTTCTAATCGATCCGATGAATTAGTACAGAGTTGTAGAGTGTGTTGTATGTTTCTGTGTTGAATTGCTGTGTCTTAACAGACATATCTGCATCTCTTTAATACGCTTTTAGTGCTAGTCATTCACTTATTTTATCTTATCTTCCTAGGAACTGCGTACTCTCGAAGAATTTTCGTGCGAGAATAAGAAGTATGTAGAAAGATAAGAAAAATTAAGTGTCAAATAGTTTGCAGGAAAAAGAGGCCCTACAAGTGGGGTGGATAAAAGTCTTCGATTTGAAAATCTCAGAGGCGTTTTCTTGACTAATAAAATCATCCCCTCTTAAGTAGTAAAGACTGAAGCGGAGATATTTTCATTTGTCAAGTAGTCGCCTCTGTAAATCGCCTGATTCTGTATTTTTATGTTCTTTTATTTTCTTTTCTTTCCATTTATATTGGAAAATTTATTTCCCTTTTCCTGCGTAGTCGCAGGTACATGCCTTGTAAACAGCAGCGTCGACCATGGCCATGTGCTTCGGTAAAATCCGTTTGCAGTCGACTTAATGATTTGTCAATGAGAATTGAGCAATCGAGCAACAATCACACTGCGAGGTATTGAGTCCTTTTCCTATTTGACGCAATGCGTTGAGGCCTTTGGATTGCATGCATTCATTCAATCATCCCTTCATTTATTCATCCACTCGTTCATTCATCGCACACTTATTCACGCTATTCATGCGTATGTACGCTGTTGACTCGTAGCCTTAGGAGTTGCAGTGTGCGTACGCATTTTTTTCGTCCATTGGAGACAAATTCTTGGTCGGCTCATTCGTTTAAACATTCAAGGCTAAATATGCAATTCATGTGCACAGTCAGACAGATTCAATAAAGTTGGGGCAACTTACCTAATTTCGGAATTCATCCCGCACTAGAACACTTTGCCACAGCAATGACTTAAGTGAGTTGTTGGCACATTCATGTAGCAATCTGCAACATGTCGCTTTTA
Source organism: Hymenolepis microstoma (assembly GCA_000469805.3). Lineage (NCBI taxonomy): Eukaryota > Metazoa > Platyhelminthes > Cestoda > Cyclophyllidea > Hymenolepididae > Hymenolepis > Hymenolepis microstoma. Next base: position 18,377,182 of record LR215991.1, read on the forward strand.
TTGTGTACTGAAGTAATTGTAAAGTAGGCTGACAACAGACTGTAATTTTTTCTCAAGGCCTACTGTTGACTACTCTAGTTTGTTAAAACCTCGATTAAACTGCTGCGATTAACAACTCCACGGAGACTTTTGAATTCGACCAAAGTGCTTTTCATATAATCACAATGAAGCCACCCCGCATTAGGCTCAACAGAAAACTATGATTCTTTGGGCAAACTTAATATGCCTGACAAATGTGTATCCTTTAGACTCTATGGAATTCAAACCATCTGTTATTCTTCGTCGAACGACAAGATTTAATGCCTATTACTGTGAGAAATTACACACCGGATGCCTGTTTGACTTTACGCTGAAGTGGTTCCTCCTTTCATTCATGCCTTCATTTATTCATCCACTCGTTCATTCATCGCACACTTATTCACGCTATTCATGCGTATGTACGCTGTTGACTCGTAGCCTTAGGAGTTGCAGTGTGCGTACGCATTTATTTCGCCCATTGCAGACAAAGTGTTGGTTGATGAAGTTAGTATAGATGGAAACCAAGTGGTTCATCCGAAATCGACATTGAAATGTTGCATTGCGTATTTATTAAACCGTGGATTCCTAAATCTGTGCAAGCCAGTAGAACGCCATCTCTGTAACTGGTGGTTGGAATATATATTTCTTACATATTTACAAAGAACCAAGAACTAGATAAAGCTCATTTCGTGAAGTAGGACCTCTATTTAAGGCCCTGTGGATTGGCTTATGCATATGAAGTTTATGCCAGTTTGTGATTATTTTGAACTGTAGTTGTGACCCTAACTTGGTGCACTTAATGTTTCACCACCCATTTCCTCCATTATCATTTATCAGGTATATGAAGGCCATTCTACTGATATTACTGAGGTGTATTTGGTGGTATGTGTAAGAGTGCTTGTTCAAAAATGTCAGAAATTCGTATTGAGAAGCACCTTTGGTTCTATTCAACTGACAGCGTTCCACCCATAGATTGACAACAAAGACTCCCCAACTATGCACAATTCACAATCATTGAAGTTGAAATATTTGTATTTACGACTGCAACGGTAATGAAAATGGACGATTATACAGTTTCAAATCAACTCATTTGCAAATTTCAGTGTACTTTTATTTTGCTGGGCGTCAACTTTGCGTTGCGATCAGTAACAATTTTGTCTGTGTTTCTTAATATTATCTCTTCCGGAGAAAGATCTACAACGCGATTACTACCCACAATGGCTTAATTTTGCTCACAGTGGAGTGTATGCACTTTAATGGTGTTTCGGTTACCCCAACTGGGACTTATTTTACAGAAAGTTAAAAAGATATGTAAAGAGTCACACTATGATTCATATGCCCAATCAACTTGACATAAACTGATACTGGTGCCATCCACACATTATTGATTTTTACTCCAGTGAGAATCACTTAAAACGTCTATATGACCCCATATTAAGTGCGTTGTTTAGACTATGAGATAATTCTACGATGAGCTAGATAATAAAGATTATTGAATGACTTAAAATTCAAACGGTATTCTTACTCAATATAACTATGGAATGCTACTTTGACAATGACTTGTCCATAAATATTAAGTCTTCAACTTTGCTCACGCCGATTTCCGAAAGATGGCGATAGAAGTAGTCAGTAGTAGTTGAAATATATTCATCACACACATCGAACACTTTGTTTTCACATTTGCCAATATAACCCTACTTGAATGTAACTTGATTTGTGCTTGCATAATAATAACTTTTTCAATTGAATATATCCGGATCTAAGCCGATTTCTCGTAATTATTTGCTGGAAGTATTGCTTTTTAATGTCAATATTACAAATGTGCGGACTTGCTGAGGCTCACCGGATTATCTCAGATAGTTATTGAAAAACGTATAGCTACTAGTGAGAGAACGTGTCGGCGGGAATGGTTGCAACATTTAAAGTGGTGAGTGGTGATTTTGCTGTCCATGAAGAGCGACCGGCATAGTGGCGGACGGGTGGGAAAAGTTGTTGGAGATAGAGAATTGGAGGCGAGTGATTCTTAGTGAAGACTCGTGTCAAAGTGAAGAAGAATCATCAGAATCATTGGGTGGGAATCAGTGAGCAAGGAATTTCAAAAGGCCAGAAACAGTTGGGAATGATTGAGAAAGAAGGATATTAGGCACCTCACGAGTTGAAAAGAGGAGATGTGGAGTGACGTTTGTGAACAGCTTGTGAACAGCTAGTGGAAGAACAAACGCGAAAGGGATTTCTCCTTAACCATCACAGGTGCTCGAGAAAACGAATAATAATTCCAATGGATAATAATTCCATTGACTGATGGCAATTTGATTAGGTACATGAGCCATAGTGTGAGAGAATAGAATTCAAGACATCGAGCAAAAATGTATACCTCAATCAACACAAGCATGGAATAAACCATCCATCATGTCAAATCCACCATAAATGTACAAGAGGCAGGTGCATGCATGCCTTCACATGTCTTTGCAACTTCCGTTACAATAAGTCTCAATTGAGGAAATCAAAACACCGTTTAATGTACATGCAATAAATCATGAGTATGCTGCCCAATGGCTCCTGAAATAAGCCAATTCGCATCAACTTGATTGAGCCTGTCTAAGTGGACATGATTTGGGCATAATATACCAACGCCAGACACTCTCGATAACCGCAGTCTTCAACGATTCTTGATGGTTGAGTAAAGTTGGATTGAGTAAATTCGTGTTAGAATTGAGGCAGTCTAAGGGAAAAATATGCAAAAGAGTGTCTTATGAATGGCTTGGGAAGGATGTGGTTTATGTGTGGATGTGTGAATGTTTATTTGGTTGGTCGAGCCGGCGATAAGATATTCATTCGCCAAGGCAGCAGTCATTGATTCGATTCTCTCAAAGTTCACACAGCATTTTAGACGGGAAAATATTGAAGTTGTTGGGAAAAGTCAAAATTGAAATAAGTGACCTCGATAAGGCCTATGAGACTACATAGAACAGTCGACGAATTTCCAGAGATTTTCAGTCTCTGTTTCTTGTTTTCCTTCTGCCATTACACTACGTGGGTTTTGACCAACTTGCATCTATGTATCATTTGAATTTGAATATGTAGGAATCATCGTTGGGAGCTTTAAGTAGAAAGCGGAAGCCTACTTGTGTGGGAGTTGGATTTAATTTGTGGAAATAATTTATTTAGCGCAAATTTTATTCGAAAGTGAAAAAGAAATGCTCCGTTCAGGATGCAGTTGTGATGTTTACAATCCCATTATTTGGAAGTTGTAGCGGTTTTGCTACTTAAGTAAACCTGAATGTACTCAGAAACCTCAGTAACAGAGTCTCCTAGTTGTTAGTTCACACTAAAGTAGCTACGCTACTGCAAAATCAAGAAAGAGACGAGGTGGGAGAAGAGACGTTTATTCGTTGTAACAAGATCGCGAAATCTATATATCGTATATCTAGTAATAATCAACATGGCGTATTGACTAAACAAACGAAAGCTCCTGATTGGCTATACATTAGTCGCGCTCAGCCAGCGCAGTCGTTGCACGCGCGCACTTTTATACGCGCGTGCGGTGACGTGTCCCACAATACTCCCTCCCTAGAGCGTTTGCAGGAGGTAGGAAACGCTCGAAATATAATGAATGTACAAAATAGGTTTCGGATTGGGGGGTTACATTTGGTGATGGGGAGGAAGGTGGTGGTACGGATGAATCCGCAGGTTTAGGTCGGTGAGTCCTCTCAGCGAGGGCTGGTTTAGGCGGCGATTCCAAGTAAGCCGGTTTTAACCTGTCAATACTGACTGAGTCTTTGGTGCCGTTACGGTCTAGAATGAAGTATTTGGACTTGCGTTGGAGTACTTTGTATGGTCCGTCGTAGGGAGGCTGAAGAGGTTTCTTCACTGTGTCTACTCGGACAAAAACGAAGGGTGATGTAGATAAGTCTTTATGGATATATGTAGGTTTATTATTCTGACGAGGTGGTGTGGGTAGGACAGATCGGAAGTGCTCTTTTAATCGCGCGCAGTATGAGGTGGGATCCGTGACAGTTCGATTTTGAGAGTGGACAAACATTTCTCCCGGTAGTCTTATTGTTGTGCCGAATACAAGTTCCGCCGGGCAGCATCCCAGATCTTCCTTTACCGTAGTTCTAAGTGAAAGAAGAATGACTGGAAGACGTTCCGCCCAATTTAAATTGGAGGAGGTAGCAATGATGGCTGTTTTGAGCTGCCGGTGAAAACGTTCGACAAGGCCGTTGGCTTCTGGGTGATAGGCGGTGGTGCGGATGTGTTTTGTGCCTAGTAATTTGTTCAGTTCCCTGAATAAGTTGGAGGTAAACTGCGATCCTCTGTCTGTAGTGATGACGGATGGAACACCGAATATGGATATCCATGAGTCTATCAGGGCCTTTGCCACCGAAGCAGAAGAGGTATCGCGTAAGGGAACGGCGATCGGCCACCGCGTAAAACGGTCAATGCAAGTTAAGATGTACGAGCAGGAGTTTGATGGTGGGAGTGGACCGACAATATCAACGTGGATATGTCGAAAGCGAGCCTCAGGTAGAGGGAAACCAGCTAAGGGACTTTGAGTATGTTTGTGAACCTTGCTGGCTTGACAGGAGAGGCAACTTTTGGCCCACTGGCGAACATCTTGTCGTATGTTCTTCCAAACGAAACGGTCAGTGATCAACTTCGTTGTGGAACGAATGCTTGGATGCGACAGACCATGGAAATGATCGAAAATCTTCTTGCGATACGTTTGCGGGACGAAAGGTCTCGGCCTGCCAGTTGAAATGTCGCAAAGGATCTCAGTGTTAGAGAACGGTAGTGGTAGAGATTCAAAATGTAAGGAGGGGTTAGAGGAGATTTCTGCGAATTCCGGATCTGCTCTCTGTTTGGACGCTAGGGCTTGTAGATCAAGTGAGGGTATGGCGATTTGGTGCAGTTCCATACGGGACATTGCATCAGCAACCACATTGCTGGCACCGTCGATATGACGTATATCGTTGGTGAATTGTGTAATGAAATCCAGGTGTCTGGTTTCCCTGGGCGAATAGTGATCTGCGGCGGCCTGGAAAGCATAGATTAAAGGTTTATGATCGGTGAAGATGGTAAATTGACGACCTTCCAGGATGTGTCGGAAGTGTTTCACTGCTAGGTAGATGGCGAGCAGTTCTCGACCAAATGTGCTGTAGCGTGTCTCTGTGGTAGTGAGCTTCTTCGAGTAGAAGGAGAGAGGCTGTGTTTCACCTTTGACCACCTGTTGTAAGACTGCTCCGACGGCTACTTGGGATGCGTCGGTTTTCAAGATGAGACGTGTCCCGCTAGAAGTGTCGAGATGGTTTAAAGTGGTCGCCTTTGCAAGCTCCTGTTTCACCACAGAAAACGCTGATTCCGCCTCTGACGTCATTTTGAAATGCTTCGGATTACCCTTAAGTAAGTCCGTGAGGGGCTGGAGAATATGGGCACAGTTTGAGATGAATCGTCCGTAGTAGTTTACAACGCCAAGGAAACGACGAAGACTCTTCACCGATTGAGGAGTGGGGTAATTCAAGATAGATTGGGTCTTTTCAGGGAGCGGTTTGATCCCACGACCGTTAATGTGGTGGCCCAGAAATTCGATCTCTGAGCGACCGAATTTGCACTTCTCGGGGTTAACCGTGATTCCGTATTGTTGAAGACGTCCGAATACTTGTCGAAGGTGTTGCTTGTGCTCGTCCTTGTTGATACTAGCAATGAGCACGTCGTCGATATAAGTAAAAACGAAATCTAACCCACGAAAAACTTGATCCATGAAACGTTGAAAAGATTGGGCCGCATTGCGTAGGCCGAAAGGCATGCGTAAGTATTCGAATAGGCCGAATGGTGTGATGATAGCCGTTTTAGCAATGTCTTCCTGGGCCATGGGGATTTGATGATATGCACGCACTAAATCAAGCTTGGAGAACACCACCTTGCCATGGAGATGCAGCGAGAAATCATGAATGTGCGGAATGGAGTAACGGTCTGGAATGGTGATTCTGTTGAGGGCTCGATAATCTCCACAAGGTCTCCAGTCACCGTTTTTTTTTCGACCATGTGCAAGGGGGAAGCCCATGGACTGTTTGAAGGTCGAACGATGCCTAGGGATGCCATGTGTTGAAATTCTTGTTTAGCTGCTCGTAGTTTGTCGGGATGCATGCGACGGGCTTTGGCAAAGACAGGTTGTCCCTGAGTGACAATGTGATGACGTACATTGTGTTTGAATTCCGAAATTTTCGTCTGAGGACGAAAGACTGAAGGGAACTCGGAGAGGATAGTGGAAAAGGGGTTTGTGGCAGGTAGGAGTGAATTCAGACCGAAAGAGTTACGGGTCCGAGTATGACAAACCACCTGGAGGGAAGTGACATCATCACTTATGACACGATCTCTAAAGTTGACGAGGAGCCGGAATGTGGAAAGGAAATCAGCGCCGATAATGGGTTTTTTAACATCTGCAATCAGGAACACGTAAGGGAACTCACGACGGAGGCCTAAGTCCAAGTTGAGAAATTTTTGGCCATATGTGCAGATTTTTGAGTTGTTGGCGGCCAGTAGGGGGGTACCGGTTGGTTTGAGACAGCGTTTTTCTTCAGATCGAGGGATAACACTGACTTCAGAACCAGTGTCTACAAGGAATCGTCGTTTTGAATTTCTGTCGAGTACGTAGAGGAGGCGACTTGAGGGAAAGCCAGGCTCAGCCGTCGCCTTTACTGCCTGGCGTGCTCTTTTCCCGAGTGAATCGCGTGAGGCGTTCCTTGCAAACCTGCAACCTGGTCGACATTTCTTGGCCTTGTCACCAAAAGTTCTGTGGAAATAACAAACTGTATCGGTGTCTCTCGTCGGGTTCCTCCGTTTTCTAGGCGAGATGGGACGCCTTCTGTTGAGGCGTGGCGAAGTGCTGGATCGTGAGGCCTTCAATTCCTGCAACTGCTCCGCAAGTTCGTTCAATCTTTGTGTAAATGAGTCTGCTGCGGTTGGGGCTTTGACTGTGTTTATAAGTGGCCCGTCCTGAAGATCATAGATTAGATCAGCCTCTTTCGCCAACTTATCTAGGTTGTCTCGCGAAGGACTGGTGACCAGAGATGGTATCAAGCATTTGGGCAGACATTTCATCCATAATTTTTTAAGAATTTCGTCGCTCACAAGAGAACCGCTGGCCAAGGATCGCATGTGATGTAGAAGTTGAGAAGGAGTGCGGTCGCCAAGCTCACATTGGGTAAAGAGCTGGTCTAGGCGTTTCTCTCGAGGCACCGATAGGCGGTTGATGATTGCCTGTTTAAGCTGGTCATACGAGTCGTTGTCTGGCGACATAGAGGTAAGTTCTGCGAACTGAGTGACGATTGCAGTTGGAAGGATGGGAAACAGATGCTGGAACCAAATTGTTCGCTTGGTTATACCTCTTAGTCGCATAACCATTTCAAATTGCTTAAACCATGACTCGGAGTTTTCGGAGTCGAAGGCTGGAGTTTGCAGGGGGAATGCCTGTTCTGCGTCCTTAGACATTTTGAGATGACAAGAATTGTGCGATGAGTAGGTGACGAGTTGTGTGAGAAAGAGGAGGATCACCTAGTGCGTAGTGCAATCGTAGAGGAAAGCTTGCCGTGCCGTGAGGTTGATCTGCTGCTGAGTAGATATTCAGGCTTGGATCACGTCAGGGTCACCAATTTGTAGCGGTTTTGCTACTTAAGTAAACCTGAATGTACTCAGAAACCTCAGTAACAGAGTCTCCTAGTTGTTAGTTCACACTAAAGTAGCTACGCTACTGCAAAATCAAGAAAGAGACGAGGTGGGAGAAGAGACGTTTATTCGTTGTAACAAGATCGCGAAATCTATATATCGTATATCTAGTAATAATCAACATGGCGTATTGACTAAACAAACGAAAGCTCCTGATTGGCTATACATTAGTCGCGCTCAGCCAGCGCAGTCGTTGCACGCGCGCACTTTTATACGCGCGTGCGGTGACGTGTCCCACAAAGTATACAAATAGCCTATTATATAAGGATAAGGAAATGTTATAAATATAAATAGAAATGGGGCTTTTTCGTGTCGAACTCCTTACTAGTCTCCTCAAATTCAAGGAATATTATCTCCTTTCGGGGCGTCTGGCGTTGGTATATTAGGCATCTTTAAGGATCGAAGCATTCATGCAAGAAAGTTGGTTGGGCTCTAGAGTGGGCAGGTGGCAGGTACACTTGATCACCTGTAAGAACGTATAAGCTACTTAGTTGTGGATATCGGCAACCCACAAATCATGTAAACTGCAATTAGTCCGTCATAGCATTAAGCATGCTTACTCGCTGCAAAACATGCACTTGCTATGCTCAGGGATGTTTCACAAAATGGAAACTGGTATAGTTTTTTAGTTTTACCAGGGAAATGTATAATAACTGAATGATTCCTGATCTAAACAGAATAAATCGTTCCAAACACTATCCAAGTCCTGAAGTCTACTTGATTAAGATATCAATACTATTAACCAGTACGGTTTGCTAGTCCCATCAATAAATTCAGCTCAGACAGTGAATTGTGCTTAGGTGGACTTCAAACCACCAAAATACAGAGGGAATAAGGTAAGGAACGCTTGAATTAATATCTAATAAATAATTCTTTGAGCATACTTTTGGATCATCCATTATTCGACTCAAAGTATGAAACGCTACCTTTGAGTCTGGGAATCGATCCTTAAACGTCAAATTAGAAGCGGTTAATACTTATTGAAGACAAGAGCGTGAGATTATTCTTCTAAGACATACCCTCATCTGCTCAAGCATTCTATCTGACCCCAGCCTCCCCCCCCCGCAACAATAATTGAGTCTAAAATTCCATTCAAGCTAGCCTCTTCATTACTGGTGAGGCATTTCTTTTATGCTCCTTTGACTTCCCCTCTTCCCAACTCTAAGGAGCAAGGTTATCTGAAGGGTTATCTGGCCAAGGAAACGAACCCATGAGAGCATCCGTGAATAGAGAGAAGGGTGTGAGATGCACCTTTGGTTTTGTACAACCGGTAGCGTTCAACCCATAGATTGATACCAAGGCTCTCTAACTAAGTAAAGCTGCTAATCATTGCAATTTAAATATTTGTATTTATGAGTGAAACAGTAATGAAAATGGACAATTATAAAGCTGCATATAAAATCATTTGTAAGTTTCAGCGCATTTCACTTTACTGAACGTTAAATTTACATGACGATCAGAAAGCGTTAATATTTTCTCTCCCAGAGGAAGATCTGAAACGCAATAACTATCCACAATGGCTTATTTTTGCTCACAATGGCGAGTATGCCCTTTAATGGCGTTTCGCTTACCTCAATTGGGGCTTATTTTAACGGAAGTTGAAAAGATATATGAAGAGGCACGTGTCCCTTTTATACAGTTTTGATGGATTTTAAATGACAAATGGTTTATCCTATCCTTTTCTTGATTGAACTATAACCTTTTGATTATAGTCTTGAGTTCCATTCCCGCACTCTATGGTTTATGTGCCTAATCAAATTGACATAAATTAGTAGAAGTATTACCCTGACGTCGCTTAAATTTAACTCCAGTGAAAATCACTTAAAACTGCTATACAATCTCACATTTAGCAAGGTGCTTAGACTATGAGCGACTTCTTCAATGGCTTAGATAGCAAAGATTATTTAATTGTTTTCTGCTGAATATAACCATGGAATGCAACATTAACTATGAAGTTTTCATAAGTTATGTGGAAGTAAAAACTCTAAATCATTTTAAATAATTTATTTATTATTTTGAAGCTATTTTAAAACTTGTGTAATTTTGTTTTACTTAATCGATTCATAAATTTATATAAAGGTCAGCAACTTAGGATATCATTCGAAAATCTGTTTATACATTTGTCAGGGAATGACGATTAGGACACTTAATCTGTTTCGAACGATACAGTTACTTATCATTTTCATTGGTAAATTTGACAAATTTCTTAAATTGTTCCACAAAGTATGGTTCAAAATTTGGTGACTTGTTATTTTAGAAGTTGTTGCGGTAAATTCAACACCGTAAGTAATCAGACACTTTACGCTTTGCTTATTAACTAATAATTCTAACTATTTTTATGTTTTTTTAAATTTAGGAAGGTCGTTGGGAAAATCGGTATGGTGAATTTTTAGGCCAATTTTATATTTCTATATTTATAATAAGAAACAACTGAACTACAATTTTTTTGCACTTTGTGAGTGAAAGAACGATACTTTTAATTATAAGTGTTTTATTGTCGAAAGATAGTCGGTTAGTTAAGGGCAGATTTTTCGTATTTACTCAAAAGTGTTGTTATATCTTTTCAAAGATACCCTTTCGAGTTACTTTAATTAATTTGTGTGAAATTCAATGGAATCCTTAGTCTTAAAAATATCTTGAAATCCTGATATTTATACATATCAAATGGAAGACTTTCCTTGCTTTCTAAAGTCCATCTTTGTTGGAATTGCCTTATAATCCCTTTTAGTTTGTGATCTCCAACTGGAATTATTCTAGGATTCTTTCTGAACGAACGCTGATGTAGTGATTATTAGTTGTATTGTACTCATGAAGCATAGATTTATTGTATATTCAAATAGTTTGAAATGCCTGCCAATGAAGTTCTTGGTCTGATAAATCGGAGATTACGCTATGAAAGTCCTTTGAGACTTACTTAGTGTGCGGAGTGGGAAACCTTGATGGGTATGTTTGGTCCATAAAGAGGCGGCAGAATTCAAGTTAATCACGAAAGTCTTTATTTCCAAGATGTGCGTCGAGAAATACTCAATCTGTATAAATTCGTGTGTCATCGACGTAGCGACAAACACATGATGTATATGAAGATACAGAAGAGTGAAGATAAACCATGGGTCCGTGCCTAAATCACTAGCTTTTATTGTGCTCAAGCGTGGATAAATGCTCAGGCAATTTAAATGGAAGTTATATCTTGGATTTTTGCGATTAATTTCCATTCATTGAGCTCATATGTTATATTCTTTTCGCTTACAGATATTAAAAGCCTGTGTGTTATTGAGGTTAAAGCCACTACAGCAACATTTTCTTGGGATAAGAACGATGTGGTGGGCTATGAATTGTTGAACATCACGGTCTACGTATTCCTAGCTGAGATGACAAACAATGGTGTAATCTCCGAATGTTCTGTACCTAATATGAGTAAGGTACAGAGTTGCACAGCAGATGGCCTTTCTTCTAATACAAAGTACTCTGCATATGGTGTTGCTTTTTTGAACACATCCGACATGAAGGAAGAACGCCCACATTTCGTTCCTTTCCAAACTACACCTTTGAGTAAGTCTTACTTCGGCTTATATTTACTATCAGTAACTGGCTTTTTTGATGTAGATACTAAATAAAATGCTGTTTTTTTCAATTTATATACACAGCACCACAGAATTTTAAAGTCAGCTCACGAACTGATGCATCGATTGATGTATCGTGGGAGATACCAGAAAATGAGGTGGAAGCAGCACAGATCAGGTACATTGTGAAGGCGGCTGATAACGAATGCAATTCTACACAGTTGACCTCATGCAAAGTTAAGAATCTTGCTTCAAATACGGCCTACGAACTCACAATTGAAGCTTGTTCTGTCGAAAAGCCGAGCTTATGCAGTGAAAAATCAGTTGTTCGAGGATTTACAACACCAGCAGGTAGGATGTAATACTTTGAACAAATATTCGAAATTTCTTTGCATTTATAGCTTAGGGGTTGTGAATAAAATATATCGCTCATGTGTAAGCAAATGTACTGATACATGTTTTCAGGACCAGAAGTGTGGAGATGGCATAACACACATTAGCGTTGTGCACTTGGTCATATTTTAAACCACTTCTTGGCCTTTCAACGAACTTTACGAGGAAGAAACGGATGTTCAAGTTTGTTGAAGCTTGATTCTAACGGGCAAAGCAAAGACAATAGGGTATTTGAAAATCCGGAGAGTTAAGAGGTTGAATGGTGATTAGAATTGTAATTAAACCACATGGACGACATTGGCAGAGAATGTCTGTCCTAAAGGTTGAGACAGAATATGATGATGTTGAGGAACTACAATTTGTCACACAGACTATGGCATCACAGACAGATTTTGATTTTAGATGTGAATTTAAAGAAAGATAGTCTTAGGGTAAGAGAGCCAGTGTGTTGTGAGACAGTTATTTTGAAACAAATGAAGAAACGGTACCCACCACACTCGAACTTAGCATATTAAATGGGAGTTCTCGTAGCACTTATATCCATTAAGACAATTTTTGTGGGCACAAATAATTACAGGTGACAAATATAGGTTATTAGATCTTTTCTCAGTTCCAAATCCACCAATGCGGATAGAATTGTTAATTGCTCTAAGGCACATATTATTTCATATGATTTGAAGTGAAATTAATTTTACGTTCTGATGCTCACTGATACCCACTACACTCAGTGCAGTTCACTCAATCCTCCTTCGATTTGGCTCGACTAAGGAGTCTACGTCACACACACCCTAACTTCAATCAAGTTTTCATTGAGTTTAAATCAAGTGGTTGTAGTCAAAATGAGGGAGAGAGCTTAACGTAGTACGATGAATCCTATTGGTGGGAGAAAAGGATCCTAAGGTAGAACTTGGTTTTAAAAGAGTGAAAGCATACAATTTTAATGTGACATCTGTATTCTTGCTATCAGGATTCGCGGAGGACTTGAGTCGAAAGGCAAGCAGCATAAAGGTTTAGTCTAGTGCTCGAAAGGTGAGGAGGATTTGTTCTTTCATTCCTGGAGACCTGCATAAATCTGTCCTTTAGCACTCGAAAAGTTCCACAACCTCCAGTTTATTGTTTATGGGTGAGTTATTGTGGAAATACCTCTAATTAATCCAATAATACCTTTCTCCATCAGTAACGCCTCATTTTTCTATCTTTAATTGCTACTCCTTGTGATACTTCTAGTAGGTAGGGATTATTAATTGCATTGAAGAATTATATGACCTTTTAATTCAGCCCTTAAACACTCGAATTAAATTGTCGATGTATATTGGTGGAAATTTTGACATTCACGCCTGTAAGGAAACAGAATAGTAAAGAATCTACGTCCATAGGCCTATTAAATCTCCATAACTTGCCCACTGGGTTGCGCCAGGTGCTTGTCAGCGGTGTTCAGTGTTTATTGAACGGTACTACTTGATCATCAAGGGTCAATTTAACGATTTATTTTATTTCAATACATTGATTGGTATATTTTCAACTTCTGGCACTTAATTTTTGGTGAATTTTAGATATTCTCCAAGTTGAACTCTAATCAGATTTATTGATCTAATTGAAAAAGTTCTAATTGAGCCTTATTCCTTTAATAGCTGTTAAAGACCTCCGAGTCAGCAGAGTGGGAAGTCACAAGGCAATTTTCCACTGGTCAGAGATCCCTACAGGAACTGGTAACTTGAAAAGCCTCACAGTTTACGTCTTTTCCCGAGGCGGTTCCAAAGATGAGACCGTTGGTAAATGTACCAAAACTGGCGCAGATATCAATTCCATTGGCACCTGCACAGCAATGGCCCTTTCACCGAATGCACTATGTTCCGCCACGGCTGTCGTTTGTTCAGAAGATGAATATGGCTGCAGTGTAGATTCGAATACAATTGATTTTCAAACAGCTCCTCCTGGTGGGTTTTCAACTATTTCCTAATGTAAAACCTTCTTCTATATAGCTCCAAGTCAGATAGTCGCAGGGGCGGTGGGAAAGGAAAGTGTGGAGGTCCAGTGGATCCCGGTATTAACTCATGGCTTTGTCGGGTATCAAGCTGCAGCTATTTCACTCAGTGGAAATTCCCAGGCCAAACCCCAAACCTGTAAGGCAGCTGCCAGCAAAAATAGCTGTGTTATAGGAAACCTTCGACCATCTACGAGGTATACTATAACCGTTACATCATATACAAAGACCTCAGACGGCAAAACTCTCTTCGGAGATGACATTCTATTCCTTAACATCAAAACAAGTAAGTCACTACAGAACCCGAAGAAACATACACATATATATATATATTTGAGGAAAGAAAAGGCGGAAACGCGTCTTTTTCACAAGCTTTGTTACTTTAATCGCAGCCTTTTAATTGTAAGAGTTCTCTTTACAATACCGGGAAGCTTGAAGGTCAGCTTGCTGTCTCAATCGATTTGAGAGTTATGGAGGGAGGGTGGTTATAAGAGCTGTCAAGATATTTGGGACGGTATGCACCTGTATATATGAAATTTGTCGTGGGCGTTGTTGATGGGAGTAAAAGTTATCATAGAGATAACCGTTATAAGACAACGAACAGATACGTTAGTATTCTACCTGAGTACTTCGAAGGGAATGGTTAGTCCCTCTTGGTAAGTTTTGCAGATAAGGTGGGTTGCTAAATTGGAGTTTCCATCGGAGAGTCTTCATAAAACTACCTCTCTATCTAAAGCGTGCAGCAAAACGCTTTCAGAAATATGATTTGGAGTTAAACTCTTAGTCTCAAAACAGGTAAATTTAAAGCTAGCTAGGTAGCGAACTAAATCCCAATAAAAGACTAACACTGAATAAAGCTTTAGCAAATTGGCTAGGTCGATAAGAAACAGCTCTAGATTGGAACTACGGATTTTCAAATACTAGCTTTATATGGAGTAGTGTGAAAGTTAGTAGGGTGTAAAGCTGAAAGACATGTAGCATTGCAGTGAGACAGGGCATAAAGACTGGGCCAGAGCTGTTTTGCTGCTGAGACGTGCGATTTATTCCGACAGGAACCATTGTTAGATTTACATTTGATATTATTGTTACTGACTTCGAGCTTTGAGTTTGCGTGGGGGAGAGGGGACGGTGATTAAAGCTTGATTTTTATCTATATTTATTTTTTAATTGGGAAAAATTGTCACTATGCACAGAAGTTAGAAGAAGCTCATATTTTTACTTTTCACTAACCACTGATCTTATGTATTTTTTGTGAGGTATGGAATCGATTAAGGAAAAGAGTCTCTCCGTTCAATCTCTCCCTCATCTTCCCATCCCTTCCCCCATCATAATTAATGATCCAACAATATGACAATTCCTTCACTTTTCTTTCCAGATGCTGAAGTCGACCTTCGAAAAGTCGTTGCAGTCATCATCTTGATCCCCCTCTTTGCTGTTCTCGTATTTCTTATTCTCTTCGCTTTACGCAATACAATCCCCGCCTTGCAGCCCTTGTTTAATCGCCGCAAGCCCAGAGTCGATATTGTGCTGTAAGTGGCAACAACTCTCATCTATTCCTCTTTTATTGGTTTATTACCAACTGTGTGGGATTTTGTCCCGCGTTGTGTGGTATTTCAGCATCTTTTTCCATTTTCCTTGCATTTTAGAGCCCCGATGACAGCCGTTTCCTACAGCGACGGTAAGGCTACTGTTAAATGTCCATCCGTACGTTAAAAATAATGATAACAGAATTGTCCAAATTAAATTACTTTCAGATATATCATTTTAGCACACTTATGAATGGTGAATCCTACAATTTTAACATTTCATCACCTCATTTAGTAGTTTACACTGTGTTGAAGCTATCTATGTGGTTACTTTTCTGGTGCTATGCTGGCTACTTTTGGGATCAACAAAGGTATTGCAACTAATGATGTGTGTGACGAAGTGGAGATCATGGAAAGTGATCAGAACTGGGACATTAAGATATTCACTGCGATCTGCACTCCCCATAAACCAAATCTGATCAAAGAGCCAAGTTGTTCATTGTTCGACTAACAGTTGAGCATTTAAAGTCGCGAAGATCAATTGCTTCAGCGGATGCTGTCTGTTGTTTTCCATTTAAAGACGGTGCTGCTATTTCATATTATTCTTCTTTAACAATCCCTGTTTATATAACCTGTCTGTATTGGTATATATGTTAGCAAATCGAAGTGCTATTCGAGCAGTCCATCAGTTTGATTAAGTACTGTGTTAGATAAAGATGATAGATTAAAAATATAAAAGGTTAAAAATGGTGGACTGTTTTTTAATCTGATTAACTTAATCCAAACGACACGGTTTCAATATGCCCAACCACAGGACCTGAGCTTTCTATTGCAGCAAAAATGCTTGTAGTCTTACTAAACTTGCGCATGGAAGGTAGTCTTGCCTTTGGTCTTCAAAGATTTGATTGGATAGGAATGACGGCTGGTGTTTCGGGAACCAATAGAAGCCCAGAGATTAGCTCATACTAATGGAAAGGGAGTGGCGTAAATGGAAAAATCTTCCTTAAGGAAAATGTCAGATTCAATTTAACAGACTTAAGTATCTTTTGGCGAAAAGGATTTTTATTTTTAGAAAAATATACATTTTAAAGAAAGTCTAGAAGTTAGTTTATTTTTGAATTACTTAATTTAACATTGCTTTCTTTGCTGTAAACTGATAATTTTCCCTTGCAATAGAGAACTCACTCGATCAGGAACCTCAATTCAATTTTCATGTATTTCCACCAGGTGAGTTGGTTTAAATCGTTAACAATACAGGAATCGGTTGCCTTTAAGTGTGTAAATATTTGTAGATTTATCGTCGACGTCTAATCATGTAAACCAATTTCCAATGAGAACGCTCTGAAGCACCAAACGAGCAAGGTTACATTTATGCCTGTGATACCCTGAAAATGTTTGACCACTTACATAACTTTAAACACTGTATTCTGATAAATTTAAAAATAATTATTTAAAATTTATTTACCCTTTGAGGCAAATACGATTGGGCAATACAAGTGTTATCTTTGTTATCAGAAATAGACATCTTCTGATTGTAAGACGATTTATTAAGCCTAGACATTTTACACTGTTTTTAAACTATGGGGTCAACGTTTTGTTTGATATGGACTGTATGCCCACCCGAGATCGCCAGACTACAGTTGACTTGCACTCGAATAGAAGGAAGAGAAATCTTAGAACAGACTACCACAAACGAATACAAATGAGTAACAAAATCAAACCCCACCGAATTCATTTTACTTTTGGCCATTCACGTGTTGGGTGGATGCCGAGAGACTTAGAGAAAAACTGCGAGAACTCCTGTTGCTGAAGAGAAAAGCATAAGCTCCTATCTCGCCAGTGTTCTTGCCGAGTTGAAAACGGATTAAATTGTCAGAGCCTGAAAAACAAATAGATTACAACCGAGTTTGCATGTATAATGAAGTCGGAAAAGTTTCTCCTAGAATACCAGGTCTGCAAGGCGCTATAAAGTGAAAATACCTTTAAATTATGAGAACAGTTTCATTTAAAACGAATTTGAACAGTAGCACCCAGATCTTGAAGGGTTTAATATAAAACTTGTTTGATCCGATGATTAAAAAAGATCAACGACGGACAATACTTTGAAACTTCACGCATGCAATAGTTTATTTTTAATAACGCCCCTAATTAAAAAAACGGCGGGAGCAAATTTGTATACCAAATTGGAGGATTTCCGTGTGTCTCTTGAGATTCTAAATGATACAGCCTATTGCCACCTAAAAAGACGACCTACCCAGCCTCCAACAGGATGCACTAAAGTGGCTCGAACGATTCACTCGTTGGAGAACATGCTACTGATGTACATTGGTTTGACAAGTTGGAGGGTAAGCATCCAAATGTCATTGTGGTGAAAGTCCACCAGTGGAAGGAGTTGGCTACGGACTTAGCAGAACTGCGAGCTCTTCTGACGCTGCGATTTCCTCGGAAGGCCTCTGTCGCTAGCATTGTTCCACGGTGCTCCTTCATTCGTTCGATCAGGGCATCTATTGCTACCCGTTCACTTCTGGACAATTGGGAAGCGTGGAAGTGGCCAACACCACTGGATTACTAGCACTGGTAGATGGCTGTGGTTGTGATTGATATAGAGTTGGAGTTTGCACAAATGAGATTCCTAAGGTGGAATTAAATCGCTTGAGCATTTAGATGTCAAACAAGAAAATATGAACTTCCCTTCGGTTCTCCCAAGTGTAAGTTGATGATTGCGTTGGCGTTGGCCATTTTCACGCTTTCCAACTGTCCAGAAGTGCATGGGATGATAACAGAAGCGTTAATCGAACGGATGAAGATGTATTGTGGAATAATGCTAGCCACAGAAGTATTCCGAGGCGCTCTTAAATAGTGCCTTCAACTCCACCTTTTCAGCCGAACCTCAAGCTCATATTCATTGCTTTTATTTGTCCAACTCTCTGCATTGCCAATTTTATTAAGCTAAATAAACGTTTCTATTTTACTTTTTCTTTCTTTTCTTCTCTTCTTGCGCTCAATCTCGCGAATTTAATATTTCCTAATGCGTATTTAACATGGTCATTAGGTCAAGCAACTTTTGTGGTCAAGTCAGGTGATTTGTGTTCCACTGCTCCTTTGTTAAGATTTGTTCTGAAAGTTTGACTTGGGCGTGTCCAAAATTCTACCTTATGAATTCTAATGCAATATTCCTCTTTTGCCTTACTCTCTTTCAGTGTTGATAGCCTTTTGATGGCTAAAAGTTGACCATTTCATTGGTCTGTTAGTGGGAAATAATAATAGGGAAGGGTAAGCAAACCCAAATAGAGAAAAGGAGCGATTAAGAAAGATCGTTGGGCGGTGTTGTGTGTAATGTACTCCAATAAGGTGTAGAAAATTATTGTAGTCATTCTAATCAATTTTAACTCCCATTGATAATGGCATAAATTCTCTCTCTTATCTTGAGTAGAGAGAGGGCTTCAGGAACCCTCCCGATTTCATGAATTCATATGAAACTCTATAATCGTCCATTTTCATTACTGTTCCAGTCATACATACAACTACGAAGTATCTATGTCTTGCAATGCAAAAGCCTAAGTCTTTACCAGCAATAACATGTAAGGTGGTATAAATTTGCCTTAGATGTGCAAAGCTTACTGACTGACAATTTTACTTGAACCTTTCTCCCAAATGAAGAAAAGTCAAAATTACGATATGTGATATTCAAGAGCTTAACGTTTTAACATGACGGAGGTGGGATAGGAGGAAATTGTAGGTTGATAGAACTCCGTTAGGTGTATACTCCTCTATCCACTAAACTCTAAATTGATTGATGTGAAATCGAACTCTTGACCATTCTTTTATTCGCAGTGCGCCACCGATGCACAAATTTCCGAATTGCAAATATATGACAATGGAATCTCAGAAAGGACATGAAGAATATTCAATTCTTCAAGAAATTTGTTAATTTCCCTTATTTCTTTACAAACGGTAGATAAGTTTAAAAGAGCAATACTCAACAGAGGCCTCTTTGTGGTCTGAAGCGGTTGGCACGCTCTTAAGCTAAAATGCCAGAGATAATGATTAGGAACGAGCAATATATGGAATGATAAATTTTGAGTTCTTCTAGGCAAACATTTAAAGCTATGAAATGTCCAATTTCAGGACTTGGTAGACGAACTTTATTGTTCGTTTGTCTAATTGCATAAAGTTAAAATTGAAATAAGTGACCTCGATAAGGCCTATGAGACTACATAGAACAGTCGACGAATTTCCAGAGATTTTCAGTCTCCGTTTCCTGTTTTCTTTCCGCCATTACACTACGTGGGTTTTGACCAACTTGCATCTACGTGTCACTTGATTTTGAATATGTGGGAATCATCGTTGGAAGCTTGGGTGGGATTTGGATTTAATTTATGGAAATAATTTATTTAGCGCAAATTTTATTCGAAAATGTAAACGAAATGCTCCGTTCAGGATGCAGTTGTGATGTTTACAACCACATTATTTGGAAGTATACAAATAGCCTATTATATAAGGGTAAGGAAATGTTGTAAATATAAATTAAAAATGAGACTTTGTCGTGTCGAATTCCTTACCATCCTCCTCACATTCAAGTGACATTATCACATTGAGAGAGTCGATTCCCAACAGCTTCAATATTATCCAGTCTAAAATGCTGTGTGAACTTTGAGAGAATCGAATCAATGACTGCTGCCTTGGCGAATGAATATCTTATCGCCGGCTCGACCAACCAAATAAACATTCACACATCCACATCCACACATAAACCACATCCTTCCCAAGCCATTCATAGCAAATTCTTTTGCATATTTTTCCCTTAGACTGCCCCAATTATAACACGAATTTACTCAATCCAACTTTACTCAACCATCAAGAATCGTTGGAAACTGCAATGATCGAAAGCGTCTGGTGTTGGTATATTATGGCCAACTCATCTCCACTCAGACAGGCTCATTCAAGTTGATACGAATTGGCTTATTTCAGGAGGCATTGGGCAGCATACTCATGATTTATTGCTCGTGCATTAAACGGTGTTTTGATTTCCTCAATTGAGACTTATTGTAACGGAAGTTGCAAAGACATGTGAAGGCATGCATGCACCTGCCTCTTGTACATTTATGGTGGATTTGACATGATGGATGGTTTATTCCATGCTTGTGTTGATTGAGGTATACATTTTTGCTCGATGTCTTGAATTCTATTCTCTCACACTATGGCTCATGTACCTAATCAAATTGCCATCAGTCAATGGAATTATTATCCAAATCTTACTTACAAAAACACTTGAAACAGTCATGTAGCCGCAGATTTGGTGAGTTGTTTAGACTATGAGAGTAGCGCTAGAATGATGTGTTCTGACAGCGAGTGCAGTTACTGCAGGAGGGTGAACATATGCCGACTTTGATCTGTCGATATTTATAGGTTCATTGGTACCATTGCGGTCATGAATGTGCGAGTGCCAAGTGGGCCATTTTTGGTAAGCAGAAATGGCGCTGTGCGATGAACCTAATGCGTGATTAAGGTGCCCTACACTGACGATCATGAGGTACCACATAAGGTGATGGCAAATATAGACAGCAGGGCGTGGCCATGGAATTGAACAGGCCTAAAATTGGATGGCGCTAGAGCGTCTGACCTATATCGCGACGTGATTGTAAGCTGCACCTATGGAATTGTACATTATGTGGGCGTGTGTAATTGCAGGTACATTCGTGATGGTGACAATTAGTGCGATAGCCGCACGTCATTGACCTCTGAACTACCAAAGCATCTGATTATCATTTATTGCTAGCGTATTTTAAATCTCCGAGTACTCCTGTGCTAAATCCTCCCGAATCAGCATATTACGCTGACGACTCTCGAGACGTAGTCTGCATTCGGAATCTCCAGGCCAAGCACTTTTACTTGTAGGGGCAGTTAACTGTTCTCCTGCATCTCAAACGGCACCAGATGGCGATGTGCTTGAAATCACCTTTGCCATATCTTCACAGGAAACATTAGAGCTCGTAATAACTAGTCACCTTGTTCATCCCCACAATTTGTAATCTACAACTCATTGGTGCATACTGAGTTATCCTAGGGGAGTTACTATAGTGTGCTATATAGTGTGTAGACTCGGATGTTACAATAGCTGTTTCGGTGGACAGCCCCGAGGTTGTATTGAACTCATTGCTAGACTGAGAGAATAATCTGAGAAAGTTGGCGATAGGAATACGTCGGTAAAATGCGCCACCTAGTTCAATTATTGTTAAATCATGTTGGAATTGGAAATAGTTTGTTCTATGCACAGATAGATTAAATCGAGCTACTAAAGCTGATGGTAGTTGTATTTCACCGGATGACTCGATGTTACTACTACACTTAAAGTGAGCAGCGGAGGGCACTGTCGATAACTGGACTTGATAGTTGAGAGTGTAGAATGTGCGCTTTTCTAGTGCGTTTTGTGTTAGAAAGTGCCTCCCTCGATTCGTCCTCGGAATTATCTTTCAAATGGCAATAATGAAGACGAATTTATTATAATATGTGTGAAACACGGTTAAACTTTTGATACCTCATGAAGGTGTTTTTAGGTATCTGAGAGCATCGAAATTAATCGTATTTACTAAATAGAAATCGCTTCCAAATTTTCGGAATACTTCAGGCTTTTCTTCATATTTTTACATATAATTATCTTCTTTATTCTCCTAACAATGCCATCTATGATTGGATTTCAATGCCAATGGTTTAATTTGTTTAGTGGCGCATAATTTACTTACCAAAAACGTTGGTTGAGTTTCCTTCCTTCTGGATGAGCTTACTTCTTTATGTGGCGTAGTTCATGAGTGACAAATAATACGTTTTTTAAATTAAAGGTTATTTATATTGCAAATTAATAAAGCCCACTTTTCTATCCTCATCATCATCATCATTTTATACCAAGTGTGTTCTCCTACCTATGGCACTTAAGTGCATCTCCTTTCATATTAAGCCATTATTCTTTCAAAGAGGAAAAATAGTGCATTTGACCTGCATTTGCAAAATATGCATAGAGGAGTGCATTGAATGGAAGAATGAGTTGTGAAAGAGGCCCAAAAACCAAGTAGGAAAAGCAAATGGAAATTTTCTGATAAAAATTTGACAAAAAAATGAAATAAAAATGCTTAAAGCATTAAGTTAATTTAATCATTAACTAACAATGAATGCGATTTGATAACTGTGGGAGTCGAATCTATCCAATCAAATGTGAAGGTGGGCAGCTGCCCATTTTCATCTTTGCTTACACTTACCTGCGTATGCTGGTCTACACCTTTGCGTGGTCAACACTTAAGTCCACTTACCTCTCCCTTTCAAATGTACTGTTGATTATTTTATTGAGTGCAGCTGTCTTCTTTTTTTTATTCTTCACTCGTAGTAACGAGTTGCCAAGTGAGGAAGGCATATAGCATCGAAGGATAGCTTCATTGCTAGTCCCTCAAACCCCTTAATACCGTCTTGCTTTGTTCCTGAGAGCATCATATTCGACAAAAGTCTCTATATGTATATACCCACTGTGTTCGGCAATTTGTAGGATTCCATGAAGGGATGAAAAGTCGATGTTATATGCGACACATATTTTGAGGAATTAGGCGGTGTGTCAATGTTCCATGTGAAAGTAAATCAAAAGCCTTAATTGAAGTGCTAACTCCACTACTTATTCTTCCAATAATCGTAAAAGCTCTGACAAATGTCAAGAACCAAATAGTTAATGGATGAAATGACGCAACTTTCGATTGAATTTGATGCGACAATATGTGCAGTATAATCAAAGATTGAAATTGGGTGGCATCACTGAACCAATTGTGCAAAAACTAATATCTAGAGTAAGTTTCGTGCAAAGACATTGCGCGATTACCGTTTCGAGGGCATTATTTATTATCTTTGAATGGTATTTGTGCAAATGATTTGCAGTCATAGTCAATAACTGTGTAATATAATACCAGTGGTGCACTTCAGTACGTACAGTCCACTGGATGCTCCTTCTGCTATTTTGACAATGTGGGTTTTCCATGTTAGTTTTGTCACTAACGTCATTCCGAGCTACGTGGACTCGTTGATATGTTCTAGAGAAGTATTCTTTTCATTCGTCAAGTGGATTTGTGCTGTGGTGGGTCAATGAAAATGTTTGGTATGCAGCTTTACACGTGTTGTTAACCATGCCATTGTTGTCGCACCCGTTGGTTAATATTCTAAGGGCATAATTTAGGGCAATTTCCATCCTTCTCTGAGAATTCTTCTTGGGGGCGGAATGCCATAGAACAAGATCATTTGCATCAAGTAAGCACTTGACGCCCGTTATTGTCTGTATCCGTTTAGCTATATCATTGGTGAAGACGTTGAAAAGAGAGCAGCTTGGGACAACTCTCTGTGGTAGAACTGTTTATATAATCACAATGAAGCCACCCCGCATTAGGCTCAGCAGAAAACTATGATTCTTTGGGCAAACTTAATATGCCTGACAAATGTGTATCCTTTAGACTCTATGGAATTCAAACCATCTGTTATTCTTCGTCGAACGACAATTTTTAATGCCTATTACTGTGAGAAGTTAACCACCGGATGCCTGTTTGACTTTACGCTGAAGCGGTTCCTCCTTTCATTCATGCCTTCATTTATTCATCCACTCGTTCATTCATCGCACACTTATTCACGCTATTCATGCGTATGTACGCTGTTGACTCGTAGCCTTAGGAGTTGCAGTGTGCGTACGCATTTATTTCGCCCATTGCAGACAAAGTGTTGGTTGATGAAGTTAGGATAGATGGAAACCAAGTGGTTCATCCGAAATCGACATTGAAATGTTGCATTGCGTATTTATTAAACCGTGGATTCCTAAATCTGTGCAAGCCAGTAGAACGCCATCTCTTTAACTGGTGGTTGGAATATATATTTCTTACGTATTTACAAAGAACAAAGAACTGCCAACTTGTCTTTCAAAATCAATCTATATTTGTGCATTATTACCCTCACCTCCTCTTTAATCGCTCCATTAACTGCATCAGAGGTTACGACCAATTCATCAGCCATCTCACGAATTTCCTCGAACTTGAGAAGCTCACCGAACCTCTGCAACTAGGCTTTCGAATGATTACCCATTTCATGCCATTTCATCCACAATGCAGCAACTCGCTCGTTAGCAGCAGCTAGTGCCTCAGAAGGGTAACGTAAACAAAAGTCAGTAAAGGAGAGTATGTTGGTGCTGACTACATAACCGCACTCCGACATGTTTGTGGCCAACTCCTTCCACTAAGGACATTCGCCACAATGACATGTGGATGCTTGCGTTGCAACTTGTAAAACCAGGGTACATCGGTAGCATGTCCTCCAACAAGTGAATCTTTCGAGCTACTTTAGTGTACCCAGTTGGAGGCTGAGTAGGTCGTCATTTTAGGTGGCAATAGGCTGTATCAACTAGAAGCCCACGAAGCACACTGAAATCCTCCGATTTGGTATACAAATTTGCTCCTGCAACGAAAAAATATTTCATCTTTTCATAAAATCCATGAGTCGATCTAATTTTTCACTTTTTCATACGAGCTGATGTGCCAGCAACCTGAGATCTAGCATCATCAGGCTGTGTAATAACCACCTTATCGTGTCTCCCGTTGTACTGTGGGCGTTATTCTTTTTCTTGAGCACGGCTCAGGTGCATCAATTGCGTTCTTTAACACTCACCTGTGATGATTAAGGAAATAGGGCGGTTATAAAAACTCATAATAAATTACACCAAACTGGTCCTCCGACCCACAAAGCTCAAGCCATAACATCTGAGACATGGATATTCGGCCGAGGTGTTGACGTAGCGGTATGATCACCGGACAATCAACATGATTTTCTGCGCCGCTTGAAGTTATTGTATTGTGCACATTTTTCTTTCCCACTAACAAAACCATGGGGAAATCCTTTCTCGTTTGTCCTTCCACCAGCTGTTCACAAGCTGTTCACAAATGGCACTCCACATCTCTCCTTTTCAACTCGTGAGGTACCCAATATCCTTCTTTCTCAATCATTCCCAACTGTTTCAGGCCTTTTGAAATTCCTTGCTCACTGACTCCCACCCAATGATTCTGATAATTCTTCTTCACTTTGACACGAGTCTTCACTAAGAATCACTCGCCTCCAATTCTCTATCTCCAACAACTTTTCCCACCCGTCCGCCACTATGCCGGTCGCTCTTCATGGACAGCAAAATCACCACTCACCACTTTAAATGTTGCAACCATTCCCGCCGACACGTTCTCTCACTAGTAGCTATACGTTTTTCAATAACTATCTGAGATAATCCGGTGAGCCTCAGCAAGTCCGCACATTTGTAATATTGACATTAAAAAGCAATACTTCCAGCAAATAATTACGAGAAATCGGCTTAGATCCGGATATATTTAATTGAAAAAGTTATTATTGTGCAAGCACAAATCATGTTAACTTCTAACAGTAATAGGCATTAAAAATTGTCGTTCGACGAAGAATAACAGATGGTTTGAATTCCATAGAGTCTAAAGGATACACATTTGTCAGGCATATTAAGTTTGCCCAAAGAATCATGGTTTTCTGCTGAGCCTAATGCGGGGTGGCTTCTTTGTGATTATATGAAAAGCACTTTGGTCGAATTCAAAAGTCTCTGTGGAGTTGTTAGTCTCAGCAGTTTAATCGAGGTTTTAACAAACTAGAGTAGTCAACAGTAGGCACTGAGAAAAAATTACAATCTGTTGTCAGCCTACTTTACAATTACTTCAGTACACAATAAAAGCGACATGTTGCAGAAAAAGCGTTTGAGATTTATTGCCCTTGCAGTAAACAGATCACTTTCTATAAGGGATGTATCTGTTGCATAATCGTCTTCAGCCGCAACGTAAATATCACCTTCATCACAATAATCCTAAAGCACGATAATTAATGCGATTTCTTTGATTTCTCATAAACATGGGCTCCATTGCATTTATTCCTACTTGTTCTTCTTCCAAATTTCTCTTGCCTTGCTAGAAAGCTCCGACACACACATGACAAAAATGGAATGCAGTAAAAATGAGCGCAATACTGCTTAAGTTATGAGAATACAAAGAAATCGGAAGAACCGTGCTCGACGATAGTAGAGAAACGCATTTGAGGGTTCTTGTGATGGGGATAATAATTACGGGTTGGATAAAGACGACACCGCATTTTATGGCCACGAGGAAAAAGAAGCCGATTATGCAACAGAAAACAGAAAAAGTCATTGCTGTGGCAAAGTGCTCTAGTGCGGGATGAATTCCGAAATTAGGTAAGTTGCCCCAACTTTATTGAATCTGTCTGACTGTGCACATGAATTGCATATTTAGCCTTGAATGTTTAAACGAATGAGCCGACCAAGAATTTGTCTCCAATGGACGAAAAAAATGCGTACGCACACTGCAACTCCTAAGGCTACGAGTCAACAGCGTACATACGCATGAATAGCGTGAATAAGTGTGCGATGAATGAACGAGTGGATGAATAAATGAAGGGATGATTGAATGAATGCATGCCATCCAAAGGCCTCAACGCATTGCGTCAAATAGGAAAAGGACTCGATACCTCGCAGTGTGATTGTTGCTCGATTGCTCAATTCTCATTGACAAATCATTAAGTCGACTGCAAACGGATTTTGCCGAAGCACATGGCCATGGTCGACGCTGCTGTTTACAAGGCATGTACCTGCGACTACACAGGAAAAGGGAAATAAATTTTCTGATATAAATGGAAAGAAAAGAAAATAAAAGAACATAAAAATACAGAATCAGGCGATTTACAGAAACGACTGCTCGACTATTAAAACATCTCCGCTTCAGTATTTACTACTTAAGAGGGGATGATTTTATTAGTCAAGAAAACGCCTCTGAGATTTTCAAATCGAAGATTTTTATCCACCCCACATGTAGGGCCTCTTTTTCCTGCAAACAATTTGACACTTATTTTTTCTTATCTTTCTACATACTTCTTATTCTCGAACGAAAATTCTTCGAGAGTACGCAGTTCCTAGGTACCATCAAGACTACATATTTCTAGCTTCATGCAGTAATGAAGTAGTGGTGGTGGTGTTATAGGAGTGAATATGATTCCTGTAAATTTGACCCTAAGTAAGTATTGTTTTATGTAGTTGTCGTTTGGAAATAATGCGTACATGTCTTGTTGTGGCCTGTTGCCCCAAGTATACGCTTATTTGTACACATGAATGTGGAAGCAATGATGCCTTCGAAGCAAAACTGCCAATCTTCAAGTCCAATGTGATTAGAGATGGAAGTGGACATTGTGGCAACACAGCTCTTTCTTTCCATTTAATGCTTCTTCTCCCTCTTCTTCTTCTACACTAGTATTATTGGTCTTTGCGCCTGTTACTCCACGTATTCGCTTAATTGTGCATATGAACTTGGAAGCAATGAAGCCCTCCATGCAAAAACTGCCCTTACACCTGTATTCATCGGTTTCAAATCAGCATATAACCTTGTATGGTGGGAGAACTTAATTCTAATATTAGCGAAGATTGGTATAAAGCATATCGTGTTAAACGGGATAGAGGCATTCATTGGACAGTGAACATGTAAAGTTAGATATATGGGAACGATCTGTCCAAATCTAACCTTTTATAAACAGTTCCACCACAGAGAGTTGTCACAAGCTGCTCTCATTCAACGTCTTCACAAACGGTATAGCTGAACTGATACAGACTGATATGTTGGTGCTGACTACATAACCGCCCTCCAACAAATTCGTGGCCACCACCTTCCACTGATGAACATTCGCCACAATGATATGTGGTTGCTTGCCCTCCAACTTGTCAAACCAATGTACATCAGTAGCATGTCCCCCAACAAGCCACCTCATGTCGTTCGAGACACTTTTGTGCATGCTTTTTGAAGCTGGGTAGGTCGTCTTTCTAGGTGGCAATTGAATGTATCAATTAGAAGCCCAAGGGCCACACGAAAATCCTCCTCTTTGGTATACAAATTTGCTCCTGCCGTCTTTTAATTTGGGGCTTTATTACAACAAAACGATTACTTTCATTAAGTTTCAAAGTATTGTCCATCGTTGATCTTTGTTTATCATCGGATCAAACAAGTTTTTTAATAAACCCTTTAAGATCTGGGAGCTACTGGTCAAATTCATTTTAAATGAAACTGATCTCCTAATTTAAAGTCGTGCATTTTAGTTATTTTCACTTTATAGCGCAATTTAGAAGATAAGTTCACAAAATTTTGGGTGATATATTACCCACCTTGCAGTAACAGCGGTGAACAATTAGTTGCATTTGAGGCTCTTTTCTAAGGAATTGTAGTAACAGTATGAATAAAGACTCCGAGGGAGCTGAAAAGGCATGAAGGTGCATTGAATAGGGATAATGTAAGTGCCGACACCTGACGTGTGAAAATTACGATCTGGCGCATTTGTCAGTCAGAGCATAACCACCGTATAATTTGGCAAACCCGAAAGAACTCAACTCTGCATACATATGACTCCAGCTTTTGAGATCGTCATAGAATGCCATGGTCAGCCTTTCAATATTTTTCAGCATGAGTGTTGACACTGAAACTTAAGACACTTTGATTCTGGTTGGATATCACATGTACTGTGAGCGATTATAAGTGTTGGTCATCTCTATTTAGAAGCACAACAGTAAATCAGTTATTATAATGTCATCAAACCATATAATATGCACTCTATAGTCAATCAATGCTCATTATTTTGCAACTCTGCACATCAAGTCCCTTCGTTCTCAAAGGCAAACTGGTCTTTCCACATTTCCATGATATCCATATGCCCCTTTCCATATTGCACTTATTACACAAACATTCTCTCACCACATATTTACTCCATTCTTATTATTGCTCTGTGCATTATTACTGTTGCTCCGAAAAATGTCCAATGTGGGCTAGAAAGATATATCTGAAGGTAATTTAATTTGGTCAATTCTGTTATCATTATTTTAACGTGCGTATGGATATTTAACATGTGCTGAAATACCTCACAACGCGGGACAAAATCCCACTCAGTCGGTAATAACCCAAAAAAGAGCAATAAATGAGAGTTGTTGCCACTTACAGCACAATATTGACTCTGGGCTTGCGGCGATTAAGCAAGGGCTGCAAGGCGGGGATTGTATTGCGTAAAGCGAAGAGAATAAGAAATACGAGAACAGCAAAGTGGGGGATCAAGATGATGACTGCAACGACTTCTCGGAGGTCGACTTCAGCATCTGAAAAGAAAAGTGAAGGAATTGTTATATTGACGCATCATTTATTATGGTGGGGAAAGGGGTGGAAAGATGAGGGAGAGATTGAACAGAGAGACTCTTTTCCTTAATCGATTCCATACCTCACAAAAAATACATAAGATCAGTGGTTAGTGAAAAGTAAAAATATGAGCTTCTTCTAACTTCTGTGCATAGTGACAATTTTTCCCAATTAAAAAATAAATATAGATAAAAGTCAAATTTTAATCACCGTCCCCTCTCCCCCCACGCAAACTCAAAGCTCGAAGTCAGTAACATTAATGTCAAATGTAAATCTAACAATGGTTTCTGTCGGAATAAATCGTATGTTTCAGCAGCGAAATAGCTCTGGCCCAGTCTTTATGCTCTGTCTCACTGCAATGCTACATGTCTTTCAGCTTTACACCCTACTAACTTTCACACTACTTCATATAAAGCTAGTATTGGAAAATCCGTAGTTCCAATCTAGAGCTGTTTCTTATCGACCTAGCCAATTTGCTAAAGCTTTATTCAGTGTTAGACTTTTATTGGGATTTAGTTCGCTACCTAGCTAGCTTTAAATTTACCTGTTTTGAGACCAAGAGTTTAACTCCAAATCATATTTCTGAAAGCGTTTTGCTGCACGCTTTAGATAGAGAGGTAGTTTTATGAAGACTCTCCGATGGAAACTCCAATTTAGCAACCCACCTTATCTGCAACACCTCGCAAGACGGACTAACTATTCCCTTCGAAGTACTCAGATAGAATACTAACGTATCTCTCCTTTGTCTTACAACGGTGATCTCTAGGAAATCGTTAACTTCCATCAACAACGCCGACGACAAATTTCATACATACAGGTGCATACCGTTCCAGATATCTTGACAGCCCTTATAGCCACCCTTCCTCCAAAAATCTCAAATCGGTTGAAACAGCCAGCTGACCTTCAGGCTTAACGATATTTGAAAGAGAACTCTCATGAAATAAAAATGTTCGATTTGAACATATCAGAGGAGTTTTCTAGACTATTAAAAATATCTCCTTTTCAGTAGTAAAGACAGATATCTTGATACTGAAGAGGAGATGTTCTTAATAGTCAAGAAAACGCCTCTGAGATTTTCAAATCGAAGATTTTTATCCACCCCACATGTAGGGCCTCTTTTTCCTGCAAACCATTTGACACTTATTTTTTCTTATCTTTCTACATACTTCTTATTCTCGAACGAAAATTCTTCGAGAGTACGCAGTTCCTAGGTACCATCAAGACTACATATTTCTAGCTTCATGCAGTAATGAAGTAGTGGTGGTGGTGTTATAGGAGTGAATATGATTCCTGTAAATTTGACCCTAAGTAAGTATTGTTTTATGTAGTTGTCGTTTGGAAATAATGCGTACATGTCTTGTTGTGGCCTGTTGCCCCAAGTATACGCTTATTTGTACACATGAATGTGGAAGCAATGATGCCTTCGAAGCAAAACTGCCAATCTTCAAGTCCAATGTGATTAGAGATGGAAGTGGACATTGTGGCAACACAGCTCTTTCTTTCCATTTAATGCTTCTTCTCCCTCTTCTTCTTCTACACTAGTATTATTGGTCTTTGCGCCTGTTACTCCACGTATTCGCTTAATTGTGCATATGAACTTGGAAGCAATGAAGCCCTCCATGCAAAAACTGCCCTTACACCTGTATTCATCGGTTTCAAATCAGCATATAACCTTGTATGGTGGGAGAACTTAATTCTAATATTAGCGAAGATTGGTATAAAGCATATCGTGTTAAACGGGATAGAGGCATTCATTGGACAGTGAACATGTAAAGTTAGATATATGGGAACGATCTGTCCAAATCTAACCTTTTATAAACAGTTCCACCACAGAGAGTTGTCACAAGCTGCTCTCATTCAACGTCTTCACAAACGGTATAGCTGAACTGATACAGACTGATATGTTGGTGCTGACTACATAACCGCCCTCCAACTTGTCAAACCCATGTACATCAGTAGCATGTCCCCCAACAAGCCACTTCATGTCGTTCGAGACACTTTTGTGCATGCTTCTGGAGGCTGGGTTGGTCTTCTTTTTAGGTGGTAATTGAATGTATCAAATAGAAGCCCAAGGGACACACGGAAATCCTCCTCTTTGGTATACAAATTTGCTCCTGCCGTCTTTTAATTTGGGGCTTTATTACAACAAAACGATTACTTTCATTAATTTTCAAAGTATTGTCCATCGTTGATCTTTGTTTATCATCGGATCAAACAAGTTTTTTAATAAACCCTTTAAGATCTGGGAGCTACTGGTCAAATTCATTTTAAATGAAACTGATCTCCTAATTTAAAGTCGTGCATTTTAGTTATTTTCACTTTATAGCGCAATTTAGAAGATAAGTTCACAAAATTTTGGGTGATATATTACCCACCTTGCAGTAACAGCGGTGAACAATTAGTTGCATTTGAGGCTCTTTTCTAAGGAATTGTAGTAACAGTATGAATAAAGACTCCGAGGGAGCTGAAAAGGCATGAAGGTGCATTGAATAGGGATAATGTAAGTGCCGACACCTGACGTGTGAAAATTACGATCTGGCGCATTTGTCAGTCAGAGCATAACCACCGTATAATTTGGCAAACCCGAAAGAACTCAACTCTGCATACATATGACTCCAGCTTTTGAGATCGTCATAGAATGCCATGGTCAGCCTTTCAATATTTTTCAGCATGAGTGTTGACACTGAAACTTAAGACACTTTGATTCTGGTTGGATATCACATGTACTGTGAGCGATTATAAGTGTTGGTCATCTCTATTTAGAAGCACAACAGTAAATCAGTTATTATAATGTCATCAAACCATATAATATGCACTCTATAGTCAATCAATGCTCATTATTTTGCAACTCTGCACATCAAGTCCCTTCGTTCTCAAAGGCAAACTGGTCTTTCCACATTTCCATGATATCCATATGCCCCTTTCCATATTGCACTTATTACACAAACATTCTCTCACCACATATTTACTCCATTCTTATTATTGCTCTGTGCATTATTACTGTTGCTCCGAAAAATGTCCAATGTGGGCTAGAAAGATATATCTGAAGGTAATTTAATTTGGTCAATTCTGTTATCATTATTTTAACGTGCGTATGGATATTTAACATGTGCTGAAATACCTCACAACGCGGGACAAAATCCCACTCAGTCGGTAATAACCCAAAAAAGAGCAATAAATGAGAGTTGTTGCCACTTACAGCACAATATTGACTCTGGGCTTGCGGCGATTAAGCAAGGGCTGCAAGGCGGGGATTGTATTGCGTAAAGCGAAGAGAATAAGAAATACGAGAACAGCAAAGTGGGGGATCAAGATGATGACTGCAACGACTTCTCGGAGGTCGACTTCAGCATCTGAAAAGAAAAGTGAAGGAATTGTTATATTGACGCATCATTTATTATGGTGGGGAAAGGGGTGGAAAGATGAGGGAGAGATTGAACAGAGAGACTCTTTTCCTTAATCGATTCCATACCTCACAAAAAATACATAAGATCAGTGGTTAGTGAAAAGTAAAAATATGAGCTTCTTCTAACTTCTGTGCATAGTGACAATTTTTCCCAATTAAAAAATAAATATAGATAAAAGTCAAATTTTAATCACCGTCCCCTCTCCCCCCACGCAAACTCAAAGCTCGAAGTCAGTAACATTAATGTCAAATGTAAATCTAACAATGGTTCCTGTCGGAATAAATCGTATGTTTCAGCAGCGAAATAGCTCTGGCCCAGTCTTTATGCCCTGTCTCACTGCAATGCTACATGTCTTTCAGCTTTACACCCTACTAACTTTCACACTACTTCATATAAAGCTAGTATTGGAAAATCCGTAGTTCCAATCTAGAGCTGTTTCTTATCGACCTAGCCAATTTGCTAAAGCTTTATTCAGTGTTAGACTTTTATTGGGATTTAGTTCGCTACCTAGCTAGCTTTAAATTTACCTGTTTTGAGACCAAGAGTTTAACTCCAAATCATATTTCTGAAAGCGTTTTGCTGCACGCTTTAGATAGAGAGGTAGTTTTATGAAGACTCTCCGATGGAAACTCCAATTTAGCAACCCACCTTATCTGCAACACCTCGCAAGACGGACTAACTATTCCCTTCGAAGTACTCAGATAGAA
Source organism: Hymenolepis microstoma (assembly GCA_000469805.3). Lineage (NCBI taxonomy): Eukaryota > Metazoa > Platyhelminthes > Cestoda > Cyclophyllidea > Hymenolepididae > Hymenolepis > Hymenolepis microstoma. Next base: position 18,410,751 of record LR215991.1, read on the forward strand.
TACTAACGTATCTCTCCTTTGTCTTACAACGGTGATCTCTAGGAAATCGTTAACTTCCATCAACAACGCCGACGACAAATTTCATACATACAGGTGCATACCGTTCCAGATATCTTGACAGCCCTTATAGCCACCCTTCCTCCAAAAATCTCAAATCGGTTGAAACAGCCAGCTGACCTTCAGGCTTAACGATATTTGAAAGAGAACTCTCATGAAATAAAAATGTTCGATTTGAACATATCAGAGGAGTTTTCTAGACTATTAAAAATATCTCCTTTTCAGTAGTAAAGACAGATATCTTGATACTGAAGAGGAGATGTTCTTAATAGTCAAGAAAACGCCTCTGAGATTTTCAAATCGAAGATTTTTATCCACCCCACATGTAGGGCCTCTTTTTCCTGCAAACCATTTGACACTTATTTTTTCTTATCTTTCTACATACTTCTTATTCTCGAACGAAAAATCTTCGGGAGTAAGAAGTTCCTAGAAAGATAAGAAAAAATAAGTGTCAAAAGATTTGCGGGAAAATGAGAGCACTAGAAGTAGTGTAATGCGCATGCTCTATTTCACCTTCTAGGATATGGACCAGCTTGTCTGATGCAAGCTGCATATACACAAGCATATAGCGTTTACGTGGATCGAAACACACACACACACACACACACACACACACACACACAACAGTAGGCCAGCGCTGCCACAGCCCTGATGAGATAGGTACCACGACACGGCATCTCCATCCGTGAATAGGCCATTGTCACCTTTAAATGGATTGCTTACATCAGCGCAAACGATCTCGATTTGAGGATGCGTACACACACTGGCGCATTGCATACAACCAAATGAGAGAGATGAATGGATGGGTGGAGAGCATCCGAGCGAAAGCTTGCGGATACCATTGTTGCAATCAGAATTTTGAGATAAGTTTTGCACCTCAAATGTCCATTCGAGAAAAGGCGGCTTTTAGAAAGAAGAGAAGTAAAACAAGTGTATAATGGCTTACGGCAATAAGTGGGCTCTAAAACTAGGAATCAGATTGAGACCTACAAATAATGGTGGATAACACGCCTCGATTTGAAAATCTCCGTAACGTCTTCAGGACAAATAAAAAGGTCTTCTCTCTAACAGCAGTTAGGTTGTCTTTACTCTCACAACTTCTGATTTCAAGTGGAGCAAGACCATTTTCCAAGTCAGCAGAACTGCGAGGTCTTCTGACACTCCAATCTCCTCAAAATACTTCTCTGACTAGCATTACTCCACGATACATCTTCATCCGTTCGATCAACGCATCTGTTGTCATCTCATGCACTTCTATACAGTTGGAATGCGTGGAGTGGCCAACGTCGCTGAAGTACTAGCGCAATCATCAACTTACACTTCGGGAAACTGAAGAGAAGTACATATTTCCTTGCTTGTCGTCTAAATGCTCAAGCGATTTAATTCCACCTTAGGAATCTCATTTGTGCAAACTCCAACTCTATATCAACCACAACCACAGCCATCCACTAGTGCTAGTAATCCGTTGGTTTTGGCCACTACCACGCAGTCCAATTGTCCAGAAGTGAACGGGTAGCAATAGATACCCTGATCGAACGGATGAAGGAGTACCGTGGAACAATGCCAGCGACAAGGTCTTCCGAGGAGATTGCAGCGTCAGAAAACCTCTCAGTTCTGCTAGCTTAGAAAACCGTCTTTCTAGCCTTGAAATTAGAAGTTGCGAGAGTAAAGCCAACCTACTTGTTGTTGGAGAGGGGGTAGATTTATTTGTCATGGAAGCTCCTCTGATATTTTCAAATGGGTTTTCACAACGAATATAGCACCACGGCTTTTTTCTGTTCTGCATGCACTTGAACTACACAGCTTTAGAGCGCTGCATAGGCTGGCGTTACACCGCATAGTGGACAGTATCACCTACTGCATGGTGAGGCAGGAGTTCTTTCCGCTCAGAACCACTATTGCGTACCGGTAACAACTATTGCGCACCAACAACAACGCTGTAAAATAACCACCTTATCGTGTCTCCCGTTGTACTGTGGGCGTTATTCTTTTTCTCGAGCACGGCTCAGGTGCATCAATTGCGTTCTTTAACACTCACCTCTGATAGTTAAGGAAATAGGGCGGTTATAAAAGTTCAAAATAATTTACGCCAAACTGGTCCCCCACCCCACAAAACGCAAGCCATGGATTTATTGTAAGGTGTCCGTTTTTCGTTCTCAGCAACAATACGATGGAGAAATCCTTTTCTCGTTTGTCCTTCCACCAGCTGTTCACAAGCTGTTCACAAACGTCACTCCACATCTCCCCTTTTCAACTCGTGAGGCGCCCAATATCCTTCTTTCTCAATCATTCCCAACTGTTTCTGGCGTTTTGAAATTCCTTGCTCACTGATTCCCACCCAATGATTCTGATAATTCTTCTTCACTTTGACACGAGTCTTCACTAAGAATCACTCGCCTCCAATTCTCTATCTCCAACAACTTTTCCCACCCGTCCGCCACTATGCCGGTCGCTCTTCATGGACAGCAAAATCACCACTCACCACTTTAAATGTTGCAACCATTCCCGCCGACACGTTCTCTCACTAGTAGCTATACGTTTTTCAATAACTATCTGAGATAATCCGGTGAGCCTCAGCAAGTCCGCACATTTGTAATATTGACATTAAAAAGCAATACTTCCAGCAAATAATTACGAGAAATCGGCTTAGATCCGGATATATTTAATTGAAAAAGTTATTATTGTGCAAGCACAAATCAAGTTACATTCAAGTAGGGTTATATTGGCAAATGTGAAAACAAAGTGTTCGATGTGTGTGATGAATATATTTCAACTACTACTGACTACTTCTATCGCCATCTTTCGGAAATCGGCGTGAGCAAAGTTGAAGACTTAATATTTATGGACAAGTCATTGTCAAAGTAGCATTCCATAGTTATATTGAGTAAGAATACCGTTTGAATTTTAAGTCATTCAATAATCTTTATTATCTAGCTCATCGTAGAATTATCTCATAGTCTAAACAACGCACTTAATATGGGGTCATATAGACGTTTTAAGTGATTCTCACTGGAGTAAAAATCAATAATGTGTGGATGGCACCAGTATCAGTTTATGTCAAGTTGATTGGGCATATGAATCATAGTGTGACTCTTCGCATATCTTTTTAACTTTCTGTAAAATAAGTCCCAGTTGGGGTAACCGAAACACCATTAAAGTGCATACACTCCACTGTGAGCAAAATTAAGCCATTGTGGGTAGTAATCGCGTTGTAGATCTTTCTCCGGAAGAGATAATATTAAGAAACACAGACAAAATTGTTACTGATCGCAACGCAAAGTTGACGCCCAGCAAAATAAAAGTACACTGAAATTTGCAAATGAGTTGATTTGAAACTGTATAATCGTCCATTTTCATTACCGTTGCAGTCGTAAATACAAATATTTCAACTTCAATGATTGTGAATTGTGCATAGTTGGGGAGTCTTTGTTGTCAATCTATGGGTGGAACGCTGTCGGTTGAATAGAACCAAAGGTGCTTCTCAATACGAATTTCTGACATTTTTGAACAAGCACTCTTACACATACCACCAAATACACTTCAGTAATATCAGTAGAATGGCCTTCATATACCTGATAAATGATAATGGAGGAAATGGGTGGTGAAACATTAAGTGCACAAAGTTAGGGTCACAACTACAGTTCAAAATAATCACAAACTGGCATAAAATTCATATGCATAAGCCAATCCACAGGGCCTTAAATAGAGGTCCTACTTCACGAAATGAGCTTTATCTAGTTCTTGGTTCTTTGTAAATATGTAAGAAATATATATTCCAACCACCAGTTACAGAGATGGCGTTCTGCTGGCTTGCACAGAGTTAGGAATTTACGGTTTAATAAATACGCAATGCAACATTTCAATGTCGATTTCGGATGAACCACTTGGTTTCCATCTATACTAACTTCATCAACCAACACTTTGTCTGCAATGGGCGAAATAAATGCGTACGCACACTGCAACTCCTAAGGCTACGAGTCAACAGCGTACATACGCATGAATAGCGTGAATAAGTGTGCGATGAATGAACGAGTGGATGAATAAATGAAGGCATGAATGAAAGGAGGAACCACTTCAGCGTAAAGTCAAACAGGCATCCGGTGTGTAATTTCTCACAGTAATAGGCATTAAATCTTGTCGTTCGACGAAGAATAACAGATGGTTTGAATTCCATAGAGTCTAAAGGATACACATTTGTCAGGCATATTAAGTTTGCCCAAAGAATCATAGTTTTCTGTTGAGCCTAATGCGGGGTGGCTTCTTTGTGATTATATGAAAAGCACTTTGGTCGAATTCAAAAGTCTCCGTGGAGTTGTTAATCGCAGCAGTTTAATCGAGGTTTTAACAAACTAGAGTAGTCAACAGTAGGCCTTGAGAAAAAATTACAATCTGTTGTCAGCCTATTTTACAATTACTTCAGTACACAATAAAAGCGACATGTTGCAGATTGCTACATGAATGTGCCAACAACTCACTTAGGTCATCTCTGTGACAAAGTGTTCTAGTGCGGGATGACTTCTAAAAATGGATAAGTGTCAAAAGATTTGCGGGAAAATGAGGGCATTAGAAGTAGTGCAATGCGCATGCACTATTTCACCTTCTAGGATATGGACCAGCTTGTCTGATGCAAGCTGCATATACACAAGCATATAACGTTTACGTGGATCGAAACACACACACAACAGTAGGCCAGCGCTGCCACAGCCCTGATGAGATAGGTACCACGCCACGGCATCTCCATCCGTGAATAGGCCATTGGCACCGTTAACTGGATTGCTCACAGCTGCGCAAACAATCTCGATTTGAGGATGCGTACACACACTGGTGCATTGCATACAACCAAATAAGAGAGATGGATGAATGGACTGAATGACTAGCACTAAAAGCGTATTAAAGGGATGCAGATATGTCTGTTAAGACACAGCAATTCAACACAGAAACATATAAGGCACTCCACTACTCTGTACTAATTCATCGGATTGATTAGAAGCGGCTGGATCATGGCCAAATGCCATCCCCATGGAACTTGTCTTCAACTCACCTTTCAACGTTCTCACTTGTATATCTATTACCACCATCAAGATTTGCACCCGTAACGGCTCCACCAAAACGCGCTAATTGTCACCATCACGAACGTACCTGCAATTACACACGCCCACATAATGTACAAATCCATGGGTGCAGCTTGCAATCACGTCGCGTTATAGGTCCGACGCTCTAGCGCCATCCAATTTTAGGCCTGGTCAATTCCATGGCCACGTCCTGCTGTCTATATTTGCCACCACCATATGTAGCACCTCATAATCGTCAGTTTAAAGCACCTTAGTCACGCATTAGGTTCATCGCACAGCGCCATTTCTGCTTACCAAAAATGGCCCACTTGGCACTCGCACATTCATGACCGCAATGGTACCAATGAACCTATAAATATCGACAGATCAAAGTCGGCATATGTTCACCCTCCTGCAGTAACTGCACTCGCTGTCAGAACACATCTTTCTAGCGCTGCTCCCATAGTCTAAACAACTCACCAAATCTGCGGCTACATGACTGTTTCAAGTGTTTTTCACGGGATAGTAATGTAAGTAGGATTTGGATAATAATTCCATTGACTGATGTCAATTTGATTAGGTACATGAGCCATAGTGTGAGAGAATAGAATTCAAGACATCGAGCAAAAATGTATACCTCAATCAACACAAGCATGGAATAAACCATCCATCATGTCAAATCCACCATAAATGTACAAGAGGCAGGTGCATGCATGCCTTCACATGTCTTTGCAACTTCCGTTACAATAAGTCTCAATTGAGGAAATCAAAACACCGTTTAATGCACGAGCAATAAATCATGAGTATGCTGCCCAATGCCTCCTGAAATAAGCCAATTCGTATCAACTTGAATGAGCCTGTCTGAGTGGACATGAGTTGGCCATAATATACCAACACCAGACGCTTTCGATCATTGCAGTTTCCAACGATTCTTGATGGTTGAGTAAAGTTGGATTGAGTAAATTCGTGTTATAATTGGGGCAGTCTAAGGGAAAAATATGCAAAAGAATTTGCTATGAATGGCTTGGGAAGGATGTGGTTTATGTGTGGATGTGGATGTGTGAATGTTTATTTGGTTGGTCGAGCCGGCGATAAGATATTCATTCGCCAAGGCAGCAGTCATTGATTCGATTCTCTCAAAGTTCACACAGCATTTTAGACTGGATAATATTGAAGCTGTTGGGAATCGACTCTCTCAATGTGATAATGTCACTTGAATGTGAGGAGGATGGTAAGGAATTCGACACGACAAAGTCTCATTTTTAATTTATATTTACAACATTTCCTTACCCTTATATAATGGGCTATTTGTATACTTCCAAATAATGTGGTTGTAAACATCACAACTGCATCCTGAACGGTGCATTTCGTTTTCATTTTCGAATAAAATTTGCGGTAAATAAATTACTTCCGCAAATTAAATCCAACTCCCACCCAAGCTCCCAACGATGATTCCCACATATTCAAAATCAAGTGACACTTAGATGCAAGTTGGTCAAAAACCACCCAATGTAATAGCAAGAAAGAAAACAGTAAACGGAGACTGAAAATCTCTGGAATTTTGTTGACTATTCTATGTAGTCTCATAGGCCATATCGGGGTCACTTATTCCAATTTTAACTTTGTGCAATTAGACAATCGAACAATAAAGTTCGTCTACTAAGTCCTAAAATTCGCTTGCACAAATTTAGGAATCCACGGTTTAATGAATACGCAATGCAACATCTCCGTGGAGTTGTTAATCGCAGCAGTTTAATCGAGATTTTATCAAACTAGAGTAGCCAACAGTAGGCCCTGTGAAAAAATTACAATCTGTTGTCAGCCTACTTTACAATTACTTCAGTACACAATAAAAGCGACATGTTGCAGATTGCTACATGAATGTGCCAACAACTCACTTAAGTCATTGCTGTGGCAAAGTGCTCTAGTGCGGGATGAATTCCGAAATTAGGTAAGTTGCCCCAACTTTATTGAATCTGTCTGACTGTGCACATGAATTGCATATTTAGCCTTGAATGTTTAAACGAATGAGCCGACCAAGAATTTGTCTCCAATGGACGAAAAAAATGCGTACGCACACTGCAACTCCTAAGGCTACGAGTCAACAGCGTACATACGCATGAATAGCGTGAATAAGTGTGCGATGAATGAACGAGTGGATGAATAAATGAAGGGATGATTGAATGAATGCATGCAATCCAAAGGCCTCAACGCATTGCGACAAATAGGAAAAGGACTCAATACCTCGCAGTGTGATTGTTGCTCGATTGCTCAATTCTCATTGACAAATCATTAAGTCGACTGCAAACGGATTTTACCGAAGCACATGGCCATGGTCGACGCTGCCGTTTACAAGGCATGTACCTGCGACTACGCAGGAAAAGGGAAATAAATTTTCTGATATAAATGGAAAGAAAAGAAAATAAAAGAACATAAAAATACAGAATCAGGCGATTTACAGAAACGACTGCTCGACTATTAAAACATCTCCGCTTCAGTATTTACTACTTAAGAGGGGATGATTTTATTAGTCAAGAAAACGCCTCAAGAAAACGTCATTGTGGTGAAAGTCCACCAGTGGAAGGAGTTGGCTACGGACTTAGCAGAACTGCGAGCTCTTCTGACGCTGCGATTTCCTCGGAAGGCCTCTGTCGCTAGCATTGTTCCACGATGCTCCTTCATTCGTTCGATCAGGGCATCTATTGCTACCCGTTCACTTCTGGACAATTGGGAAGCGTGGAAGTGGCCAACACCACTGGATTACTAGCACTGGTAGATGGCTGTGGTTGTGATTGATATAGAGTTGGAGTTTGCACAAATGAGATTCCTAAGGTGGAATTAAATCGCTTGAGCATTTAGATGTCAAACAAGAAAATATGAACTTCCCTTCGGTTCTCCCAAGTGTAAGTTGATGATTGCGTTGGCGTTGGCCATTTTCACGCTTTCCAACTGTCCAGAAGTGCATGGGATGATAACAGAAGCGTTAATCGAACGGATGAAGATGTATTGTGGAATAATGCTAGCCACAGAAGTATTCCGAGGCGCTCTTAAATAGTGCCTTCAACTCCACCTTTTCAGCCGAACCTCAAGCTCATATTCATTGCTTTTATTTGTCCAACTCTCTGCATTGCCAATTTTATTAAGCTAAATAAACGTTTCTATTTTACTTTTTCTTTCTTTTCTTCTCTTCTTGCGCTCAATCTCGCGAATTTAATATTTCCTAATGCGTATTTAACATGGTCACTAGGTCAAGCAACTTTTGTGGTCAAGTCAGGTGATTTGTGTTCCACTGCTCCTTTGTTAAGATTTGTTCTGAAAGTTTGACTTGGGCGTGTCCAAAATTCTACCTTATGAATTCTAATGCAATATTCCTCTTTTGCCTTACTCTCTTTCAGTGTTGATAGCCTTTTGATGGCTAAAAGTTGACCATTTCATTGGTCTGTTAGTGGGAAATAATAATAGGGAAGGGTAAGCAAACCCAAATAGAGAAAAGGAGCGATTAAGAAAGATCGTTGGGCGGTGTTGTGTGTAATGTACTCCAATAAGGTGTAGAAAATTATTGTAGTCATTCTAATCAATTTTAACTCCCATTGATAATGGCATAAATTCTCTCTCTTATCTTGAGTAGAGAGAGGGCTTCAGGAACCCTCCCGATTTCATGAATTCATATGAAACTCTATAATCGTCCATTTTCATTACTGTTCCAGTCATACATACAACTACGAAGTATCTATGTCTTGCAATGCAAAAGCCTAAGTCTTTACCAGCAATAACATGTAAGGTGGTATAAATTTGCCTTAGATGTGCAAAGCTTACTGACTGACAATTTTACTTGAACCTTTCTCCCAAATGAAGAAAAGTCAAAATTACGATATGTGATATTCAAGAGCTTAACGTTTTAACATGACGGAGGTGGGATAGGAGGAAATTGTAGGTTGATAGAACTCCGTTAGGTGTATACTCCTCTATCCACTAAACTCTAAATTGATTGATGTGAAATCGAACTCTTGACCATTCTTTTATTCGCAGTGCGCCACCGATGCACAAATTTCCGAATTGCAAATATATGACAATGGAATCTCAGAAAGGACATGAAGAATATTCAATTCTTCAAGAAATTTGTTAATTTCCCTTATTTCTTTACAAACGGTAGATAAGTTTAAAAGAGCAATACTCAACAGAGGCCTCTTTGTGGTCTGAAGCGGTTGGCACGCTCTTAAGCTAAAATGCCAGAGATAATGATTAGGAACGAGCAATATATGGAATGATAAATTTTGAGTTCTTCTAGGCAAACATTTAAAGCTATGAAATGTCCAATTTCAGGACTTGGTAGACGAACTTTATTGTTCGTTTGTCTAATTGCATAAAGTTAAAATTGAAATAAGTGACCTCGATAAGGCCTATGAGACTACATAGAACAGTCGACGAATTTCCAGAGATTTTCAGTCTCCGTTTCCTGTTTTCTTTCCGCCATTACACTACGTGGGTTTTGACCAACTTGCATCTACGTGTCACTTGATTTTGAATATGTGGGAATCATCGTTGGAAGCTTGGGTGGGATTTGGATTTAATTTATGGAAATAATTTATTTAGCGCAAATTTTATTCGAAAATGTAAACGAAATGCTCCGTTCAGGATGCAGTTGTGATGTTTACAACCACATTATTTGGAAGTATACAAATAGCCTATTATATAAGGGTAAGGAAATGTTGTAAATATAAATTAAAAATGAGACTTTGTCGTGTCGAATTCCTTACCATCCTCCTCACATTCAAGTGACATTATCACATTGAGAGAGTCGATTCCCAACAGCTTCAATATTATCCAGTCTAAAATGCTGTGTGAACTTTGAGAGAATCGAATCAATGACTGCTGCCTTGGCGAATGAATATCTTATCGCCGGCTCGACCAACCAAATAAACATTCACACATCCACATCCACACATAAACCACATCCTTCCCAAGCCATTCATAGCAAATTCTTTTGCATATTTTTCCCTTAGACTGCCCCAATTATAACACGAATTTACTCAATCCAACTTTACTCAACCATCAAGAATCGTTGGAAACTGCAATGATCGAAAGCGTCTGGTGTTGGTATATTATGGCCAACTCATCTCCACTCAGACAGGCTCATTCAAGTTGATACGAATTGGCTTATTTCAGGAGGCATTGGGCAGCATACTCATGATTTATTGCTCGTGCATTAAACGGTGTTTTGATTTCCTCAATTGAGACTTATTGTAACGGAAGTTGCAAAGACATGTGAAGGCATGCATGCACCTGCCTCTTGTACATTTATGGTGGATTTGACATGATGGATGGTTTATTCCATGCTTGTGTTGATTGAGGTATACATTTTTGCTCGATGTCTTGAATTCTATTCTCTCACACTATGGCTCATGTACCTAATCAAATTGACATCAGTCAATGGAATTATTATCCAAATCCTACTTACATTACTATCCCGTGAAAAACACTTGAAACAGTCATGTAGCCGCAGATTTGGTGAGTTGTTTAGACTATGGGAGCAGCGCTAGAAAGATGTGTTCTGACAGCGAGTGCAGTTACTGCAGGAGGGTGAACATATGCCGACTTTGATCTGTCGATATTTATAGGTTCATTGGTACCATTGCGGTCATGAATGTGCGAGTGCCAAGTGGGCCATTTTTGGTAAGCAGAAATGGCGCTGTGCGATGAACCTAATGCGTGATTAAGGTGCCCTACACTGACGATCATGAGGTACCACATAAGGTGATGGCAAATATAGACAGCAGGGCGTGGCCATGGAATTGACCAGGCCTAAAATTGGATGGCGCTAGAGCGTCGGACCTATATCGCGACGTGATTGTAAGCTGCACCTATGGAATTGTACATTATGTGGGCGTGTGTAATTGCAGGTACATTCGTGATGGTGACAATTAGTGCGATAGCCGCACGTCATTGACCTCTGAACTACCAAAGCATCTGATTATCATTTATTGCTAGCGTATTTTAAATCTCCGAGTACTCCTGTGCTAAATCCTCCCGAATCAGCATATTACGCTGACGACTCTCGAGACGTAGTCTGCATTCGGAATCTCCAGGCCAAGCACTTTTACTTGTAGGGGCAGTTAACTGTTCTCCTGCATCTCAAACGGCACCAGATGGCGATGTGCTTGAAATCACCTTTGCCATATCTTCACAGGAAACATTAGAGCTCGTAATAACTAGTCACCTTGTTCATCCCCACAATTTGTAATCTACAACTCATTGGTGCATACTGAGTTATCCTAGGGGAGTTACTATAGTGTGCTATATAGTGTGTAGACTCGGATGTTACAATAGCTGTTTCGGTGGACAGCCCCGAGGTTGTATTGAACTCATTGCTAGACTGAGAGAATAATCTGAGAAAGTTGGCGATAGGAATACGTCGGTAAAATGCGCCACCTAGTTCAATTATTGTTAAATCATGTTGGAATTGGAAATAGTTTGTTCTATGCACAGATAGATTAAATCGAGCTACTAAAGCTGATGGTAGTTGTATTTCACCGGATGACTCGATGTTACTACTACACTTAAAGTGAGCAGCGGAGGGCACTGTCGATAACTGGACTTGATAGTTGAGAGTGTAGAATGTGCGCTTTTCTAGTGCGTTTTGTGTTAGAAAGTGCCTCCCTCGATTCGTCCTCGGAATTATCTTTCAAATGGCAATAATGAAGACGAATTTATTATAATATGTGTGAAACACGGTTAAACTTTTGATACCTCATGAAGGTGTTTTTAGGTATCTGAGAGCATCGAAATTAATCGTATTTACTAAATAGAAATCGCTTCCAAATTTTCGGAATACTTCAGGCTTTTCTTCATATTTTTACATATAATTATCTTCTTTATTCTCCTAACAATGCCATCTATGATTGGATTTCAATGCCAATGGTTTAATTTGTTTAGTGGCGCATAATTTACTTACCAAAAACGTTGGTTGAGTTTCCTTCCTTCTGGATGAGCTTACTTCTTTATGTGGCGTAGTTCATGAGTGACAAATAATACGTTTTTTAAATTAAAGGTTATTTATATTGCAAATTAATAAAGCCCACTTTTCTATCCTCATCATCATCATCATTTTATACCAAGTGTGTTCTCCTACCTATGGCACTTAAGTGCATCTCCTTTCATATTAAGCCATTATTCTTTCAAAGAGGAAAAATAGTGCATTTGACCTGCATTTGCAAAATATGCATAGAGGAGTGCATTGAATGGAAGAATGAGTTGTGAAAGAGGCCCAAAAACCAAGTAGGAAAAGCAAATGGAAATTTTCTGATAAAAATTTGACAAAAAAATGAAATAAAAATGCTTAAAGCATTAAGTTAATTTAATCATTAACTAACAATGAATGCGATTTGATAACTGTGGGAGTCGAATCTATCCAATCAAATGTGAAGGTGGGCAGCTGCCCATTTTCATCTTTGCTTACACTTACCTGCGTATGCTGGTCTACACCTTTGCGTGGTCAACACTTAAGTCCACTTACCTCTCCCTTTCAAATGTACTGTTGATTATTTTATTGAGTGCAGCTGTCTTCTTTTTTTTATTCTTCACTCGTAGTAACGAGTTGCCAAGTGAGGAAGGCATATAGCATCGAAGGATAGCTTCATTGCTAGTCCCTCAAACCCCTTAATACCGTCTTGCTTTGTTCCTGAGAGCATCATATTCGACAAAAGTCTCTATATGTATATACCCACTGTGTTCGGCAATTTGTAGGATTCCATGAAGGGATGAAAAGTCGATGTTATATGCGACACATATTTTGAGGAATTAGGCGGTGTGTCAATGTTCCATGTGAAAGTAAATCAAAAGCCTTAATTGAAGTGCTAACTCCACTACTTATTCTTCCAATAATCGTAAAAGCTCTGACAAATGTCAAGAACCAAATAGTTAATGGATGAAATGACGCAACTTTCGATTGAATTTGATGCGACAATATGTGCAGTATAATCAAAGATTGAAATTGGGTGGCATCACTGAACCAATTGTGCAAAAACTAATATCTAGAGTAAGTTTCGTGCAAAGACATTGCGCGATTACCGTTTCGAGGGCATTATTTATTATCTTTGAATGGTATTTGTGCAAATGATTTGCAGTCATAGTCAATAACTGTGTAATATAATACCAGTGGTGCACTTCAGTACGTACAGTCCACTGGATGCTCCTTCTGCTATTTTGACAATGTGGGTTTTCCATGTTAGTTTTGTCACTAACGTCATTCCGAGCTACGTGGACTCGTTGATATGTTCTAGAGAAGTATTCTTTTCATTCGTCAAGTGGATTTGTGCTGTGGTGGGTCAATGAAAATGTTTGGTATGCAGCTTTACACGTGTTGTTAACCATGCCATTGTTGTCGCACCCGTTGGTTAATATTCTAAGGGCATAATTTAGGGCAATTTCCATCCTTCTCTGAGAATTCTTCTTGGGGGCGGAATGCCATAGAACAAGATCATTTGCATCAAGTAAGCACTTGACGCCCGTTATTGTCTGTATCCGTTTAGCTATATCATTGGTGAAGACGTTGAAAAGAGAGCAGCTTGGGACAACTCTCTGTGGTAGAACTGTTTATATAATCACAATGAAGCCACCCCGCATTAGGCTCAGCAGAAAACTATGATTCTTTGGGCAAACTTAATATGCCTGACAAATGTGTATCCTTTAGACTCTATGGAATTCAAACCATCTGTTATTCTTCGTCGAACGACAATTTTTAATGCCTATTACTGTGAGAAGTTAACCACCGGATGCCTGTTTGACTTTACGCTGAAGCGGTTCCTCCTTTCATTCATGCCTTCATTTATTCATCCACTCGTTCATTCATCGCACACTTATTCACGCTATTCATGCGTATGTACGCTGTTGACTCGTAGCCTTAGGAGTTGCAGTGTGCGTACGCATTTATTTCGCCCATTGCAGACAAAGTGTTGGTTGATGAAGTTAGGATAGATGGAAACCAAGTGGTTCATCCGAAATCGACATTGAAATGTTGCATTGCGTATTTATTAAACCGTGGATTCCTAAATCTGTGCAAGCCAGTAGAACGCCATCTCTTTAACTGGTGGTTGGAATATATATTTCTTACGTATTTACAAAGAACAAAGAACTGCCAACTTGTCTTTCAAAATCAATCTATATTTGTGCATTATTACCCTCACCTCCTCTTTAATCGCTCCATTAACTGCATCAGAGGTTACGACCAATTCATCAGCCATCTCACGAATTTCCTCGAACTTGAGAAGCTCACCGAACCTCTGCAACTAGGCTTTCGAATGATTACCCATTTCATGCCATTTCATCCACAATGCAGCAACTCGCTCGTTAGCAGCAGCTAGTGCCTCAGAAGGGTAACGTAAACAAAAGTCAGTAAAGGAGAGTATGTTGGTGCTGACTACATAACCGCACTCCGACATGTTTGTGGCCAACTCCTTCCACTAAGGACATTCGCCACAATGACATGTGGATGCTTGCGTTGCAACTTGTAAAACCAGGGTACATCGGTAGCATGTCCTCCAACAAGTGAATCTTTCGAGCTACTTTAGTGTACCCAGTTGGAGGCTGAGTAGGTCGTCATTTTAGGTGGCAATAGGCTGTATCAACTAGAAGCCCACGAAGCACACTGAAATCCTCCGATTTGGTATACAAATTTGCTCCTGCAACGAAAAAATATTTCATCTTTTCATAAAATCCATGAGTCGATCTAATTTTTCACTTTTTCATACGAGCTGATGTGCCAGCAACCTGAGATCTAGCATCATCAGGCTGTGTAATAACCACCTTATCGTGTCTCCCGTTGTACTGTGGGCGTTATTCTTTTTCTTGAGCACGGCTCAGGTGCATCAATTGCGTTCTTTAACACTCACCTGTGATGATTAAGGAAATAGGGCGGTTATAAAAACTCATAATAAATTACACCAAACTGGTCCTCCGACCCACAAAGCTCAAGCCATAACATCTGAGACATGGATATTCGGCCGAGGTGTTGACGTAGCGGTATGATCACCGGACAATCAACATGATTTTCTGCGCCGCTTGAAGTTATTGTATTGTGCACATTTTTCTTTCCCACTAACAAAACCATGGGGAAATCCTTTCTCGTTTGTCCTTCCACCAGCTGTTCACAAGCTGTTCACAAATGGCACTCCACATCTCTCCTTTTCAACTCGTGAGGTACCCAATATCCTTCTTTCTCAATCATTCCCAACTGTTTCAGGCCTTTTGAAATTCCTTGCTCACTGACTCCCACCCAATGATTCTGATAATTCTTCTTCACTTTGACACGAGTCTTCACTAAGAATCACTCGCCTCCAATTCTCTATCTCCAACAACTTTTCCCACCCGTCCGCCACTATGCCGGTCGCTCTTCATGGACAGCAAAATCACCACTCACCACTTTAAATGTTGCAACCATTCCCGCCGACACGTTCTCTCACTAGTAGCTATACGTTTTTCAATAACTATCTGAGATAATCCGGTGAGCCTCAGCAAGTCCGCACATTTGTAATATTGACATTAAAAAGCAATACTTCCAGCAAATAATTACGAGAAATCGGCTTAGATCCGGATATATTTAATTGAAAAAGTTATTATTGTGCAAGCACAAATCATGTTAACTTCTAACAGTAATAGGCATTAAAAATTGTCGTTCGACGAAGAATAACAGATGGTTTGAATTCCATAGAGTCTAAAGGATACACATTTGTCAGGCATATTAAGTTTGCCCAAAGAATCATGGTTTTCTGCTGAGCCTAATGCGGGGTGGCTTCTTTGTGATTATATGAAAAGCACTTTGGTCGAATTCAAAAGTCTCTGTGGAGTTGTTAGTCTCAGCAGTTTAATCGAGGTTTTAACAAACTAGAGTAGTCAACAGTAGGCACTGAGAAAAAATTACAATCTGTTGTCAGCCTACTTTACAATTACTTCAGTACACAATAAAAGCGACATGTTGCAGAAAAAGCGTTTGAGATTTATTGCCCTTGCAGTAAACAGATCACTTTCTATAAGGGATGTATCTGTTGCATAATCGTCTTCAGCCGCAACGTAAATATCACCTTCATCACAATAATCCTAAAGCACGATAATTAATGCGATTTCTTTGATTTCTCATAAACATGGGCTCCATTGCATTTATTCCTACTTGTTCTTCTTCCAAATTTCTCTTGCCTTGCTAGAAAGCTCCGACACACACATGACAAAAATGGAATGCAGTAAAAATGAGCGCAATACTGCTTAAGTTATGAGAATACAAAGAAATCGGAAGAACCGTGCTCGACGATAGTAGAGAAACGCATTTGAGGGTTCTTGTGATGGGGATAATAATTACGGGTTGGATAAAGACGACACCGCATTTTATGGCCACGAGGAAAAAGAAGCCGATTATGCAACAGAAAACAGAAAAAGTCATTGCTGTGGCAAAGTGCTCTAGTGCGGGATGAATTCCGAAATTAGGTAAGTTGCCCCAACTTTATTGAATCTGTCTGACTGTGCACATGAATTGCATATTTAGCCTTGAATGTTTAAACGAATGAGCCGACCAAGAATTTGTCTCCAATGGACGAAAAAAATGCGTACGCACACTGCAACTCCTAAGGCTACGAGTCAACAGCGTACATACGCATGAATAGCGTGAATAAGTGTGCGATGAATGAACGAGTGGATGAATAAATGAAGGGATGATTGAATGAATGCATGCCATCCAAAGGCCTCAACGCATTGCGTCAAATAGGAAAAGGACTCGATACCTCGCAGTGTGATTGTTGCTCGATTGCTCAATTCTCATTGACAAATCATTAAGTCGACTGCAAACGGATTTTGCCGAAGCACATGGCCATGGTCGACGCTGCTGTTTACAAGGCATGTACCTGCGACTACACAGGAAAAGGGAAATAAATTTTCTGATATAAATGGAAAGAAAAGAAAATAAAAGAACATAAAAATACAGAATCAGGCGATTTACAGAAACGACTGCTCGACTATTAAAACATCTCCGCTTCAGTATTTACTACTTAAGAGGGGATGATTTTATTAGTCAAGAAAACGCCTCTGAGATTTTCAAATCGAAGATTTTTATCCACCCCACATGTAGGGCCTCTTTTTCCTGCAAACCATTTGACACTTATTTTTTCTTATCTTTCTACATACTTCTTATTCTCGAACGAAAATTCTTCGAGAGTACGCAGTTCCTAGGTACCATCAAGACTACATATTTCTAGCTTCATGCAGTAATGAAGTAGTGGTGGTGGTGTTATAGGAGTGAATGTGATTCCTGTAAATTTGACCCTAAGTAAGTATTGTTTTATGTAGTTGTCGTTTGGAAATAATGCGTACATGTCTTGTTGTGGCCTGTTGCCCCAAGTATACGCTTATTTGTACATATGAATGTGGAAGCAATGATGCCTTCGAAGCAAAACTGCCAATCTTCAAGTCCAATGTGATTAGAGATGGAAGTGGACATTGTGGCAACACAGCTCTTTCTTTCCATTTAATGCTTCTTCTCCCTCTTCTTCTTCTACACTAGTATTATTGGTCTTTGCGCCTGTTACTCCACGTATTCGCTTAATTGTGCATATGAACTTGGAAGCAATGAAGCCCTCCATGCAAAAACTGCCCTTACACCTGTATTCATCGGTTTCAAATCAGCATATAACCTTGTATGGTGGGAGAACTTAATTCTAATATTAGCGAAGATTGGTATAAAGCATATCGTGTTAAACGGGATAGAGGCATTCATTGGACAGTGAACATGTAAAGTTAGATATATGGGAACGATCTGTCCAAATCTAACCTTTTATAAACAGTTCCACCACAGAGAGTTGTCACAAGCTGCTCTCATTCAACGTCTTCACAAACGGTATAGCTGAACTGATACAGACTGATATGTTGGTGCTGACTACATAACCGCCCTCCAACAAGTTCGTGGCCACCACCTTCCACTGATGAACATTCGCCACAATGATATGTGGTTGCTTGCCCTCCAACTTGTCAAACCAATGTACATCAGTAGCATGTCCCCCAACAAGCCACTTCATGTCGTTCGAGACACTTTTGTGCATGCTTCTGGAGGCTGGGTTGGTCTTCTTTTTAGGTGGTAATTGAATGTATCAAATAGAAGCCCAAGGGACACACGGAAATCCTCCTCTTTGGTATACAAATTTGCTCCTGCCGTCTTTTAATTTGGGGCTTTATTACAACAAAACGATTACTTTCATTAAGTTTCAAAGTATTGTCCATCGTTGATCTTTGTTTATCATCGGATCAAACAAGTTTTTTAATAAACCCTTTAAGGTCTGGGAGCTACTGGTCAAATTCATTTTAAATGAAACTGATCTCCTAATTTAAAGTCGTGCATTTTAGTTATTTTCACTTTATAGCGCAATTTAGAAGATAAGTTCACAAAATTTTGGGTGATATATTACCCACCTTGCAGTAACAGCGGTGAACAATTAGTTGCATTTGAGGCTCTTTTCTAAGGAATTGTAGTAACAGTATGAATAAAGACTCCGAGGGAGCTGAAAAGGCATGAAGGTGCATTGAATAGGGATAATGTAAGTGCCGACACCTGACGTGTGAAAATTACGATCTGGCGCATTTGTCAGTCAGAGCATAACCACCGTATAATTTGGCAAACCCGAAAGAACTCAACTCTGCATACATATGACTCCAGCTTTTGAGATCGTCATAGAATGCCATGGTCAGCCTTTCAATATTTTTCAGCATGAGTGTTGACACTGAAACTTAAGACACTTTGATTCTGGTTGGATATCACATGTACTGTGAGCGATTATAAGTGTTGGTCATCTCTATTTAGAAGCACAACAGTAAATCAGTTATTATAATGTCATCAAACCATATAATATGCACTCTATAGTCAATCAATGCTCATTATTTTGCAACTCTGCACATCAAGTCCCTTCGTTCTCAAAGGCAAACTGGTCTTTCCACATTTCCATGATATCCATATGCCCCTTTCCATATTGCACTTATTACACAAACATTCTCTCACCACATATTTACTCCATTCTTATTATTGCTCTGTGCATTATTACTGTTGCTCCGAAAAATGTCCAATGTGGGCTAGAAAGATATATCTGAAGGTAATTTAATTTGGTCAATTCTGTTATCATTATTTTAACGTGCGTATGGATATTTAACATGTGCTGAAATACCTCACAACGCGGGACAAAATCCCACTCAGTCGGTAATAACCCAAAAAAGAGCAATAAATGAGAGTTGTTGCCACTTACAGCACAATATTGACTCTGGGCTTGCGGCGATTAAGCAAGGGCTGCAAGGCGGGGATTGTATTGCGTAAAGCGAAGAGAATAAGAAATACGAGAACAGCAAAGTGGGGGATCAAGATGATGACTGCAACGACTTCTCGGAGGTCGACTTCAGCATCTGAAAAGAAAAGTGAAGGAATTGTTATATTGACGCATCATTTATTATGGTGGGGAAAGGGGTGGAAAGATGAGGGAGAGATTGAACAGAGAGACTCTTTTCCTTAATCGATTCCATACCTCACAAAAAATACATAAGATCAGTGGTTAGTGAAAAGTAAAAATATGAGCTTCTTCTAACTTCTGTGCATAGTGACAATTTTTCCCAATTAAAAAATAAATATAGATAAAAGTCAAATTTTAATCACCGTCCCCTCTCCCCCCACGCAAACTCAAAGCTCGAAGTCAGTAACATTAATGTCAAATGTAAATCTAACAATGGTTCCTGTCGGAATAAATCGTATGTTTCAGCAGCGAAATAGCTCTGGCCCAGTCTTTATGCTCTGTCTCACTGCAATGCTACATGTCTTTCAGCTTTACACCCTACTAACTTTCACACTACTTCATATAAAGCTAGTATTGGAAAATCCGTAGTTCCAATCTAGAGCTGTTTCTTATCGACCTAGCCAATTTGCTAAAGCTTTATTCAGTGTTAGTCTTTTATTGGGATTTAGTTCGCTACCTAGTTAGCTTTAAATTTACCTGTTTTGAGACCAAGAGTTTAACTCCAAATCATATTTCTGAAAGCGTTTTGCTGCACGCTTTAGATAGAGAGGTAGTTTTATGAAGACTCTCCGATGGAAACTCCAATTTAGCAACCCACCTTATCTGCAACACCTCGCAAGACGGACTAACTATTCCCTTCGAAGTACTCAGATAGAATACTAACGTATCTCTCCTTTGTCTTACAACGGTGATCTCTAGGAAATCGTTAACTTCCATCAACAACGCCGACGACAAATTTCATATATACAGGTGCATACCGTTCCAGATATCTTGACAGCCCTTATAGCCACCCTTCCTCCAAAAATCTCAAATCGGTTGAAACAGCCAGCTGACCTTCAGGCTTAACGATATTTGAAAGAGAACTCTCATGAAATAAAAATGTTCGATTTGAACATATCAGAGGAGTTTTCTAGACTATTAAAAATATCTCCTTTTCAGTAGTAAAGACAGATATCTTGATACTGAAGAGGAGATGTTCTTAATAGTCAAGAAAACGCCTCTGAGATTTTCAAATCGAAGATTTTTATCCACCCCACATGTAGGGCCTCTTTTTCCTGCAAACCATTTGACACTTATTTTTTCTTATCTTTCTACATACTTCTTATTCTCGAACGAAAAATCTTCGGGAGTAAGAAGTTCCTAGAAAGATAAGAAAAAATAAGTGTCAAAAGATTTGCGGGAAAATGAGAGCACTAGAAGTAGTGTAATGCGCATGCTCTATTTCACCTTCTAGGATATGGACCAGCTTGTCTGATGCAAGCTGCATATACACAAGCATATAGCGTTTACGTGGATCGAAACACACACACACACACACACAACAGTAGGCCAGCGCTGCCACAGCCCTGATGAGATAGGTACCACGACACGGCATCTCCATCCGTGAATAGGCCATTGTCACCTTTAAATGGATTGCTTACATCAGCGCAAACGATCTCGATTTGAGGATGCGTACACACACTGGCGCATTGCATACAACCAAATGAGAGAGATGAATGGATGGGTGGAGAGCATCCGAGCGAAAGCTTGCGGATACCATTGTTGCAATCAGAATTTTGAGATAAGTTTTGCACCTCAAATGTCCATTCGAGAAAAGGCGGCTTTTAGAAAGAAGAGAAGTAAAACAAGTGTATAATGGCTTACGGCAATAAGTGGGCTCTAAAACTAGGAATCAGATTGAGACCTACAAATAATGGTGGATAACACGCCTCGATTTGAAAATCTCCGTAACGTCTTCAGGACAAATAAAAAGGTCTTCTCTCTAACAGCAGTTAGGTTGTCTTTACTCTCACAACTTCTGATTTCAAGTGGAGCAAGACCATTTTCAAGTCAGCAGAACTGCGAGGTCTTCTGACACTCCAATCTCCTCAAAATACTTCTCTGACTAGCATTACTCCACGATACATCTTCATCCGTTCGATCAACGCATCTGTTGTCATCTCATGCACTTCTATACAGTTGGAATGCGTGGAGTGGCCAACGTCGCTGAAGTACTAGCGCAATCATCAACTTACACTTCGGGAAACTGAAGAGAAGTACATATTTCCTTGCTTGTCGTCTAAATGCTCAAGCGATTTAATTCCACCTTAGGAATCTCATTTGTGCAAACTCCAACTCTATATCAACCACAACCACAGCCATCCACTAGTGCTAGTAATCCGTTGGTTTTGGCCACTACCACGCAGTCCAATTGTCCAGAAGTGAACGGGTAGCAATAGATACCCTGATCGAACGGATGAAGGAGTACCGTGGAACAATGCCAGCGACAAGGTCTTCCGAGGAGATTGCAGCGTCAGAAAACCTCTCAGTTCTGCTAGCTTAGAAAACCGTCTTTCTAGCCTTGAAATTAGAAGTTGCGAGAGTAAAGCCAACCTACTTGTTGTTGGAGAGGGGGTAGATTTATTTGTCATGGAAGCTCCTCTGATATTTTCAAATGGGTTTTCACAACGAATATAGCACCACGGCTTTTTTCTGTTCTGCATGCACTTGAACTACACAGCTTTAGAGCGCTGCATAGGCTGGCGTTATACCGCATAGTGGACAGTATCACCTACTGCATGGTGAGGCAGGAGTTCTTTCCGCTCAGAACCACTATTGCGTACCGGTAACAACTATTGCGCACCAACAACAACGCTGTAAAATAACCACCTTATCGTGTCTCCCGTTGTACTGTGGGCGTTATTCTTTTTCTCGAGCACGGCTCAGGTGCATCAATTGCGTTCTTTAACACTCACCTCTGATAGTTAAGGAAATAGGGCGGTTATAAAAGTTCAAAATAATTTACGCCAAACTGGTCCCCCACCCCACAAAACGCAAGCCATGGATTTATTGTAAGGTGTCCGTTTTTCGTTCTCAGCAACAATACGATGGAGAAATCCTTTTCTCGTTTGTCCTTCCACCAGCTGTTCACAAGCTGTTCACAAACGTCACTCCACATCTCCCCTTTTCAACTCGTGAGGCGCCCAATATCCTTCTTTCTCAATCATTCCCAACTGTTTCTGGCGTTTTGAAATTCCTTGCTCACTGATTCCCACCCAATGATTCTGATAATTCTTCTTCACTTTGACACGAGTCTTCACTAAGAATCACTCGCCTCCAATTCTCTATCTCCAACAACTTTTCCCACCCGTCCGCCACTATGCCGGTCGCTCTTCATGGACAGCAAAATCACCACTCACCACTTTAAATGTTGCAACCATTCCCGCCGACACGTTCTCTCACTAGTAGCTATACGTTTTTCAATAACTATCTGAGATAATCCGGTGAGCCTCAGCAAGTCCGCACATTTGTAATATTGACATTAAAAAGCAATACTTCCAGCAAATAATTACGAGAAATCGGCTTAGATCCGGATATATTTAATTGAAAAAGTTATTATTGTGCAAGCACAAATCAAGTTACATTCAAGTAGGGTTATATTGGCAAATGTGAAAACAAAGTGTTCGATGTGTGTGATGAATATATTTCAACTACTACTGACTACTTCTATCGCCATCTTTCGGAAATCGGCGTGAGCAAAGTTGAAGACTTAATATTTATGGACAAGTCATTGTCAAAGTAGCATTCCATAGTTATATTGAGTAAGAATACCGTTTGAATTTTAAGTCATTCAATAATCTTTATTATCTAGCTCATCGTAGAATTATCTCATAGTCTAAACAACGCACTTAATATGGGGTCATATAGACGTTTTAAGTGATTCTCACTGGAGTAAAAATCAATAATGTGTGGATGGCACCAGTATCAGTTTATGTCAAGTTGATTGGGCATATGAATCATAGTGTGACTCTTCGCATATCTTTTTAACTTTCTGTAAAATAAGTCCCAGTTGGGGTAACCGAAACACCATTAAAGTGCATACACTCCACTGTGAGCAAAATTAAGCCATTGTGGGTAGTAATCGCGTTGTAGATCTTTCTCCGGAAGAGATAATATTAAGAAACACAGACAAAATTGTTACTGATCGCAACGCAAAGTTGACGCCCAGCAAAATAAAAGTACACTGAAATTTGCAAATGAGTTGATTTGAAACTGTATAATCGTCCATTTTCATTACCGTTGCAGTCGTAAATACAAATATTTCAACTTCAATGATTGTGAATTGTGCATAGTTGGGGAGTCTTTGTTGTCAATCTATGGGTGGAACGCTGTCGGTTGAATAGAACCAAAGGTGCTTCTCAATACGAATTTCTGACATTTTTGAACAAGCACTCTTACACATACCACCAAATACACTTCAGTAATATCAGTAGAATGGCCTTCATATACCTGATAAATGATAATGGAGGAAATGGGTGGTGAAACATTAAGTGCACAAAGTTAGGGTCACAACTACAGTTCAAAATAATCACAAACTGGCATAAAATTCATATGCATAAGCCAATCCACAGGGCCTTAAATAGAGGTCCTACTTCACGAAATGAGCTTTATCTAGTTCTTGGTTCTTTGTAAATATGTAAGAAATATATATTCCAACCACCAGTTACAGAGATGGCGTTCTGCTGGCTTGCACAGAGTTAGGAATTTACGGTTTAATAAATACGCAATGCAACATTTCAATGTCGATTTCGGATGAACCACTTGGTTTCCATCTATCCTAACTTCATCAACCAACACTTTGTCTGCAATGGGCGAAATAAATGCGTACGCACACTGCAACTCCTAAGGCTACGAGTCAACAGCGTACATACGCATGAATAGCGTGAATAAGTGTGCGATGAATGAACGAGTGGATGAATAAATGAAGGCATGAATGAAAGGAGGAACCACTTCAGCGTAAAGTCAAACAGGCATCCGGTGTGTAATTTCTCACAGTAATAGGCATTAAATCTTGTCGTTCGACGAAGAATAACAGATGGTTTGAATTCCATAGAGTCTAAAGGATACACATTTGTCAGGCATATTAAGTTTGCCCAAAGAATCATAGTTTTCTGTTGAGCCTAATGCGGGGTGGCTTCTTTGTGATTATATGAAAAGCACTTTGGTCGAATTCAAAAGTCTCCGTGGAGTTGTTAATCGCAGCAGTTTAATCGAGGTTTTAACAAACTAGAGTAGTCAACAGTAGGCCTTGAGAAAAAATTACAATCTGTTGTCAGCCTATTTTACAATTACTTCAGTACACAATAAAAGCGACATGTTGCAGATTGCTACATGAATGTGCCAACAACTCACTTAGGTCATCTCTGTGACAAAGTGTTCTAGTGCGGGATGACTTCTAAAAATGGATAAGTGTCAAAAGATTTGCGGGAAAATGAGGGCATTAGAAGTAGTGCAATGCGCATGCACTATTTCACCTTCTAGGATATGGACCAGCTTGTCTGATGCAAGCTGCATATACACAAGCATATAACGTTTACGTGGATCGAAACACACACACAACAGTAGGCCAGCGCTGCCACAGCCCTGATGAGATAGGTACCACGCCACGGCATCTCCATCCGTGAATAGGCCATTGGCACCGTTAACTGGATTGCTCACAGCTGCGCAAACAATCTCGATTTGAGGATGCGTACACACACTGGTGCATTGCATACAACCAAATAAGAGAGATGGATGAATGGACTGAATGACTAGCACTAAAAGCGTATTAAAGGGATGCAGATATGTCTGTTAAGACACAGCAATTCAACACAGAAACATATAAGGCACTCCACTACTCTGTACTAATTCATCGGATTGATTAGAAGCGGCTGGATCATGGCCAAATGCCATCCCCATGGAACTTGTCTTCAACTCACCTTTCAACGTTCTCACTTGTATATCTATTACCACCATCAAGATTTGCACCCGTAACGGCTCCACCAAAACGCGCTAATTGTCACCATCACGAACGTACCTGCAATTACACACGCCCACATAATGTACAAATCCATGGGTGCAGCTTGCAATCACGTCGCGTTATAGGTCCGACGCTCTAGCGCCATCCAATTTTAGGCCTGGTCAATTCCATGGCCACGTCCTGCTGTCTATATTTGCCACCACCATATGTAGCACCTCATAATCGTCAGTTTAAAGCACCTTAGTCACGCATTAGGTTCATCGCACAGCGCCATTTCTGCTTACCAAAAATGGCCCACTTGGCACTCGCACATTCATGACCGCAATGGTACCAATGAACCTATAAATATCGACAGATCAAAGTCGGCATATGTTCACCCTCCTGCAGTAACTGCACTCGCTGTCAGAACACATCTTTCTAGCGCTGCTCCCATAGTCTAAACAACTCACCAAATCTGCGGCTACATGACTGTTTCAAGTGTTTTTCACGGGATAGTAATGTAAGTAGGATTTGGATAATAATTCCATTGACTGATGTCAATTTGATTAGGTACATGAGCCATAGTGTGAGAGAATAGAATTCAAGACATCGAGCAAAAATGTATACCTCAATCAACACAAGCATGGAATAAACCATCCATCATGTCAAATCCACCATAAATGTACAAGAGGCAGGTGCATGCATGCCTTCACATGTCTTTGCAACTTCCGTTACAATAAGTCTCAATTGAGGAAATCAAAACACCGTTTAATGCACGAGCAATAAATCATGAGTATGCTGCCCAATGCCTCCTGAAATAAGCCAATTCGTATCAACTTGAATGAGCCTGTCTGAGTGGAGATGAGTTGGCCATAATATACCAACACCAGACGCTTTCGATCATTGCAGTTTCCAACGATTCTTGATGGTTGAGTAAAGTTGGATTGAGTAAATTCGTGTTATAATTGGGGCAGTCTAAGGGAAAAATATGCAAAAGAATTTGCTATGAATGGCTTGGGAAGGATGTGGTTTATGTGTGGATGTGGATGTGTGAATGTTTATTTGGTTGGTCGAGCCGGCGATAAGATATTCATTCGCCAAGGCAGCAGTCATTGATTCGATTCTCTCAAAGTTCACACAGCATTTTAGACTGGATAATATTGAAGCTGTTGGGAATCGACTCTCTCAATGTGATAATGTCACTTGAATGTGAGGAGGATGGTAAGGAATTCGACACGACAAAGTCTCATTTTTAATTTATATTTACAACATTTCCTTACCCTTATATAATGGGCTATTTGTATACTTCCAAATAATGTGGTTGTAAACATCACAACTGCATCCTGAACGGTGCATTTCGTTTTCATTTTCGAATAAAATTTGCGGTAAATAAATTACTTCCGCAAATTAAATCCAACTCCCACCCAAGCTCCCAACGATGATTCCCACATATTCAAAATCAAGTGACACTTAGATGCAAGTTGGTCAAAAACCACCCAATGTAATAGCAAGAAAGAAAACAGTAAACGGAGACTGAAAATCTCTGGAATTTTGTTGACTATTCTATGTAGTCTCATAGGCCATATCGGGGTCACTTATTCCAATTTTAACTTTGTGCAATTAGACAATCGAACAATAAAGTTCGTCTACTAAGTCCTAAAATTCGCTTGCACAAATTTAGGAATCCACGGTTTAATGAATACGCAATGCAACATCTCCGTGGAGTTGTTAATCGCAGCAGTTTAATCGAGATTTTATCAAACTAGAGTAGCCAACAGTAGGCCCTGTGAAAAAATTACAATCTGTTGTCAGCCTACTTTACAATTACTTCAGTACACAATAAAAGCGACATGTTGCAGATTGCTACATGAATGTGCCAACAACTCACTTAAGTCATTGCTGTGGCAAAGTGCTCTAGTGCGGGATGAATTCCGAAATTAGGTAAGTTGCCCCAACTTTATTGAATCTGTCTGACTGTGCACATGAATTGCATATTTAGCCTTGAATGTTTAAACGAATGAGCCGACCAAGAATTTGTCTCCAATGGACGAAAAAAATGCGTACGCACACTGCAACTCCTAAGGCTACGAGTCAACAGCGTACATACGCATGAATAGCGTGAATAAGTGTGCGATGAATGAACGAGTGGATGAATAAATGAAGGGATGATTGAATGAATGCATGCAATCCAAAGGCCTCAACGCATTGCGACAAATAGGAAAAGGACTCAATACCTCGCAGTGTGATTGTTGCTCGATTGCTCAATTCTCATTGACAAATCATTAAGTCGACTGCAAACGGATTTTACCGAAGCACATGGCCATGGTCGACGCTGCCGTTTACAAGGCATGTACCTGCGACTACGCAGGAAAAGGGAAATAAATTTTCTGATATAAATGGAAAGAAAAGAAAATAAAAGAACATAAAAATACAGAATCAGGCGATTTACAGAAACGACTGCTCGACTATTAAAACATCTCCGCTTCAGTATTTACTACTTAAGAGGGGATGATTTTATTAGTCAAGAAAACGCCTCAAGAAAACGTCATTGTGGTGAAAGTCCACCAGTGGAAGGAGTTGGCTACGGACTTAGCAGAACTGCGAGCTCTTCTGACGCTGCGATTTCCTCGGAAGGCCTCTGTCGCTAGCATTGTTCCACGATGCTCCTTCATTCGTTCGATCAGGGCATCTATTGCTACCCGTTCACTTCTGGACAATTGGGAAGCGTGGAAGTGGCCAACACCACTGGATTACTAGCACTGGTAGATGGCTGTGGTTGTGATTGATATAGAGTTGGAGTTTGCACAAATGAGATTCCTAAGGTGGAATTAAATCGCTTGAGCATTTAGATGTTAAACAAGAAAATATGAACTTCCCTTCGGTTCTCCCAAGTGTAAGTTGATGATTGCGTTGGCGTTGGCCATTTTCACGCTTTCCAACTGTCCAGAAGTGCATGGGATGATAACAGAAGCGTTAATCGAACGGATGAAGATGTATTGTGGAATAATGCTAGCCACAGAAGTATTCCGAGGCGCTCTTAAATAGTGCCTTCAACTCCACCTTTTCAGCCGAACCTCAAGCTCATATTCATTGCTTTTATTTGTCCAACTCTCTGCATTGCCAATTTTATTAAGCTAAATAAACGTTTCTATTTTACTTTTTCTTTCTTTTCTTCTCTTCTTGCGCTCAATCTCGCGAATTTAATATTTCCTAATGCGTATTTAACATGGTCATTAGGTCAAGCAACTTTTGTGGTCAAGTCAGGTGATTTGTGTTCCACTGCTCCTTTGTTAAGATTTGTTCTGAAAGTTTGACTTGGGCGTGTCCAAAATTCTACCTTATGAATTCTAATGCAATATTCCTCTTTTGCCTTACTCTCTTTCAGTGTTGATAGCCTTTTGATGGCTAAAAGTTGACCATTTCATTGGTCTGTTAGTGGGAAATAATAATAGGGAAGGGTAAGCAAACCCAAATAGAGAAAAGGAGCGATTAAGAAAGATCGTTGGGCGGTGTTGTGTGTAATGTACTCCAATAAGGTGTAGAAAATTATTGTAGTCATTCTAATCAATTTTAACTCCCATTGATAATGGCATAAATTCTCTCTCTTATCTTGAGTAGAGAGAGGGCTTCAGGAACCCTCCCGATTTCATGAATTCATATGAAACTCTATAATCGTCCATTTTCATTACTGTTCCAGTCATACATACAACTACGAAGTATCTATGTCTTGCAATGCAAAAGCCTAAGTCTTTACCAGCAATAACATGTAAGGTGGTATAAATTTGCCTTAGATGTGCAAAGCTTACTGACTGACAATTTTACTTGAACCTTTCTCCCAAATGAAGAAAAGTCAAAATTACGATATGTGATATTCAAGAGCTTAACGTTTTAACATGACGGAGGTGGGATAGGAGGAAATTGTAGGTTGATAGAACTCCGTTAGGTGTATACTCCTCTATCCACTAAACTCTAAATTGATTGATGTGAAATCGAACTCTTGACCATTCTTTTATTCGCAGTGCGCCACCGATGCACAAATTTCCGAATTGCAAATATATGACAATGGAATCTCAGAAAGGACATGAAGAATATTCAATTCTTCAAGAAATTTGTTAATTTCCCTTATTTCTTTACAAACGGTAGATAAGTTTAAAAGAGCAATACTCAACAGAGGCCTCTTTGTGGTCTGAAGCGGTTGGCACGCTCTTAAGCTAAAATGCCAGAGATAATGATTAGGAACGAGCAATATATGGAATGATAAATTTTGAGTTCTTCTAGGCAAACATTTAAAGCTATGAAATGTCCAATTTCAGGACTTGGTAGACGAACTTTATTGTTCGTTTGTCTAATTGCATAAAGTTAAAATTGAAATAAGTGACCTCGATAAGGCCTATGAGACTACATAGAACAGTCGACGAATTTCCAGAGATTTTCAGTCTCCGTTTCCTGTTTTCTTTCCGCCATTACACTACGTGGGTTTTGACCAACTTGCATCTACGTGTCACTTGATTTTGAATATGTGGGAATCATCGTTGGAAGCTTGGGTGGGATTTGGATTTAATTTATGGAAATAATTTATTTAGCGCAAATTTTATTCGAAAATGTAAACGAAATGCTCCGTTCAGGATGCAGTTGTGATGTTTACAACCACATTATTTGGAAGTATACAAATAGCCTATTATATAAGGGTAAGGAAATGTTGTAAATATAAATTAAAAATGAGACTTTGTCGTGTCGAATTCCTTACCATCCTCCTCACATTCAAGTGACATTATCACATTGAGAGAGTCGATTCCCAACAGCTTCAATATTATCCAGTCTAAAATGCTGTGTGAACTTTGAGAGAATCGAATCAATGACTGCTGCCTTGGCGAATGAATATCTTATCGCCGGCTCGACCAACCAAATAAACATTCACACATCCACATCCACACATAAACCACATCCTTCCCAAGCCATTCATAGCAAATTCTTTTGCATATTTTTCCCTTAGACTGCCCCAATTATAACACGAATTTACTCAATCCAACTTTACTCAACCATCAAGAATCGTTGGAAACTGCAATGATCGAAAGCGTCTGGTGTTGGTATATTATGGCCAACTCATCTCCACTCAGACAGGCTCATTCAAGTTGATACGAATTGGCTTATTTCAGGAGGCATTGGGCAGCATACTCATGATTTATTGCTCGTGCATTAAACGGTGTTTTGATTTCCTCAATTGAGACTTATTGTAACGGAAGTTGCAAAGACATGTGAAGGCATGCATGCACCTGCCTCTTGTACATTTATGGTGGATTTGACATGATGGATGGTTTATTCCATGCTTGTGTTGATTGAGGTATACATTTTTGCTCGATGTCTTGAATTCTATTCTCTCACACTATGGCTCATGTACCTAATCAAATTGACATCAGTCAATGGAATTATTATCCAAATCCTACTTACATTACTATCCCGTGAAAAACACTTGAAACAGTCATGTAGCCGCAGATTTGGTGAGTTGTTTAGACTATGGGAGCAGCGCTAGAAAGATGTGTTCTGACAGCGAGTGCAGTTACTGCAGGAGGGTGAACATATGCCGACTTTGATCTGTCGATATTTATAGGTTCATTGGTACCATTGCGGTCATGAATGTGCGAGTGCCAAGTGGGCCATTTTTGGTAAGCAGAAATGGCGCTGTGCGATGAACCTAATGCGTGATTAAGGTGCCCTACACTGACGATCATGAGGTACCACATAAGGTGATGGCAAATATAGACAGCAGGGCGTGGCCATGGAATTGACCAGGCCTAAAATTGGATGGCGCTAGAGCGTCGGACCTATATCGCGACGTGATTGTAAGCTGCACCTATGGAATTGTACATTATGTGGGCGTGTGTAATTGCAGGTACATTCGTGATGGTGACAATTAGTGCGATAGCCGCACGTCATTGACCTCTGAACTACCAAAGCATCTGATTATCATTTATTGCTAGCGTATTTTAAATCTCCGAGTACTCCTGTGCTAAATCCTCCCGAATCAGCATATTACGCTGACGACTCTCGAGACGTAGTCTGCATTCGGAATCTCCAGGCCAAGCACTTTTACTTGTAGGGGCAGTTAACTGTTCTCCTGCATCTCAAACGGCACCAGATGGCGATGTGCTTGAAATCACCTTTGCCATATCTTCACAGGAAACATTAGAGCTCGTAATAACTAGTCACCTTGTTCATCCCCACAATTTGTAATCTACAACTCATTGGTGCATACTGAGTTATCCTAGGGGAGTTACTATAGTGTGCTATATAGTGTGTAGACTCGGATGTTACAATAGCTGTTTCGGTGGACAGCCCCGAGGTTGTATTGAACTCATTGCTAGACTGAGAGAATAATCTGAGAAAGTTGGCGATAGGAATACGTCGGTAAAATGCGCCACCTAGTTCAATTATTGTTAAATCATGTTGGAATTGGAAATAGTTTGTTCTATGCACAGATAGATTAAATCGAGCTACTAAAGCTGATGGTAGTTGTATTTCACCGGATGACTCGATGTTACTACTACACTTAAAGTGAGCAGCGGAGGGCACTGTCGATAACTGGACTTGATAGTTGAGAGTGTAGAATGTGCGCTTTTCTAGTGCGTTTTGTGTTAGAAAGTGCCTCCCTCGATTCGTCCTCGGAATTATCTTTCAAATGGCAATAATGAAGACGAATTTATTATAATATGTGTGAAACACGGTTAAACTTTTGATACCTCATGAAGGTGTTTTTAGGTATCTGAGAGCATCGAAATTAATCGTATTTACTAAATAGAAATCGCTTCCAAATTTTCGGAATACTTCAGGCTTTTCTTCATATTTTTACATATAATTATCTTCTTTATTCTCCTAACAATGCCATCTATGATTGGATTTCAATGCCAATGGTTTAATTTGTTTAGTGGCGCATAATTTACTTACCAAAAACGTTGGTTGAGTTTCCTTCCTTCTGGATGAGCTTACTTCTTTATGTGGCGTAGTTCATGAGTGACAAATAATACGTTTTTTAAATTAAAGGTTATTTATATTGCAAATTAATAAAGCCCACTTTTCTATCCTCATCATCATCATCATTTTATACCAAGTGTGTTCTCCTACCTATGGCACTTAAGTGCATCTCCTTTCATATTAAGCCATTATTCTTTCAAAGAGGAAAAATAGTGCATTTGACCTGCATTTGCAAAATATGCATAGAGGAGTGCATTGAATGGAAGAATGAGTTGTGAAAGAGGCCCAAAAACCAAGTAGGAAAAGCAAATGGAAATTTTCTGATAAAAATTTGACAAAAAAATGAAATAAAAATGCTTAAAGCATTAAGTTAATTTAATCATTAACTAACAATGAATGCGATTTGATAACTGTGGGAGTCGAATCTATCCAATCAAATGTGAAGGTGGGCAGCTGCCCATTTTCATCTTTGCTTACACTTACCTGCGTATGCTGGTCTACACCTTTGCGTGGTCAACACTTAAGTCCACTTACCTCTCCCTTTCAAATGTACTGTTGATTATTTTATTGAGTGCAGCTGTCTTCTTTTTTTTATTCTTCACTCGTAGTAACGAGTTGCCAAGTGAGGAAGGCATATAGCATCGAAGGATAGCTTCATTGCTAGTCCCTCAAACCCCTTAATACCGTCTTGCTTTGTTCCTGAGAGCATCATATTCGACAAAAGTCTCTATATGTATATACCCACTGTGTTCGGCAATTTGTAGGATTCCATGAAGGGGTGAAAAGTCGATGTTATATGCGACACATATTTTGAGGAATTAGGCGGTGTGTCAATGTTCCATGTGAAAGTAAATCAAAAGCCTTAATTGAAGTGCTAACTCCACTACTTATTCTTCCAATAATCGTAAAAGCTCTGACAAATGTCAAGAACCAAATAGTTAATGGATGAAATGACGCAACTTTCGATTGAATTTGATGCGACAATATGTGCAGTATAATCAAAGATTGAAATTGGGTGGCATCACTGAACCAATTGTGCAAAAACTAATATCTAGAGTAAGTTTCGTGCAAAGACATTGCGCGATTACCGTTTCGAGGGCATTATTTATTATCTTTGAATGGTATTTGTGCAAATGATTTGCAGTCATAGTCAATAACTGTGTAATATAATACCAGTGGTGCACTTCAGTACGTACAGTCCACTGGATGCTCCTTCTGCTATTTTGACAATGTGGGTTTTCCATGTTAGTTTTGTCACTAACGTCATTCCGAGCTACGTGGACTCGTTGATATGTTCTAGAGAAGTATTCTTTTCATTCGTCAAGTGGATTTGTGCTGTGGTGGGTCAATGAAAATGTTTGGTATGCAGCTTTACACGTGTTGTTAACCATGCCATTGTTGTCGCACCCGTTGGTTAATATTCTAAGGGCATAATTTAGGGCAATTTCCATCCTTCTCTGAGAATTCTTCTTGGGGGCGGAATGCCATAGAACAAGATCATTTGCATCAAGTAAGCACTTGACGCCCGTTATTGTCTGTATCCGTTTAGCTATATCATTGGTGAAGACGTTGAAAAGAGAGCAGCTTGGGACAACTCTCTGTGGTAGAACTGTTTATATAATCACAATGAAGCCACCCCGCATTAGGCTCAGCAGAAAACTATGATTCTTTGGGCAAACTTAATATGCCTGACAAATGTGTATCCTTTAGACTCTATGGAATTCAAACCATCTGTTATTCTTCGTCGAACGACAATTTTTAATGCCTATTACTGTGAGAAGTTAACCACCGGATGCCTGTTTGACTTTACGCTGAAGTGGTTCCTCCTTTCATTCATGCCTTCATTTATTCATCCACTCGTTCATTCATCGCACACTTATTCACGCTATTCATGCGTATGTACGCTGTTGACTCGTAGCCTTAGGAGTTGCAGTGTGCGTACGCATTTATTTCGCCCATTGCAGACAAAGTGTTGGTTGATGAAGTTAGGATAGATGGAAACCAAGTGGTTCATCCGAAATCGACATTGAAATGTTGCATTGCGTATTTATTAAACCGTGGATTCCTAAATCTGTGCAAGCCAGTAGAACGCCATCTCTTTAACTGGTGGTTGGAATATATATTTCTTACGTATTTACAAAGAACAAAGAACTGCCAACTTGTCTTTCAAAATCAATCTATATTTGTGCATTATTACCCTCACCTCCTCTTTAATCGCTCCATTAACTGCATCAGAGGTTACGACCAATTCATCAGCCATCTCACGAATTTCCTCGAACTTGAGAAGCTCACCGAACCTCTGCAACTAGGCTTTCGAATGATTACCCATTTCATGCCATTTCATCCACAATGCAGCAACTCGCTCGTTAGCAGCAGCTAGTGCCTCAGAAGGGTAACGTAAACAAAAGTCAGTAAAGGAGAGTATGTTGGTGCTGACTACATAACCGCACTCCGACATGTTTGTGGCCAACTCCTTCCACTAAGGACATTCGCCACAATGACATGTGGATGCTTGCGTTGCAACTTGTAAAACCAGGGTACATCGGTAGCATGTCCTCCAACAAGTGAATCTTTCGAGCTACTTTAGTGTACCCAGTTGGAGGCTGAGTAGGTCGTCATTTTAGGTGGCAATAGGCTGTATCAACTAGAAGCCCACGAAGCACACTGAAATCCTCCGATTTGGTATACAAATTTGCTCCTGCAACGAAAAAATATTTCATCTTTTCATAAAATCCATGAGTCGATCTAATTTTTCACTTTTTCATACGAGCTGATGTGCCAGCAACCTGAGATCTAGCATCATCAGGCTGTGTAATAACCACCTTATCGTGTCTCCCGTTGTACTGTGGGCGTTATTCTTTTTCTTGAGCACGGCTCAGGTGCATCAATTGCGTTCTTTAACACTCACCTGTGATGATTAAGGAAATAGGGCGGTTATAAAAACTCATAATAAATTACACCAAACTGGTCCTCCGACCCACAAAGCTCAAGCCATAACATCTGAGACATGGATATTCGGCCGAGGTGTTGACGTAGCGGTATGATCACCGGACAATCAACATGATTTTCTGCGCCGCTTGAAGTTATTGTATTGTGCACATTTTTCTTTCCCACTAACAAAACCATGGGGAAATCCTTTCTCGTTTGTCCTTCCACCAGCTGTTCACAAGCTGTTCACAAATGGCACTCCACATCTCTCCTTTTCAACTCGTGAGGTACCCAATATCCTTCTTTCTCAATCATTCCCAACTGTTTCAGGCCTTTTGAAATTCCTTGCTCACTGACTCCCACCCAATGATTCTGATAATTCTTCTTCACTTTGACACGAGTCTTCACTAAGAATCACTCGCCTCCAATTCTCTATCTCCAACAACTTTTCCCACCCGTCCGCCACTATGCCGGTCGCTCTTCATGGACAGCAAAATCACCACTCACCACTTTAAATGTTGCAACCATTCCCGCCGACACGTTCTCTCACTAGTAGCTATACGTTTTTCAATAACTATCTGAGATAATCCGGTGAGCCTCAGCAAGTCCGCACATTTGTAATATTGACATTAAAAAGCAATACTTCCAGCAAATAATTACGAGAAATCGGCTTAGATCCGGATATATTTAATTGGAAAAGTTATTATTATGCAAGCACAAATCATGTTAACTTCTAACAGTAATAGGCATTAAAAATTGTCGTTCGACGAAGAATAACAGATGGTTTGAATTCCATAGAGTCTAAAGGATACACATTTGTCAGGCATATTAAGTTTGCTCAAAGTATCATGGTTTTCTGCTGAGCCTAATGCGGGGTGGCTTCTTTGTGATTATATGAAAAGCACTTTGGTCGAATTCAAAAGTCTCTGTGGAGTTGTTAGTCTCAGCAGTTTAATCGAGGTTTTAACAAACTAGAGTAGTCAACAGTAGGCCCTGAGAAAAAATTACAATCTGTTGTCAGCCTACTTTACAATTACTTCAGTACACAATAAAAGCGACATGTTGCAGATTGCTACATGAATGTGCCAAAAACTCACTTAAGTCATTGCTGTGGCAAAGTGCTCTAGTGCGGGATGAATTCCGAAATTAGGTAAGTTGCCCCAACTTTATTGAATCTGTCTGACTGTGCACATGAATTGCATATTTAGCCTTGAATGTTTAAACGAATGAGCCGACCAAGAATTTGTCTCCAATGGACGAAAAAAATGCGTACGCACACTGCAACTCCTAAGGCTACGAGTCAACAGCGTACATACGCATGAATAGCGTGAATAAGTGTGCGATGAATGAACGAGTGGATGAATAAATGAAGGGATGATTGAATGAATGCATGCAATCCAAAGGCCTCAACGCATTGCGTCAAATAGGAAAAGGACTCGATACCTCGCAGTGTGATTGTTGCTCGATTGCTCAATTCTCATTGACAAATCATTAAGTCGACTGCAAACGGATTTTGCCGAAGCACATGGCCA
The DNA here is from genome assembly GCA_000469805.3 of Hymenolepis microstoma. Lineage (NCBI taxonomy): Eukaryota > Metazoa > Platyhelminthes > Cestoda > Cyclophyllidea > Hymenolepididae > Hymenolepis > Hymenolepis microstoma. The sequence goes on from LR215991.1 coordinate 18,447,571, forward strand.
TGGTCGACGCTGCTGTTTACAAGGCATGTACCTGCGACTACACAGGAAAAGGGAAATAAATTTTCTAATATAAATGGAAAGAAAAGAAAATAAAATAACATAAAAATACAGAATCAGGCGATTTACAGAAACGACTGCTCGACTATTAAAACATCTCCGCTTCAGTATTTACTACTTAAGAGGGGATGATTTTATTAGTCAAGAAAACGCCTCTGAGATTTTCAAATCGAAGATTTTTATCCACCCCACATGTAGGGCCTCTTTTTCCTGCAAACCATTTGACACTTATTTTTTCTTATCTTTCTACATACTTCTTATTCTCGTACGCAAATTCTTCGAGAGTACGCAGTTCCTAGGTACCATCAAGACTACATATTTCTAGCTTCATGCAGTAATGAAGTAGTGGTGGTGGTGTTATAGGAGTGAATGTGATTCCTGTAAATTTGACCCTAAGTAAGTATTGTTTTATGTAGTTGTCGTTTGGAAATAATGCGTACATGTCTTGTTGTGGCCTGTTGCCCCAAGTATACGCTTATTTGTACATATGAATGTGGAAGCAATGATGCCTTCGAAGCAAAACTGCCAATCTTCAAGTCCAATGTGATTAGAGATGGAAGTGGACATTGTGGCAACACAGCTCTTTCTTTCCATTTAATGCTTCTTCTCCCTCTTCTTCTTCTACACTAGTATTATTGGTCTTTGCGCCTGTTACTCCACGTATTCGCTTAATTGTGCATATGAACTTGGAAGCAATGAAGCCCTCCATGCAAAAACTGCCCTTACACCTGTATTCATCGGTTTCAAATCAGCATATAACCTTGTATGGTGGGAGAACTTAATTCTAATATTAGCGAAGATTGGTATAAAGCATATCGTGTTAAACGGGATAGAGGCATTCATTGGACAGTGAACATGTAAAGTTAGATATATGGGAACGATCTGTCCAAATCTAACCTTTTATAAACAGTTCCACCACAGAGAGTTGTCACAAGCTGCTCTCATTCAACGTCTTCACAAACGGTATAGCTGAACTGATACAGACTGATATGTTGGTGCTGACTACATAACCGCCCTCCAACTTGTCAAACCCATGTACATCAGTAGCATGTCCCCCAACAAGCCACTTCATGTCGTTCGAGACACTTTTGTGCATGCTTCTGGAGGCTGGGTTGGTCTTCTTTTTAGGTGGTAATTGAATGTATCAAATAGAAGCCCAAGGGACACACGGAAATCCTCCTCTTTGGTATACAAATTTGCTCCTGCCGTCTTTTAATTTGGGGCTTTATTACAACAAAACGATTACTTTCATTAAGTTTCAAAGTATTGTCCATCGTTGATCTTTGTTTATCATCGGATCAAACAAGTTTTTTAATAAACCCTTTAAGATCTGGGAGCTACTGGTCAAATTCATTTTAAATGAAACTGATCTCCTAATTTAAAGTCGTGCATTTTAGTTATTTTCACTTTATAGCGCAATTTAGAAGATAAGTTCACAAAATTTTGGGTGATATATTACCCACCTTGCAGTAACAGCGGTGAACAATTAGTTGCATTTGAGGCTCTTTTCTAAGGAATTGTAGTAACAGTATGAATAAAGACTCCGAGGGAGCTGAAAAGGCATGAAGGTGCATTGAATAGGGATAATGTAAGTGCCGACACCTGACGTGTGAAAATTACGATCTGGCGCATTTGTCAGTCAGAGCATAACCACCGTATAATTTGGCAAACCCGAAAGAACTCAACTCTGCATACATATGACTCCAGCTTTTGAGATCGTCATAGAATGCCATGGTCAGCCTTTCAATATTTTTCAGCATGAGTGTTGACACTGAAACTTAAGACACTTTGATTCTGGTTGGATATCACATGTACTGTGAGCGATTATAAGTGTTGGTCATCTCTATTTAGAAGCACAACAGTAAATCAGTTATTATAATGTCATCAAACCATATAATATGCACTCTATAGTCAATCAATGCTCATTATTTTGCAACTCTGCACATCAAGTCCCTTCGTTCTCAAAGGCAAACTGGTCTTTCCACATTTCCATGATATCCATATGCCCCTTTCCATATTGCACTTATTACACAAACATTCTCTCACCACATATTTACTCCATTCTTATTATTGCTCTGTGCATTATTACTGTTGCTCCGAAAAATGTCCAATGTGGGCTAGAAAGATATATCTGAAGGTAATTTAATTTGGTCAATTCTGTTATCATTATTTTAACGTGCGTATGGATATTTAACATGTGCTGAAATACCTCACAACGCGGGACAAAATCCCACTCAGTCGGTAATAACCCAAAAAAGAGCAATAAATGAGAGTTGTTGCCACTTACAGCACAATATTGACTCTGGGCTTGCGGCGATTAAGCAAGGGCTGCAAGGCGGGGATTGTATTGCGTAAAGCGAAGAGAATAAGAAATACGAGAACAGCAAAGTGGGGGATCAAGATGATGACTGCAACGACTTCTCGGAGGTCGACTTCAGCATCTGAAAAGAAAAGTGAAGGAATTGTTATATTGACGCATCATTTATTATGGTGGGGAAAGGGGTGGAAAGATGAGGGAGAGATTGAACAGAGAGACTCTTTTCCTTAATCGATTCCATACCTCACAAAAAATACATAAGATCAGTGGTTAGTGAAAAGTAAAAATATGAGCTTCTTCTAACTTCTGTGCATAGTGACAATTTTTCCCAATTAAAAAATAAATATAGATAAAAGTCAAATTTTAATCACCGTCCCCTCTCCCCCCACGCAAACTCAAAGCTCGAAGTCAGTAACATTAATGTCAAATGTAAATCTAACAATGGTTCCTGTCGGAATAAATCGTATGTTTCAGCAGCGAAATAGCTCTGGCCCAGTCTTTATGCTCTGTCTCACTGCAATGCTACATGTCTTTCAGCTTTACACCCTACTAACTTTCACACTACTTCATATAAAGCTAGTATTGGAAAATCCGTAGTTCCAATCTAGAGCTGTTTCTTATCGACCTAGCCAATTTGCTAAAGCTTTATTCAGTGTTAGTCTTTTATTGGGATTTAGTTCGCTACCTAGTTAGCTTTAAATTTACCTGTTTTGAGACCAAGAGTTTAACTCCAAATCATATTTCTGAAAGCGTTTTGCTGCACGCTTTAGATAGAGAGGTAGTTTTATGAAGACTCTCCGATGGAAACTCCAATTTAGCAACCCACCTTATCTGCAACACCTCGCAAGACGGACTAACTATTCCCTTCGAAGTACTCAGATAGAATACTAACGTATCTCTCCTTTGTCTTACAACGGTGATCTCTAGGAAATCGTTAACTTCCATCAACAACGCCGACGACAAATTTCATATATACAGGTGCATACCGTTCCAGATATCTTGACAGCCCTTATAACCACCCTTCCTCCAAAAATCTCAAATCGGTTGAAACAGCCAGCTGACCTTCAGGCTTAACGATATTTGAAAGAGAACTCTCATGAAATAAAAATGTTCGATTTGAACATATCAGAGGAGTTTTCTAGACTATTAAAAATATCTCCTTTTCAGTAGTAAAGACAGATATCTTGATACTGAAGAGGAGATGTTCTTAATAGTCAAGAAAACGCCTCTGAGATTTTCAAATCGAAGATTTTTATCCACCCCACATGTAGGGCCTCTTTTTCCTGCAAACCATTTGACACTTATTTTTTCTTATCTTTCTACATACTTCTTATTCTCGAACGAAAAATCTTCGGGAGTAAGAAGTTCCTAGAAAGATAAGAAAAAATAAGTGTCAAAAGATTTGCGGGAAAATGAGAGCACTAGAAGTAGTGTAATGCGCATGCACTATTTCACCTTCTAGGATATGGACCAGCTTGTCTGATGCAAGCTGCATATACACAAGCATATAGCGTTTACGTGGATCGAAACACACACACACACACACACACACACACACACACACAACAGTAGGCCAGCGCTGCCACAGCCCTGATGAGATAGGTACCACGACACGGCATCTCCATCCGTGAATAGGCCATTGGCACCGTTAACTGGGTTGCACACAGCAGCGCAAACAATCTCGATTTGAGGATGCGTGCACACACTGGTGCATTGTATACAACCAAATGAGAGAGATGGATGAATGGAGAGCAATTGAGCGAAATCTGGCGTATACCACTGTTGCAATCAGAATTCTGCAAACATGTCTTTCATCCTTTTTTTTCAATATTTGGCATTAAAATGGCTTGCTAGCTTCTTCCTTAACTGACTCATTCGTTCATTCATTCATTCATTCGTTCAATGCATTCGTTTATGTCTACTTTGCAAATGCAACTGAAATGTACTCCTATTCCACATTAATAGAATATTGGCCTAGTGTGAAAGGTGGTTGACTTTGGTGCCACAGTAAGATGGATACACCTATGAGAAGCTTATGAATGAGAGAGAGGTTTCATTACTCTGTTATCAATATTGCATTCAGTGGATCGAACAGAACAACAATAAGAACAACAGCAACAGCATACCATCAAGGTGACGACAAATATGCGTATACGTGCTGTAGACAATTGGTGGAAGCACACACAACACACATATGCACGTATTGATTGATTGAACTATAACCTTTTGATTATAGTCTTGAGTTCCATTCCCGCACTCTATGGTTTATGTGCCTAATCAAATTGACATAAATTAGTAGAAGTATTACCCTGACGTCGCTTAAATTTAACTCCAGTGAAAATCACTTAAAACTGCTATACAATCTCACATTTAGCAAGGTGCTTAGACTATGAGCGACTTCTTCAATGGCTTAGATAGCAAAGATTATTTAATTGTTTTCTGCTGAATATAACCATGGAATGCAACATTAACTATGAAGTTTTCATAAGTTATGTGGAAGTAAAAACTCTAAATCATTTTAAATAATTTATTTATTATTTTGAAGCTATTTTAAAACTTGTGTAATTTTGTTTTACTTAATCGATTCATAAATTTATATAAAGGTCAGCAACTTAGGATATCATTCGAAAATCTGTTTATACATTTGTCAGGGAATGACGATTAGGACACTTAATCTGTTTCGAACGATACAGTTACTTATCATTTTCATTGGTAAATTTGACAAATTTCTTAAATTGTTCCACAAAGTATGGTTCAAAATTTGGTGACTTGTTATTTTAGAAGTTGTTGCGGTAAATTCAACACCGTAAGTAATCAGACACTTTACGCTTTGCTTATTAACTAATAATTCTAACTATTTTTATGTTTTTTTAAATTTAGGAAGGTCGTTGGGAAAATCGGTATGGTGAATTTTTAGGCCAATTTTATATTTCTATATTTATAATAAGAAACAACTGAACTACAATTTTTTTGCACTTTGTGAGTGAAAGAACGATACTTTTAATTATAAGTGTTTTATTGTCGAAAGATAGTCGGTTAGGTAAGGGCAGATTTTTCGTATTTACTCAAAAGTGTTGTTATATCTTTTCAAAGATACCCTTTCGAGTTACTTTAATTAATTTGTGTGAAATTCAATGGAATCCTTAGTCTTAAAAATATCTTGAAATCCTGATATTTATACATATCAAATGGAAGACTTTCCTTGCTTTCTAAAGTCCATCTTTGTTGGAATTGCCTTATAATCCCTTTTAGTTTGTGATCTCCAACTGGAATTATTCTAGGATTCTTTCTGAACGAACGCTGATGTAGTGATTATTAGTTGTATTGTACTCATGAAGCATAGATTTATTGTATATTCAAATAGTTTGAAATGCCTGCCAATGAAGTTCTTGGTCTGATAAATCGGAGATTACGCTATGAAAGTCCTTTGAGACTTACTTAGTGTGCGGAGTGGGAAACCTTGATGGGTATGTTTGGTCCATAAAGAGGCGGCAGAATTCAAGTTAATCACGAAAGTCTTTATTTCCAAGATGTGCGTCGAGAAATACTCAATCTGTATAAATTCGTGTGTCATCGACGTAGCGACAAACACATGATGTATATGAAGATACAGAAGAGTGAAGATAAACCATGGGTCCGTGCCTAAATCACTAGCTTTTATTGTGCTCAAGCGTGGATAAATGCTCAGGCAATTTAAATGGAAGTTATATCTTGGATTTTTGCGATTAATTTCCATTCATTGAGCTCATATGTTATATTCTTTTCGCTTACAGATATTAAAAGCCTGTGTGTTATTGAGGTTAAAGCCACTACAGCAACATTTTCTTGGGATAAGAACGATGTGGTGGGCTATGAATTGTTGAACATCACGGTCTACGTATTCCTAGCTGAGATGACAAACAATGGTGTAATCTCCGAATGTTCTGTACCTAATATGAGTAAGGTACAGAGTTGCACAGCAGATGGCCTTTCTTCTAATACAAAGTACTCTGCATATGGTGTTGCTTTTTTGAACACATCCGACATGAAGGAAGAACGCCCACATTTCGTTCCTTTCCAAACTACACCTTTGAGTAAGTCTTACTTCGGCTTATATTTACTATCAGTAACTGGCTTTTTTGATGTAGATACTAAATAAAATGCTGTTTTTTTCAATTTATATACACAGCACCACAGAATTTTAAAGTCAGCTCACGAACTGATGCATCGATTGATGTATCGTGGGAGATACCAGAAAATGAGGTGGAAGCAGCACAGATCAGGTACATTGTGAAGGCGGCTGATAACGAATGCAATTCTACACAGTTGACCTCATGCAAAGTTAAGAATCTTGCTTCAAATACGGCCTACGAACTCACAATTGAAGCTTGTTCTGTCGAAAAGCCGAGCTTATGCAGTGAAAAATCAGTTGTTCGAGGATTTACAACACCAGCAGGTAGGATGTAATACTTTGAACAAATATTCGAAATTTCTTTGCATTTATAGCTTAGGGGTTGTGAATAAAATATATCGCTCATGTGTAAGCAAATGTACTGATACATGTTTTCAGGACCAGAAGTGTGGAGATGGCATAACACACATTAGCGTTGTGCACTTGGTCATATTTTAAACCACTTCTTGGCCTTTCAACGAACTTTACGAGGAAGAAACGGATGTTCAAGTTTGTTGAAGCTTGATTCTAACGGGCAAAGCAAAGACAATAGGGTATTTGAAAATCCGGAGAGTTAAGAGGTTGAATGGTGATTAGAATTGTAATTAAACCACATGGACGACATTGGCAGAGAATGTCTGTCCTAAAGGTTGAGACAGAATATGATGATGTTGAGGAACTACAATTTGTCACACAGACTATGGCATCACAGACAGATTTTGATTTTAGATGTGAATTTAAAGAAAGATAGTCTTAGGGTAAGAGAGCCAGTGTGTTGTGAGACAGTTATTTTGAAACAAATGAAGAAACGGTACCCACCACACTCGAACTTAGCATATTAAATGGGAGTTCTCGTAGCACTTATATCCATTAAGACAATTTTTGTGGGCACAAATAATTACAGGTGACAAATATAGGTTATTAGATCTTTTCTCAGTTCCAAATCCACCAATGCGGATAGAATTGTTAATTGCTCTAAGGCACATATTATTTCATATGATTTGAAGTGAAATTAATTTTACGTTCTGATGCTCACTGATACCCACTACACTCAGTGCAGTTCACTCAATCCTCCTTCGATTTGGCTCGACTAAGGAGTCTACGTCACACACACCCTAACTTCAATCAAGTTTTCATTGAGTTTAAATCAAGTGGTTGTAGTCAAAATGAGGGAGAGAGCTTAACGTAGTACGATGAATCCTATTGGTGGGAGAAAAGGATCCTAAGGTAGAACTTGGTTTTAAAAGAGTGAAAGCATACAATTTTAATGTGACATCTGTATTCTTGCTATCAGGATTCGCGGAGGACTTGAGTCGAAAGGCAAGCAGCATAAAGGTTTAGTCTAGTGCTCGAAAGGTGAGGAGGATTTGTTCTTTCATTCCTGGAGACCTGCATAAATCTGTCCTTTAGCACTCGAAAAGTTCCACAACCTCCAGTTTATTGTTTATGGGTGAGTTATTGTGGAAATACCTCTAATTAATCCAATAATACCTTTCTCCATCAGTAACGCCTCATTTTTCTATCTTTAATTGCTACTCCTTGTGATACTTCTAGTAGGTAGGGATTATTAATTGCATTGAAGAATTATATGACCTTTTAATTCAGCCCTTAAACACTCGAATTAAATTGTCGATGTATATTGGTGGAAATTTTGACATTCACGCCTGTAAGGAAACAGAATAGTAAAGAATCTACGTCCATAGGCCTATTAAATCTCCATAACTTGCCCACTGGGTTGCGCCAGGTGCTTGTCAGCGGTGTTCAGTGTTTATTGAACGGTACTACTTGATCATCAAGGGTCAATTTAACGATTTATTTTATTTCAATACATTGATTGGTATATTTTCAACTTCTGGCACTTAATTTTTGGTGAATTTTAGATATTCTCCAAGTTGAACTCTAATCAGATTTATTGATCTAATTGAAAAAGTTCTAATTGAGCCTTATTCCTTTAATAGCTGTTAAAGACCTCCGAGTCAGCAGAGTGGGAAGTCACAAGGCAATTTTCCACTGGTCAGAGATCCCTACAGGAACTGGTAACTTGAAAAGCCTCACAGTTTACGTCTTTTCCCGAGGCGGTTCCAAAGATGAGACCGTTGGTAAATGTACCAAAACTGGCGCAGATATCAATTCCATTGGCACCTGCACAGCAATGGCCCTTTCACCGAATGCACTATGTTCCGCCACGGCTGTCGTTTGTTCAGAAGATGAATATGGCTGCAGTGTAGATTCGAATACAATTGATTTTCAAACAGCTCCTCCTGGTGGGTTTTCAACTATTTCCTAATGTAAAACCTTCTTCTATATAGCTCCAAGTCAGATAGTCGCAGGGGCGGTGGGAAAGGAAAGTGTGGAGGTCCAGTGGATCCCGGTATTAACTCATGGCTTTGTCGGGTATCAAGCTGCAGCTATTTCACTCAGTGGAAATTCCCAGGCCAAACCCCAAACCTGTAAGGCAGCTGCCAGCAAAAATAGCTGTGTTATAGGAAACCTTCGACCATCTACGAGGTATACTATAACCGTTACATCATATACAAAGACCTCAGACGGCAAAACTCTCTTCGGAGATGACATTCTATTCCTTAACATCAAAACAAGTAAGTCACTACAGAACCCGAAGAAACATACACATATATATATATATATTTGAGGAAAGAAAAGGCGGAAACGCGTCTTTTTCACAAGCTTTGTTACTTTAATCGCAGCCTTTTAATTGTAAGAGTTCTCTTTACAATACCGGGAAGCTTGAAGGTCAGCTTGCTGTCTCAATCGATTTGAGAGTTATGGAGGGAGGGTGGTTATAAGAGCTGTCAAGATATTTGGGACGGTATGCACCTGTATATATGAAATTTGTCGTGGGCGTTGTTGATGGGAGTAAAAGTTATCATAGAGATAACCGTTATAAGACAACGAACAGATACGTTAGTATTCTACCTGAGTACTTCGAAGGGAATGGTTAGTCCCTCTTGGTAAGTTTTGCAGATAAGGTGGGTTGCTAAATTGGAGTTTCCATCGGAGAGTCTTCATAAAACTACCTCTCTATCTAAAGCGTGCAGCAAAACGCTTTCAGAAATATGATTTGGAGTTAAACTCTTAGTCTCAAAACAGGTAAATTTAAAGCTAGCTAGGTAGCGAACTAAATCCCAATAAAAGACTAACACTGAATAAAGCTTTAGCAAATTGGCTAGGTCGATAAGAAACAGCTCTAGATTGGAACTACGGATTTTCAAATACTAGCTTTATATGGAGTAGTGTGAAAGTTAGTAGGGTGTAAAGCTGAAAGACATGTAGCATTGCAGTGAGACAGGGCATAAAGACTGGGCCAGAGCTGTTTTGCTGCTGAGACGTGCGATTTATTCCGACAGGAACCATTGTTAGATTTACATTTGATATTATTGTTACTGACTTCGAGCTTTGAGTTTGCGTGGGGGAGAGGGGACGGTGATTAAAGCTTGATTTTTATCTATATTTATTTTTTAATTGGGAAAAATTGTCACTATGCACAGAAGTTAGAAGAAGCTCATATTTTTACTTTTCACTAACCACTGATCTTATGTATTTTTTGTGAGGTATGGAATCGATTAAGGAAAAGAGTCTCTCCGTTCAATCTCTCCCTCATCTTCCCATCCCTTCCCCCATCATAATTAATGATCCAACAATATGACAATTCCTTCACTTTTCTTTCCAGATGCTGAAGTCGACCTTCGAAAAGTCGTTGCAGTCATCATCTTGATCCCCCTCTTTGCTGTTCTCGTATTTCTTATTCTCTTCGCTTTACGCAATACAATCCCCGCCTTGCAGCCCTTGTTTAATCGCCGCAAGCCCAGAGTCGATATTGTGCTGTAAGTGGCAACAACTCTCATCTATTCCTCTTTTATTGGTTTATTACCAACTGTGTGGGATTTTGTCCCGCGTTGTGTGGTATTTCAGCATCTTTTTCCATTTTCCTTGCATTTTAGAGCCCCGATGACAGCCGTTTCCTACAGCGACGGTAAGGCTACTGTTAAATGTCCATCCGTACGTTAAAAATAATGATAACAGAATTGTCCAAATTAAATTACTTTCAGATATATCATTTTAGCACACTTATGAATGGTGAATCCTACAATTTTAACATTTCATCACCTCATTTAGTAGTTTACACTGTGTTGAAGCTATCTATGTGGTTACTTTTCTGGTGCTATGCTGGCTACTTTTGGGATCAACAAAGGTATTGCAACTAATGATGTGTGTGACGAAGTGGAGATCATGGAAAGTGATCAGAACTGGGACATTAAGATATTCACTGCGATCTGCACTCCCCATAAACCAAATCTGATCAAAGAGCCAAGTTGTTCATTGTTCGACTAACAGTTGAGCATTTAAAGTCGCGAAGATCAATTGCTTCAGCGGATGCTGTCTGTTGTTTTCCATTTAAAGACGGTGCTGCTATTTCATATTATTCTTCTTCAACAGTCCCTGTTTATATAACCTGTCTGTATTGGTATATATGTTAGCAAATCGAAGTGCTATTCGAGCAGTCCATCAGTTTGATTAAGTACTGTGTTAGATAAAGATGATAGATTAAAAATATAAAAGGTTAAAAATGGTGGACTGTTTTTTAATCTGATTAACTTAATCCAAACGACACGGTTTCAATATGCCCAACCACAGGACCTGAGCTTTCTATTGCAGCAAAAATGCTTGTAGTCTTACTAAACTTGCGCATGGAAGGTAGTCTTGCCTTTGGTCTTCAAAGATTTGATTGGATAGGAATGACGGCTGGTGTTTCGGGAACCAATAGAAGCCCAGAGATTAGCTCATACTAATGGAAAGGGAGTGGCGTAAATGGAAAAATCTTCCTTAAGGAAAATGTCAGATTCAATTTAACAGACTTAAGTATCTTTTGGCGAAAAGGATTTTTATTTTTAGAAAAATATACATTTTAAAGAAAGTCTAGAAGTTAGTTTATTTTTGAATTACTTAATTTAACATTGCTTTCTTTGCTGTAAACTGATAATTTTCCCTTGCAATAGAGAACTCACTCGATCAGGAACCTCAATTCAATTTTCATGTATTTCCACCAGGTGAGTTGGTTTAAATCGTTAACAATACAGGAATCGGTTGCCTTTAAGTGTGTAAATATTTGTAGATTTATCGTCGACGTCTAATCATGTAAACCAATTTCCAATGAGAACGCTCTGAAGCACCAAACGAGCAAGGTTACATTTATGCCTGTGATACCCTGAAAATGTTTGACCACTTACATAACTTTAAACACTGTATTCTGATAAATTTAAAAATAATTATTTAAAATTTATTTACCCTTTGAGGCAAATACGATTGGGCAATACAAGTGTTATCTTTGTTATCAGAAATAGACATCTTCTGATTGTAAGACGATTTATTAAGCCTAGACATTTTACACTGTTTTTAAACTATGGGGTCAACGTTTTGTTTGATATGGACTGTATGCCCACCCGAGATCGCCAGACTACAGTTGACTTGCACTCGAATAGAAGGAAGAGAAATCTTAGAACAGACTACCACAAACGAATACAAATGAGTAACAAAATCAAACCCCACCGAATTCATTTTACTTTTGGCCATTCACGTGTTGGGTGGATGCCGAGAGACTTAGAGAAAAACTGCGAGAACTCCTGTTGCTGAAGAGAAAAGCATAAGCTCCTATCTCGCCAGTGTTCTTGCCGAGTTGAAAACGGATTAAATTGTCAGAGCCTGAAAAACAAATAGATTACAACCGAGTTTGCATGTATAATGAAGTCGGAAAAGTTTCTCCTAGAATACCAGGTCTGCAAGGCGCTATAAAGTGAAAATACCTTTAAATTATGAGAACAGTTTCATTTAAAACGAATTTGAACAGTAGCACCCAGATCTTGAAGGGTTTAATATAAAACTTGTTTGATCCGATGATTAAAAAAGATCAACGACGGACAATACTTTGAAACTTCACGCATGCAATAGTTTATTTTTAATAACGCCCCTAATTAAAAAAACGGCGGGAGCAAATTTGTATACCAAATTGGAGGATTTCCGTGTGTCTCTTGAGATTCTAAATGATACAGCCTATTGCCACCTAAAAAGACGACCTACCCAGCCTCCAACAGGATGCACTAAAGTGGCTCGAACGATTCACTCGTTGGAGAACATGCTACTGATGTACATTGGTTTGACAAGTTGGAGGGTAAGCATCCAAATGTCATTGTGGTGAAAGTCCACCAGTGGAAGGAGTTGGCTACGGACTTAGCAGAACTGCGAGCTCTTCTGACGCTGCGATTTCCTCGGAAGGCCTCTGTCGCTAGCATTGTTCCACGATGCTCCTTCATTCGTTCGATCAGGGCATCTATTGCTACCCGTTCACTTCTGGACAATTGGGAAGCGTGGAAGTGGCCAACACCACTGGATTACTAGCACTGGTAGATGGCTGTGGTTGTGATTGATATAGAGTTGGAGTTTGCACAAATGAGATTCCTAAGGTGGAATTAAATCGCTTGAGCATTTAGATGTCAAACAAGAAAATATGAACTTCCCTTCGGTTCTCCCAAGTGTAAGTTGATGATTGCGTTGGCGTTGGCCATTTTCACGCTTTCCAACTGTCCAGAAGTGCATGGGATGATAACAGAAGCGTTAATCGAACGGATGAAGATGTATTGTGGAATAATGCTAGCCACAGAAGTATTCCGAGGCGCTCTTAAATAGTGCCTTCAACTCCACCTTTTCAGCCGAACCTCAAGCTCATATTCATTGCTTTTATTTGTCCAACTCTCTGCATTGCCAATTTTATTAAGCTAAATAAACGTTTCTATTTTACTTTTTCTTTCTTTTCTTCTCTTCTTGCGCTCAATCTCGCGAATTTAATATTTCCTAATGCGTATTTAACATGGTCATTAGGTCAAGCAACTTTTGTGGTCAAGTCAGGTGATTTGTGTTCCACTGCTCCTTTGTTAAGATTTGTTCTGAAAGTTTGACTTGGGCGTGTCCAAAATTCTACCTTATGAATTCTAATGCAATATTCCTCTTTTGCCTTACTCTCTTTCAGTGTTGATAGCCTTTTGATGGCTAAAAGTTGACCATTTCATTGGTCTGTTAGTGGGAAATAATAATAGGGAAGGGTAAGCAAACCCAAATAGAGAAAAGGAGCGATTAAGAAAGATCGTTGGGCGGTGTTGTGTGTAATGTACTCCAATAAGGTGTAGAAAATTATTGTAGTCATTCTAATCAATTTTAACTCCCATTGATAATGGCATAAATTCTCTCTCTTATCTTGAGTAGAGAGAGGGCTTCAGGAACCCTCCCGATTTCATGAATTCATATGAAACTCTATAATCGTCCATTTTCATTACTGTTCCAGTCATACATACAACTACGAAGTATCTATGTCTTGCAATGCAAAAGCCTAAGTCTTTACCAGCAATAACATGTAAGGTGGTATAAATTTGCCTTAGATGTGCAAAGCTTACTGACTGGCTATTTTAATTGAACTTTTCTCCCAAATGAAGAAAAGTCAAAATTACGATATGTGATATTCAAGAGCTTAACGTTTTAACATGACGGAGGTGGGATAGGAGGAAATTGTAGGTTGATAGAACTCCGTTAGGTGTATACTCCTCTATCCACTAAACTCTAAATTGATTGATGTGAAATCGAACTCTTGACCATTCTTTTATTCGCAGTGCGCCACCGATGCACAAATTTCCGAATTGCAAATATATGACAATGGAATCTCAGAAAGGACATTGAAGAATATTCAATTCTTCAAGAAATTTGTTAATTTCCCTTATTTCTTTACAAACGGTAGATAAGTTTAAAAGAGCAATACTCAACAGAGGCCTCTTTGTGGTCTGAAGCGGTTGGCACGCTCTTAAGCTAAAATGCCAGAGATAATGATTAGGAACGAGCAATATATGGAATGACAAATTTTGAGTTCTTCTAGGCAAACATTTAAAGCTATGAAATGTCCAATTTCAGGACTTGGTAGACGAACTTTATTGTTCGTTTGTCTAATTGCATAAAGTTAAAATTGAAATAAGTGACCTCGATAAGGCCTATGAGACTACATAGAACAGTCGACGAATTTCCAGAGATTTTCAGTCTCCGTTTCCTGTTTTCTTTCCGCCATTACACTACGTGGGTTTTGACCAACTTGCATCTACGTGTCACTTGATTTTGAATATGTGGGAATCATCGTTGGAAGCTTGGGTGGGATTTGGATTTAATTTATGGAAATAATTTATTTAGCGCAAATTTTATTCGAAAATGAAAACGAAATGCTCCGTTCAGGATGCAGTTGTGATGTTTACAACCACATTATTTGGAAGTATACAAATAGCCTATTATATAAGGGTAAGGAAATGTTGTAAATATAAATTAAAAATGAGACTTTGTCGTGTCGAATTCCTTACCATCCTCCTCACATTCAAATGACATTATCACCTTGAGAGAGTCGATTCCCAACAGCTTCAATATTTTCCCGTCTAAAATGCTGTGTGAACTTTGAGAGAATCGAATCAATGACTGCTGCCTTGGCGAATGAATATCTTATCGCCGGCTCGACCAACCAAATAAACATTCACACATCCACATCCACACATAAACCACATCCTTCCCAAGCCATTCATAAGACACTCTTTTGCATATTTTTCCCTTAGACTGCCTCAATTCTAACACGAATTTACTCAATCCAACTTTACTCAACCATCAAGAATCGTTGAAGACTGCGGTTATCGAGAGTGTCTGGCGTTGGTATATTATGCCCAAATCATGTCCACTTAGACAGGCTCAATCAAGTTGATGCGAATTGGCTTATTTCAGGAGGCATTGGGCAGCATACTCATGATTTATTGCATGTGCATTAAACGGTGTTTTGATTTCCTCAATTGAGACTTATTGTAACGGAAGTTGCAAAGACATGTGAAGGCATGCATGCACCTGCCTCTTGTACATTTATGGTGGATTTGACATGATGGATGGTTTATTCCATGCTTGTGTTGATTGAGGTATACATTTTTGCTCGATGTCTTGAATTCTATTCTCTCACACTATGGCTCATGTACCTAATCAAATTGCCATCAGTCAATGGAATTATTATCCAAATCTTACTTACAAAAACACTTGAAACAGTCATGTAGCCGCAGATTTGGTGAGTTGTTTAGACTATGGGAGCAGCGCTAGAAAGATGTGTTCTGACAGCGAGTGCAGTTACTGCAGGAGGGTGAACATATGCCGACTTTGATCTGTCGATATTTATAGGTTCATTGGTACCATTGCGGTCATGAATGTGCGAGTGCCAAGTGGGCCATTTTTGGTAAGCAGAAATGGCGCTGTGCGATGAACCTAATGCGTGATTAAGGTGCCCTACACTGACGATCATGAGGTACCACATAAGGTGATGGCAAATATAGACAGCAGGGCGTGGCCATGGAATTGACCAGGCCTAAAATTGGATGGCGCTAGAGCGTCGGACCTATATCGCGACGTGATTGTAAGCTGCACCTATGGAATTGTACATTATGTGGGCGTGTGTAATTGCAGGTACATTCGTGATGGTGACAATTAGTGCGATAGCCGCACGTCATTGACCTCTGAACTACCAAAGCATCTGATTATCATTTATTGCTAGCGTATTTTAAATCTCCGAGTACTCCTGTGCTAAATCCTCCCGAATCAGCATATTACGCTGACGACTCTCGAGACGTAGTCTGCATTCGGAATCTCCAGGCCAAGCACTTTTACTTGTAGGGGCAGTTAACTGTTCTCCTGCATCTCAAACGGCACCAGATGGCGATGTGCTTGAAATCACCTTTGCCATATCTTCACAGGAAACATTAGAGCTCGTAATAACTAGTCACCTTGTTCATCCCCACAATTTGTAATCTACAACTCATTGGTGCATACTGAGTTATCCTAGGGGAGTTACTATAGTGTGCTATATAGTGTGTAGACTCGGATGTTACAATAGCTGTTTCGGTGGACAGCCCCGAGGTTGTATTGAACTCATTGCTAGACTGAGAGAATAATCTGAGAAAGTTGGCGATAGGAATACGTCGGTAAAATGCGCCACCTAGTTCAATTATTGTTAAATCATGTTGGAATTGGAAATAGTTTGTTCTATGCACAGATAGATTAAATCGAGCTACTAAAGCTGATGGTAGTTGTATTTCACCGGATGACTCGATGTTACTACTACACTTAAAGTGAGCAGCGGAGGGCACTGTCGATAACTGGACTTGATAGTTGAGAGTGTAGAATGTGCGCTTTTCTAGTGCGTTTTGTGTTAGAAAGTGCCTCCCTCGATTCGTCCTCGGAATTATCTTTCAAATGGCAATAATGAAGACGAATTTATTATAATATGTGTGAAACACGGTTAAACTTTTGATACCTCATGAAGGTGTTTTTAGGTATCTGAGAGCATCGAAATTAATCGTATTTACTAAATAGAAATCGCTTCCAAATTTTCGGAATACTTCAGGCTTTTCTTCATATTTTTACATATAATTATCTTCTTTATTCTCCTAACAATGCCATCTATGATTGGATTTCAATGCCAATGGTTTAATTTGTTTAGTGGCGCATAATTTACTTACCAAAAACGTTGGTTGAGTTTCCTTCCTTCTGGATGAGCTTACTTCTTTATGTGGCGTAGTTCATGAGTGACAAATAATACGTTTTTTAAATTAAAGGTTATTTATATTGCAAATTAATAAAGCCCACTTTTCTATCCTCATCATCATCATCATTTTATACCAAGTGTGTTCTCCTACCTATGGCACTTAAGTGCATCTCCTTTCATATTAAGCCATTATTCTTTCAAAGAGGAAAAATAGTGCATTTGACCTGCATTTGCAAAATATGCATAGAGGAGTGCATTGAATGGAAGAATGAGTTGTGAAAGAGGCCCAAAAACCAAGTAGGAAAAGCAAATGGAAATTTTCTGATAAAAATTTGACAAAAAAATGAAATAAAAATGCTTAAAGCATTAAGTTAATTTAATCATTAACTAACAATGAATGCGATTTGATAACTGTGGGAGTCGAATCTATCCAATCAAATGTGAAGGTGGGCAGCTGCCCATTTTCATCTTTGCTTACACTTACCTGCGTATGCTGGTCTACACCTTTGCGTGGTCAACACTTAAGTCCACTTACCTCTCCCTTTCAAATGTACTGTTGATTATTTTATTGAGTGCAGCTGTCTTCTTTTTTTTATTCTTCACTCGTAGTAACGAGTTGCCAAGTGAGGAAGGCATATAGCATCGAAGGATAGCTTCATTGCTAGTCCCTCAAACCCCTTAATACCGTCTTGCTTTGTTCCTGAGAGCATCATATTCGACAAAAGTCTCTATATGTATACCCACTGTGTTCGGCAATTTGTAGGATTCCATGAAGGGATGAAAAGTCGATGTTATATGCGACACATATTTTGAGGAATTAGGCGGTGTGTCAATGTTCCATGTGAAAGTAAATCAAAAGCCTTAATTGAAGTGCTAACTCCACTACTTATTCTTCCAATAATCGTAAAAGCTCTGACAAATGTCAAGAACCAAATAGTTAATGGATGAAATGACGCAACTTTCGATTGAATTTGATGCGACAATATGTGCAGTATAATCAAAGATTGAAATTGGGTGGCATCACTGAACCAATTGTGCAAAAACTAATATCTAGAGTAAGTTTCGTGCAAAGACATTGCGCGATTACCGTTTCGAGGGCATTATTTATTATCTTTGAATGGTATTTGTGCAAATGATTTGCAGTCATAGTCAATAACTGTGTAATATAATACCAGTGGTGCACTTCAGTACGTACAGTCCACTGGATGCTCCTTCTGCTATTTTGACAATGTGGGTTTTCCATGTTAGTTTTGTCACTAACGTCATTCCGAGCTACGTGGACTCGTTGATATGTTCTAGAGAAGTATTCTTTTCATTCGTCAAGTGGATTTGTGCTGTGGTGGGTCAATGAAAATGTTTGGTATGCAGCTTTACACGTGTTGTTAACCATGCCATTGTTGTCGCACCCGTTGGTTAATATTCTAAGGGCATAATTTAGGGCAATTTCCATCCTTCTCTGAGAATTCTTCTTGGGGGCGGAATGCCATAGAACAAGATCATTTGCATCAAGTAAGCACTTGACGCCCGTTATTGTCTGTATCCGTTTAGCTATATCATTGGTGAAGACGTTGAAAAGAGAGCAGCTTGGGACAACTCTCTGTGGTAGAACTGTTTATATAATCACAATGAAGCCACCCCGCATTAGGCTCAGCAGAAAACTATGATTCTTTGGGCAAACTTAATATGCCTGACAAATGTGTATCCTTTAGACTCTATGGAATTCAAACCATCTGTTATTCTTCGTCGAACGACAATTTTTAATGCCTATTACTGTGAGAAGTTAACCACCGGATGCCTGTTTGACTTTACGCTGAAGCGGTTCCTCCTTTCATTCATGCCTTCATTTATTCATCCACTCGTTCATTCATCGCACACTTATTCACGCTATTCATGCGTATGTACGCTGTTGACTCGTAGCCTTAGGAGTTGCAGTGTGCGTACGCATTTATTTCGCCCATTGCAGACAAAGTGTTGGTTGATGAAGTTAGGATAGATGGAAACCAAGTGGTTCATCCGAAATCGACATTGAAATGTTGCATTGCGTATTTATTAAACCGTGGATTCCTAAATCTGTGCAAGCCAGTAGAACGCCATCTCTTTAACTGGTGGTTGGAAGTACATTTCTTACGTATTTACAAAGAACAAAGAACTGCCAACTTGTCTTTCAAAATCAATCTATATTTGTGCATTATTACCCTCACCTCCTCTTTAATCGCTCCATTAACTGCATCAGAGGTTACGACCAATTCATCAGCCATCTCACGAATTTCCTCGAACTTGAGAAGCTCACCGAACCTCTGCAACTAGGCTTTCGAATGATTACCCATTTCATGCCATTTCATCCACAATGCAGCAACTCGCTCGTTAGCAGCAGCTAGTGCCTCAGAAGGGTAACGTAAACAAAAGTCAGTAAAGGAGAGTATGTTGGTGCTGACTACATAACCGCACTCCGACATGTTTGTGGCCAACTCCTTCCACTAAGGACATTCGCCACAATGACATGTGGATGCTTGCGTTGCAACTTGTAAAACCAGGGTACATCGGTAGCATGTCCTCCAACAAGTGAATCTTTCGAGCTACTTTAGTGTACCCAGTTGGAGGCTGAGTAGGTCGTCATTTTAGGTGGCAATAGGCTGTATCAACTAGAAGCCCACGAAGCACACTGAAATCCTCCGATTTGGTATACAAATTTGCTCCTGCAACGAAAAAATATTTCATCTTTTCATAAAATCCATGAGTCGATCTAATTTTTCACTTTTTCATACGAGCTGATGTGCCAGCAACCTGAGATCTAGCATCATCAGGCTGTGTAATAACCACCTTATCGTGTCTCCCGTTGTACTGTGGGCGTTATTCTTTTTCTTGAGCACGGCTCAGGTGCATCAATTGCGTTCTTTAACACTCACCTGTGATGATTAAGGAAATAGGGCGGTTATAAAAACTCATAATAAATTACACCAAACTGGTCCTCCGACCCACAAAGCTCAAGCCATAACATCTGAGACATGGATATTCGGCCGAGGTGTTGACGTAGCGGTATGATCACCGGACAATCAACATGATTTTCTGCGCCGCTTGAAGTTATTGTATTGTGCACATTTTTCTTTCCCACTAACAAAACCATGGGGAAATCCTTTCTCGTTTGTCCTTCCACCAGCTGTTCACAAGCTGTTCACAAATGGCACTCCACATCTCTCCTTTTCAACTCGTGAGGTACCCAATATCCTTCTTTCTCAATCATTCCCAACTGTTTCAGGCCTTTTGAAATTCCTTGCTCACTGACTCCCACCCAATGATTCTGATAATTCTTCTTCACTTTGACACGAGTCTTCACTAAGAATCACTCGCCTCCAATTCTCTATCTCCAACAACTTTTCCCACCCGTCCGCCACTATGCCGGTCGCTCTTCATGGACAGCAAAATCACCACTCACCACTTTAAATGTTGCAACCATTCCCGCCGACACGTTCTCTCACTAGTAGCTATACGTTTTTCAATAACTATCTGAGATAATCCGGTGAGCCTCAGCAAGTCCGCACATTTGTAATATTGACATTAAAAAGCAATACTTCCAGCAAATAATTACGAGAAATCGGCTTAGATCCGGATATATTTAATTGAAAAAGTTATTATTGTGCAAGCACAAATCATGTTAACTTCTAACAGTAATAGGCATTAAAAATTGTCGTTCGACGAAGAATAACAGATGGTTTGAATTCCATAGAGTCTAAAGGATACACATTTGTCAGGCATATTAAGTTTGCCCAAAGAATCATGGTTTTCTGCTGAGCCTAATGCGGGGTGGCTTCTTTGTGATTATATGAAAAGCACTTTGGTCGAATTCAAAAGTCTCTGTGGAGTTGTTAGTCTCAGCAGTTTAATCGAGGTTTTAACAAACTAGAGTAGTCAACAGTAGGCCTGAGAAAAAATTACAATCTGTTGTC
The DNA here is from genome assembly GCA_000469805.3 of Hymenolepis microstoma. NCBI lineage: Eukaryota > Metazoa > Platyhelminthes > Cestoda > Cyclophyllidea > Hymenolepididae > Hymenolepis > Hymenolepis microstoma. Next base: position 18,468,648 of record LR215991.1, read on the forward strand.
AGCCTACTTTACAATTACTTCAGTACACAATAAAAGCGACATGTTGCAGAAAAAGCGTTTGAGATTTATTGCCCTTGCAGTAAACAGATCACTTTCTATAAGGGATGTATCTGTTGCATAATCGTCTTCAGCCGCAACGTAAATATCACCTTCATCACAATAATCCTAAAGCACGATAATTAATGCGATTTCTTTGATTTCTCATAAACATGGGCTCCATTGCATTTATTCCTACTTGTTCTTCTTCCAAATTTCTCTTGCCTTGCTAGAAAGCTCCGACACACACATGACAAAAATGGAATGCAGTAAAAATGAGCGCAATACTGCTTAAGTTATGAGAATACAAAGAAATCGGAAGAACCGTGCTCGACGATAGTAGAGAAACGCATTTGAGGGTTCTTGTGATGGGGATAATAATTACGGGTTGGATAAAGACGACACCGCATTTTATGGCCACGAGGAAAAAGAAGCCGATTATGCAACAGAAAACAGAAAAAGTCATTGCTGTGGCAAAGTGCTCTAGTGCGGGATGAATTCCGAAATTAGGTAAGTTGCCCCAACTTTATTGAATCTGTCTGACTGTGCACATGAATTGCATATTTAGCCTTGAATGTTTAAACGAATGAGCCGACCAAGAATTTGTCTCCAATGGACGAAAAAAATGCCGTACGCACCAC